>LR738709.1:22721219-22778179 GCA_902687465.1 Secale cereale
CAGGGTAAAGTCAAAGGCCTAGATCTCCTGGTCAACAGGGATTCGTGGTGGCCTTCCGGTTGTAGCAATGCCACCGAAACATCGCACGGGTCTCGATGCATGTGTGAACGTGATGTGGCATGCGTAGACGCCCGTCTTGGGTCTCCAGGGTGTTGCCCCCTCCCCGGACGAAAGTGTCGCCATCACTTGGAGGGGGAATCGTGCGCGTCGGGTAGAACCGGAGGGAATCTAGTGGTTTGTTGGGTGCAGACTATGTTAGGGGATGTTCCTATGGGCAGACCTATCGCAACCAGGTGGAAGAGTCCACTGGCCAAAGCCCGTCCGACGAAAGTCAAAGGCCTAGATCTCCTGGTCAACGGGGCTAGGGTTAGTCCGGTTAGTAGGGCTTCGGGGTGTAGCTATGCCGCTGAAACACCGTATCAGGTCCTTATGCGTGTGTGAAAGTGATGTGGTATGCCTAGACGCCCGTCTTTGGTCTCCGGGGTGTTGCCCCCCTCCACGGACGGCAGTGCCGCCGTCACTTGGAGGGGGGAATCGTGCGCGTCGGGCAGAACCAGAGGGAATCTAGTGGTTGGTCGGGTCCAAACCATGTTCAGGGTTGTTCCTATGGGTTGACCTATCGCAACCAGGTGGAATAGTCCACTGGTCAAAGCCCGTCCGACGAAAGTCAAAGGCGTAGATCTCCTGGTCAACATGGCTTCGTGGTGGCCTTCCGGTTGTAGCAATGCCACCGGAACAGCGCACGGGTCCTCATACGTGTGTGAAAGTGACGTGGCATGTGTGGACGCCCGTCTTGGGTCTCCAGGGTGTTGCCCCCCTCCACGGACGAAAGTGCCGCTGTCACTTGGAGGGGGAATCGTGCGCGTTGGGTAGAACCGGAGGGAATCTAGTGGTTCGTTGGGTCCAGACGGTGTTCGGGGATGTTCCTATGGGAAGACCTATCGCAACCAGGTGGAAGAGTCCACTGGTCAAAACCCGTCCGACGAAAGTCAAAGGCATAGATCTCCTCGTCAACGGGGCTAGGGTTACTCCGGTCAGTGGGGCTTTGGGGTGTAGCTATGCCGCCGAAACACCGTACCGAGTCCTTATGCGTGTGTGAAAGTAATGTGGCATGCGTAGATGAAAGGAAATATGCCCTAGAGGCAATAATAAAGTTATTATTTATTTCCTTATATCATGATAAATGTTTATTATTCATGCTAGAATTGTATTAACCGGAAACTTAGTACATGTGTGAATACATAGACAAAACAGAGTGTCCCTAGTATGCCTCTACTAGACTAGCTCATTGATCAAAGATGGTTATGTTTCCTAGCCATAGACATGAGTTGTCATTTGATCAACGGGATCACATCATTAGGAGAATGATGTGATGGACAAGACCCATCCGTTAGCTTAGCACTATGATCGTTTAAGTTTTACTGCTATTGCTTTCTTCATGACTTATACATGTTCCTATGACTATGAGATTATGCAACTCCCGAATACCGGAGGAACACTTTGTGTGCTACCAAACGTCACAACGTAACTGGGTGATTATAAAGGTACTCTACAGGTGTCTCCGAAGGTACTTGTTGGGTTGGCGTATTTCGAGATTAGGATTTGTCACTCCGATTGTCGGAGAGGTATCTCTGGGCCCACTCGGTAATGCACATCACTATAAGCCTTGCAAGCATTGCAGCTAATGAGTTAGTTGCGGGATGATGTATTACGGAACGAGTAAAGAGACTTGCTGGTAACGAGATTCAACTAGGTATTGAGATACCGACAATCGAATCTCGGGCAAGTAACATACCGATGACAAAGGGAACAACGTATGTTGTTATGCGGTTTGACCGATAAAGATATTCGTAGAATATGTGGGAGCCAATATGAGCATCCAGGTTCCGCTATTGGTTATTGACCGGAGACGTGTCTCGGTCATGTCTACATAGTTCTCGAACCCGTAGGGTCCGCACGCTTAAGGTTTCGATGACAGTTTTATTATGAGTTTATGAGTTTTGATGTACCGAAGGAGTTCGGAGTCCCGGATGAGATCGGGGACATGACAAGGAGTCTCGAAATGGTCGAGACGTAAAAATCGATATATTGGACGACTATATTCGGACATCGGAAAGGTTCCGAGTGATTCAGGTATTTTCGGAGTACCGGGGAGTTACGGGAATAGAAGAGAGAGGCCAAAAGGAAGGAGGCGCGCGTCCCCCTTTTGGTCCGAATTGGACAAGGGGTGCAGCCCCCTTTTCCTTCTCCCTCTCCCCCTATTTCCTTCTCTCCTACTCCGAAAAGGAAAGGGGAATCCTACTAGGACTTGGGAGTCCTAGTAGGACTCCCCACACTTGGCGCACCCCCTCTAGGGCCGGCCTCTCCCTCCCTCCTTTATATACGGGGGCAAGGGGGCACCTCTAGACACAACAATTGATCTCTTGATCTCTTAGCCGTGTGCGGTGCCCCCCTCCACCATAGTTCTCCTTGATAATATCATAGCGGTGCTTAGGCGAAGCCCTGCGACAGTAGAACATCAAGATCGTCACCACGCCGTTGTGCTGACGGAACTCTCCCTCGACACTCGGCCGGATCGGAGTTCGAGGGACGTCATCGAGCTGAACGTGTGCTAGAACTCGGAGGTGCCGTAGTTTCGGTGCTTGATCGGTCGGGCCGTGAAGACGTACGACTACATCAATCGCGTTGTTCTAACGCTTCCGCTTTCGGTTTACGAGGGTACGTAGACACACTCTCCCCTCTCGTTGCTATGCATCTGTTAGATAGATCTTGCGTGATCGTAGGAAAATTTTAAAATACTACGTTCCCCTTCAGTGGCATCATGAGCCAGGTCTATGCGTAGATGATATGCATGAGTAGAACACAATGAGTTGTGGGCGATACTAGTCATACTGCTTACCAGCATGTCATACTTTGCTTCGGCGGTATTGTGAGATGAAGCGGCCTGGACCGACATTACGCGTACGCTTACGCGAGACTGGTTTCACCGTTATGAGCACTCGTTGCTTAAAGGTGACTGGCGGGTGTCTGTCTCTCTCACTTTAGCTGAATCAAGTGTGCCTATGCCCGGTCCTTGTGAAGGTTAAAACAGCACATACTTGACGAAACATCGTTGTGGTTTTGTATGCGTAGGTAAGAACGGTTCTTGCTAAGCCCGTAGCAGCCACGTAAAACTTGCAACAACAAAGTAGAGGACGTCTAACTTGTTTTTGCAGGGCATGTTGTGATGTGATATGGTCAAGACATGATGAGATATACGGTTTTGTATGAGATGATCATGTTTTGTAAAGTTATTGGCAACTGGCAGGAGCCATATGGTTGTCGCTTTATTGTATGAAATGCAATCGCCATGTAATTGCTTTACTTTATCACTAAGCAGTAGCGATAGTCGTAGAAGCAATAGTTGGCGAGACGACAACGATGCTACGATGGAGATCAAGGTGTCGCGCCGGTGACGAAGGTGATCATGACGGTGCTTTGGAGATGGAGATCAAAAGCACAAGATGATGATGGCCATATCATGTCACATATTTTGATTGCATGTGATGTTTATCTTATTATGCTTCTTATTTTGCTTAGTTCGACGGTAGCATTATAAGATGATCCCTTACTAAATTTCAAGGTATAAGTGTTCTCCCTGAGTATGCACCGTTGCGAAAGTTCGTCGTGCCGAGACACCACGTGATGATCGGGTGTGATAAGCTCTACGTTCAAATACAACGGGTGTAAGCCAGTTTTGCACACGCAGAATACTCGGGTTAAACTTGACGAGCCTAGCATATGCAGATATGGCCTCGGAACACTGGAGACCGAAAGGTCGAGCGTGAATCATATAGTAGATATGATCAACATAAGATGTTTACCATTGAAAACTACTCCATCTCACGTGATGACCGGACATGGTTTAGTTGATTTGGATCACGTGATCATTTAGATGACCAGAGGGATGTCTATCTAAGTGGGAGTTCTTATGTACTATGATTAAATTGAACTTTAATTTATCATGAACTTAGTCCTGGTAGTATTAGTATATCTATGTTGTAGATCAATAGCTCGCGATGTTGCTCCACGTTTATTTTTTATATGTTCCTAGAGAAAACTAAGTTGAAAGATGTTAGTAGCAATGATGCAGAATTGTTCCGTGATCTGAGGATTATCCTCATTGCTGCACAGAAGAATTATGTCCTTGATGCACCGCTAGCTGACAGACCTATTGCAGGAGCAGATGTAGACGTTATGAACGTTTTGACAAAAGCTCGGTATGATGACTACTTGATAGTTTAAGTGCACCATGCTTTACGGCTTAGAACCGGGAATTCAAAAACGTTTTGAACGCCACGGAGCATATAAGATGTTCCAAGAGTTGAAATTAGTATTTCATACTCATGCCCGTGTCAAGAGGTATGAGACCTCTGACAGTACTTTGCCTACAAGATGGAGGAGAATAGCTCAACCAGTGAGCATGTGCTCAGATTGTCTGGGTACTACAATTGCTTGAATCAAGTGGGAGTTAATCTTCCAGATAAGAAAGCAATTGACAAAGTTCTCTAGACACTATCACCGAGTTAGTAGAACTTCGTGATGAACTATAATATGCAAGGGATGACAAAAGTAATTCCCAAGCTCTTAGCGATACTGAAATCGGCGAAGGTAGAAATCAAGAAAGAGCATCAAGTGTTGATGGTTAACAAGACCACTTGTTTCAAGTAAAGGGCAAAGGGATAGAAGGGGAACTTCAAGAAGAATGACAAGCAAGTTGTCACTCCCGTGAAGAAACCCAAAGCTAAACTCAAGCCTAAAACTAAGTGCTTTTACTGCAAAGGAAATGGTCACTGGAAGTGGAACTGCCCTAGATATTTGGCGGATAAGAAGGATGGCATAGTGAACAAAGGTATATTTGATATACAGATTATTGATGTGTATTTTACTAGTGTTCATAGCAACCCCTCGGTATTTGATACTGGTTCAGTTGCTAAAGAGTAGTAACTCGAAATGGGAGTTGCATAATGAACAGAAACTAGTTAAAGGATGAAGTGACGATGTGTATTGGAAGTAGTTCCAAGATTGATATGATCATCATCGCACACTCCCTATACTTTCGGGATTAGTGTTGAACCTAAATATGTGTTATTTGGTGTTTGTGTTGAGCATGAATATTATTTGATCATGTTTATTGCAATACGGTTATTCATGTAAGTTAGAGAATAATTGTTGTTCTGTTTACATGAATAAAACCTTCTATGGTCATACACCCAATGAAAATGGTTTGTTGGATCTCGATCGTGTGATACACATATTCATAATTTTGAAGCCAAAAGATGCAAGGTTAATAATGATAGTGCAACTTATTTGTGGCACTGCCGTTTAGGTCATATTGGTGTAAAGCGCATGAAGAAACTCCATAGTGATGGACTTTTGGAATCACTTGATTATGAATCACTTGGTGCTTGCGAACCATGCCTCATGGGCAAGATGACTAAAACTCCGTTCTCCGGAACAATGGAGCAAGCAACTGATTTATTAGAAATCATACATACTGATGTATGTGGACCGATGAATGTTAAGGCTCGTGGCGAGTATCATTATTTTCTGACCTTCACTGATGATTTGAGCAGATATGGGTATATCTACTTAATGAAACACAAGTCTGAAACATTTGAAAAGTTCAAAGAATTCAGAGTGAAGTAGAGAATCATCGTAATAAGAAAATAAAGTTCCTATGATCTGATCGTGGAGGTGAATATTTGAGTTACGAGTTCGGTCTTCATTTGAAACAACGTGGAATAGTTTCACAACTCATGCCACCCGGAACACCACAGAGTAATGGTGTGTCCGAACGTTGTAACCGTACTTTATTAGATATGGTGCGATCTATGATGTCTCTTACCGATTTACCACTATCGTTTTGGGTTATGCATCAGAGACAGCTGCATTCACGTTCAATAGGGCAATATCTAAATCCGTTGAGACGACACCTTATGAACTGTGGTTTGGCAAGAAACCAAAGTTGTCGTTTCTTGAAGTTTGGGGCTGCGATGCTTATGTGAAAAAGCTTCAACCTGATAAGCTCAAACCCAAGTTGGAGAAATGTGTCTTCATAGGATACCCAAAGGAGACTGTTGGGTACACCTTCTATCACAGATCCGAAGGCAAGATATTCGTTGCTAAGAATGGATCCTTTCTAGAGAAGGAGTTTCTCTCGAAAGAAGTGAGTGGGAGGAAAGTAGAACTTGATGAGGTAATTGTACCTTCTCCCGAATTGGAAAGTGGAACATCACATAAACTAGTTCCAATGATTCCTACACCAATTAGTGAGGAAGCTAATGATGATGATCATGAAACTTCAGATCAAGTTTCTGCTGAACGTCGTAGATCAACCAGAGTACGTTCCGCACCAGACTGGTACGGCAACCCAGTTCTGGAAGTCATGTTACTAGACCATGATGAACCTGCGAACTATGAGGAAGCGATGATGAGCCCAGATTCCGCAAAATGGCTTGAGGCCATGAAATCTGAGATGGGATCCATGTATGAGAACAAAGTGTGGACTTTGGTTGACTTGCCCGATGATCGGCAAGCCATCGAAAATAAATGGATCTTCAAGAGGAAGACCGACGCTGATGGTAATGTTACTGTTTACCAAGCTCGACTTGTTGCGAAAGTTTTTCGACAAGTTCAAGGAGTTGACTACGATGAGATTTTCTCACTCGTAGCGATGCTTAAGTCTGTCTGAATCATGTTAGCAATGGCCGCATTTTATGATTATGAAATCTGACAAATGGATGTCAAAACTGCATTCCTGAATGGATATCTTAAAGAAGAGTTGTATATGGTGCAACCAGAAGGTTTTGTCGATCCTAAAGGTGCTGACAAAGTGTGCAAGCTCCAGCGATCCATCTATGGACTGGTGCAAGCATCTCAAAGTTGGAATATACGCTTTGATAAGTTGATCAAAGCATATAGTTTTATACAGACTTGCGGTGAAGCCTGTATTTACAAGAAAGTGAGTAGGAGCACTATAGCCTTTCTGATAAGTATATGTGAATGACATATTGTTGATCAGAAATGATGTAGAAATTTTCTGGAAAGCATAAAGGAGTGTTTGAAAGGAGTTTTTTTCAAAGAAAAACCTCGGTAAAGCTGCTTACATATTGAGCCTGAAGATCTATAGAGATAGATCGAGATGCTTGATAAAGTTTTTCAATAAATACATACCTTGACAAGTTTTTGAAGTAGTTCAAAATGGATCAGTCAGAGAAGGAGTTCTTGCCTGAGTTGTAAGGTATGAAGTTGAGTAAGACTCAAAGCCCGACCTCGGCAAAAGATAGAGAAATAATGAAAGTCAGTCCCTATGCCTCAGTCATAGGTTCTATAAAGTATGCCATGCTGTGTACCAAACTTGTTGTGTACCTTACCATGAGTTTGGCAAGAAGGTACAAAAGTGATCCAGGAGTAGATCACTGGACAACGGTCAAAATTATCCTTAGTTACTGGATGACTAAGGAAATGTTTCTCGATTATGAAGGTGATAAAGAGTTCGTCGTAAAGAGTTACGCCGATGCAAGCTTTACACTAATCCAGATGACTCTAAGTATCAATCTGGATGTGTATTAAAAGTGGGAGCAATTAGCTAGAGTAGCTCCATGCAGAGCATTGTAGACATAGAAATTTGCAAAATACATACGGATCTGAATGTAACAGACCCGCTGACTAAACTTCTCTCACGAAGCAAAACATGATCACACCTTAGTACTCTTTGGGTGTTAATCACATGAGGATGTGAACTAGATTGTTGACTCTAGTAAACCCTTTGGGTATTGGTCACATGGCGATGAGAACTATGGGTGTTAGTCACATGGCGATGTGAACTATTGGTGTTAATCACATGGTGATGTGATCTAGATTATTGACTCTAGTGCGAGTGGGAGACTGAAAGGAAATATGCCCTAGATGCAATAATAAAGTTATTATTTATTTCTTGATAGCATGATAAATTTTTATTATTTATGCTAGAATTGTATTAACCGGAAACTTAGTACATGTGTGAATACATAGACAAAACAGAGTGTCCCTAGTATGCCTCTACTAGACTAGCTCATTGATCAAAGATGGTTATGTTTCCTAGCCGTAGACATGAGTTGTCATTTGATCAACGGGATCACATCATTAGGAGAATGATGTGATGGACAAGACCCATCCGTTAGCTTAGCACTATGATCGTTTAAGTTTTACTGTTATTGCTTTCTTCATGACTTATACATGTTCCTATGACTATGAGATTATGCAACTCCCGAATACCGGAGGAACACTTTGTGTGCTACCAAACGTCACAACGTAACTGGGTGATTATAAAGGTACTCTACAGGTGTCTCCGAAGGTACTTGTTGGGTTGGCGTATTTCGAGATTAGGATTTGTCACTCCGATTGTCGGAGAGGTATCTCTGGGCCCACTCGGTAATGCACATCACTATAAGCCTTGCAAGCATTGCAGCTAATGAGTTAGTTGCGGGATGATGCATTACGGAACGAGTAAAGAGACTTGCCGGTAACGAGATTCAACTAGGTATTGAGATACCGACGATCGAATCTCGGGCAAGTAACATACCGATGACAAAGGGAACAACGTATGTTGTTATGCGGTTTGACCGATAAAGATATTCGTAGAATATGTGGGAGCCAATATGAGCATCCAGGTTCCGCTATTGGTTATTAACCGGAGACGTGTCTCGGTCATGTCTACATAGTTCTCGAACCCGTAGGGTCCGCACGCTTAAGGTTTTGATGACAGTTTTATTATGAGTTTATGAGTTTTGATGTACCGAAGGAATTCGGAGTCCCGGATGAGATCGGGGACATGACGAGGAGTCTCGAAATGGTCGAGACGTAAAAATCGATATATTGGACGACTATATTCGGACATCGGAAAGGTTCCGAGTGATTCGGGTATTTTCGGAGTACCGGGGAGTTACGGGAATAGAAGAGAGAGGCCAAAAGGAAGGAGGCGCGCGCCCCCCTTTTGGTCCGAATTGGACAAGGGGTGCAGCCCCCTTTTCCTTCTCCTTCTCCCCCTCTTTCCTTCTCTCCTACTCCGGAAAGGAAAGGGGAATCCTACTAGGACTTGGAGTCCTAGTAGGACTCCCCACACTTGGCGCGCCCCCTCTAGGGCCGGCCTCTCCCTCCCTCCTTTATATACGGGGGCAAGGGGGCACCTCTAGACACAACAATTGATCTCTTGATCTCTTAGCCGTGTGCGGTGCCCCCCTCCACCATAGTTCTCCTCGATAATATTATAGCGGTGCTTAGGCGAAGCCCTGCGACGGTAGAACATCAAGATCGTCACCACGCCGTCGTGCTGACGGACCTCTCCCTCGACACTCGGCTGGATCGGAGTTCGAGGGACGTCATCGAGCTGAACTTGTACTAGAACTCGGAGGTGCCGTAGTTTCAGTGCTTGATCGGTCGGGCCGTGAAGACGTACGACTACATCAACCGTGTTGTTCTAACGCTTCCGCTTTCGGTCTACGAGGGTACGTAGACACACTCTCCCCTCTCGTTGCTATGCATCTGGTAGATAGATCTTGTCAGGACCCCGATCCTAAGTCACACCGATCTAGCTTGTAACACGTCATATCACTTTGCGGCCTCACGAACGGTATCCCCACGGGTGCCACCTTACCTGGCCCGGGACCGTTTGCGAATTTTGGCACACGTATATGATAGTGTCGCTAGCATCCATATGATAGAGAACCCGGGCCGACATGACTAGTTATAAACCAAAAGTGGCACTAAATTACAGAGACATGCATTCATGACCCAACAATGAACGTGTCGGTCATCAACGTATGAACCCAAGTCATAGCAAGCTACATGGACTTAAAGGAACAACGCGTGACATTTCCCCTAAGGGACAGACACAGGAACGAAGAAGGACACATGCCGGCCAGCCTACGTGTTCCGAGCAGTAGCTAGCTACCAAGGCTCATTGGAAACACTAGGAGTCATTTCCCTGTAAGATAGGCTACCAAAGGAAAACAACTAGGTGTCGGATCCCACACATACCAAGCATTATAATCATACACACAATATGCTCAATATGTGCAAATACAACATTGCATCACAACAGAACTCTATGACTCAAAGTACTTTATTTAAGAGGCTCCAAGATCCATACATAACATATCCATACAGGTAGGGGTCACATGACCCAACACTCAAGTCATACAGTCATACAAGCACAAGCGGAAGCTACATGTCTGAGTACAGACAACTTAGAAATAAAACAGGCTTGGTGTAGCCTGACTATCTACAAGGCCCTTCACAAGCTCCAGATCTCCGTCTGGGTAGCAAGCTACTCGTCGATGTCAACGTCTATGTAGAACCCATCAGAAGGGGCAGGGTTCTCCTCTGCAACAGTTATTAAGCAAACATGAGTACAAAGGTACTCAGCAAGTCTTACAAAAAAACCTATCATACATGCAACATTATCAACAGGGGTAGTGGAGTTCATAGCAGAAAGCCAGCTTTGACTCTTGGCTAACCTATACTACAACTCTCAACAGATTGCAAGATATTACTACGTACACGAGTCCTCTACTCACCACAACAACACACCACCGAGGATCCTCTTCCGTCATCCTACGGAAGGGCCATCCACGACACTCACACTTGTCTTGAGGCTTTTAGTAGTATCCATCAACTTGTCTATGAACTATAAGAGTAACTAAGTAGTCCGCACCGCGAACAACGGCTATTCGAATAGATTGATAACCCTGCATGGGTGTACTTCTTCACACACGCTTCCACCACTTATTGCCATTTACTCGACATGTACTCGGCAACCTTCAAGCGGAAGCCTAGCGAGGGTGTCGGCCACGACCTGACTAACTACACAAGTCTCTCGTCCAGGTTTATCGCCTATTTGGGTTCCATCCGTGGGGAGATCCGGCCGGGGTGTCGCTCACGGCCCCAAACGATGTGTACAGGGTTCCCGAGTCACCAAACGGGCAATCGGTACACCGTGCCACGTACCTGTCGTATCACAGCCCACCCCGAGGGTCAGCGCTGTGCACGACTACCAGTAAACTACAAACACCAGAAACTAGTTGCAACTCCTGGACAGAGAACAAGGGCAGTTAATAAGCCGAGAGGGTCCATTGGTTTCGGGCCCAATGCATGGTAGTAGCTGGAACTTGAACCACACATACAGATCTCAGGTCCTATGGACGATTCCAATGAAACAACCCACCATGTACTCCTACATGGCCTTTCATCGATACCTTTACCAAACATGTTTCACACTTCCCTCTCTTTACCGAGTATGATCATTTCACTCTGATCCATCACCCAGATGAACCAGACCTGACACAACTCTAAGCATAGCAGGCAACATAAACTAATAGCATGGTGGATCACACATCACATGGCTCAATCAACTCCTACACATGCTAGTGGGTTTCAACTATTTACTGTGGCAATGACAGGTCATGCAAAGGAATAGGATTCAACTACCGCAGCAAGTAGCAGTTCACACGCTATTGCCTTAATGCAGTAAAAGAGAGCAGGAGCGAGAAGATGGGTTTGTATCGGAATGATCAATGAATGCTTGCCTGACAGAGTGGTTGTCGGGTACTGCTCTTCAGCTGGATACGCAGAAGTATCCTCGGGAGCAGGACCTAACACGGAAAATATCGGCGATACAATCAATAAGCAAACAAATGCAACAATATGATGCATGCTCATGATATGGCAAGATGCATGTGTTTTGGGCTAATGCATCTACAAACAGAAAGGTTTGAGCCCATTTGAATCAAGGATTCAAATTGAAACCCAAACTAATATTTATTTAAGTGCATTATCATGTTTTAGTGTATACAGCAAGGTTAAGTTGCTCAAACATGCATGAAACCAGTGCCATTGGAAAGATTGGATTTTTCTGATCAATTTTCATATATAAATCTTTTCCATCTGAGCTACTGTTGAATTTATATGATTTTTTTGAAGTTTAAAGCATTTTCTGGAATTTCCTGAATTGTTTTTAAAACAAACAATCCCAGAAAATCATTTACCGCGTCAGCATAATATGATGCTGACGTCAGCCAGTCAACAGGGCGGCCCAGGTCAAACCTGACCAGTGGGACCCACTGGTCAGTGTCATAGTTAGTTAACTGACTAATTAAAACTAGATTAGACACTAACCTAGGTTTGACTAACAGGCAGGGCCCACATGTCAGTGACCCAAGGGGGTCAAACCCTTGGTCAAACGGGGCTAACTCGCCGGCGTTTAGCCGCCGGCGAGGCCAAACGCGGCGGTGAGGTGCGGGATTTGTGCTCCGGCTACCAAAACGACGGCGGAGCACGCCTACGGGCAGCTGGGAGTGAGCCGCGTCGAGAGGTGGTGGTGGCTGGCCTCGGGGTCGCCGGAAACGACGCCGGCGACGAGTCCAGCGGCTGCCGGAGTTCGGGCGAGGTCGAACTCGTCGGTGCGGTGCTCGTAGAGGTGCGTGGAGTGATCCTACATCACCTACACAGGACGGTGAAGCTGGTGGGCACGATGGCCGGGCCGTTAGATGGCCGGAGCCTCGTCGGCGACGAGCTCCGCGACGGCGCGTGCAGGTGAGCCTCGTGCGGTGCGTACGGTGCAGGAGAGAACTAATGGAGAGGGGGAGGACGGAGCTGAGCTCACAGCGGTTGCAGTAAACGTCGAGGCGGGCTCGGGGACGGTCGGAGCTGAGCGGGGCGGCGATGGGGATCTCTGTGGCCGGAGTTGGGGAAGACGGGGTCGGGGGCGACTCCAGAGCGGGCGAGCGCTCGGGGCTCAGCCTGCTCGACGTAGTCGATGACGACGGAGCGGACGGACACGGTGACGGAGATCAGGGATGGCGGTGGACGCGGATATCACGACGGCGCGAGCGCGGTGGCGTCGGCCATGGTGCGGGGAAGGCGAGGGAGAGGAGCTCGGGAGGGTGGAGCGTGTCTGCGAGCTTGGGGGGGGGGGAAGTGGGTGGTCGATCCCGCCTACCAGAACGGCGAGGGGAGGAAGCAGGGCGGCGGGCAGCTGCGTGGCGCCCGCTGCGGCCGCCGTTGAGCACCTTCCTGCCTGCCTGGCCGAGCCAAGCAGCTCGCTGGAGCGGTGGCTGGGCTGGGCCGGCAGGTGGGCCTGTCAGTGGCGCCAGGTAAGTTTTCTCTTTCTTCTCTCTTTTCTATTTCTTTCTGTTTCATTTCTTTTGCAACTTTGTTGAATTAATAAAAATACTAGAACATTTTTATAGCTCATAAAACTAGTCATGCCCACTGTATATAATATGAACAGTATGGAACATTTTAGTTTATGATTATTTGGGCACACAAAATATTTTAGAGCATTTAAATGCCCAAATGCAAATACCAAATGAATTAAACGAGAGACCTTGGATGTCCTAGAAAATTGTGCACCATTTTTGGCAGAGGTTTAAGACCAAGGCAGAAATGATGAACATTTTTGAAGGGCATTTTGGGTACATTGGAAAAGATTTTATCAAACCCTAGTTGTTAGAAGAGGGGTGCTGGGGTTTCTGTCATTCCCATTTCAAGTTTCTTTGAAAAGTAAACATGATGCACACTCTAGCTAGTCCTAAAGCAGGCACTGACTAGGGATGTGACAACTCACCCCCACTCAAAAGAATCGCGTCCCGAGATTCGGGTTCCTCCGGAAAGAGGGTGGGGTACTCAAGTCGAAGACGATCCTCCCTTTCCCAAGTAGCTTCACTCTCGGAATGATGTGACCATTGAACCTTGAGAAACTTGATATTGTGACGTCGAGTGGTACGCTCGGTTTGATCAAGAATACGAACGGGGTATTCTCGATATGTGAGATTGTCCTGGAGATCAAGCGTTTCGTGGTCCACTCCGCGGATAGGATCCGAGAAGCAACGCCTAAGTTGAGATACATGGAAGACATCATGAACTCTGGAAAGGTGTGGAGGTAGTTCCAATTGGTAGGCAACTTCTCCTCGTTTGGCAAGAATGCGAAAAGGACCGATGTAACGAGGGGCCAATTTGCCTTTGATACCGAAGCGATGGGTTCCCTTAAGAGGAGTAACCCGTAGGTAAGCCTTATCGCCGACTTCAAAAGTCACAGCCTTATGATGACTATCATACTGGCTCTTCTGGCGAGACTAGGCTGTTTTCAATTTCTCACGAATGATGCGAACTTGCTCTTCTGCTTCCTGGATCATATCCGGACCAAAGAATTGTCTTTCCCCAGTTTCTGACCAGTTAAGAGGTGTTCGACACCTTCGTCCATATAGAACTTCGAACGGAGCCTTGCCCAAGCTGGCTTGATAACTATTGTTATAAGCGAATTCGGCAAATGGAAGACACTTCTCCCAGTCCATACCGAAAGAGATGACAGAGGCTCGAAGCATATCTTCCAGAATTTGATTGACTCGTTCCACTTGACCACTTGACTGAGGATGGAAGGCGGTGCTGAAAGAGAGATGAGTCCCCATAGCATTCTGGAAACTTTCCCAGAATCGTGAAGTGAAAAGACTTCCTCGGTCGGAGTTGATCTCCAACAGCACACCATGAAGTGATACTATCCGAGAGATATACAAGTCTGCTAGCTGGCTAGCGGTTATACTCTTTCGAACAGGTAGGAAATGGGCTACTTTAGAGAGGCGGTCGATAACGACGAATATAGCATTATTCCCTTTCCTGGTCCTGGGAAACCCGGTAATGAAGTCCATACCAATCTTGTCCCATTTCCATTCAGGAATAGCTAAAGGTTGAAGGGTGCCAGCAGGCCGTTGATGCTCTGCTTTAACTCGACGACAAACGTCGCAGTTAGCAATGAACTGAGCGATTTCTCTCTTCATCCTAGTCCACCAGAACCTCTGGCGTAGGTCCTGATACATTTTGGTACTACCAGGATGAATCGTGAGAGGAGATTCATGAGCCTCCTTAAGGATCAACCGTCTCAGGTTTCGTACCTTAGGAACCACTAAGCGGTTGCTAAAGAGCACGACTCCTTGATCATCAATTGAGAAACATCCCGCGACTCCTTTCTTGATGTTCCTCTTGATACGGGAGATTCCCGGATCAACCTTCTGTGCTTTGATGACCTGATCCGTAAGGGTAGGTTTCGCCACCAAGGTGGAAAGGAATCCTCGAGGAACAATGTGAAGGTTAAGCTTTCGAAATTCCTCGTGGAGAAGTGGTTGCCCTTGTTGTAACATCAAGTTGGTACAATATGACTTACGACTTAGTGCGTCAGCCATGACATTGGCCTTCCCAGGGGTGTAAGTGATTCCTAAGTCGTAATCTGTGAGCAACTCAACCCAACATCTTTGCCTGAGATTTAGATCCGGTTGGGTGAAGATGTATTTCAGACTTTGGTGATCAGTGAAGATTTCACATCGATTACCAAGAAGGTAATGTCGCCATGTTTTGAGTGCGTGGACTACAGCTGCAAGCTCTAGATCATGTGTAGGATAGTTATCCTCATGTGGACGCAACTGCCGGGATGCGTATGCGATCACTTGACGATCTTGCATGAGTATGCAACCTAGTCCTGGTCGCGAGGCGTCGCAATAGATAATAAAGTCCTTGGAAAAGTCTGGTGGTACCAGTACGGGTGCAGATGTCAGGCGTCTTTTTAGTTCCTGAAAGCTGGACTCGCATTGTGGGGTCCATTCGAACCTTTTATCTTTCTTGAGGAGTTCAGTTAGAGGTTTAGCAACCTTGGAGAAATTCTCGACAAAGCGTCGGCAATAACTTGCTAAGCCAAGAAAACTCCTAACTTGCTTGACCGTTTCAGGGGGAGTCCAATCAAGGACGGCTTGAACTCGCTCGGGATTGACAGCAATTCCCTTGCCAGAGATCACATGACCTAGATAGGTCACTTCTGGCAACCAGAATTCACATTTAGCGGATTTGGCATAAAGGCGGTGCTCTCGAAGTTTCGTCAATACCAGCCTTAGATGCTCGACATGATCTTCCTTGTTCTTGGAGTAAATGAGTATATCCTCGAGGTATACCACGACGAATTTATCCAAATACTCCATGAATATAGAATTCATTAGCCGGGAGAAAGTGGCTGGGGCATTGGTTAACCCGAAGGACATGACGGTGTATTCGTATTGGCCATAACGAGTAACAAAGGCCGTCTTGGGAATGTCCCCGTTCTTGATTTTGATTTGATGGTAGCCCAACCTCAAATCCATTTTAGAAAAGACCGAGGATCCAGCGAGCTGATCATACAGGTCGTTGATCCTGGGGAGCGGATACTTGTTCTTTATGGTGACCAGATTGACAGGTCGGTAATCTACAACCATCTGTTCCGTTCCATCCTTCTTCTTGACGAAGAGGACGGGACAAGCCCAAGGGGAAGAACTAGGACGGATGAGACCCTTTTTCAAGGACTCATCGAGTTGTTTCTTAAGATCAGCTAATTCTAGGGGTGCCATCTTATAAGGTCTCCTAGAGATTGGAACAGTTCCTGGAATAAGATCTATCATGAACTCGACATCTCTGTCAGGTGGAACACCTGGCAGTTCTTCTGGAAAAACATCCGGAAAGTCACGGACTACCAGGATATCTTCGAGTTCTGGTAGAGGGCTGGCATTAAGAGAGTAGAGCTGACGCTCAGCCATTCGGGTCAAGACATTGACTGTCTTGCCGGATGGGTGTGTAAGTTGAACGGTCCTAGTGTAGCAATCAATCTTGGCGTAATGAGTTGTCATCCAATCCATACCCAAGATGATGTTTATGTCCGAGGACTTGAGGGCGATTAGAGATGCAAGGAAAACAAGTCTATCGACAAGAATTTCATTTCCATGGCTTACCCTAGAGCTTTGCCACTTTGAACCAGGAGTTTGAATAACCATGGAAGTAGGCATGTCACGAAAAGTCATGTTGTGCATTCGGGCATAGCTCTCAGATATGAACGAATGGGATGCTCCAGTATCGAAAAGAACAGATGCCGGATGGCAGTTAACGAGAAGCGTACCAAGGACGACGTTAGGATCCTCATAAGCTTCCTCAGTAGAGACATAGTTGACATGACCACGTGCAGTGGGGATTGGCTTGACATAATTCACCTTGCCGGTTGGCTTACCACGGCCAACGGGTTTTCCTGGCTGGTTCTGGGGACACTCACGCATGTAGTGCCCCGGTTCTCCACACTTGAAGCATGTCACAGTGCCAGTGCGTGGAGCAAAGTTGGTAGGTGGTCCTCCATAAGTCTTGGCAGGTGCATACTGTTGAGTTGGGTGAGGCGCCTCATAGGATGGCCTCGGTGTGTACTTGGGTGGCAGAGCAGTGTTAGGAACCCACACACGACGCTTGTGAGAGCCAGAGCCGGATGAGGAACCAAAATCACGAGGATGCTTGCGGGTGGCCTCGAAATCAGTCTGGCCTGTTTCAGCACTGATAGCTTTGTTTACCAGCTTCTGGAAAGAAGTGCACTCGTGCAGTCGTAGATCTCGGCGGAGTTCGGGGCTGAGTCCCTTGCGGAACCTCGCCTGCTTCTTGGCATCGGTGGATACTTCCTCAGGTGCATAGCGTGCCAAGTTGCCAAACTCGCGACTATAGCCATCCACGGTTAACCAGCCCTGGGTGAAATTGCAGAATTCCTCCCGCTTGCGATCCATGAGACCTTCCGGAATGTGATGTTCACGGAATGCCTCACTGAACTCAACCCAAGTAGTGATTTGGCCAGCAGGGCGCATAGCCTCAAAGTTCTCCCACCATAGACTGGCAGGGCCCTCAAGATGGTAGGCGGCGTAGGTAACCTTGTCAGCTTCGGCCACACGGGCAGAGTGTAGCTTGTGGGTGATACTACGAAGCCAGTCATCCGCATCCAGAGGTTTGGTGGAATGATGGAACTTAGGTGGGCACATCTTGATAAAGTCATTGATTGACACCACGTCATTCCTCTGACAGAACCTAGTGTTCTGCTCTATGCGTTCCAGCAGACGGTTGGTCTCTCTCTTGTTCCGTTCTGCCTCGAGCATAACTTCAGCCAAGGAGGGTGGCTGGGGCAGATTCTCATCTCTAGCCCCACTAGCCTCACCCTGCTCCTGAGCAGCAGGAGTGCTTCGAGTGTTGACCATCCTAGGAAAACAAAACAACGGTTTAGACAAGGATGGCAACAACTTGACATAGGAGTGTAGAATGTAATGGATGACACGGAATGCAGAGATGTTCATCCGTACGACATGGTAATATAGAAACTGCCATATATACACCAATGGTCATACACACCATACATAGTTTAGTACAAGCCAAGGCTAAAGTACAACTACGGTGAAAGACGATACATCCCATCAGAGGCATTCCAAGCTCCTATACATTATTTAACTACACCTCCGGAACTCGGTACACACTAAGTCATATTCCACAAGACGCGCAGGACTGTGGAGATACAACTACTACGATACTACTACTGCCACGGTCTTGCTCAGACACTCCCGTAGTAATCTTCGTAAAGATTACCACCGTAGCCTGAAAGTGGAACAGATGGATCTTGAAACTCTCGAGCACTCGAAGGCTGTGGACCATAGGGACATGGCCTCGGGCCTGATGCTGGTGGTAACCGACGTCCACGTGGAGGTGTAATACCCCCAACGTCACGCCAATCCATACGATCAGGCAGACGAGTCCGCACGGGGTACAAATCTCGCATATCCAGATATCCAGCATGCACAGCAGGTGCAAGCCGTGTCAAAGTAGTCCAGTGGGCGCCTCGAGTGTTATACAACTCCATTCGGAGGGCACGGACCTCACGGTCCCTGTCCTCCAGCATCTGGACAGTAGTCTAAAGCAGTGGCTCCTCATGAGCAGCATCAGTATACAGACCAGTGTAGTAGCCTTCCTCTCCGGGAAGTGAGGCTGGCATGTAACAGAACTCAGTGTTCAGCAACAGGGCATGCCTAGCCCGGAGGATGGTCATCATCGAATAAGCGGCATCCTGCACTGCCATCTCGATAGTAACCCCGAGTCCATAAGACCAATGGATGGGGTCGTTAGCTCCGGGATATGAGGGGTATATCCGGACTGTGCAGAAATACTGACTCTGATTAAAATCCCGGTACTGTTCCTCCACGGTGTACTCAGGATACCAGCGGTAACCGGTCTCAGTCAACACATGGACTAGCATGGCCGTGTGACCGGGCACATTAATGCACCGAGTCAAACGAACCACTTGGTGAGGTGTGCGGCCAGCCATCTGAAACACGAAGTAATGCAAAGGCATTAGTATTTCTGGAAGAAATCGGGTAGCATAACAACTGTAAATGCTCAAAAAGATTTTGAGACATCATACAAATGAAAGCATAGCCACTCAACAATATCATATCAAGGTTCCGGGTCCAACAAATCATCATACTAAAAGGGTAGAAACTGAACTGAGGCTTGAAACCAATAATCTTAAGAGTCTACGGATTAGTAACACATGAACCTAGTAAGGATAAGAGGCCTAGTCCTAAATCCCCGTGGAAAGAATAGACTGACTCAGATCAGAAGGGCATAAGGTAAAGAAGTAAAGAGAGCCTTACGTTCCCTTCCACAATCAATTCCCCTACATATAACTAAGAATTTTTCTAGACTCAACATCGACCAGTTTGGCTTGAGAAACCTACAGGCAGTCCGGCTCTGATGCCAACGCTGTCAGGACCCCGATCCTAATTCACACCGATCTAGCTTGTAACACGCCATATCACTTTGCGGCCTCGCGCACGGTATCACCACGGGTGCCACCTTACCTGGTCCGGGACCGTTTGCGCATTTTGGCACACCTATATGTCAGTGTCGCTAGCATCCATATGACAGAGAACCCGGGGCGACATGACTAGTTATAAACCAAAAGTGGCACTAAATTACAGAGACAGGCATTCATGACCCAGCAACGAACGTGTCGGTCATCAACGTATGAACCCAAGTCGTAGCAAGCTACATGGACTTAAAGGAACAACGAGTGACATTTCCCCTAAGGGACAGACACAGGAACGAAGAAGGACACATGCCGGCCAGCCTACGTGTTCCGAGCAGTAGCAAGCTACCAAGGCTCATTGGAAACACTAGGAGGCATTTCCCTGTAAGATAGGCTACCAAAGGAAAACAACTAGGTGTCGGATCCCACACATACCAAGCATTTCAATCATACACACAATATGCTCAATATGTGCAAATACAACATTGCATCGCAACATAACTCTATGACTCAAAGTACTTTATTTAAGAGGCTCCAAGAGCCATACATAACATATCCATACAGGTAGGGGTCACATGACCCAACAGTCAAGTCATACAGTCATACAAGCACAAGCGGAAGCTACATGTCTGAGTACAGACAACATAGAAATAAAACAGGCTTGGTGTAGCCTGACTATCTACAAGGCCCTTCACAAGCTCCAGATCTCCGTCTGGGTAGCAAGCTACTCGTCGACGTCAACGTCTATGTAGAACCCATCAGAAGGGGCAGGGTTCTCCTCTGCAACAGTTATTAAGCAAACATGAGTACAAAGGTACTCAGCAAGTCTTACAACAGAACCTATCATACATGCAACATTATCAATAGGGGTAGTGGAGTTCATAGCAGAAAGCCAGCTTTGACTCTTGGCTAACCTATACTACAACTCTCAACAGATTGCAAGATATTACTATGTACACGAGTCCTCTACTCACCACAACAATACACCACCGAGGATCCTCTTCCGTCATCCTATGGAAGGGCCATCCACGGCACTCACACTTGTCTTGAGGCTTTTAGTAGTATCCATCAACTTGTCTATGAACTGTAAGAGTAACCAAGTAGTCCGCACCGCGAACAACGGCTATTCGAATAGATTGATAACCCTGCAGGGGTGTACTTCTTCACACACGCTTCCACCACTTATCGCCGTTTACTCGACATGTACTCGGCAACCTTCATGCGGAAGCCCAGCGAGGGTGTCGGCCACGACCTGACTAACTACACAAGTCTCTCGTCCAGGTTTATCGCCTATTTAGGTTCCATCCGTGGGGAGATCCGGCCGGGGTGTCGCTCACGGCCCCAAACGATGTGTACAGGGTTCCCGAGTCACCAAACGGGCAACCGGTACACCATGCCACGTACCTGTCGCATCACAGCCCACCCCGAGGGTCAGCGCTGTGCACGACCACCAGTAAACTACAAACACCAGAAACTAGTTGCAACTCCTGGACAGAGAACAAGGGCAGTTGATAAGCCGAGAGGGTCCATTGGTTTCGGGCCCAATGCATGGTAGTAGCTGGAACTTGAACCACACATACAGATCTCGGTACCTATGGACGGTTCCAATGAAACAACCCACCATGTACTCCTACATGGCCTTTCATCGATACCTTTACCAAACATGTTTCACACTTCCCTCTCTTTACCGAGTATGATCATTTCACTCTGATCCATCACCCAGATGAACCAGACCTGATACAACTCTAAGCATAGCAGTCAACATAAACAAATAGCATGGTGGATCACACATCACATGGCTCAATCAACTCCTATACATGCTAGTGGGTTTCAACTATTTACTGTGGCAATGACAGGTCATGCAAATGAATAGGGTTCAACTACCGCATCAAGTAGCAGTTCACACGTTGTTGCCTTAATGCAGTAAAAGAGAGCAGGAGCGAGAAGATGGGTTTGTATCAGAATGATCAATGAATGCTTGCCTGACAGAGTGGTTGTCGGGTACTGCTCTTCAGCTGGATACGCAGAAGTATCCTCGGGAGCAGGACCTAACACGGAGAATATCGGCGATACAACCAATAAGCAAACAAATGCAACAATATGATGCATGCTCATGATATGGCAAGATGCATGTGTTTTGGGCTAATGCATCTACAAACAGAAAGGTTTGAGCCCATTTGAATCAAGGATTCAAATTGAAACCCAAACTAATATTTATTTAAGTGCATTATCATGTTTTAGTGTATACAACAAGGTTAACTTGCTCAAACATGCATGAAACCAGTGCCATTGGAAAGATTGGATTTTTCTGATCAATTTTCATATATAAATCTTTTCCATCCGAGCTACTGTTGAATTTATATGATTTTTTTTGAAGTTTAAAGCATTTTCCGGAATTTCCTGAATTGTTTTTAAAACAAATAATCCCAGAACATCATTTACCGCGTCAGCATGATATGATGCTGACGTCAGCCAGTCAACAGGGAGGCCCAGGTCAAACCTGACCAGTGGGACCCACTGGTCAGTGCCATAGTTAGTTAACTGACTAATTAAAACTAGATTAGACACTAACCTAGGTTTGACTAACAGGCAGGGCCCACATGTCAGTGACCCAAGGGGGTCAAACCCTTGGTCAAACGGGGCTAACTCGCCGGCGTTTAGCCGCCGGCGAGGCCAAACGCGGTGGTGAGGTGCGGGATTTGTGCTCCGGCTGCCAAAACGACGCGGAGCATGCCTACGGGCAGCTGGGAGTGAGCCGCGTCGAGTGGTGGTGGTGGCTGGCCTTGGGGTCGCCGGAAACGACTCCGGCGACGAGTCCAGCGGCTGCCGGAGTTCGGGCGAGGTCGAACTTGTCGGTGCGGTGCTCGTAGAGGTGCGTGGAGTGATCATACAGCACCTACACAGGACGGTGAAGCTGGTGGGCACGATGGCCGGGCCGTTAGATGGCCGGAGCCTCGTCGGCGACGAGCTCCGCGACGGCGCGTGCAGGTGAGCCTCGTGCGGTGCGTACGGTGCAGGAGAGAACTAACGGAGAGGGGGAGGACGGAGCTGAGCTCACGGCGGTTGCAGTAAACGTCGAGGCGGACTCGGGGACGGTCGGAGCTGAGCGGGGCGGCGATGGGGATCTCTGCGGCCGGAGTTGGGGCAGACGGGGTCGGGGGTGATACTTCCAAAACGTATCTATAATTTCTGCTTGCTCCATGCCACTTTTGGGTGATATTGCTATGATATTCATACACTTCCATACACTTTTGATCATATTTGGACTAACTTACTAATCCAGTGCACCCCAGTGCCAGTTTCTGTTTTCGGCTGTTTTTGTATTTCAGGTTTTCACGTTTCGTGAACTGCCCAGAAAAATCCAGAAAAATTATATAAAAAAATCAGCGATCCGGAAACAACACTGCGTCCGAAGGGCAGCCTGGGGGGGCCACAGGGGCTCCAGGCGCCCTGTGGGCGCGCCCCCCTGGGCCGCGCCGGGGGGGCGCCTGGGCCCCCCGAGGCTCCCCTGGTGCCCTACATTGGCATATATTTAAAGGGTCCTCCGTAACCCTCAGAACAAGAACTCTTTTCTCGATCCCATCTCTGTTCCGCCGCCGCCGCCGCTTCCAAGATCGGGAGCACCAGGAGAACTCTTCCCGGCACCCTGCCGGAGGGGAGGATCACCACCGGGAGCTTCTCCACCACCATGGACGCCTCCCGGATGACTCGTGAGTAGTCTCCCTTGGACCATGAGTCCATGACCAGTAGCTATGTGATGTTCTCCTCCCGTTCTTGTGCTTCACTAATTAGTCCTCGTGAGCTGCCCTACATGATCGAGGCACCTATGTAATCCTTATGCTGTTGCTATGTTGAGTTTGCTGGGATCCGATGGATTATGAGATTATGTTCAGATTGATCTTGAGTAATATATTTGATTCACCTCTTTTATATTTTAGTTCATAAGTAATTCTTGCATGTTCTCCGTTGTTATTTATTGCTTTGGCCGAGTAGTAGGTAGTGACTCCAAGAGGGAACGTTATGCTCGATTGTGGGTTCATGCCCCTCGATGACTAGCTTGAGTGACAGAAACATGAGTGTAGGGGATGTGCTGTTGCCACAAGGGGGAAAACTACGGTGCTTGTGCCCGCGGGTGCAAGGATTGTTTACTTTACGCAAAGTTCTTTTAATGCAGTTGTCTGTTGCATTGAGTTTACACTATGGGTGGGACTCGCAACTTAATACCAGCGAGATGTTCTGGATAGATATCTCAAGGTGGATGATTAGTAGTAGATATTGATGGATTTCGTTCTACTTACTTTGGCGTACCGCCCATGCTTTGAACCTCAACCTTTCTTGCAATGTAGTCAGCATTTGTTTGCGTTCGTGGTCCTGTCAATTGCCCAGCTGTAATTTGTTTACCTCACATAGCTGTTTTATCGTCTTTTGGGAGAGAGATATCACTAGTGAACATCATGAGACTCCGGTCCATATTACCATCATTGATCACATCCACTATTTACTTTTCGCTATTTACTTACTATTGCAAAAAACTATCTATCACTACTATCATTGCTTTTAACCCTTTGTGAACTACAAGGCCAGAGAGATTGACAACCTCTCTGTACTCGTTGGGAGCAAAGTTATTTGTATCTGTGTGCAGGTCCACGTTGATTGCTAATTGCGCCGTTAGCAGTTGACACCTACTTGTTGAACCTAGGAGTCTCTGGGGATTCGATCCTTGGCATCTTTGCTAGGGGAAAACACTTCTACTTACTGCATCTTACACCTTCCACTTGGGGTAACCAACGAGGGGTTCGAGGCCCATCAAGGAGTATTTTCTGGCGCCGTTGCCGGGGACTCCACTCTTCAGGATAGGGGAGTTGCATGCTATCTTTTACCTTTGCTTTTTAGTCTTGTTAGTTTACCTTTCATTTTTGCTTTAGTTCCTTTTATCGAAAATCACAAAAATAGTTATCTTGCTTGCTTGCTACTATGGGTTCCACCGAGAACACCAAGTTGTGTGACTTCACTAGTCACAACAACGATGACTTTATCAGCACACCCATCACTACACCTGCCACTTCAGCACCTTCATATGAAATTAAACCTGCTTTACTGAACTTAGTCATGAGAGAACAATTCTCCGGTGCTGGAGATGATGCTGCTTTACACTTGAACAACTTTGTTGAACTTTGTGATATGCAAAAGTACCAAGAAATAGATGGTAATATTGTTAAGCTTAAGCTTTTTCCTTTCTCCTTGAGAGGAGGAGCTAAAATTTGGTTTCAGTCTTTGCCTAGAAATAGCATTGATTCACGGGACAAGTGCAAAGATGCTTTTATCGGAAAATACTATCCACCTACTAAAATTATCCAACTTAGAAGTAACATCATGAATTTTAAACAATTGGATAATGAACACGTTGCCCAAGCTTGGGAACGTATGAAATCTCTTATCAAGAACTGCCCTACTCACGGTTTGACTACTTGGATGGTTATCCAAACTTTTTATGCAGGCTTGAACTTTACCTCGCGGAACTTGTTAGATTCGGCCGCGGGAGGAACTTTTATGTCAACTACACTTGGTGCTGCCACAAAGCTTCTCGATGAGATGGTGACCAACTATTCCCAATGGCACACCGAACGCGCTCCAACAGGTAGGAAGGTAAACTCTGTCGAGGAGATTTCCTCCCTCAATGAAAAAGTTGACTTGATCATGTCTCTACTTTCGAAGCAATCTACTATTGATCCTCGTGATGTTCCTTTAAATTCTTTGATTGCTCAAGAACAAGTAGATGTGAACTTTATCTCTAGAAACAATTTTAACAACAATGCTTATAGGAGTAACTTTGGTAACAATCCTAGACCGTTCCCCTCTAACTCTTATGGGAACAACAATGCTTATCCTAGTACTAAGAACTCCAATACTGAACTAGAGACCATGCTTAGAGATTTCATCACTACCCAAAAAGCCTTTAATAAGAATGTAGAAGAGAAACTACATAAACTAGATGATCTTTCTTTTAAGGTAGACCACTTAGCCAATGAGGTAAAATTGCTAAAAATTGTAACTTCTCCTCTTAAGGAGAGGGAAGTCATCCCTATTAATGCTACTCAAGTACAAATTAATGAAAATATTAGGATGATGGCTAAGCTAAAAGAAAGATGGGCTAGAGAAAGGGAGGAAGAAGAGAGAATTAAGAGCCTTCCTACCCACCACACTGTTGCTACTATCCAAGTTATTGAGGATGTTCACACTCTTAGCACCCAATGTACTCTTGGTCCCAATGGACCTATTAATGGTGATGCTATAGAAACTACCAACCAAGTGAACCTTAAGGACACCACTACCACTTTACTTGATGCTCGTGACCTTGATTTTGATAATTGCACTCTTACAGAAGTTATTGATTCCCTTCACAAGATGTCTATAGATCCCCGCACTAGCACGCTTAACCTTGCCTTCACAGAGCATATCACTAATGCTCTCATCAAAGCTAGGGAGGAGAAACTTAGAGTAGAAGCCTCCATACCTAGAAAGCTAGAAGATGGTTGGGATCCTATGATAAAAATTTATTTGAATGACTTCTCTTGTTATGCATTATGTGATGTTGGTGCTAGTACCTCTGTTATGCCCAAAAGGATATATGATATGCTTAAATTGAAACCTTATGATTCTTGTTCTTTTGGTGTTCGTCTCGTTTATTCTTCCATAAAGAAACCCTTGGGGAGGATCGACGATGTTATTATTGTTTTCAACGATAATTATGTGCCCGTTGATTTCACTATTATGGATATTGAATGTGATCCTTCATGTCCAATTATTTTGGGACGTCCCTTTTTGCGCACCGTTGGTGCTGTCATTGACATGAAAGAGGGTAATATAAAATTTCAGTTTCCTCTCAAGAAAGGGATGGAACACTTCCCTCGTAAGAAGGTCAAGTTACCTTTTGAGTCCGTTGTACGGGCTAGTTATTCTTTTACTCTTGATAAAACTTGATCTATGCATTATGCCTAGCTTAAAGGCATAAAAGAAAGCGCTTTTGGGAGGCAGCCCACATGAATATTTTTTTTGCTTTTGTTGTGTCTTGATGTTGTCTACTGCTGTAGCATCATCATTGTATCTTTGCTTTTCATATTTGTGCCAAGTATAGCCTCTGATTGCTAGAAAGTTCAAAAGTTGTTAGGTGCTGTCCAGGAAACAGATTCTGTCCTTGGATAGAAAAATTCGTATAAAATCACCAGATCATCTTTTTGGCCTGAATTTTTTCGACAGCGTTCTCTATATAATTGTATTTCGTGCGTAAGTTCTGAGTTTTTTGATTTGAGGTGCAGAAGTATCCCGAACAGATCAATTACTGCCTGCTGTTTTGTTTTTCACAGATTCTGTCCTGTTTAGCCTTACCTTCACTTTGCAAATTGAGAACTTGCTTTTTCTTTGCAAAAACCTTTTGGCAATCTTGAGAAACAGTAGAACTTCAAGAATATCCTTATTTCCAGCAAGGTATAATTATTTTATTAAGGGTACTAACCTCGCTAATCAGATTATGATGAGTTGTGTATGAAGGGAGTTTTCAAGTGTGCGAGGGAAGATGATAAAAAGATTCAGGAGTGTCAAGCGCTCAAGCTTGGGGATGCCCCCATGCACCCCCAAGAAATATTCAAGGAGACTCAAGCGTCTAAGCTTGGGGATGCCCCCGTGCATCCCCTTCTCCATTAACATTATCAGTTCGTCTTTCGTTTTGCTATATTTTTATCACTTCATGTGTTATGTGCTATGCTTGGAGCGTCTTGCTTTTAGTTTTCTTTTTAGTTTTTCATAACGAGTCGGAACCCAGCATTCTTTTATGTGGGAGAGAAACACGCTCCACCTCTACCTAGAACATAACATAGAATTTTCATGTCTATCTATGCTGTGTGTGTTCTTTGTCTTTTAATAGCTACTATCGTGCTCTGCTCTTAGTATTCATGCTTATCTTTTCAAGAGCTTTTATTTAGTTGGTTGCTTGAACTCTCTTTAATTACCATGCTCACCTTATTAAGAGAGTTTGCTTCCGTTGCATTGGTTAATGTGTCTATGATAAAGATGCTACTTTCATGATGGTGCTTAGTAGTTCAGGTTTTCTTTTGGTTAATCTCAAATAGCTGGGAGGTTCCCAATGTGTTATTGGAGTACCAACTTGGTTTGTTTGCCTATGATATGGTATGGTTTAGTAATATCTTCCTTCGAGAATTTATTTTGATTGACTTGGCGTATGCTCACGCATATTCAAGACTGTAAAGAAAGTCTGTCAAGCCTTGATAATCTTTTGTTTCTAAGTAGCGATATAACTACCATGCCTGATTCAATATTGCTTTGTCGCTCTGCATGATTATGACCGTCATTGCTCTCTTAGTTGGTCGCTCCCAGTCTTTTGCTAACCTCCACCTGTACTAAGCAAACTAACCATGCAATACATAGCTCATGGGAAAGTAGCCTAAAAACTATTGTGGTAAAGAATATGTTGCTTAAGTATCTTATTTCTTATAAGTTGCTTGCTGAGCGGTAACCATGTTTCTGGGGACGCCATCATATGTCACACTTTTGTTGAATATCATGTGAGTTGCTATGCATGTTCGTCTTGTCTGAAGTAAGGGTGATTTACCATGGGTTGAATAACTATGCATATTGTTAGAGAGGAACATTGGGCCGCCAACCAAAGCCATGCATCATGGTGGAAGTTTTAGCTTGGACCTTAATCCTCAATCTCTCATGAGAATATGCTTATGCATTAAAGAGGAGTCCATCATCTATTTTCTATGTTGTCCTGGTATGGATGTCCTCAAGTTGAGATCTATCAAAAACGAGAAATCAAATGCGATCTATCTCCTTGGACCTTTGTACAGGTGGCATAGAGGTACCCCTTTGTGACACTTGGTTAAAACATATGCAATGCAATGATAACCCATGGGGATCCAAGCTAATTAGGACAAGGAGCGAGCACTATTGGTATTCGATGCATGAGGCTTGCAACTTATAGGATGTTTTATACATGACACATATGAAGTACTACTACCGTTGACACAATTGCTTCCATGTTTTCAAATTAAAAAGCTTTAGCACTTAACCTTTCTTTTACCTTTATGTTGAAGCACCACTACTGAGAGCATGATTGTCATTCTGAGTGTAATGTGCATTGTTCCAAAGTAGCATTGTCTTTTGCATGATTGTGATATCGTTTATTCTGAAATGATTGTATCTAGTCATCACTTAAACCTTGAAGGTGCCCCTGCATTTATGTTTTGCATCACTAAAGGGGGCAAGCTAGATATCACTTTATCATATTTGCACATCATGTTCATTGCAAATCTTTTTGATGTTTCAGTTTCATATTGTAAAACTTTCAGTCATTTGTGATTTTCTCTTGAGGCAACTTAATTACTATAGAATAATTGTCTCGGTAAGCTTTTGTCATATGACTATGAGAAAGTCCTATATGGTTAATAGCATGTCACCACAGAAATTATTCTTGTTATCATTTACCTACTCGAGGACGAGCAGGAATTAAGCTTGGGGATGTTGATACGTCCAAAACGTATCTATAATTTCTGCTTGCTCCATGCCACTTTTGGGTGATATTGCTATGATATTCATACACTTCCATACACTTTTGATCATATTTGGACTAACTTACTAATCCAGTGCACCCCAGTGCCAGTTTCTGTTTTCGGCTGTTTTTGTATTTCAGGTTTTCACGTTTCGAGAACTGCCCAGAAAAATCCAGAAAAATTATATAAAAAATCAGCGATCCGGAAACAACACTGCGTCCGAAGGGCAGCCTGGGGGGGGGCAACAGGGGCTCCAGGCGCCCTGTGGGCGCGCCCCCCCTGGGCCGCGCTGGGGGGGCGCCTGGGCCCCCTCGAGGCTCCCCCGGTGCCCTACTTTGGCATATATTTAAAGGGTCCTCCGTAACCCTCAGAACAAGAACTCTTTTCGCGATCCCATCTCTGTTCCGCCGCCGCCGCCGCTTCCAAGATCGGGAGCACCAGGAGAACTCTTCCCGGCACCCTGCCGGAGGGGAGGATCACCACCGGGAGCTTCTCCACCACCATGGACGCCTCCCGGATGACTCGTGAGTAGTCTCCCTTGAACCATGAGTCCATGACCCGTAGCTATGTGATGTTCTCCTCCCGTTCTTGTGCTTCACTAATTAGTCCTCGTGAGCTGCCCTACATGATCGAGGCACCTATGTAATCCTTATGCTGTTGCTATGTTGAGTTTGCTGGGATCCGATGGATTATGAGATTATGTTCAGATTGATCTTGAGTAATATATTTGATTCACCTCTTTTATATTTTACTCCCTCCGTTCCTTAATATAAGGTGTATTATTTTTTCAAAAAGTCAAACTTCTCTAAGTTTGACCAAGTTTATAGGCAATAATATCAGTATCTAGAACACCAAATCAGTATCACTAGATTCATCATGAAATATATTCTTACATTTTATATAATTAGTATTATAAATCTTTATATATTTTGCTGCAAAGTTGGTCAAACATAGACACCAGTTGACTTTTTGAAAAACTAATACACCTTACAGTTAGGAACGGAGGGAGTAGTTCATAAGTAATTCTTGCATGTTCTCCGTTGTTATTTATTGCTTTGGCCGAGTAGTAGGTAGTGACTCCAAGAGGGAACGTTATGCTCGATTGTGGGTTCATGCCCCTCGATGACTAGCTTGAGTGACAGAAACATGAGTCTAGGGGATGTGCTGTTGCCACAAGGGGGAAAACTACGGTGCTTGTGCCCGCGGGTGCAAGGATTGTTTACTTTACGCAAAGTTCTTTTAATGCAGTTGTCTGTTGCATTGAGTTTACACTATGGGTGGGACTCGCAACTTAATACCAGCGAGATGTTCTGGATAGATATCTCAAGGTGGATGATTAGTAGTAGATATTGATGGATTTCGGTCTACTTACTTTGGCGTACCGCCCATGCTTTGAACCTCAACCTTTCTTGCAATGTAGTCAGCATTGGTTTGCGTTCGTGGTCCTGTCAATTGCCCAGCTGTAATTTGTTTACCTCACATAGCTGTTTTATCGTCTTTTGGGAGAGAAACATCACTAGTGAACATCATGAGACTCCGGTCCATATTACCATCATTGATCACATCCACTATTTACTTTTCGCTATTTACTTACTATTGCAAAAAACTATCTATCACTACTATCATTGCTTTTAACCCTTTGTGAACTACAAGGCCGGAGAGATTGACAACCTCTCTGTACTCGTTGGGAGCAAAGTTATTTGTATCTGTGTGCAGGTCCACGTTGATTGCTAATTGCGCCGTTAGCAGTTGACACCTACTTGTTGAACCTAGGAGTCTCTGGGGATTCGATCCTTGGCATCTTTGCTAGGGGAAAACACTTCTACTTACTGCATCTTACACCTTCCACTTGGGGTAACCAACGAGGGGTTCGAGGCCCATCAAGGAGTATTTTCTGGCGCCGTTGCCGGGGACTCAACTCTTCAGGATAGGGGAGTTGCATGCTATCTTTTACCTTTGCTTTTTAGTCTTGTTAGTTTACCTTTCATTTTTGCTTTAGTTCCTTTTATCGAAAATCACAAAAATAGTTATCTTGCTTGCTTGCTACTATGGGTTCCACCGAGAACACCAAGTTGTGTGACTTCACTAGTCACAACAACGATGACTTTATCAGCACACCCATCACTACACCTGCCACTTCAGCACCTTCATATGAAATTAAACCTGCTTTACTGAACTTAGTCATGAGAGAACAATTCTCTGGTGCTGGAGATGATGCTGCTTTACACTTGAACAACTTTGTTGAACTTTGTGATATGCAAAAGTACCAAGAAATAGATGGTAATATTGTTAAGCTTAAGCTTTTTCCTTTCTCCTTGAGAGGAGGAGCTAAAATTTGGTTTCAGTCTTTGCCTAGAAATAGCATAGATTCATGGGACAAGTGCAAAGATGCTTTTATCGGAAAATACTATACACCTGCTAAAATTATCCAACTTAGAAGTAACATCATGAATTTTAAACAATTGGATAATGAACATGTTGCCCAAGCTTGGGAACGTATGAAATCTCTTATCAAGAACTGCCCTACTCACGGTTTGACTACTTGGATGGTTATCCAAACTTTTTATGCAGGCTTGAACTTTACCTCGCGGAACTTGTTAGATTCGGCCACGGGAGGAACTTTTATGTCAACTACACTTGGTGCTGCCACAAAGCTTCTCAATGAGATGATGACCAACTATTCCCAATGGCACACCGAACGCGCTCCAACAGGTAGGAAGGTAAACTCTGTCGAGGAGATTTCCTCCCTCAATGAAAAAGTTGACTTGATCATGTCTCTACTTTCGAAGCAATCTACTATTGATCCTCGTGATGTTCCTTTAAATTCTTTGATTGCTCAAGAACAAGTAGATGTGAACTTTATCTCTAGAAACAATTTTAACAACAATGCTTATAGGAGTAACTTTGGTAACAATCCTAGACCGTTCCCCTCTAACTCTTATGGGAACAACAATGCTTATCCTAGTACCAAGAACTCCAATACTGAACTAGAGACCATGCTTAGAGATTTCATCACTACCCAAAAAGCCTTTAATAAGAATGTAGAAGAGAAACTACATAAATTAGATGATCTTTCTTTTAAGGTAGACCACTTAGCCAATGAGGTAAAATTGCTAAAAATTGAAACTTCTCCTCTTAAGGAGAGGGAAGTCATCCCTATTAATGCTACTCAAGTACAAATTAATGAAAATTTTAGGATGATGGCTAAGCTAAAAGAAAGATGGGCTAGAGAAAGGGAGGAAGAAGAGAGAATTAAGAGCCTTCCTACCCACCACACTGTTGCTACTATCCAAGTTATTGAGGATGTTCACACTCTTAGCACCCAATGTACTCCTGGTCCCAATGGACCTATTAATGGTGATGCTATAGAAACTACCAACCAAGTGAACCTTAAGGACACCACTACCACTTTACTTGATGCTCGTGACCTTGATTTTGATAATTGCACTCTTACAGAAGTTATTGATTTCCTTCACAAGATGTCTAGAGATCCCCGCACTAGCACGCTTAACCTTGCCTTCACAGAGCATATCACTCATGCTCTCATCAAAGCTAGGGAGGAGAAACTTAGAGTAGAAGCCTCCATACCTAGAAAGCTAGAAGATGGTTGGGATCCTATGATAAAAATTTATTTGAATGACTTCTCTTGTTATGCATTATGTGATGTTGGTGCTAGTACCTCTGTTATGCCCAAAAGGATATATGATATGCTTAAATTGAAACCTTATGATTCTTGTTCTTTTGGTGTTCGTCTCGTTGATTCTTCCATAAAGAAACCCTTGGGGAGGATCGACGATGTTCTTATTGTTGTCAATGATAATTATGTGCCCGTTGATTTCACTATTATGGATATTGAATGTGATCCTTCATGTCCAATTATTTTGGGACGTCCCTTTTTGCGCACCGTTGGTGCTGTCATTGACATGAAAGAGGGTAATATAAAATTTCAGTTTCCTCTCAAGAAAGGGATGGAACACTTCCCTCGTAAGAAGGTCAAGTTACCTTTTGAGTCCGTTGTACGGGCTAGTTATTCTTTTACTCTTGATAAAACTTGATCTATGCATTATGCCTAGCTTAAAGGCATAAAAGAAAGCGCTTTTGGGAGGCAGCCCAAATGAATATTTTTTTTGCTTTTGTTGTGTCTTGATGTTGTCTACTGCTGTAGCATCATCATTGTATCTTTGCTTTTCATATTTGTGTTGGGGAACGTTGCATGGGAAACAAAATTTTTCCTACGCTCACCAAGATCAATCTAGGAGATGCACATCTACGAGAGGAGAGTTGGATCCACATACCCTTGTAGATCGCGATGCGGAAGCGTTGCAAGAACGCGGATGAAGGAGTCGTACTCGCGGCGATTCAAATCGCGGAAGATCCGATCTAGCGCCGAACGGACGGCGCCTCCGCGTTCAACACACGTGCAGCCCGGTGACGTCTCCCACGCCTTGATCCAGCAAGGAGAGAGGGAGAGGTTGGGGAAGACTCCATCCAACAGCAGCACGACGGCGTGGTGGTGGTGGAGGAGCGCGGGACTCCAGCAGGGCTTCGCCAAGCGCTGCGAGAGACGAGGAGGGAGAGGGGTAGGGCTGCGTCAAGAGGGAGACGTTCTCGTGTGTCTAGCAGCCCCAAAACCTCACATATATATAGGGGGAAGGGAGGGCTGCGCCCCCTTTAGGGTTTCCCACCCCTAGGGTGCGGCCAGCCCTAGAAAACCCATCTAGGGTGCGGCCAAGGGGGGGGAGAGAGAGGGGGCGCCCTAGGATGGGCCTTAAGGCCCATCTGGACCTAGGGTTTGCCCTCCTCCACTCTCCATGCGCCTAGGGACTTGGTGGGGGGGGCGCACCAGCCCCCTTGGGGCTGGTCCCCTCCCACACTTAGCCCACGTAGCCTTCTGGGGTTGGTGGCCCCACCTGGTGGACCCCCGGGATCCTCCCGGTGGTCCCGGTACATTACCGATATCGCCCGAAACTTTTCCGGTGACCAAAACAGGACTTCCCATATATGAATCTTTACCTCCGGACCATTCCGGAACTCCTCGTGACATCCGGGATCTCATCCGGGACTCCGAACAACATTCGGTAACCGCGTACATACCTTCCCTATAACCCTAGCGTCATCGAACCTTAAGTGTGTAGACCCTACGGGCTCGGGAACCATGTAGACATGACCGAGACAACTCTCCGGCCAATAACCAACAGCGGGATCTGGATACCCATGTTGGCTCCCACATGTTCCACGATGATCTCATCGGATGAACCACGATGTCAAGGATTCAATCAATCCCGTATACGATTCCCTTTGTCTATCGGTATAGCACTTGCCCGAGATTCGATCGTCGGTATACCGATACCTTGCTCAATCTCGTTACCGGCAAGCCTCTTTACTCGTTCCATAACACATCATCCCGTGATCAACTCCTTGATCACATATTGTGCACATTATGATGATGTCCTACCGAGTGGGCCCAGAGATACCTCTCCGTCATACGGAGTGACAAATCCCAGTCTCGATTCGTGCCAACCCAACAGACACTTTCGGAGATACCTGTAGTGCACCTTTATAGCCACCCAGTTACGTTGTGACATTTGGTACACCCAAAGCATTCCTACGGTATCCGGGAGTTGCACAATCTCATGGTCTAAGGAAAAGATACTTGACATATAGAAAAGCTTTAGCATACGAACTACACGATCTGTGCTAGGCTTAGGATTGGGTCTTGTCCATCACATCATTCTCCTAATGATGTGATCCCGTTATCAACGACATCCAATGTCCATGGTTAGGAAACCGTAACCATCTATTGATCAACGAGCTAGTCGTCTAGAGGCTTACTAGGGACATGGTGTTAGTCTATGTATCCACACATGTATCTGAGTTTCCTTTCAATACAATTCTAGCATGGATAATAAACGATTATCGTGAACAAGGAAATATAATAATAACCAATTTATTATTGCCTCTAGGGCATATTTCCAACAGTCTCCCACTTGCACTAGAGTCAATAATCTAGTTCACATCGCCATGTGATTAACAGTCACAGGTCACATCGCCATGTGACCAACATCCAAAGAGTTTACTAGAGTCAGTAATCTAGTTCACATCAATATGTGATTAACACTCAATGAGTTCTGTGTTTGATCATGTTATGCTTGTGAGAGAGGTTGTAGTCAACGGGTCTGCAACATTCAGATCCCTATGTACTTCGCAAAACTTTATGTCATATCATAGATGCTGCTACCACGTTCCACTTGGAGCTATTCCAAACCGTTGCTCCATTATACGTATCCGGTATCTCCACTTAGAGTTATCCGGATAGGTGTTAAGCTTGCATCGACGTAACTCTTTACGTCGAACTCTTTATCACCTCCATAACCGAGAAACATTTCCTTATTCCTCTAAGGATAATTTTGACCACTATCTAGTAATCCACTCCTGGATCACCTTTGTACCCTCTTGCCAGACATGTGGCAAGGCACACATCAGGTGCGGTACTTAGCATGGCATATCGTATAGAGCCTATGACAAAACCATAGGGGACGACCTTCGTCCTTCCTCTTTCTTCTGCCGTGGTCAAGCTTTGAGTCTTACTCAACTTCACACCTTACAAATCAGGCAAGAACTCCTTCTTTGACTGACCTATTTTGAACTCCTTCAAAATCATGTCAAAGGTGTGTGTTTCTTTTGAAAGTATCATCAGGCGTCTTGATCTATCTCTATAGATCTTGATGCCCAATTATGTAATCAGCTTTATCTAGGTCTTCCTTTGAAAAACTCATTTCAAACAACCCTTTATGCTTTCCAGAAATTCTACATCATTTCGGATCAATCATATGTCATTCACATACACTTATCAGAAATGTTGTAGTGCTCCCACTCACTTTATTGTAAATACAAGTTTCTAACAAACTTTGTATACCCAAAAACTTTGATCACTCCATCAAAGCATATATTCCGACTCCGAGATGCTTGCTCTAGTCCATGGAAGGATCGCTGGAGCTAGCATATCTTTTAGCATCCTTAGGATCGACAAAACCTTTCTGATTTTATCATATACAACCTTTCCTTACGAAAACTGGTAAGGAAACTTGTTTTGTCATCCATCTGCCAGATTTCATAAATGCAGCTAATGCTAATCATGATTCCGACGGACTTAAGCATCGCTACGGGTGAGAAAATCTCATCGTAGTCAACTCCTTGAACTTGTGGAAAACTCTTCGCCACAAGTCGAGCTTCATAGACGGTGACATTACCGTCCAGGTTCGTCTTAGTCTTAAAGATCCATTTGTCTCAATGGCTTGCCGATCATAGGGCAAGTCCACCAAAGTCCATACTTTGTTTTGATACATGGATCCTATCTCGGATTTATCGGCTTCTAACCATTTGTCGGAATATGGGCCCACCATCGCTTCTCCATAGTTCGTAGGTTCATCGTTGTCCAACAACATGACCTCTAAGACAGGATCACCGTACCACTCAGGAGTAGTACACATCCTTGTCGACCCACGAGGTTCGATAGCAACTTGATCTGGAGCTTCATGATCACTATCATTAGTATCCTCTTCAACTGTCGTAGGTTCCACAGAAACATCTTTCTGTGTTGCACTACTCTCCGGTTGAAGTGAGGGTTCGACAACCTCATCAAGTTCTATCTTCCTCCCACTCAATTCTTTCGAGAGAAACTCCTTCTCGAGAAAGGACCCGTTCTTAGGGACAAACATTTTTGCCCTTGGATCTGAGACAGGAGGTATACCCAACTGTTACCTTTGGGTATCCTATGAAGATGTATTTGTCCGCTTTGGGTTCGAGCTTTTCCCGGCTGAAGCCATAAGCCTCGCAGCCCCAAACATTGAGAAACGACAACTACGGTTTCTTGCCAGACCTTAGTTCATATGGCGTTGTCTCAACGGACTTAGATGGTGCCCTATATAAAGTGAATGCAGCTGTCTCTATTGCATAACCTCAAAATAATAGCGGTAGATCGGTAAGATACATCATAGATCGCACCATATCTCATAAGGTTCGATTACGATGTCCGGACACACCATTACGCTGTGGTGTTCCAGGGGGCTTCAACTGTGAAACAATTCCACAATGTCTTAAGTGATTGCCAAACTCATAATTCAGATAATATCCCCTTGATCAGATCGTAGGAACATGATCTTCTTGTTATGATGATTCTTAATCTTCACTCTGAAATTTTTTGAACCTTTCAAACGTTTCAGACTTTTGCTTCATTAAGTGAATATGCCATATCTACTCAAATCGTCAGTGAAGATGAGAAAATAACGATATCCACCACACGCCTTAATTCTCATTGGATCACATACATCAGCATGTATGATTTCCAACAAGTCACTTACCCGTTTCATTGTACCTGAAAACGGGATCTCAGTCATCCTGCCCATGAGGCATGGCTCGCATGTGTCAAGCGATTCAAAATCAAGTGACTCCAAACGTCCATCAGCATGGAGTTTCTTCATGCATTTTATGCCAAACTGACCTAAGCGGCAGTGCCACAAGAAAGTGGTACTATCATTATTAACTCTACATCTTTTGGCATTAATATTATCATCATGTGTATTGCTATAATCGAGATTCAATAAACCATTGGGTGCATGACCATAAAGGTATTATTCATGTAAACAGAATAACCATTATTCTCTAACTTAAATGAATAACCGTATTGCAATGAACATGATCTAATCATATTCATGCTCAACGTAGACACCTGATAACATTTATCTAGGTTCAACACTAATCCCGAAAATAGAGGGAGCGTGCGATGGTGATCTTATCATCCTTGGAAACACTTCCAACACACATCGTCACCTCGCCCTTAGCTAGTCTCCGTTCAGTCCGTAGCTTTTGCTTCAAGTCACTAATAATAGCAACTGAACCGGTATCCAATACCCAGGTGCTACAAGGAGTACTACTAAGGTACACATCAATAACACGTATATCAAATATACTTTGTTGAAGTTACCAGCTATCATATCTACCATGTATTTGGGGTGGTTCCGCTACCATGTGACCGTTCCCCTTACAATAGAAGCACTTAGTCTCGAGGTTTGGGTTCAACCATGGGCTCCTTCATCAGAGCGACAACAGGTTTGCCATTCATGAAGTTTCCCTTCTAGCCCTTACCCCTTTTGAAACCAGTGGTCTTGCTAAACCATCAACACTTGATGCTCCTTCTTGATCTCTACTTTTGCGGTACTAAGAACCGCTGACAGCACCGGGATTATCACCATCCTTTGCATGTCATAGTTCATCACGAAGTTCTAGTAGCTTGGTGATAGTGTCTAGAGAATTCCGTCAACCACTATCTCACCTGGAAGATTAACTCCCACTTGGTTCAAGTGATTTCAGCACCCAGACATTCTGAGCACACGCTCACTAGTTGAGCTATTCTCCTCCATCTTTTTGGCAAAAGAACTTGTCAGAGGTCTCATACCTCTCAACACGGGCATGAGCCTGAAATCCCAATTTCAGCTCTTAGAACATCTCATATGTTCTATGGCGTTCAAAACGTCATTGGAATCCCGATTCTAAGCCGTAAAGTATGGTGCACTAAACTATCAAGTAGTTATCAGGACGTGTCTGTCAGGTGTTCACAACATCCACAGACAACGTTGTAGGGGTTTGCACATCGAGCGGTGCATCAAAGACGTAAGCTTTCTGCGTAGCAGTGAGGACACTCCTCAGACTACGGACCCAGTCCGCATCATTGCTTACAATATCTTTCAACTTAGTCTTTCTCTAGGATCGTATTAAATAGGGAGCTACAACGCAGTTATTGGTCTACTACATAATATGCAAAGACAACTTAGACTATTGTTCATGACAAGTGAGTTTTAACTAATCAAATTACTTATAACTCCCACTCAAATTGACATCCCTCTGGTCATCCGAGCGTGACATGATCCAAATCCACCAACCCAAGTCCGATCATCACGTGAGATGAGGTGGTGTCAATGGTGAACATCTTCATGTTGATCATATCTACTATATGACTCATGCTCGACCTTTCGGTCTTCCGTGTTCCGAGGCCATGTCTGTACATGCTAGGCTCGTCAAGTCTAACCCGAGTGTTCTGCATGTGCAAAACTGGCTTGCACCCGTTGTATGCGAACGTAGAGTCTATCACACCCGATCATCACGTGGTGCTTCGAAACGACGAACCTTCGCAACGGCGCACACTCGGGGGAACACAATTTCATCTTGAAATTTTAGTGAGGGATCATCTTATAATGCTACCGCCGTCCTAAGCAAAATAAGATGCATAAAAGGATTAACATCACATGCAAATCATAAGTGACATGATATGGCCATCAACTCGTGCTTTTGATCTCCATCTCCAAAGCACCGGCATGATCTCCATCGTCACCGGCGTAACACCATGATCCCCATCATCATGATCTCCATCATCGTGTCGCCATCGGGGTTGTCGCGCGCCCACCATGCTCTTACTACTATTTCTACCGTTTAGCGATAAAGTAAAGCATTACATAGCGCTTAATGATTGACACGCAGGTCATACAAAAATTAAAGACAACCCTATGGCTCCTGCCGGTTGCCGTATACATCGACATGCAAGTCGATATTAACTATTACAACATGATCATCTCATACATCAAATATATCTCATCATGTCATTGGCCATATCATATCACATACATACCCTGCAAAAACAAGTTAGACGTCCTCTAATTTGTTGTTGCATGTTTTACGTGGCTGCTATGGGTATCTAGCAAGAACGCTTCTTACCTACGCAAAGCCACAACGGTGATATTTAAGTTGCTATTTAACCTTCTACAAGGACCGCCTTCGTCGAATCTGATTCAACTAAGATAGGAGAGACAGACACCCGCCAGCCATCTTATGCAACAAAAGTCGCATGTCTGTCGATGGAACCGGTCTCATGTACGTGGACATGTAAAGTTGGTCCGGGCCGCTTCATCCCATAATACCGCTGAATCAAGAAAAGACCAAGGAGGGAAGCAATCTAAACATCAACGCCCACAAACTCCTTTGTGTTCTACTCGTGATTGCATCTACGCAAAGACCTGGCTCATGATGCCACTGTTGGGGAACGTTGCATGGGAAACAAAAATTTTCCTACGCTCACCAAGATCAATCTAGGAGATGCACATCTACGAGAGGAGAGTTGGATCCACATACCCTTGTAGATCGCGATGCGGAAGCGTTGCAAGAACGCGGATGAAGGAGTCGTACTCGCGGCGATTCAAATCGCGGAAGATCCTATCTAGCGCCGAACGGACGGCGCCTCCGCGTTCAACACACGTGCAGCCCGGTGACGTCTCCCACGCCTTGATCCAGCAAGGAGAGAGGGAGAGGTTGGGGAAGACTCCATCCAACAGCAGCACGACGGCGTGGTGGTGGTGGAGGAGCGCGGGACTCCAGCAGGGCTTCGCCAAGCGCTGCGAGAGACGAGGAGGGAGAGGGGTAGGGCTGCGTCAAGAGGGAGACGTTCTCGTGTGTCTAGCAGCCCCAAAACCTCACATATATATAGGGGGAAGGGAGGGCTGCGCCCCCTTTAGGGTTTCCCACCCCTAGGGGTGCGGCCAGCCCTAGAAAACCCATCTAGGGTGCGGCCAAGGGGGGGGGGAGAGAGAGGGGGCGCCCTAGGATGGGCCTTAAGGCCCATCTGGACCTAGGGTTTGCCCTCCTCCACTCTCCATGCGCCTAGGGACTTGGTGGGGGGGCGCACCAGCCCCCTTGGGGATGGTCCCCTCCCACACTGAGCCCACGTAGCCTTCTGGGGTTGGTGGCCCCACCTGGTGGACCCCCGGGATCCTCCCGGTGGTCCCGGTACATTACCGATATCGCCCGAAACTTTTCCGGTGACCAAAACAGGACTTCCCATATATGAATCTTTACCTCCGGACCATTCCGGAACTCCTCGTGACATCCGGGATCTCATCCGGGACTCCGAACAACATTCGGTAACCGCGTACATACCTTCCCTATAACCCTAGCGTCATCGAACCTTAAGTGTGTAGACCCTACGGGCTCGGGAACCATGTAGACATGACCGAGACAACTCTCCGGCCAATAACCAACAGCGGGATCTGGATACCCATGTTGGCTCCCACATGTTCCATGATGATCTCATCGGATGAACCACGATGTCAAGGATTCAATCAATCCCGTATACGATTCCCTTTGTCTATCGGTATAGCACTTGCCCGAGATTCGATCGTCGGTATACCGATACCTTGCTCAATCTCGTTACCGGCAAGCCTCTTTACTCGTTCCATAACACATCATCCCGTGATCAACTCCTTGATCACATATTGTGCACATTATGATGATGTCCTACCGAGTGGGCCCAGAGATACCTCTCCGTCATACGGAGTGACAAATCCCAGTCTCGATTCGTGCCAACCCAACAGACACTTTCGGAGATACCTGTAGTGCACCTTTATAGCCACCCAGTTACGTTGTGACGTTTGGTACACCCAAAGCATTCCTACGGTATCCGGGAGTTGCACAATCTCATGGTCTAAGGAAAAGATACTTGACATATAGAAAAGCTTTAGCATACGAACTACACGATCTGTGCTAGGCTTAGGATTGGGTCTTGTCCATCACATCATTCTCCTAATGATGTGATCCCGTTATCAACGACATCCAATGTCCATGGTTAGGAAACCGTAACCATCTATTGATCAACGAGCTAGTCGTCTAGAGGCTTACTAGGGACATGGTGTTAGTCTATGTATCCACACATGTATCTGAGTTTCCTTTCAATACAATTCTAGCATGGATAATAAACGATTATCGTGAACAAGGAAATATAATAATAACCAATTTATTATTGCCTCTAGGGCATATTTCCAACAATTTGTGCCAAGTATAGCCTCTGATTGCTAGAAAGTTCAAAAGTTGTCAGGTGCTGTCCAGGAAACAGATTCTGTCCTTGGATAGAAAAATTCGTATAAAATCACCAGATCATCTTTTTGGTCTGAATTTTTTCGACAGCGTTCTCTATATAATTGTCTTTCGTACATCGGTTCTGAGTTTTTTGATTTGAGTTGCAGAAGTATCCCGAACAGATCAATTACTGCCTGCTGTTCTGTTTTTCACAGATTCTGTCCTGTTTAGCCTTACCTTCACTTTGCAAATTGAGAACTTGCTTTTTCTTTGCAAAAACCTTTTGGCAATCTTGATAAACAGTAGAACTTCAAGAATATCCTTATTTCCAGCAAGGTATAATTATTTTATTAAGGGTACTAACCTCGCTAATCAGATTATGATGAGTTGTGTATGAAGGGAGTTTTCAAGTGTGCGAGGGAAGATGATAAAAAGATTCAGGAGTGTCAAGCGCTCAAGCTTGGGGATGCCCCCGTGCACCCCCAAGAAATATTCAAGGAGACTCAAGCGTCTAAGCTTGGGGATGCCCCTGTGCATCCCCTTCTCCATCATCATTATCAGTTCGTCTTTCGTTTCGCTATATTTTTATCACTTCATGTGTTATGTGCTATGCTTGGAGCGTCTTGCTTTTAGTTTTCTTTTTAGTTTTTCATAACGAGTCGGAACCCAGCATTCTTTTCTGTGGGAGAGAAACACGCTCCACCTCTACCTAGAACATAACATAGAATTTTCATGTCTATCTATGCTGTGTGTGTTCTTTGTCTTTTAATAGCTACTATCGTGCTCTGCTCTTAGTATTCATGCTTATCTTTTCAAGAGCTTTTATTTAGTTGGTTGCTTGAACTCTCTTTAATTAACATGCTCACCTTATTAAGAGAGTTTGCTTCCGTTGCATTGGTTAATGTGTCTATGATAAAGATGCTACTTTCATGATGGTGCTTAGTAGTTCAGGTTTTCTTTTGGTTAATCTCAAATAGCTGGGAGGTTCCCAATGTGTTATTGGAGTACCAACTTGGTTTGTTTGCCTATGATATGGTATGGTTTAGTAATATCTTCCTTCGAGAATTTATTTTGATTGACTTGGCGTATGCTCACACATATTCAAGACTGTAAAGAAAGTCTGTCAAGCCTTGATGATCTTTTGTTTCTAAGTAGCGATATAACTACCATGCCTGATTCAATATTGCTTTGTCGCTCTGCATGATTATGACCGTCATTGCTCTCTTAGTTGGTCGCTCCCAGTCTTTTGCTAACCTCCACCTGTACTAAGCAAACTAACCATGCAATACATATCTCATGGGAAAGTAGCCTAAAAACTATTGTGGTAAAGAATATGTTGCTTAAGTATCTTATTTCTTATAAGTTGCTTGCTGAGCGGTAACCATGTTTCTGGGGACGCCATCATATGTCACACTTTTGTTGAATATCATGTGAGTTGCTATGCATGTTCGTCTTGTCTGAAGTAAGGGTGATTTACCGTGGGTTGAATAACTATGCATATTGTTAGAGAGGAACATTGGGCCGCCAACCAAAGACATGCATCATGGTGGAAGTTTTAGCTTGGACCTTAATCCTCAAACTCTCATGAGAATATGCTTATGCATTAAAGAGGAGTCCATCATCTATTTTCTATGTTGTCCTGGTATGGATGTCCTCAAGTTGAGATCTATCAAAAACGAGAAATCAAATGCGATCTATCTCCTTGGACCTTTGTACAGGTGGCATAGAGGTACCCCTTTGTGACACTTGGTTAAAACATATGCAATGCAATGATAACCCATGGGGATCCAAGCTAATTAGGACAAGGAGCGAGCACTATTGGTATTCGATGCATGAGGCTTGCAACTTATAGGATGTTTTATACATGACACATATGAAGTACTACTACCGTTGACACAATTGCTTCCATGTTTTCAAATTAAAAAGCTTTAGCACTTAACCTTTCTTTTACCTTTATGTTGAAGCACCACTACTGAGAGCATGATTGTCATTCTGAGTGTAATGTGCATTGTTCCAAAGTAGCATTGTCTTTTGCATGATTGTGATATCGTTTATTCTGAAATGATTGTATCTAGTCATCACTTAAACCTTGAAGGTGCCCCTGCATTTATGTTTTGCATCACTAAAGGGGGCAAGCTAGATATCACTTTATCATATTTGCACATCATGTTCATTGCAAATCTTTTTGATGTTTCAGTTTCATATTGTAAAACTTTCAGTCATTTGTGATTTTCTCTTGAGGCAACTTAATTACTATAGAATCATTGTCTCGGTAAGCTTTTGTCATATGACTATGAGAAAGTCCTATATGGTTAATAGCATGTCACCACAGAAATTATTCTTGTTATCATTTACCTACTCGAGGACGAGCAGGAATTAAGCTTGGGGATGTTGATACGTCCAAAACGTATCTATAATTTCTGCTTGCTCCATGCCACTTTTGGGTGATATTGCTATGATATTCATACACTTCCATACACTTTTGATCATATTTGGACTAACTTACTAATCCAGTGCACCCCAGTGCCAGTTTCTGTTTTCGGCTGTTTTTGTATTTCAGGTTTCACGTTTCGAGAACTGCCCAGAAAAATCCAGAAAAATTATATAAAAAATCAGCGATCCGGAAACAACACTGCGTCCGAAGGGCAGCCTGGGGGGGGGGGGGGCACAGGGGCTCCAGGCGCCCTGTGGGCGCGCCCCCCTGGGCCGCGCCGGGGGGGCGCCTGGGCCCCCCGAGGCTCCCCCGGTGCCCTACTTTGGCATATATTTAAAGGGTCCTCCGTAACCCTCAGAACAAGAACTCTTTTCGCGATCCCATCTCTGTTCCGCCGCCGCCGCCGCTTCCAAGATCGGGAGCACCAGGAGAACTCTTCCCGGCACCCTGCCGGAGGGGAGGATCACCACCGGGAGCTTCTCCACCACCATGGACGCCTCCCGGATGACTCATGAGTAGTCTCCCTTGGACCATGAGTCCATGACCAGTAGCTATGTGATGTTCTCCTCCCGTTCTTGTGCTTCACTAATTAGTCCTCGTGAGCTGCCCTACATGATCGAGGCACCTATGTAATCCTTATGCTGTTGCTATGTTGAGTTTGCTGGGATCCGATGGATTATGAGATTATGTTCAGATTGATCTTGAGTAATATATTTGATTCACCTCTTTTATATTTTAGTTCATAAGTAATTCTTGCATGTTCTCCGTTGTTATTTATTGCTTTGGCCGAGTAGTACGTAGTGACTCCAAGAGGGAACGTTATGCTCGATTGTGGGTTCATGCCCCTCGATGACTAGCTTGAGTGACAGAAAAATGAGTCTAGGGGATGTGCTGTTGCCACAAGGGGGAAAACAACGGTGCTTGTGCCCGCGGGTGCAAGGATTGTTTACTTTCAAAGTTCTTTTAATGCAGTTGTCTGTTGCATTGAGTTTACACTATGGGTGGGACTTGCAACTTAATACCAGCGAGATGTTCTGGATAGATATCTCAAGGTGGATGATTAGTAGTAGATATTGATGGATTTCGGTCTACTTACTTTGGCGTACCGCCCATGCTTTGAACCTCAACCTTTCTTGCAATGTAGTCAGCATTGGTTTGCGTTCGTGGTCCTGTCAATTGCCCAGCTGTAATTTGTTTACCTCACATAGCTGTTTTATCGTCTTTTGGGAGAGAGACATCACTAGTGAACATCATGAGACTCCGGTCCATATTACCATCATTGATCACATCCACTATTTACTTTTCGCTATTTACTTACTATTGCAAAAAACTATCTATCACTACTATCATTGCTTTTAACCCTTTGTGAACTACAAGGCCGGAGAGATTGACAACCTCTCTGTACTCGTTGGGAGCAAAGTTATTTGTATCTGTGTGCAGATCCACGTTGATTGCTAATTGCGCCGTTAGCAGCTGACACCTACTTGTTGAACCTAGGAGTCTCTGGGGATTCGATCCTTGACATCTTTGCTAGGGGAAAACACTTCTACTTACTGCATCTTACACCTTCCACTTGGGGTAACCAACGAGGGGTTCGAGGCCCATCAGGGGGCGACTCCAGAGTGGGCGCGCGCTCGGGGCTCAGCCTGCTCGACGTAGTCGATGACGACGGAGCGGACGGACACGGTGACGGAGCTCAGGGACGGCGGTGGACGCGGCTATCACAACGGCGCGAGCGCGGCGGCATCGGCCATGGTGCGGGGAAGGCGAAGGAGAGGAGCTGGGGAGGGTGGAGCGTGTGTGCGAGCTTGGGGGGGAAGTGGGTGGTCGATCCCGCCTACCAGAACGGTGAGGGGAGGAAGCAGGGCGGCGGGCAGCTGCGTGGCGCGCGCTGCGGCCGCCGTCGAGCACCTGCCTGCCTGCCTGGCCGAGCCAAGCAGCTCGCTGGAGCGGTAGCTGGGCTGGGCCGGCAGGTGGGCCTGTGAGTGGCGCCAGGTAAGTTTTCTCTTTCTTCTCTCTTTTCTATTTCTTTCTGTTTCATTTCTTTTGCAACTTTGTTGAATCTATAATACCTAAATAGTTCATCCCCACTACCCTATTTCTCTTGACATGCAGCCTATCCACCTCATCACTTGCCACCTCATCATTTTTCTTCCAATCATCACCCGTCTAAATGGCCATGTTGTATTTATCTGACTTAAATAACCAGCCGAAGCCCTGCCATACTCCCCCTCAATGAAGACAGATCAGACTTAAATGACCCACCAAAACGCCTCTCCCTGGAGAAATGGAAAGACATCATTGCAGGGCTGCAGCCGCATCGTCTGCTGATCCGTCCCCTCGGTTTCTCAGCACCAATGATTAATTTCTCTCAGCAACAAATCTCTTCCTATTAATTTCCACGCTGGCACTCTGTCTTCTCTTAGTACTAATGATCTCCTCCACCAACGCACATTCCTTCCATCTAGACAGCAAGCTTTGTGTGAAGGAGCATGTCCCTGTATGCCCGTGACCGAGCTATGGAGCCATCGAGATTGAGCGCCGGAGGAGCAGACTGTGGAGTCGCAGACGAGGGAGCATCCAGCGAAGGATGAGGCATCCAGTGGCGGCGTCGGTGTGAAGGTGTGTTAGGCAGTACCAGGGATAGGAATTGGATCGATTTCTCTCGATTCATGCGCTCGATGAAGCCCCCTCCTCTCATATTGTGCTGGGTTAGCTACAGGCCATCTTCTTTGTTGTACGTTTTTCTTCTTTCTCTTAAAATCACACTTGACAGGTTGGAGCTCGGCCGCCATGGCGATTTGGAGGCTGAGGGCTGGAGGGGGAGTACTCTGTTCCGCCACGGCCTCTGACGGCACCGCCACCACCGTGTAATCGTGTTTCCGTCGTATGCCTTCTGATTGCGAGCTTCCTCATGGAGTAATTGAACAAAAAGCGAAGAAACTGCTGTCCCCGTTCTCTTCAACAGCCAGATCCAAGCCAGAGGACGAAAGACCACACAATCCTGTTGATCTATACATATATCTTCCTTCCAAATATATGTTCCTTTATTTGATATCTCCCACTTCCATATCATGTCATCTTGGCTATAAGAGATCACGTGGTTTGCTTCTTCTTGGATGTTGCTTCGTTGTGCCAGTTCTGCTTGCCGAGCACAAAAATCTTTTTACGTGTCTGGCTGTTTGCTTGAGATACATCGTGTTTGAGAGATTGAGTTATCAGTTCGTTCTTGTAGGCGTGTGGAAATTATGATGGATGTTGCCGTTCATGGAAAATAGGTTCTGACCGATGAGCAACCCGCATATAACCTCAACACTTGGTTCCTGCTGTATTTATTATCTCATTTTCTCTCCCTACTTGCTGTAGTTCATTAATATTCTTCCTTCTCTATGTAGCAATTGCACGATACAGACTGCTTATTTGAATTGCAATTTGAATTGCAACCAGGGACGTGTACTTGCAAATATGACCATGTGTATTCAGATTTCTGGGCAACAAGCCAGTTGGTTATTTACTTATCTTTTCAGTTACTTTTTGCATTGGCTGATGTTTAATGATGTGAAGATCTTAGCAATATATCTTCAGGGGATAATGAAGTATTCATTGTTATTCTTATTTGTGTTTTGTATCAGGCACTGGCGACGAAGATCGAAAGACGCATTGCTCCCTTTATCATCTGAAAACATACTTTTTATAACAGAATTTATTTGTTATATATCTTTGTTTCAACTTTTACGTGCTTCTACCCTGATTGAAACATGCACATGTCTTTTTCTGAATTCCACGATTTCTTCAAACTACCATATGTCATGTTCTTCCACCTTTTCAATTAGAAAAGCTCAGAAGAAATACATAGATTTCTGACGTCCCGGAGAGCCTTCGACCACTTAAGCTAACTGAATGTACTGGTCCAATCTGAGTTGACTTTTTTACTCTATATCACAAAAAAAAAGCTCAAAAGAAATACATACATGCAATTGCAATAATGAAGAACACAAAAGAACAAGTGTTTTTTCTCTCAGAAAATTAGAACCACTGCTTTTTTTTTTACTTCCAAATGCGAGTCTACACCTGAACACACCGTCGATACATAGTTGAGTATGAAAGAAACTGGGACATTATACAAACACCCACAAACAAAATCAAGTAGATACTAAACTTGAATCACCTATCTATAAATATATTGTTTTGTTGATTATTATCACTTCTATATGAAATCTACCATATGTTGATTCAAATTGTTATCTTCTTTGTTGTCTAAATGCTACTTAATTAGAAACCCCAAAAATCCCCGCAGCAACGCGCGGGGGTATTATCTAGTTAATAAAAATGCTAGAACATTTTTATAGCTCATAAAACTAGTCATGCCCACTGTATATAATATGAACAGTATGGAACATTTTAGTTTATGATTATTTGGGCACACAAAATATTTTATAGCATTTAAATGCCCAAATGCAAATACCAAATGAATTAAACCAGAGACCTTGGATGTCCTAGAAAATTGTGCACCATTTTTGGCAGAGGTTTAAGACCAAGGCAGAAATGATGAACATTTTTTAAGGGCATTTTGGGTACATTGGAAAAGATTTTATCAAACCCTAGTTGTTAGAAGAGGGGTGCTGGGGTTTCTGTCATTCCCATTTCAAGTTTCTTTGAAAAGTAAACATGATGCACACTCTAGCCAGTCCTAAAGCAGGCACTGACTAGGGATGTGACAGATCTTGCGTGATCGTAGGAAAATATTAAAATACTACGTTCCCCATCAATAGACGCCCGTCTTGGGTCTACGGGGTGTTGCCCCCCTCCACGGACGGCAGTGCCGCCATCACTTGGAGGGCGGAATCGTGCACGTGGCAGAACCGGAGGGAATCTAGTGGTTGGTTGGGTCCAGACCGTGTTCGGGTTTGTTCCTATGGGTGGACCTATCGTAACCAGGTGAAAGAGTCCACTGGTCAAATCCCGTCCGACGAAAGTCCAAGGCCTAGATCTCCTGGTCAACAGGGCTTCGCGGTGGCCTTCTGGGTGTAGCAATGCCACCGAAACAGCGCACAGGTCCCGATGCGTGTGTGAAAGTGACGTGGCATGCGTAGATGCCCGTCTTGGGTCTCCAGGGTGTTGCCCCCCTCCACGGACAGAAGTGCCGCCGTCACTTGGAGGGGGAATCGTGTGCGTCGGGTAGAACCGGAGGGAATCTAGTGGTTCGTTGGGTCCAAACTGTGTTCGGGGATGTTCCTATGGGCAGACCGATCGCAACCAGGAGGAAGAGTCCACTGGTCAAAGCCCGTCCGGCCAAAGTCAATGGCCTAGATCTCCTGGTCAACGAGGCTAGGGTTAGCTGGTTAGTGGGGCTTCGGGTGTAGCTATGCCGCCGAAACACTGTACCGGGTCCTTATGCGTGTGTGAAAGTGATGTGGCATGCGTAGACGCCCGTCTTGGGTCTCCGGGGTGTTGCCCCCCTCCACGGATGGCAGTGCCGCCGTCACTTGGAGGGGGGAATTGTGCGCGTCGGGCAGAACCGGAGGGAATCTAATGGTTGGTTGGGTCTAGACCATGTTCGGGGTTGTTCCTATGGGCTGACCTATCACAACCAGGTGGAAGAGTCCACTGGTCAAATCCCGTCCGGCAAAAGTCAATGGCCTAGATCTCCTGGTCAACAGAGCTAGGGTTAGTCCAGTTAGTGGGGCTTCGGGGTGTTGCCCCCCTCCACGGACGGCAATGCCGCCGTCACTTGGAGGGGGAATCGTGCGCGTCGGGCAGAACCAGAGGGAATCTAGTGGGGGGTTTACCTTCAGTTGTTCGACGGACATAGGCAGAACCGGTCCCTCACACAACTCTCGCAAGTGAGGCATGATCTGCAGCACTGGAGTCACAACGACATCATTGCCCAGTCCCTCAGAGGCTGACGACGGCGAACATGTTCTAGCACGAGGGGAGAAACGACCATGAAGCCCGACACCCAACTCGACCTCGAAGGGCTAGATCATCACGTCAATATAGGGCTAGGGTTTACTCCGGTCGGGTGTGGCCTACAAGTACAACTAATTTTTTTCCTACTGTACTTTACATTGGTGCCGAACTTGTCACGTCGATAGCTAGTTTATTAAAAAAATCTGTTAGGACAATTTTAAAATAAACTAAATTTAATGTTAAAAAAAGGTATGCCTAGGTGGAAACAACCTATGCCGATGGTTAAACCGTCGGCATACCTCCCATCTTATCCAACCGGCACTTGATAAAAAAAATCTTATCCATCGAGCCCAACCACTCATTCTCTGCGCCCCTCGATCCAGCCCCGCCGCCGCCGCTCGTTACCCTCGCCCTCGATCCACCGCCGCCGGCCATCCCCGCCACGCAGCGCCGCCAGCCATCACCGCCTCGCACCGCTGCCGCCGCCCCCGCCCTGGCCGCATCTCCTCCTCCTCGCCCCGCACAGCTCGCCCCCGTCCTTGCCTGGCCCTGCCAGTCCCAGCTCTGCTCCGCCGCCGGCCGTCCCCGCCCTGCACTGCGTCCGGCCGGCCCCGCCAGCCCTGCATCGCCGCCGGCCATCCCCGCCCTACCCGACCTACCTGCTGGTGGTGCATCGACTGGGCGCCGCCGCGGCTCCGGCGGTCCGGCGCCCCCTTCCCGGCCCACCTCTGCTGCTCGTGAGCACCAGCTCAGACGCCCCCACCCCCGACCAGCTGGCTCTCTCCAAAGTGAGATTTTTTTTTGTTTTTACCTAGTGTATTATACATGCAGTGACATAATTTGTGGGGTGTACTAGGCATCTGTGGGAAGTTTTTGAGTTCATGGTGATATTTGGAGGTGGATAGTCTGCAAAATATTGTTTGCAGGTGGATAGTTTGCAAAATATTGATCAATGGATGTCATTAGCACTATGATTTTTTTTTCAAGTTTGAAGTGTCAAAGTTGTATGTGATGTGATGATATATATAATTTTCGCACGATGGAACTAGCATTCTTTGTTGTGTCGCATCTCCATGATTAGTGGTTTGTTGTTCATGATGGTCTTGCAAAATAATGATGAAATATTTTTTGACACTTCATGGTCTTGATAAAAAAGCAATTTGTGCAAAAATGGTAACTTTTTAATTAGGATTTAACATTTCTAATACTTTGAATGTGAAACTTTAAGTGGATGAATTTATTTTGTATTGCTCATCTAGTGAATAAAGCTATGAAGGCATTGGTCCGTGATCTAAGTTTTTGACACTTGATGATCTAAGTTTATTTGCCTGTAAAATTTGCAGGCTTTGTGGTGGTGCAATTCTTTGGAGTCATCGTCGTCTAAGGCATTGATCCGTGATCTCGTCGCCATTTGACTCCTTCCTCTACAGTTCAGGGTGAGCTACAGATCCATCTTAATAATCATGTCACTAGATTTTCTTTTCTGGTCAAGTCGCAACCGGCCAGATTCCTACAATGGAACCACCACCACCACCTCCTGGACCACAACCAGTGGTGCCTACGTTTGAACAATTTCTGGCAGACCACTACAATGTCACTCCGGTTAGTACATCACCAACCTATTCAACCAAAACTTCTCATTTATTCAATACAATCATATATTGCCTTACCATCCATTTTCAAACATGCAGGGAACCGGTGGATCATCCGCCGATGGTGGTGCTACTGATGGTTCCACTCATGATTCACGGAGCCCAGTCACTCCGGTCTGGCGTGGCGGTGGCGGTGGCGCTAGCGCTAGCGCTAGCGGTGACGACCTCGGCATTGGCAGCCTCGGCTTTGGTATAGTGGAAGTGATGCCGCTTAAGCCTTTGGCGGTGACGAACTTTCGGTCTTTTATGTTTCTTGTGACGTTGATATTTTTATTGTGATCATGTTGGACTTGCGATGATGATGCTTTTATGTCGTACTTGCTATTATGTTTATCATGTTGGACTTGCGATGATGATACTTTTATGTTGGACTTGTGATGATGTTTATCATGGACTTGTGATGCTATTTATGATGTTGGACTTGCGATGATGATGAACTTGTGATAATTATCTTCTCTATTCTGTTGTGATGATGATGAACATATGATGTTATCTGAAATGAAATGCAAAAAAGAAAAGAAAAAAAACTATGCCGACGGCATAACATACGCCGACACGTGGCATCTCCTGGGCAACCCTGGCGCGGAGCTACGTCGTCGGCGTAGCTCCGCGCCAGGGTTGCCCAGGAGCTCTCCTACTTTCAGTGGCTTTAATTTACCAGTAGCTAGCATGTCTAGGAAGCAGCCCGGAAAGTGCGTTAGCGAATTGAGAGAGCACAGGACATTAAGAAAATCAAAGGAAAATAACAACCCTCAATCATGCCCACTTGTACAGTTAATTAGAATTGTTCATTTGTTCTTACGCTGCTCAGTGCGAATATGCTCATCGCATTCTAATACGATATTGCAACCGAGGTTCCCAGCCACTTGCCCACTTGTTGTAGAGTTGATTAGAATTGTTCCTACCATGATTAGTGGGAACAATGGCACAATGGCATTCTCGTCCTAATATAATATTGCAGCTGTTGTTCCCCGTAGTTAATGGAATATTAGCTCCAAATTAAAACATTGCATGCAGGCCTAGAGCAGAAAGCATCAATCGATCAAAGACAAAACAACGGGCGTCACATGGATGAACCTGGTCATCCTCTGTCAAGCTGGCCGGCGGTGGGCTTGGTGATGAGGGCGCCGGGCAAGCCATAATAGCGGCCGACGCAACAACATTACAGGCAACTACATCTCCATGTCCGGCTCATCTAGTACAGCAATATCAAGACAATCCAAGTTTACTACAACCTCTGAGCTAGCAGCAGAATTGTTTAAGGTTTGCCGATTCCGCTCATTCCATGTATGCCATGCACAATAGGCAGCTGCAGTTGCTTTTTTCTTTTCTTTGCGAGGCCCAGCAACAAAACTACTCCATCGGTCGTCGATCCGTCCAAATATTTTGATCAAGATGGATCGTCTGAGTTTAAACCAAACTTCCTTAGCAAATGGGTACTGACAGATGAGATGTGCAGCTGATTCAGTCTGCTAATCGCAAAGGGGGCAGGATTCATTGTGGTCACATCCTCTAGCTCTTAGTCTATCCGCCGTGGGCAGTCAATTTTGGGCTTGCAGCCAAGTGAAGAAGTTATCTTCCCCGTCCATATTTAGTTTCCAAATATTCTCCAGATAAGGCCTGGCAGTCATAAACAGATTTCGCCGAGTAATCGCCAGAGGCAGCCCAGAGCCGCCGAATAGTATCACTCTCAGATGATAAAATTATAGTGTTCTGAACTTACCGCCATAACAAGACGAAGCAATCAAACACTACCAGAATAAACCCCTATGCCGACGGCCCCGTATGCGTAGGGCCATCGGCAACATATGTGTCGGCGTATCGATGCCGTCGGCATAGATGATATCCTGACGGCGTCCGTACATCTATGCCGACGGCCAGGGCTGTCGGTAACGTTCCGCGCCTAACGGTGGCTCTCGGCACCGCCGTCAAGTGCTGCCCATACAGGAGACGCCACGTGGCAGGGCCATGCCGACGGCCTAGCCGTAGGCATAGTGTCAAATCTACGCCAACAACTAAGCCGTTGGCATAGCCCTGCCCCAGGAGCTACCAGAAGGCGCCACATGGCACCTATGCCTAAGGCTTAGCTGTTGGCAAAGTTTCAGAACTATGCCTACGGCCTAGCCTTCGGCATATGTGCCACGTGTTGCCCTAAGGTAGCTCGTGGCAGCCCTATGCCGATGGCTTAGCCGTAGGCATAGTTTATGTCTAATTTTTTTTACATTTTCTATTTTTCGTTCAAATTAACAGATAGCAACACAACACATGTATAACATTTACACAACATCATCATCATCATCATCTACACATCATCATCATCGTCATAGACAAGATCATAGCCCCCAAAGGTGTAAGATCATAATCATCATCTAAACAATGCGGTTATAAAGTGAAATTATAAATTACACAATCTGAATAAAAAATAATAAGCTTTATTGATATAAATACAGATACAAAGTTCTTATGATTTACATTGGATCAAAGAGGTAAGAAGAAAAGAAAATAAAACTAAGCTAGTTAGATCTTCATCTTGATCATCTGATCCTCTTATGGAATAAAACCTACAAAACAAACAATAGAGGAAAAGGAAATTTGCTGATGATTTAAATGTTGCATTTCCCATAGGGACCTTAGGGAAATGCAATGTTGTTTGAGCTGGCACCTAGGATCACTGGAACTGGTCCAAAAACCCGTAATCAGAGAGTTTGCAATAGAAACTAATAAAACTAACAACTAGAACGGTAAGGGATCAAATGTACAGGACAAGAGACCAAACATACAGGAAGTAGTCCACAAGCAGGAAAGAACAGTAGTAGTAGATCAAGTCCTTCATTAGATCATGACAAATGCAAGAGTAGGCCAGAACTGAAGCCATTCCAGAAGCAAGAAAGTCATAGCTCACAAAACAAGCAAAGCATAGCACCATCTCATTGACAAAGTCCCAAACATAGGAGACCAACCTTCACATGAAATCCAGCTGGCCAAAATAGATAAACAAATATGTAAATAAAGCACTCCAAGTCATCAAAAGGCAGTTCTATAAAATAAATTAAAGCCAAATGATCAAGTAGTGATTTCTTGTGAGGAAATAAAGTTCAGTAGGAAGATAAGCACCACACAGCTAAATGGAGCAAGTCCCTAGTTAAATAGACACACAGCCAGAAGAACAAGCAATAGAACACCCCAAGGTAGGATTTTTGGCGAGATATCCTCAGATAGCCTAGAAGTGCTAGGACTAGATCATCTTAGGATCATGAGAAGAGTAGCATCTGTAGCATCAAATCCCAGAGAGGAGCCTCAGAGCGACATCATTGGCTGGCATAAAATCAACTCACATATGTTCTTATCAGTGAGAGATTTACGCGAGAAAGAGAGAAGGCAAGTGTATCGTCTGTTCAAATCAGATTTAGGAGAGGGGAAATTAGGTAGATGAGATACTATCCATAACCTGGCAAGAAAAGAACTATAGACAGGAGAAAACATTATAATATTTGCAATTACAAGCATCGTAACTATATAAATAAAATAACTATATCCTTTATAATCTACCAAAAGAACAGTTGCATGTATTATCAATACCAATAGAAGAGGAACTAGTTCATGTTGTTTAACACATAAGAAAGTAAGCAGGCCATGACCAATTGACAGAAATTACCTATATATACCATTATCCTAACTACTATAATGTAGAGAACCAGTCATTCATGGGTACTAGAATACTTGAGACAGAGCAATAGCAGGCACTATAAGTTATATATGAATAGCATAGGCAAGTACTAGTATAACTATATACAGTTAACTAATTAACTAGTAGTGCATCACAATGATCTCAGCAATGTTATCAAATCAACACTAACATCACAATGTCTATCTAAACTATAACCAGGGGCATATGACTTGTGCAGTAGCTAGACACTAGTAGGAACCCTGTTATTTAGAGGAGCTATAAGAACTCTAGCAATATTTAGCACAATAACAACAGTGCAATGTATGTATGAACTAGGAGCATTAGCAAATAGGCCAGCACAATAGTTATAAACCCAACAAATTTTGGAAATCCCAACAAACCTAATTAAACATGAGCAAGTGTATGATCACAGTTGAACTACACATGTCAATGGCAAATTAAACTGAGTTCTTCTTAGGCAACATTTCCAACAGTGCACAAATCCTAAGTAGCAGATCATAGACATCAAATCAAGTCTCCCCAAAACCTAGATCACACATAACCAATGCACAAAGGACAAAGATTACCATCAACAGAGCCACGACCATCCATGAGCTGAAAAGCAAAAGAGGAAGAGCTCACCCCCTAGGGTTGTAGCCGAGGCAGAAGCACCGCCATGCCGTGATTGCGGCAGAGCGCATCGCCGCCGCCATCCAGCACGGTGAGGGAGCATCACCACACCGGCGCCAACGCACGCCGGGATTGCGCCGTGCGCCATCCCACCAGCGCGGGGGCACGGAAGGAGCATGAGCGCGACCACCGGATAGTGCCACCCCACAAAGGAGCACGAAAGGGAGGCGGAGACGACCGGTCTAAGCACCGGAGCACCGCTGGCAAACGGAGAAGCTCACCCCACCGAAACCTAGGTTGGTAAAAGGGATGAGAGCGACCACAGGAGGGGAGGAGAAACAGATCGAAGGGGTGGAGGTGATATAGCAGCTTGAGGGGAAGCTATGGTGTGCAACACGGCAGCTGATTGTACCGGAGATGGCCGGAGCAAGCGGCGGAGGCTAGGGTATCCGGCGCGAGGAGGGAGGGAGGGGAGGGCGGATCTGAGCTGCTGCTCGGGGGGATCGAGCACGAG
>LR738709.1:22778266-22818324 GCA_902687465.1 Secale cereale
GGGGTTGGGGGAGGTTGACGGCGGTGGCTGGATGGTGGCGGCGGTGACAAAGAGGGGTTCGTGGGGAAGAGAGGAGAGAGGTCGTGAGACCGAGAGGGAGGAGGGGTTCGTGTGTGGGCTCTCCCTCTCTCTCTCCCGCGTGGGCTCTTTTTTTTTCCTTTTTTGGTCCTTTTCTCTACATGGATGGATGGACGGATGGATGTGGGGTGGAGAGCTAGATGGATGGATCTGCGCCACGTCATCGATCCATGGCACAAAGATTTTCACCAATAGGAATCAAGCTCATGCAATTGTGTTCTTTCTTTGTATTTCTTCCAAGTTTTTCTACCCTCTTGGACTGACGAAGGATGCAAGTACTAACCACGTCCACGACGATGAAGGATCCGTCGGCCTCTCGCCTCGTCGCCATCGGAGCAGCGCTGGAGGTGGGGAGGGAATGGACCGAGGAAGAGTGGGTTCGGTATGACGACGATGAGTCCGGACGGGGACCTTCGGACGGTTGCATGGAACATCCCTTTGGCTTTTCCCGTCGCCCTCGACGATGACACGTGTGGCGCCCCTCACCATCGAACGACGACACCAAAGGAGGTGTAGGCCCCACCACCAAGGGCGAATGTACCTCGGCGGCTTGCCGGATCCAGCCATTAAAATCGACAGGAAATCATACAATGCCAGAAATCCTCGGGACCTAGCATGATGTCGTCATATGGCCCTTGTAGGGTGTGGTGGAAGTATGAGCGCGTGTCGCAGAAGCCTGACCGGAGGCCACATGCAAACTACACAATCTTCGAGTTATTATCTGGCTACCGAGAGAGAATGTGTCCGGTTTGTGAAGGAAGTTTTGGTGATGCAGAAGTATCTGAACAGTTCCCTCTAAGTGGATTGCTATTTTTTAGCTAAATGACTCTGAAATTGAAAAGCACTACAAATGAGGTCTGAAAAGGTTGAAAGTTGCCATGGTATCATCATTTCACCCACATAGCATGTGCTAGAAAGTTAATATGGTTACGGCAAAAACTGGATGCACTTCATGGTTTCGCACGAAAACTCATTTGTTACAAAGGGATTTCATTTTTTAAACTTATTTGAACTCCAGACTTTTTGTGTGTTCAAAATGCACCATTCAAAGCCACGTCATCAATTTTCAACCCTTTCTGACTTCATTTGATATTTTTCATGCATTTACTGATTTTTTGAGCTAAATGACCCTGAAATTGAATAGCACTACAAATGAACTCTGAAAAGGTTGAAAGTTGGCATGGTATCATCATTTCACCCACATAGCATGTTCTAAAAACTTGAATGGGTTACGGCTAAAATTGGATGCACTTCGTGTACAAAATGGACAATATATTTCGAAGTATCAGGATTTCGCACGAAGACTCATCTGTTACAAATGGATATCATTTTTTGAACTTATTTGAACTCCAGACTATTTGTGTGTTCAAAATGCACCATTCAAAGCTACATCATCAATTTTCAACCATTTCTGACTTCATTTGGTATTTTTCATGCATTTACTGATTTTTTGAGCTAAATGACCCTGAAATTGAAAAGCACTACAAATGAACTCTGAAAAGGTTGAAAGTTGGCATGGTATCATCATTTCAACCACATAGCATGTTTTAAAACTTGAGAGGGTTATGGCAAAAACTAGATGCACTTCGTGTACAAAATGGACAATCTCTTTCGAAGTATCACGGTCTCGGAGCGCGATAAAATCATGATTTTTTTACACGGTGTGGGCACATGTGATATATGACGGATGGTAATTTTTCATATGTTGTGGTGATGCAGAAGTATCTGAACAGTTCCCTCTAAGCGGATTGCTATTTTTTTAGCTAAATGACCCTGAAATTGAAAAGCACTACAAATGAGGTCTGAAAAGGTTGAAAGCTGGCATGGTATCATCATTTCACCCAAATAGCATGTGCTAAAAAGTTGAGAGGGTTACGTCAAAAACTGGATGCACTCCGTGTACAAAATGGACAGTCTATTTCGAAGTATCAGGGTTTCGAACGAAAGCTCATCCGTTACAAAGGGATTTCATTTTTTGAACTTATTTGAACTCATGACTTTTTGTGTGTTCAAAATGCACCATTCAAAGCCAAATCATCAATTTTCAACCCTTTTTCTCTTCATTTGTTATTTTTCATGCATTTACTGATTTTCTTTGAGCTAAATGACCCTGAAATTAAAAAGCACTACAAATGAACTCTAAAAAGGTTGAAAGTTGGCATGGTATCATCATTTCACTCACAAAGCACGTTCTAAAAACATGAGAGGATTACGGCAAAAATTGGATGCACTTCGTGTACAAAATGGACAATCTCTTTCAAAGTATCACGGTCTCGGAGCACGATAAAATCATGATTTTTTTACACGATGTGGGCACATGTGATATTGGACGGATGGTAATTTTTCATAAGTTTGGTGATGCAGAAGTATCTGAACAGTTCCCTGTAAGCGGATTGTTATTTTTTGAGCTAAATTACGCTGAAATTGAAAAACACTACAAATGAACTCTGAAAAGGTTGAAAGTTGGCATGGTATCATCATTTCACCCACATAGCATGTTATAAAAACATGAGAGGGTTATGGCAAAAATTGGATGCACTTCGTGTACAAAATGGACAATCTATTTCGAAGTATCAGGGTTTCGGACGAAAACTCATCTGTTACAAATGGATATCATTTTTTGAACTTATTTAAACTCCAGACTTTTTGTGCGTTCAAAACACACCATTCAAAGCCACATCATCAATTTTCAACCCTTTCTGACTTCATTTGGTATTTTTCATTCATTTACTGATTTTTTTGAGCTAAATGACCATGAAATTGAAAAGCACTACAAATGAACTCTCAAAAGGTTGAAAGTTGGCATGATATCGTCATTTCACCTACAAAGCATGTTCTAAAAACTTGAGAGGGTTACGGCAAAAACTGGATGCACTTCATGTACAAAATGGACAATCTTTTTCGAAGTATCACAGTCTCGGAGCGCACTAAAATCATGATTTTTTACACTGTGTGGGCACTTGTGATATTGACGGATGGTAATTTTTCATAAGTTTTGGTGATGCAGAAGTAGCTGAACAGTTCCCTCTAAGTGGATTGCTATTTTTTGAGCTAAATGACCCTGAAATTGAAAAGCACTACAAATGAGGTTTGAAAAGGATGAAAGTTGGCATGGTATTATCATTTCACCCACATAGCATGTGCTAAAAAGTTGAGAGGGTTACAGCAAAAACTAGATGCACTTCCTGTACAAAATGGACAATCTCTTTCGAAGTATCAGAGTTTCGGACGAAAACTCATCTGTTACAAAGGTATTTCAATTTTTTTGAACTTATTTGAACTCCAGACTTTTTGTGTGTTCAAAATGCACCATTCAAATCCATGTCATCAATTTTCAACCTTTTCTGACTTCATTTGATATTTTTCATGCATTTACTTATTTTTGAGCTAAATGACCCTGAAATTGAATAGCACTACAAATGAACTCTAAAAAGGTTGAAAGTTGGCATGGTACCATCATTTCACCCACATAGCATGTTCTTAAAACGTGAGAGGGTTACGGCAAAAACTGGATGCTTTTCGTGTATAAAATGGACAAGCTATTTCGAAGTATCAGGGTTTCGGACGAAAACTGTTACAAATGGATATCATTTTTTGAACTTATTTGAACTCCAGACTTTTTGTGTGTTCAAAATGCACCATTCAAATCCACATCATAAATTTTCAACCCTTTGTGACTTCATTTGGTATTTTTCATGCATTTACTGATTTTTTGAGCTAAATGACCCTGAAATTGAAAAGCACTACAAACGAACTCTGAAAAGGTTGGAAGTTGGCATGGTATCATTATTTCACCCGCATAGCATGTTTTAAAACTTGAGAGGGTAACGACAAAAACTGGATGCACTTCGTGTACAAAATGGACAATCTCTTTCGAAGTATCATGGTCTCGGAGCGCGATAAAATAATGATTTTTTACACGGTGTGGGCACATGTGATATAGGACGGATGGTCCTTTTTCATATGTTGTGGTGATGCAGAAGTATCTGAACAGTTCCCTCTAAGCGGATTGCTATTTTTTTGAGCTAAATGACCCTAAAATTGAAAAGTACTACAAACGAGGTCTGAAAAGGTTGAAAGTTGGCATGGTATCATCATTTCACCCGCATACCATGTGCTTAAAAGTAGAGAGGGTTACGGCAAAAACTGGATGCATTTCGTGTACAAAATGGACAATCTATTTCGAAGTATCATGGTTTCGAACGAAAACTCGTTTGTTACAAATGGATTTCATTTTTTTGAACTTATTTGAAGTCAAGACTTTTTGTGTGATCAAAATGCACCATTCAAAGCCACATCATCAATTTTCAACCCTTTCTGACTTCATTTGATATTTTTCATGCATTTACTGATTTTCTTTGAGCTAAATGACACTGAAATTAAAAAGCACTACAAATGAACTCTGAAAAGGTTGAAATTTGGCATGGTATCATCATTTCACCCACATAGCACATGCTATCAGGGTCAAAGTATCATGGTCTCGGAGCGCGATAAAATCATGATTTTTTTACACTGTGTGGGCACATGTGATATAGGACGGATAATATTTTTTTATAAGTTGTTGTGATGCAGAAGTATGTGAACAGTTCCCTCTAAGCGGATTGCTATTTTTTTGAGCTAAATGACCCTGAAATTGAAAAGCACTACAAATGAGGTCTGAAAAGGTTGAAAGTTGGCATGGTATCATCATTTCATCCACATAACACATGCTATCAGGGTCAAAGTATCATGGTCTCGGAGCGTGATAAAATCATGATTTTTTACACGGTGTGGGCACATGTGATATAGGACGGATGGTCATTTTTCATATGTTGTGGTGATGCAGAAGTATGTGAACAGTTCCCTCTAAGCGGATTGCTATTTTTTTGAGCTAAATGACCCTGAAATTGAAAAACACTACAAATGAGGTCTGAAATGGTTGAAAGTTGGCATGGTATCATCATTTCACCCGCATACCATGTGCTTAAAAGTTGAGAGGGTTACGGCAAAAACTGGATGCACTTCGTGTACAAAATGGACAATCTATTTCGAAGTATCATGGTTTCGAACGAAAACTCGTCTGCTACAAAGGGATTTCAATTTTTTGAACTTATTTAAACTCATGACTTTTTGTGTGTTCAAAATGCACCATTCAAAGCCACATCATCAATTTTCAACCCTTTCTGACTTCATTTGGTATTTTTCATGCATTTACTGATTTTCTTTGAACGAAATGACCCTGAAATTGAAAAGCACTACAAATGAACTCTGAAAAGGTTGAAAGTTGGCATGGTATCATCATTTCACTCAGAAAGCATGTTCTAAAAACATGAGAGGGTTACGGCAAAAACTGGATGCACTTCGTGTACAAAATGGACAATCTCTTTCAAAGTATCACGGTCTCGGAGTGCGATAAAATCATGATTTTTTTTACACGGTGTGGGCACATGTGATATTGGAAGGATGATAATTTTTTATAAGTTTGGTGATGCAGAAGTATCTGAACAGTTCCCTCTAAGATGATTGCTATTTTTTTGAGCTAAATTACCCTGAAATTGAAAAACACTACAAATGATCTCTGAAAAGGTTGAAAGTTGGCATGGTATCATCATTTCACCCACATAGCATGTGCTAAATAGTTGAGAGCGTTATGGCAAAAACTGGATGCACTTCGTGTACAAAATGGACAATCTATTTCGAAGTATCAGGGTATGACAGGAAAATGGAACCGTGTGTCGTGGGGTGGCGTTTTTGTGTTGGGACCGCATGTTGGTGATAACATGTCAGATTGGCCGGACAACCACATTTATCTCCTACATATGGGCTAATTTGAGGGAGCCCGTACGGTCTAGGTGGTTAAATTTTGGAGACGTTCGCTTGGCGCCCATTTGATGCCCATACAGGCTTGGCTCTATGAGAGAGAAATGAGTTTCAACTTTGAAGACGATCTTAATTTTTTCTTTTAATTTATTTATATGTATTTTAGCCCGTACCAACGCACGGGCATTCTGCTAGTTAAATCTAATTTGTTATGTATGTGAATAGTAAAAATCCATTTTTTACAAGAAAGTAAAAATCTGTTTGGATATAATAAGAAATACTTGATTCGTGTGTCAGATGATGGAAGCAGAATGACATTGTGCCTCCAACTAAAAATTTGGAAACAACAAATTATGTTAACTAGTCGTCAACCCGTGCATCCGCATGGGCTAGCAACTAAAAAAATATGAATTGTAAAATAAAGCTAATAATATTCATTACTAAGTGAGATGTTATATAAATAAATATTAAGAAAATATATTTTTCTTAATTGATCAATTTTTCATGGCTAAATAAATTGATCATGGTGGTGAGCGCTGAAAATCATAGTTCCTTGAATTGGAATAGAATGATGCGCGACATACTGGAATCTGCTCGGAGGTCTACATCGTACTGCCAAATATTGACAACGACCAAAATTATATTAATGAAGGCATTGTACAATTGAGTCAACAATTTTTTTTCTCTAAATTTTTTGGCAACAGTCTTAAACAGAAAAATATACATATGCGCACTCCTCAGTACATTTTTATTTTTCAGTATTTTGGAACATATAGCCAATAGATATTGTAAACACAAATGAACCAAACTTATTTAACTGCCGGTTAGATAATTGTAATCTTATGCCTTTACCATCTGAAATATCTATACATTTAGAACCTCTAATAATTTAGTCGACATATGGGTATCATGGAAGAATGTAGACGCAACCATATTACGACGGACAATCTTTCGCTCGAAACATGTCGAGGCTACATCTAAACAGTGCAACTGCATTGGTTTAATTCATATGAGAAGTATTTTGGCACCTTACACTATAAGATCGACTTAACAAAATTCCTACCCACCTTTTACAGAGAAAAAAAGGAAAGCTACCTAGTATGAATGAATAAATCATGTTATTTACGAATTCCAATTGAACTATATGTTTTTTTTGTGGAACGGATACCTTATAATTTGCAACTGGAATAAGTGTAGCTTAAATGCAATTAGTAATTAGTGATGTGTACTTGCTTAGTAGCATCTACTCCCTCCGTCCCAAAATAAGTGACTCAAAACTGACTCAACTTTGTACTAACTTTAGTACAAATTCGAGTCACTTTTGAGTCACTTATTTTAGGACGAAGGGAGTATTATAGTATGGAATGCTACATCTCATGCATGATAAAACACAATAAAATGGGTTTGATTGTGGATAAATTATCCAAGGACAATGGGTTGACCCATAATAAGAAAAAAAATCACATCATCAGAATTTACAGAAAAAGAAGTGGACATTTTTAATAATAAAGCTAGCTAAATATTAGGCTCATGATAGATGTATCCCAAGTTGGCTGCAACTTTAAGAAAATTCGTCAAATCCAATGTTTTCGTTCATCTCTGTTGTTTGAGGGAACATGGACAATAGAGATACCGTACACACTGACCCAATATGAAAGTGCAAATCAAATGTCAAAATGAGGACACCTAAATTTTGCTAACTACGTACATATACTGAAATGAGCAAATGTACGATCATCTAATGCACGAACAAAAGAGATAACAACATTAATAGTTTAGCATTAATTATTTATATGTCCTCATAGTTAATCCAAAAAAATAAGGATACAGACGTAGCGAACCTTAGTATGCCGCTAAATGTAGGGACTACATATGAGATAAAGATTAGCTGAAAAGGACTGGTCAAACAACATCTAATAGAAGAAAGTAATCCAAATCTAGAAACATGTTATTGAAGAGAGAGAAGTGAATGTTGAAACATGAAAGTATGGCGGTGATTTTCTTTTTTCTTTTAATTTTGCATGAACGGACAAACTCCAGGTCGCCTCTTCTGATTGATTCCTTTCTAATTAATATTGTAGAATGAAAAATAGGCAACTACTATTGTTGTCTTATCATATAACAATATCAAAGAAAACAGTCTCCGAACCTAATAACTAATGAGATCTTTGTATTTCTAAAAAATAGTTTTACTGTGCAAGCAGTGATACCAGTTCATAACTTCTGCTCATCGCCTTACCTCATTGATACATGAAGAAATGACGCTATCTTCAAAGTGGCCAACATATAGTTAGACACCATCAATACCTTGATAAAAAAAAACTACATTTCTGTAATATTAACAGGGTCCTCTAAAAAAAGCATGTGCAAATAGAAACTTCAGAAACTGACTATGATTATTAGAATTCATATATTTTTCGTTACCACGCTGGAAGAGATTATGTTCCAGTAACTAAGGAAGCGACGCTACCTGATCTTCGAATCTTTTGGACCACCTTTTGCTAGATCCATTATTCAGAAAAATCATAGTATGAAGGTAATGCAGATATCAACACCTGAATAGTGCTAGTGTTCTTGCTAATATAGTACAAATAGAAAGGAAATAAGAAGCTACAAATACTATTTTTCAGGGCGAATGATATCACTCCATGTGTGTCTAAGCATAACATCTCTGATGAGATATATATTTGGATATCCAAAGAAGTAACACGTACACCATGCAATCATTGAGGTATATCTGTAGAAGTTGCTTTCATCTTCTTGCATCAACCATGATCGATCAAGCTCAGAGATCTATCTCCTCGTCCTGCCCATATATATGACCAATGTTAGACACCATTACCACCATAAGTCCGTCGCCAGATGCTGCGAGCTAGAGGAAGCCATGTACTGAAATGAAAACCACAGCTTCCTTGTCCCTTAATGTCTTACATGAAAAATACTACAATCACTGGAGTTTTTTATGAATTAGGAGAATACTACCTCATTATTATCTGTTGTGTATAATTAAGAACTTGTTGGTAAAAAAAAGAGCTTGGGATGAGGAAAGGCTGCACTAAACAACTGTGCGTGAGTTGATAGATAGCTGTACATACCTTGATGGATAGATTAGATGGCAATTCTTTATTGTTGATCACGCAAAGGATCAGGTTCAGGGCCACGGGCGCTATGTATTTGACTGTAGCCTTGAAGAGCAGACCTTCAAAGGTGATTGGTGCTCTCTGCAGCGTGCTGCACGTGCACCGCTAAGTTCAGTTACCGCCAACAATGGTGTGGACAGGTGGTGGTGAAAGGAGATCAGTACTTAAGCCAGTTCTCCTCTAGGGTTTGCTTTGAGACATAGTTGATCCAGCGGAGGTGGGATATACGATCCAGATAAAACATAATAGGGTGGACGCTGGGTCGCTGGCTGCCAAGGGCTTGGTGGTTGACTGTACATAAAAGAATTAGTTCCACATTTGTAACAAACATACTATGTACTCCCTCTGTAAACTAATATAAGAGCGTTTAGATCACTATTTCAGTGTTCTAAACGCTCTTATATTAGTTTACGGAGGGAGTACCGAAGAAGATTACATGGAAAGTTCAAAAAAGGTACGTACAGTACATCATAGTGCTTAATTATGTTCTACTATAGCTTTATATGCTTCAATAAATTACTGAGGAGAACTCTTCTATCGGAATTCAAGTATTGGAAAAGAACAATCCATTGAACAATTTCGAATGCATTGCCAAATAGAAAGACTTAGATTGGATTCCGACTGGCAGAGGAAGGGACATGAGGAAAAAAAACTACTGTACGTTCTTGGCCACGTGCAAGACGTGTGTGTGGTGCTGGTGCATGTCTCAGCATGTAGCTGGTCCGATGCTTGCACCCAACATATCATCTTCCTCTGTGCCTCCCTGGTTCGGCCCTGACCAGACGACCGCATCTCCTTCCTCTTCCTAAAAGTGGAAGATTTCACGATGGTGAGAAGACAAAACAAAGCGGCCTCACGTCTATCAAATGGCGGCCGTGCATCTCACAAAGGGTGACCGTGGGCTGCCGTGAGTAATTCAGGGCGGCGAGAAGCAAACTACAACAGTCTCACGCGGCGGAGAAGCAACGATCTTGGAGAGGCGGCCATGGTTTTCTTGTGGAAGATATGCATGGTCATCGTTTAGATGAGGCTGCCTTGGATCTACTTTATGAGGCGGTGGTAGATCACCAGGGAATTCGGAAGATCGGGGGAGGTCGTGCTCTGCCTGAGAGTTCCAGCCAAATCCCCTTGACCTAACATGATCAAACGGTTGACCTTGTAAAATATTAGATGTTTTTTCTAGATCAAACGCAGAGGCCTATATGATGTGTCATTAATATTAAGCCATAAAAGAGTTACATGGGTTAATCCGGACCATAATAACTCGGCCCCACCGAGATTAACGGCTCCTATTTTCTAATTAACGTGGTAATTTCTTGGGAGTCTCTAATTAGTATAGGTATAGATTCTGCAAATTAAATGGAGAAGTTGTCACATGTATGGACGAAACAAAATAATTTAGAAACATCCAATGATGATACACCAATATTTTTTGTTTTTACAGAAATAATTCAAGACCTGCGCGAGTTTCTGATAAACATGAACAATATCACACACATGATGATTTGGTAAAGGGGATGATATTCTATATATACTCCGACACCGGAAAAATTTGGCCTCCCTTTTTATGGTAAGAAAAAATAGTTCAAAATGTTTTGGCCCCACTTTATCACTCATAACTATATTATATAGCATATATGGCCAGCGAGTTAATAAAAGCAACATGAGCACAATGAAGGATAAAAATGATCAGAGGAGCCGGGAGAGAATGTCTTAGCAAAATCTAACAAGACTTCATATGAGATCCAGTAAGATATTATGGCTATTGTGAAGAAATATAAGTTGTTCCCGCACGGACGCGGATTTGTAGCACATAGGTGCTCCACCCACTGAAATCTTACCCGGCCGTTACTCTCTCCAGATCGAGCCATTAAATGACTGAATCATTTTTCGTGAGATAGATACGTCGGATATACAGCAAAGTAATACCTGAAAGTGGGCCCACGGATTTATTGACCTGTGCACTGAAGCAAGACTACTGGAAGTGTTTTTAGATGACCTGGTTACAATCAATCAATGCCATGACATTGAATATTGTATTGTACTTCCGTGTGAATTTGTGGAGAGATTGGTGCAGGCATAAAGATTAAAATTTGGAAAGAATAGTGTTTAGCACTGACAGTGTATTTCATCTACAACACACTTATGTAAACCAAGGATTAGATGGGCCAATAATATAGACCTGACAGTACACCGCGTCAGCAACACATTTGAAAATTGTAGGGGGCAAGCTTACCGAGAAGGTCAGTGGACAAAGCTTCGTGGATAGTTAATTAGCTATGCCTTGATCCTAAAACTGACAATACATTACCAACTACAGACAACATAGGTTCAGTGAACAAGTGAATGAAAAAGAAGCTTATATCAGTGATCATGCTTCCTGGGTAGTTAATTAGCCACTGTACGAAATTAACACTGCAAATTGGCACTGACAACTACATGCAAGAACAGCTAAGTCGGAGCTGGCAAGAAAATTCATTGCCTTATGTTCATCAGCTGGAAACAACCTCCCTTCATCAGACTCATCCATGCACAAAATATACTGCCAATACATGATTCACAAAAATTAACTTGACAGTGAATCTTGACGCACTGATTTCAGATAACATAGTTTGTCAGCAAATACATTCGAAGACGGTAGATCCATCAACAAATTTACAACTTCGACAGTAATAATAGTTGATGAGATTATTCTGTGATGCAACAAAAAATAACTATAATTACATATCCATCAACAACTCATTAATCGAGCAATATAACTACTCGAAAATGCACTTTGTAGAATTTCACTGATAAAAATGCACTGATTAATCACCGAAATTTTAAATAAGCAGAGGACAATTCACCCCAAAATCTAAGATGCCCAAATTTTGAAGGTGAAAATTGTAAATCACAGTCATGAGAAGACTACTGATTTCTCAGATTTGTCACCGTCGAAAAAAAAGAGATTTGAACACCACAAATCTAATCTCCTACAAAAAAAAAGTCCAGGAAACTTTTTAGAGGGAAAAAAAAAGAGGAAATAAAATGACTTGGAGAAGAGCTCGCCGCAACAATCTTATCTCCTAAAAAGAATTCCAGGAAACCTCGAGAGAAAAATCGAGGAAGGAAATATATTTTTCAGAGAGAAAAAACAAGGAAAGAAATATTTCAGAGAGAAAAAACGAGGAAACAAAATGACTTGGTGAAGAGCTCGCCGGATTGGTCCTTGTCTGGTCGCCATCCTTCATCCCCGAAGTCTCAGCCCATGCCAGATCTGTAGTGACAGCTCGTCGCCGTCATGCTTCCACAGTACCTGGATTCATTGACGGCCGTGTGCGAGGTGGCGTGGGAGGTCGGATCCGTCGATGGATGGGCCGATGGGGGCGATGTGGCAGCAGAGCTTCGTCCCGAGCACCGGCGCCGCCCATGTGGCGTTGGAGGCGGTGCCTTGCCGTACAGGAGGCAGGGGGAGATGCGGTTAGCCCCATGGGTCGAGAAGGGGCACGGCGGCGCGGGCCGGAGCATGGCCGTTGCTCGCTGGGACGGAGGAAAGCAGATGGATGGTGATTTGGGGCGGGGCTAGTAACTCGCTGTGGTGCCAGCCGTGGTCGTGGGGAGGAGATAACAATGGGAACGACTACAGTGAAGGGAGCAGAGAAACAGTGCAAGGCGGCTGCAAATATTAACTCGAAACGGGCAGTTAATGCGATGGGTCCAGCTCGTAAAGGGGGCATGCATATACGAGATGTTTTAGAACAAGTACTCCAACGATACAAAACTAAATACACCGCATTAAACACTATCGATCCGAATCTGCACGCATAGCAACGGTACTGATGTGGGTGGGTGGAGCACCTAGGTGCTCCTCTGTGATTTCCGTTCCCACACAACGTATATAATACTCCCTCCGTTTGAGTTTATAAGGCGTGCACGTACCCCTAGGTCGCCAATTTGATCACCGTAATATAAACTATATAACACAAAAATTATACCGTCTGAAAATAGAACATCTGAAGTTTATAATGGTATATTTTTTGCAATATATAACTTCTATTAGGTTGACTAAATTGACGACCTAGGGGTACGCACACGCCTTATAAACTGAGAGAGAGGGAGTAGTCACGGTTACAAAAGAAAACATTGTATGGTGTTGTGAGTGAAATTGTTTGACTTGGCAATTTGGGATAATACCGTTGCTACACGCAAGGCGCGGCATATGAATTAATTGGCTTGTGATTATACCAACGGTCATTTATAGGATGATAGACACTGATTACAGGGAAACCAAGGAGGGGAGATAACATAGATGAATGGAATCAAAAGAAATAATAGTCGTTATGGAAGACCATGCTTTTAGAAAATCAGTTGCGGATCCATATGGCATCGATCATTTTTTGTTGGGACCTAAACATCAAACCAACTCACTTGAATATGTCCATCAAACTGGATCATCTTTCGATATGATTTATATTTAGTAATTGTATATTTTTGTAATAATAGATGATCATTAATTAAATAATATTTACAGGAAAACGTACAGAAACTCTATCCGCGCAAATGCGCGGGTCACCCTGCTTGTTTACAATAATCAAGTAGTACTGGTGTACATGAAGACAAAGCTCCACATAGATGGAGATATTCTTAATGTAATAAATCTGAACAGTAGTAAACAAAATCGAAACAGTCTGATTCCAAGTTCACACGCAAAGCAAGAACGAATATCATGAATCAAGTAGCAACTATCATCACTTTTATTTAAGCTTCAGACAACAAGAATACTCCAAAAGGTCAATGTTCAGGACACCATTGCAGTTGAGCCACCTGCAGTTCCATTCCTAAAGGGAGGAATGTCAGACTGTGAGGATCTATTGAAATTCCGTGATACTAGAAGTACCAATACCTTTCTTTACCTAAGAAGTAGCCTGGGATGGTTGGGATGGAAATTTGTTTCCTTCCTAATGGCAACTTTTGCAGCATCAACTTCAGAAGGTGTAGCATACCAGTCCTGAAGAATAACTTCTACATCTTTCAGATATGGGAGGTGCTCAATACCAAAGGAGAACCCATAGGCCTTTGCCACTGATACAGAGAACCACAGCTCAAGCTTCTCGAGCTTTGGCAATGCCCCTTTCTCAAATACAAGGGTCCCTGCACCATCATTAAAAGGTTGATAAACAAACACCTTCAAACATCGGAATCCTCTGCCTTGCAAAACAAGCCTGTCTTTATTGACCGTGTCGGTTAGAAGTCTCAGGGAAAGTAATGCAGACATCTCTCCAAGTATACCAAGAACCTCCTCTGTTATTACACTTAAATTAATGTCTAGGTATGAAAGATTGGTGAGTGCTGGAGTAATCCACTTTGGCAGGTATGGTAAACAGTACTTCGTCACCATCTCAAATCTTTGGAGGCGAGATGGAAGAGGAGACCAGGAATCTAATAATTCGTATAGAGATGAATTAGAACTTTCTATCCCGACGGACTGGAGTCTGTGGCTGCCAAGCTTGCATAATGAAGCGAGTAACATCTCTTGAGATTCTTCGCCATTCTGCTTGCACAGTACATGGAGTGCCTTCAAATTGATCAGGTTCCCTAGCTCCTTCACTGCACCTACTGAACTCATGGTAATATCAAATCTTGGGATCTCCCTTAAGTTTGTCATATTACCAATCCCGATTGGTATCTTCCCCTGATCCATACTACTGAGTAGATGTTGTAGTTTCGTGAGTTGAACAATTCTGGCCGGCAAGGTTTTGATATCTGTACCCCTTAAATCTAGCGTCTCCAGATCATGTAGCATCACAACTCCAGATTGTAGTCCCAATATGTATGTTTTCCTAAAGCTTAGGTACTTTAGCTGGAACAGGTTTTCCATACCACCCATATCATACTTCCTTAGGCCCCAACAACCTTCAAAATCTAGTACACGTATAGTTTCAAATTTAGTAAGACTGGGCAAGTGCTCGATGCATCCTGATGCTGTTATTATAAGAGATCGGACATGGCTTAAATCTTTCTTTGCCAATACAGATGCAAGCTCCTGGTCAATGTCCTGGATAGACAATCGCCGAATAGAACACTGAGGATTTTCCCAAACAGTTTGGCTGCCGTTCACCACAGTGATGAAATTTTCTTCAATGGATTTTGAAATGATAAGTTCAAGCATCATGTCATGAACTCGACAGGCATGAACCATCCCATCATAACGAATGTCCACTGGCTGGACCAGGCTTTTATTGATAAGCTCGTAAAAGTAACTTTCTGCAACCTCTTGACAGCTCCTCCCACGCTCTTCAGAAATAAAGCCTTCCGCAATCCATTGCCTCACCAACCTTTCTCTGTCAATCACATAATCCTCGGGGAAATTACTTAAGTGCAACAAGACAGTCTTGAGGTGTGGTGGAAGATCATTATAGCTCAAGGATAGTATGCTCTTCATGCCTTCTAGACTTTGGCTTTTGTTCATGTCAGAACCAATTGATCTTTTCACCTTCTCCCACTCTTCCTTGACACGTGGTCTGTTTGCTAGTAAACCAGATATACTGATAATTGCCAATGGTAGGCCTCCACACTTTTTCAAGATAGCATTTGAAACTTCAATAAACAGTTGAGGGCAGCAGTTCTCTGAGCCAAAGATTCTTCTGAAAAATAGTCTTTCAGAGTGAGGATCACTTAGAGGTTTCATTTCATAGATCTGGTCATCAGAACCTGGACAACAAGAGCGAGCTACTTCCAATATGCGTGTAGTAGTTACAATTCTGCTAGAAAAGTTGTTCTCTGGAAATGCACAATTGATAGCATTCCATGCCACTATAGACCATATATCATCAATGATAACAAGATACCTGATAGATGTCAATAGATAGCATCAATTAATAAGGATATTACATATTCTTCGCATACTCGAACTATAGTAGAGTAAGGATATTTCAATGAAATCATAATCCTTTACATCAATATTTTCTTGAATGTTAGTGTCGATAGATTATTAGTGTAGACAAGCAAACTAATGTTGCAAACTCTTACTACTGGACAGTGGAGGTGTAACGTACGACTTCAACCACCAGAGGGAGCTTTAATTTGTTGACATAGCTTTGATCTCATGCCTCTGTTAAGTCTAAACTCAGGCACATATTCTCATGTGTGCCTCTAAATTGGAACAGAATTGTTTTTTGCAAACTTGAGCAATGATTTTAGTTATTTTCTATGCGAAGCAGTTTTCACGGAGTTGTACCATTATATTTCATAACTACTACATAGTATTTTCTATCACTTGTGTGAACACTTTGAACTACTCATATACTCTCCATGGTTCAGTGCAGCTTATTACGTGAAAAATGGAAGTACATGTAGAAACAAGTAGTTAAAATAACGACTGCTTAGAACGAGACGTATTTATGGAAACAAAAATGCCAGAAATTACCTATTTTCTTGTAGAAGTTCTCTTAGCTTTCAAATAGATTTCTTTTCGTCCCAAATCTCAATATCTTTCTTGAATGCAGTGCTTTCCGACACTTGGGAGATCACATCCTTGATAATTTTCATCATATCTGGCTTTTGGGAGACCGACACAAAAGCATGACAATCGAAGTGCCCTCGAATCTTGCGATAGACCTCATTCGCTAGTGTTGTCTTTCCTAATCCACCAAACCCTACAACAGATAACACCTTGCGACCATGCTTGTTTCCATCTTCCATAACCCACTTGGCAAGATCATCTCTTGGACCGTCAACACCCACAAGGTGTGCCTCCTCAGCAAAAAGAGCAGCCAGCCTGGGATCCACGGCTGCATTGCCAGAGGTGCTACCAGCAACATCATCGAGCTTGTAGCTAGTCTTGAGTTCCTTCACCTCCTTGATACGGAGCTTAAGTTCATCGATTTGGTTGGCGATTCCTCGACGAGCTCCAAGCGTCTTTAGACGGCGAGCCGTCTTGCGAAAGAACTCCTTGAAGCCGGCGTCATGACTCCCACCATCGCCGAGCTTGCGGATGAACTTGTCGAAGCAATCCTCGGTATCATAGGCCAACTCCCTCACCAGCGACATCCATTCCTTCACCTGATCATCAGGATCCTCTAGCTTGGCATACTTTTTAAGCGCGCCATGCATGCTGAAGAGCTCAGACCGGAGGGAGCGTATCGCGCGGCGCACGCCTTTCAGCCGGCCACACTCTTTGGCAAGCAGATCTGCGAGCTTTGCCAGCAGGGGACCCAACGCTCCTAGTGCAGCGGTCACCACAGGCGCCATCGGCCCCCTCCCTTTGCAGGAGCTTGGGCCGCCACTAATCCAACAGCTGCAGCACGGATGTAGCAAAATATGAGCAGATGGAATCAAGCAAAACACTGGCAGAACCGGATCGAGCAAAAACATGAGCAGAAGGAATGAAGCAAAAGATGAGCAGATCTAATCAAGCAAAACATCAGCAGAACGGATCGAGCAAAAACATGAGCAGAAGGAATGAAGCAAAACATGAGCAGCACAGTACTCATACCTGATGAAGTCCGCGAGCTCCCCGCAGCCTCCGTGTGGGTAGAATTACTGTTGTGCAGCATTCACCACAGGCGCCATTGATTTCTCTAGTTATTTTCTTGTCTCTTCAACTCATCTCTCATTTGGGTTTCTATTTGTGTATAGCTTTGAGTGGAGACGGGAGAGAACTCAGACAACTGCAGGAATCAAGGGGATGGGAAGGTCCAGTCTGTACTAGATGCAAGCTGTTTTCAGTGGCTCACCTAACGATGGCTCAACAACTTTAATTTACCAGTAGCTAGCATGTCTAGGAAGCAACCCGGAAAGTGCGTTAGCGAATTGAGAGAGCACAAGACATTAAGAAAATCGAAGGAAAATAACAACCCTCAATCATGCCCACTTGTGCAGTTAATTAGAATTGTTCATTTGTTCTTACGCTGCTCAGTGCGAATATGCTCATCGCATTCTAATACGATATTGCAACCGAGGTTCCCAGCCACTTGCCCACTTGTTGTAGAGTTGATTAGAATTGTTCCTACCATGATTAGTGCGAACAATGGCACAATGGCACAATGCCAATCTCGTCCTAATATAATATTGCAGCTGATGTTCCCCGTAGTTAATGGAATATTAGCTCCAAATTAAAACATTGCATGCAGGCCTAGAGCAGAAAGCATCAATCGATCAAAGACAAAACAACGGGCATCACATGGATGAACCTGGTCGTCCTCTGTCAAGCCGGCCGGCGGTGGGCTTGGTGATGAGCGCGCCAGGCAAACCATAATAGCGACCGACGCAACAACATTACAGGCAACTACATATCCATGTCCTGCTCATCTAGTACAGCAATATCGTGCACACGTCGTCTGCACACTATCGTGTGTATAACACTACTCTTGGCTATAAGCATGTTCGGTATGTACTTGTTTGAGGGGATAAACTGACGCACTGCATACTTTTCTCCATCGTTGTTGTTGGTCGGGACGGCGACTCAACGCGACGGAGCCGTGCCCCTGGCAAGCGGCGGCCAACTGGCCAGTGCTCCCCATTCCGATGGCAGGGGCAAACGACGAACGGAGGCGGCGCCCTTGGCGCAGTGCTCCTTCCTCCGACCGGCTGGTGCGCGGCGGGGCCGTGGTGAACCGACAACTAAGGCCTCATCCCAGTCCTCCTTGCAGAGCCATGGCCCTCAGCCCGGCTCGACGCGGTAGTTGCTGGAATTTTATCTACTTTGGGCCAACCCAATAATAATTTTAGAAATTTCTAATAAATCCTAGAGGCCCACATAGCCCATTCGTGCAAGCCAAGAGGCATTACTAAAGTTTAGTCCCACATTGCTAATTTAGAGGGAGTTGGACCTCCTTACAAGGGAGGTTCTTTCCCCACTTGTACGAGCATGAGAACAAGAGGGACATCCACGCGTGCTCCTCCTCCGCCGCTGGCCTCGCCGCGGGTTGCGAGAATGAGTCGAGCCGATGTCTAAATTTTCGTCGTAGCCTGTTCGCTTCATCTCACTCTGTTGCTTCACCTCCCGTCGTTCGCCTCTCACTCCTGTGCCTATATAAGAGAGGTCGCTCCTCTCCAGAGAGGCACATCAGAAAGATCATCTCCCAGGTCGCTCCTCTCCAGAGAGGCACATCAAAAAGATCATCTCCCTCTCGCCACCAAGTTCCTGTACGGGAGAAGGGTGATAAGGTTTTTGGGAAGCGCTCCGCGCAACTACTGACCTCTTCATCATGGACGTCCTGGACTCCGATGATTTCTTCCCCAACGTCGACAACCTCCTCGACGACATGCCTGGCGGTGATGTCAACCCCAAGTCCAGTGCTTCGGCTGCTGCTATCCTGTACGTGTTCTTCCTTGTTTTGTTAGAGGCCCTCACATAGTTCCTTGTTCTAGTGTTTGTCCTACATGTGTTAGCTTCTACTTCATATATGCAACTTTCTGTTCTACATATGTTTAGTTACAGTTCATATATGAAGATGTTATTTATCTTCTCCTTGTCAAATCGCATGACTTGTTTTATCACTACTATAATAGTCATGGTTTATCTAATATTTTTTTTCATTAAATCATTTGGTAAATTGCTCATATTTCCAACAATCCAAAAACCTTATTATAGGCAATTTACCCAAGTGGTTTTGCTGCTTCCATGAGACCTCCTGTGTTCGAGGGTATCTACTATAAGAGGTGGCGTGTGAGAGCGGTCTTATGGTTTCAAACCATGAGTTGCTATGACGCCACTCTTGGCAAACTTGAAGGAGATTATGATGCTCAACAGGAACAAGCTTTTCTGAAAATGGATACCCTGTTTAAGGCTGCTCTCTTGAGTGTTCTCGGTGAGAACATAGTTAATGCTTATGCGTCAATTGATAATGGAAAAGATATGTGGGACGCACTCGAGGCAAAGTTTGGGGTCTCGGATGCCGGCACTGAGCTGTACATCATGGAGTAATTTTATGATTACAGGATGACTGAAGAGCGCTCCGTAGTTGAGCAAGCTCATGAGATACAGTCATTTGCTAGAGAACTTGAGCACTTCAATTGCATGCTACCAGACAAGTTTGTTGCCGGTGGTATCATCACTAAGCTTCCTCCTTCGTGGAGGAACTTTGCTACCTTACTGAAGCATAAGAGGCAGGAGTTTTCCGTTCCGGATCTCATTGGTACTCTTGATGTGGAAGAAAACGCGAGAGCAAAGGACACACGTGCTCGAGGTATTGAGGGAGGATCTAGTGCCAATTTGGTACAGAAGAAAAACTTCCAGTCCCACAAGTTCAAGAACAAGGGCAAGTTTGATGGTAAAGCAAAGTTTGATGGGAAGAACAAGGCTGTACAACACACGAACTTCAAGAAGAAGAATGACAAGAAGAAAGGTGTTTGTCATGTGTGTGGAGATCTTGATCATTGGGCTCCTAGTTGCCTGATACGTCTCACACGTATTTATAATTTTTGATTGTTCCATGCTATTATTTATGAAGTCTTGGATGTTTAATGGGCTTTATCATTCACTTTTATATCATTTTTGGGACTAACCTACTAACCCAAAGGCCCAGTCCAGATTGTTTTTTTGCCTATTTCAGGGTTTTGCAGAAAAAGAATATCAAACGGAGTCCAAACAGAATGAAACCTTCGCGAGAGATATTTTTGAAGAAAATCACGCACATGCTGCCCTCGAGGGTGGGGGGCGCGGCCCCCTTCCCAGGGCGCGACCCCTGCCTCAAGGCCCCCTCGTGTGGCCCCCGGTGCCCTCCTTCTTCCTATATATATCCACGTACCCCAGAAACTCCATACGCAGAGAGAAAACCCTAATTCCACCGCCGTAGCTTCTGTTCCCATGGAGAACCCATCTTGGAGCCTGTTCCGGAGCTCCACCGGAGGGGGATCCATCACGGAGGCCTTCATCATCATCATCATCGCCCTCACCATGAGTTGTGAGTAGTTTACCACAGACCTTCGGGTCCATAGCTAGTATCTAGATGGCTTCTTCTCTCTCTCTTTGGATCTCAATACAAAGTTCTCCTCGGTCTTCGAGGAGATCTATTCGATGTAATCTCTTTTTGCGGTGTGTTTGTCGAGATCCGATGAATTGTGAGTTTATGATCAAGGTTATCTATGAAAGATTTTTGGTTCTTCTCTAAACTTTTTATGCGTGCTCATAATATCCTTGCAAGTCTCTTCGAATTATTGGTTTGGTTTGGCCTACTAGATCTATTGTTCTTGCAATGGGAGAAGTGCTTGGCTTTGGGTTCAATCTTGTGGTGTCCTTTCCCAGTGATAGTAGGGGCAGCAAGGCACGTATTGTATTGTTGCCATCGAGGATAAAAAGATGGGGTTTTCATCATATTGCTTGAGTTTATCCCTCTACATCATGTCATCTTGCTTAAGGCGTTACTCTGTTCGTATGAACTCAATACACTAGATGCATGCTGGATAGCGGTCGATGTGTGGAGTAATAGTAGTAGATGCGAATCATTTCGGTCTACTTGTCTCAGACGTGTTGCCTATATACAATGATCATGCCTAGATAGTCTCATAATTATTCGCTTTTCTATCAATTGCTCGACAGTAATTTATTTACCCGCCGTAGAATACCGCTATCATGAGAGAAGCCACTAGAGAAAACTATGGCCCCCGGGTCTATTCTCAACATATCAATCTACATCTACTTTACTTTTACCGCTTTTATTTGCTATTTTATTAAACCAAAAATACCAAAAATATAAACTATCATCTCTATCAGATCTCACTTTCGTAAGTGACCGTAAAGGGATTGACCACCCTTATCGCGTTGGCTGCGAAGTTCTTATTTGTTTGTGCAGGTGCGAGGGACTCGCGCGTGGTCTCCTACTTGATTGATACCTTGGTTCTCAAAAACTGAGGGAAATACTTACGCTACTGTGCTGCATCTCCCTTTCCTCTTCGAGGGAATACAACGCAAGCTCAAGAGGTAGCATTGCCCTAATCGCTATGACAAGCGTCATCTTGGGAAAGGCGGCATGACCGTCAATGTTGTCATTGGAGACACTGACATGAAGTATGATGGGTATGGTATATTTCCCACTATTCTTTCAGTATGTCATTCTCCTGATTGGTTGATTGACATGGGTGCTAATGTGCATGTATGCGGTGATATTTCCATGTTTTCGTCTTATCAGACCACAGGGACGCCCCGTGAACGACTACTACCCTCGACGACTCGTCCCACCCCGAAACCCACACTTCAAAGGTATACCGCCGAGACGACGCCCGTGGACGAGTGCTGCATGTGTGTATGAGATGGTTGCATGTATCCGTTGTTGCCGTGCAAGAATTGTTACTTGCATGAAACCCCCTCGTTTCCTTGCCACCAACCCGTGGGAACCCGGTAATGGGAGCACCCCACCTATCTCTTTGCATGACATACTCACGTCGACCATTTCTTTTGCGCTGGCATCTCAACGAGTTACCGGAACCGATATGTTGCCGTGGCATCATTTTTGGATTCGCCGCCGTGGCACCCCTTTCCTTCCACCACGATGACGAAATACTTCATATCTTCTTCATGTCAACTCTTAACTAAAAATTGCATAAAACTTGCATTTGTCATCCGCATCATGATAACAACATTTAAAATGGTTAAAATTGTTGCTTGGTTAAATAATTGCTAAATGACATGTGGGGTTCTTCTGGAATTGATGTTGTTATTTCCGGCCTCATTTAAAATGCCTAGATAGTGTAGTTTGCTCATGCCTCACCTCTTGCCATGTTAATTAACATTTAATATGTTGTCTACATAAACGAGAGTCAACTAATTTAATAGAATGTGGTGTTTTGTCAACATGCAACTTGTTGCATATCGAGCTCCACTTAACTTGTAGTATTGTTTGTGCACTTTGCCATGCCTTGCCATGCATATTTAAACCGGACATGCATCATACTTGGTTGAGCATCATGTCATGCTTATGTGTTGTGTGTTTACCGTGTTGTATGCTTCTTCTCGGTAGTTCATGTTTTGTTGCGACCATGAGGATTCGTTCAACTACGCTTGGATCGTCTACATGGCTTCGTCTTCTTCATCAACTCATTCATTTTCCTAGCGGGATCTCAGGCAATATGACCGTCACCTTGGATCTCATTACTATCATTGCCATGCTAGTTGTCTCGATGCTATCACTATGTCGCGCTACCTATCTATTTGTTGTCAGCCTCTCCTTGTTGCCATGAAACCTCTAACCTTTGACACCTTCCCAGCAAACCGTTGTTTGTCTATGGTACCGCTCGCTCAGCCCCTCTTATAGCGTTGTTAGTTGCAGGTGAAGATGAAGATTGCTCCATGTCGGAACTTGGATGTTGGAATATCAAAATATCTCTTACTATAATTAACACACCTATATACTTGGCAATGGGTGGAAGGCTTGGCCTTTTGCTCAGTGTTTTGTTCCACTCATGCCGTCTTGAGAACCGATAAACCGGTGTTATGTTCCTTGATTTTGCGTTCCTAACGCGGTTGGGTATATGGGGACCCCTTGACAGTTCGCTTTGAATAAAGCTCCTCCAGCAAGGCCCAACATTGGTTTTAATTTGTAACATAATAGAAACTTAACAAATTAATTAATTCGCATAGGGGGTCGCGTCCTCGAGAATTCTTTTCTACATATAGGGAGGGGCCAGTGCCGATGGTGTTGGTCCCAAATATAGCACCTTGCGGGGCCGCCCCTTGGCAACTTGGGGTATCTGGCTCCCGTACGCTTCGCTCATCCGGTCGTGGCCTGAGACGAGATACATGCGGCTACTATCAAGGTGTCGGCACACCGGGAGGTCTTGCTGGACTTGGTTTAGCATTGTCGAAATGTCTTGTGCACCGGGATTCCGAGTCTGATCGGGTCTTCCCTAAGATAAGGGGTTTTAACCTCTGCTGATCGTGAGAGCTTGTGATAGGCTAAGTTGGGACACCCCTGCAGGGTTATGATCTTCGAAAGCCATGCCCATGGTTATGTGGCACATTAAAATTTGTTAATGTCCGGTTGTAGAAAACTTGACAGAGGATCCGAAATAAAACACATCAACCGCGTGAGTAACTGTGACCATCTCTTTTCATTTTGAGAAGAGAACACGATGGGGTTATGTTTGACTCGTAGGTAGTTCAGGATCTCTTAGCGATCATTACTAGTTTGCGACCGTTTGTGTAGATGCTCATCTTATTCTTGTACTCGTAAGCTAGCCACCATACTTTGCTTAGCCGCTGCTGCAACCTCACCACTTAACCTCTCTATACCCTTTAAGCTTTGCTAGTCTTGATACCCATGGTTATGGGATTGCTGAGTCCTCGTGCTTCACAGATACTACAACAACAGTTGCAAGTGCAGGTTTTCCGATGACTTGACGTGAGAGCGATGTTTACTTGTGTTGGAGTTCTTTCTTCTTCTTCTTCATCAGTCTTGGGATAGGTTCCTGGTCGGCAGCCTGGGATAGGAGGATGGATGTCGTTGTGCTTTTCATGTTTTCATCCATAGTGGGATGTCTTGCCCATCGTTGCTTTCTTTCCAGCAGCCTTTGGATATCTGCTAAGTGGCACACCAAACCTCTGAATAACTAGATCTCATTCTTCATCACGACCGTATACTTGAGGCACGACTATCACTGAATTCGTGTCCCGCATGTACTGCTTGCCGGGCTGAACGGGGTCAAGATTAAGACCCTTAAGGTTCAGCATCCCCTCTATCTCAGCCAAAACCTTGTCGAGCTTCCTCTGGGCATCCTTTACTCTTGTTTTGCTACCACTGATCAAATTCTTTGCAATACCAAAAGAGGAAGAAACGAGTTGACCTACCCTGCTCTGGTCACTGTCATCCCATCTTCAGTCACAGCATCTGGTCATCAAATTCACGGAGAAGGTCCTCACAATCATAGATGGTGTCGTTGAGATGCAAATGCAGTTTCATCAGGTCTTTGTGATTGAACCTTCCCCCACTCAGCATGGTCGAGGAGGACATGGGCCCTGGGCAAGCTGATACGAAGGTGGGATAGCTCACCGCTCAGCTGGATCGCCTCAGCGAAGCTGGCTCCAACAGAGAAGATCCATTAATTGCAGCGCCTCCATGGTTGCCGTGCTCGGCTCCTCGATGAGAGTGGGCGAGAGTGGAAAAGAATTCCCCGGTGGCAAGTGTAGAATATTGCAGCAGCAATAGGTCTTTAAGTAAACTATGCTTTCAGAATGCTTTTCTCGGAAATTACTTGATCTTCAAAGATTTATTACCATGGAGCCAAGCTGAAGTATTTTGGGACTTTAGTTATTTGTGCCACCATCGTGGGATTGAGAATACTGATTTGTGAGCCATGTCAGACACTTTCTTATGTATCTTCAGACCGCCTCTCCTCTTTGCTCCAATTTCTTTGGTCTCTTCAGATCTTCTGATTTGTGAGCCATGGCAGACACTTTCTTATGTATCTTCAGACCGCCTCTCCTCTTTGCTCCAATTTCTTTGGTATCTTCATATCTTCTTATTTGTGAGCCATGGCACACTTTATTCATCTGTCTGGTTAAATATGAACCTTATTTCATCTACCTTTTGTTGGCTTGTTGATCTTCAACTCGTGAACATATATAAGTTAGTAGGATTTGATGTAAAAAGCAGGGTGGGACTATTAATTTCCATCTACATAGATAGGATAGGACGGAAGGTTCCAGGTTTGATCCCGCTCGCGGCCAACACTTCTTCGATGGTGGGGCTTGCCCATCAGATGTAGCATGGCCGAGCCCAGGCGCCCATCTGAGTCTCGTGTGCGGGGACCTGGCCTTGTCCCAGGCGGATGATGGCCCAGCCGTGCGACAAAAATATGCTCGACACGATTGGGTGAAGGAAATTGTTCAAAAACCAGGCGTGCCAGTGCGCAGACGATAAATGAGTAGGAGACGGTGAACCCGACAGAAATGATACGTGCTTTATTAGTAGGTAATAAAGAGTACATTTGTCCAAATCTGAGCACATGCCATTTACTTATCTTGGCCTTCCCATGAGCCTGAAAAAACATAGAATTGATGATTAGTTTTAAACATACGGGAAAAGGAGGGAATCTCCCCCTGAATACGATCCTGAGGGGGAAATACATCTTGCCGATGCAAAAGCACAGAAAAAACACAAGTACAAGCACATGCAAGGCACCACTAGCAAAAGTAGAGATATGATGTCCTACAAGTGCACAAGGCAAGTTTTTTTTTTGCAAGACCAATAGTAGTTTATTCCATTATGGGAAGTTCCTCAATACATGGGTGTTCTCTTCCGAGTCACACAGCCGTGGCCCGCTCCGAGCAACTATACCTTGCTAGACAATCCGCAACTCTAGTTTGAGATCTATGAAGTTTCTGTGAAATAAAAACTCTACCGATCATTAAAGACTTAATCAGAGCAGCTAAATGACCATAAGCCAAACGATCTGAACTAGAACCGGATACACAAGATAGGGCAGTCGAAGAATCAGACTGCACAATAACTGGTGCACAAAGCAAGTTGACAAGCATAATTCGTAGGAAGTATTGTGACCCAGTTTATATATCTAATGAGAGGAGCCAAAGGATGGCTGCTACCATCTCCACAAACAAGTTGTCACAAACACCGCTACGCTTGCACCCAACATGCATATTTGTTAACCCTTGTGTTTATCTCATAGGTTATCTCTTGTCGTATGGCCCTCAGGGAGCCTGGTCAGACTCAGATTTGTGATTTAGTGCTTCTGGTGTTTGTTGTTTTTTCATCCGTGTGGTCATGTACTCCCTGCGTTCTCTTCGAGACCTTTTACAGTGCATCTTCTATCAGCTTTTTTTTCACTACTTTCAACTAAGTGTACTGTACTTTTTTCTCTTTTCTGTTCTTGCAGTACACTGTATATGGTTGGAGAAGCAAAGTGTGTTTATCCTTACATTAAACAAATAGCTACCGTTCAAATGTTAATACAAGTGTCATACGTACCTGTCGAGATCAACAAATGAACTGAAAATATTTATTTGTTTGTTGTTATAGCTTCAACTGAACTGATCAAGTGGACGAGGCCTTCAATGTCTTGGACTAGCGTCTGCGGACCTAGCCGGATGGTCACCACCACAGTCAGTGTCATTCATCACACTGTGCCAAACGGAACTGCTCACCACAGAATCGGATGCACCATAGGTATGAACACGCAACCATCTGCTCACTCCTCCCTCGCCGTAGGTCGGCAGATGGTAAGGAACGTCCATCCCATGGTGAGTTTCATTTGCCTTTAGGCGATTTGCCTCGGTAAGTTTGGGCTTTCTACATTCGACTACATTCTACTGAAAGTGGATTAGAATTATCCTCGATCCATGACTTTGAATTATTCCTCTGCCACACCGCCCTAGGCTTTACATCATGGTAATGCAAATCCCTCTCCCTCCACCTCCTCAGTTCGGAATCATTTTTTCTATAAATAGTGAAGATGAAAAATAAGTCTAACTGTCATTTCTGGAAATTGTTTGATCGTGTCCCTTGTAGGCTAAATTTTATTGTTTCCCAAGTTTGAAACTTACTCACTCCTTCTATATTTCAGATGCATGAGTTTCTCTAAAAATGTACATGTGGTGTAAGGGAGGAGGTTCTGTGTGTGCCATGCGTCTCCCCTCTTTACTAGGTTCGGCGCTAGGTATTGTGGCATTTGAGATATCGCATTAAGCTCTCCAACTCTCTGAAACATTATGTTTACATTGTTCATAGGTACTACAATTTTTTTGGTACAAATGATGGGTGCCTCGGTGGTGATACTGAATTAAGAGATATATTTTTAAATGAGAAAGGTGTAGTCACTCTTTAGTTGTAATGCCTACTTTGTACCCTCTTTACTAGGTTCAGGGCTAGGTATTGCGGCATTTGAGATATCGCATTAAGCCCTCCAACTCTCTAGCAATATTATGTTTACATTATTCATAGGTACTAAAAAAGTCGGTATGAAGTGTGGGTGCCTCGGTGGTGATACTGATTCAAGAGATAAATTTTCAAATGAGAAAGGTGTGGTAACGCTTTAATTGAAATGTTCATGCTACCCTGTATGTTTTGGAAAGGAGTCGAAAGAGAGCATTTTTTCAGTATAGGATTGTATGGAAATGAATGATTCTCTTTTGAATATTGCAGTTTTTATGACCAATTGTTCGATGTTGTTAATTTGCAATATACGCATTTTCAAGATTGCAAGAAATAACACTCTGGAATTGCAAAAAAAAAAAAAAACAATTGTGCTCTGCAATTTTTAATCAAACTTATTCTTTCTTCACTTAGATAAGCATAAATCATTTTCAAGTAAGAGAATTATAATAGTGCAAGCTTTAGATTGCTGCTTATAATTCAAAATACTCTTTGTTGTCTTGATAAAGTATTTGCTTACTTGCAGGATGTGGCTTACAGTTGGAAGGGATAAACCTTGCTGGTTATCGCCAAGCATTTGAAGAAAATGGAGTCAATGGAGAGTATCTTGGAAACATCTCCATGTTTACAACCGAACAGATGCTGCAAATTATCAGGTGACAGGTGTTGTTATATGAAAAAGAGAGATTGTACCACACGTTGTAAAATGTTGAGCCACATTAAATGTTCCTTGTTACTATATTTTACGACATATCAAATTCACAACATACACCAATTTACCCAACAGTTTCCACCAATGACAGCAAGATAGGAGGGAAGCAATGGAGGCGCTGGGGTCGCCATTCGTGTCACTCAAGCAAGCGACATGGGGGCCTTTATTTCTTGAGGACGGACTTCCATGACTGACACAGGTGCCTTATCTTTCTGGAGCATGGACCTCCACAAATAGGCTCACATCTGATCATAGTATTTATATGGACGTGCGTTGCATGTGCACACTTACTAGTTTTGAAAATAATCAATCTATCGATTGCTAGGAATACGGTGCGTCAAAATTCATAAAAAGGAATTAATTTGTACTCAAGCACAATGCTAAGTTACGTCCCCATAAAAATTTCGATTTTACTGACAGCAACGACGATATAAATACTCCTCTGTATCAAAATATAAGATATTTTCTGACACTTTTATAGCGTAAAAAAAGTCTTATATTTTGATACAGATGAGTACTCTTTAGTAAACATTGGCAACACCGTTCCGTGTCAGATATCACCCCATTTGTGTTTTTTGTGCCGCCCTCAAATGAAGGTGAGCATATTCGTAGGTAGTGTATCCACATAAACAAATGGCTATGATTTTTTTTAAACCTATGGACTTTCCTGTGTTTTCTTTTAAAAAAGAGATACAAATACTGGTAGATTGTAGCCTTTTTGTATTGATTCAATACAGAGTGTAACTGAAGATGTTAATTAGCCCTTCATACTTAGCTGACCACTCCTAGCTGTTAGTTAAATTTTTAATTTCATTTCTGTTAAATTAATACATCCTCACATCCCATTCTACGTTTGTTTGTCACATTCGCCAACGATCGATTAGTTCGAGGGAACCATTGAGCAATGAGGTCTTTGATCCTTCACATGTTCCAGGCATACCCACACATGCAAACTAATATATGTATGTGCGGTGCCTACCACTGCCAGCTTATGCAATTTCTATCCCAAAACACTACCGCAACCTCGAGTACCAAAATTGTTTCCGATTCACAAAAGCAATCAAGTCCAAGGATCTAGTGACCGGGGCAATGATCCCCCTCCTGCACAAGCTCGGGGAGCTGCTCGCTGATGAGTACAACCTGGTGAAGCGTGTCAAGAAAGACGTCAAGTCTCTACTCACGGAGCTGGAGATGATGCTTGGTTTCTGTCTTCAGGCTTGGCATATGCTGCTCCAAAACACAGCCTCGAGAGTGGGCATCGGTAAGAGATGCAGCGGTAGAGATGCATGCAGCCAGAGATGCATACCTCCTATTTCTGGTGAAAATATAGGGGATCATGGGGCAAAAGAGGAGCCTCGGCTCGAGACAATCCAGCTGGCATGACATGATAAGATCTGCAATAACGTTAACATATACAACCCGCTTCAGTTAGCATATTTTTTGTTATGGGAGCCGTTTTCTTTGTGTCATACTATCAGATAGATGTAATGTTAAATGTTAAATACTGGTGTTGTAAAATAGCACTATGGCAACATTGGTAGTGAACATACAATATTATATGGTTTCTTACAAATTCCAAAGTTTGGAGAAATCACATCCTCAATCGAGTATGCTGGCAATATGAATATGTCACCCCAAGCAAATCAGCTGTCCGACTGTTATTTAATTATAACAAAGGATATACTGTGAAGGTGCGCGGCAAATAAATATTTCACATACTACCCAGTTAAAAAATTAATGCATATATTCGACAGCCACAAGCAATTTGTTAATAAAAACTGAAATCACAGACTAGAAGGATGGGGTTCCGAGACCCGCATCAATTCAATCTTGCCATGTTGGGCAAACAGGGCTGGTGGTCAATGACAAACCCTACCTCGCTGTGTGCAAGAGTTCTCAAGGGCCGTTATTTCCCCGACAACGACTTTATGCATGCCTCGGCACCGAAGTAGGCCTCGGCCACTTGGAAGGCTATTATAGCGGGAAGAGAGGCCCTAGGGATGGTTTGATTTTCTCGTGTTGGGGATGGCAGCACGATAGCAGTTTGCACAGACAAATGGATTGCTCGAACAATATCTATGACACCAATCGTCAAACCGCCGAACACGACTATTGAAACGGTGGCTTAGCTCATTGACACGACCAATTGGTCTTGGCGGCAGGATGTGGTTAGGGAGACTTTCATTGCCCCAGATGCCGAAGCCATTCTAAATATTCCTATTAGGCAAGGGGGAGGTGAGGATTCTTTTGCTTGGGCATTCGAGAAATCAGGCAACTACACCGTGAAGACGGCGTACCGTGCTCTAATGACTCAGAAAGAGCGATTGGCTGTAGAGGAAGGGACGGCTACCAGACCCTCAGGAGATGATCAATAGTTGTGGAAGGCCTTATGAAAATTGGATGTCATACCGAAAGTAAGAGTTTTCTGGTGGAGAGTCCTTCGGGGGATTCTTCCGGATGAAGCTACTCTCAACTATCGTCATATTGCACCAATTAATGGGTGCAAGGTTTGCTTAGCAATGAGGGAGGCTCTGGAGCATGCTCTCATTCATTGTTCCCATGCGCAACGCTTCTGGGAGGAGGCATGTGCATGGTTTGGTATTCGTCTTCCTCCTCTCCACCCGGATTCATGGGCTCGAGATATCACATGGGACCCCCGCTTCTCTGATGATGACCGAGCCAAGATCACCATTGTCATGTGGTCAATTTGGCACTCCCGCAACCGAATCAAGCACGGCGAAGATGGGAGGGATCCAACATCGACGATCAGAGCAATTAAGGAGGGTATTGCCCTCCTTCAGCTTTCGTGAAAGGCAGCCTGTATTCTACCTGGGTATGGCTGGCGTCCACCAGATGATGGCACTGTGAAAATCACAACGGATGGCGCACTGAATTTTGCCGAGGGGCGGGGCGGTGCAGGTGGCGTCGCACGATCTTCTTCGGCTTTGCTAGGCTCATGGTGCAAGCCGTATATGGGGATCTCTGATCACTTGATCATGGAAGCTTTCTCTTTGCAAGATGGAGTTTTATTCGCCACCATTCGAGGATTCTCGCATGTGATAATGGAAGTTGACTCCATGAAGTTGGGGACACTCTGTCTGGAACACTCGCCACAATTCTCGCTCAATTGTGGCCCCGATTCTGTTAGAAATAGGAGAGCTTAGTAATCATTTTACTCCCTTTGTTATTTAGCATGTTAACAGGTCAGCAAACCACCGGCGCATCTTTGTGCTAAGCACGCTTGTACTTTGAATGTGACCGACTGTTGGCTTGATGTAGCTCCTAGCTTCCTAGTGACCAGCGTTATGGCTGATTGTCCTAGGAATGCTTTCATATGAATAAAGCTCTCTAAATTGCCGGCAAAAAAAGAAAGACTAGAAAGGCATCAGTATCATTCATTCATTCAGGGAACAGTTCCCAAAAGCCGCATCAGCCCAGGTTACCCTTATTCCAATGAAGTAGCTAGGTGCACAACCAGACCTGCACAACCTAAGCAGTACGAGTACTAGAAAACCAGAGCTACACAACCTTACCTAGCGGATCCGGAGAGCGGGAGGGAGGAGACAAGGGGCGGGTCCGCGGTAAGGTTCCCCATCGATTTTAGTTGGAGGAAGGAGTGGGGGGGGGCTAGGTGCGGAGAGAGGAAGCCATGGCCATTGGAGACGCCGAGACGGAGAGGAGGAGAGAGAATGTATCTGGTGAAACAAACATTCCGGTGCACCAGATGCTCCAGCGATACGTGGGCCGTTGGATTGAAAAGAGAGGGACATGATTCAGTGTGATGGTGGGACTGCTGGCACATTTGCATAACAGTCCTTGGAGTGCAGTTAAATGCATTGATTTGTCCTCCCCGTACCCAGATCGTCTTCTTCCCCTTGCCAGATTCTGTACAAGTGCAACTGCCTGGTGCTAGGTTAAGGTCCAGCGAGCTCAAGCACCGAACTCAGGTCTTCACCAAAATCAGTCTTCTCTCTCTACCTCTTCTGTACCACTTGACCAGGCGAATTAGGTTAGTAAAGTTTCCTTGATCTCTCTCAATCATGTACCAATGGAGCGCTGTCTCACCGAAATCTAGATGTGTGATCTGGTTTGGTGAAAGCAGTCCCTCGATTTCGTCCTTGGCAGCACCGCAGCAGCGCCTCGTTGTGAGGGCATACTCAATCTACCACTAACGCGGCCGGCGACACTATCCAACTGCAGCAGCTGAAGGATCTAGATCTAGGTCTGTTTTCTTCTTCTCAAAAGGCATGTTTTTGTTGATTAAGATTTGGAATAGTGCGCGGTGGTGAGCACCAAATTCAAGTAGGAGCTACGAGTATATTTCTATGATCTTCATGCCAATTACAAGGGATGCCCTCCCTGTTTTTATCCTTTATTGGTAAACAATATTAAACAGAACTTCTACTTACAATGTCCAACTGAACTTCGTGAAAGCATTAACAAGTTCCTTCCTGGTTTTATTATCAAGTTCATCTTTTGGACAAAACCGGATTTTTCAGTCTCCTATATACAATGTAGTAAACCATGACTTGCAGAATGTCGGTGTTCGTTACAATCTGTTGCAAAACCTGATATATTGTTTCCTATAATTTGTTCGAAAAACATGATATAGTAGTGAATCTACCTTTTTATTCTATTGATGCCATACCTGGCATCCCTGTTTTATTTGGTTGCAAACCGTTCATAAAGGATAATCCAATGTTAGTTTCACATAGAGCTGCCTATGATTGCTTACGTGATCGCTATGAGATTCATAACCTATGTTAGTTTCAATGGATTTGCAGGATAGAGTGTCATTCCTAAGTTTGGTTTGGTTCCTTATTATGTTGGAACGTCATTATTGACTGTCACGCCATTTCCTGCTCTTGATTGCATAGGTGGCATGTCCCTGGTCTCGAAACTAACCCTTGTACCTTATTATCATCTTATTTAGGTTATCAAATTGATTCCTTCAGTGGATAGAATTTCATGCTCACTTTATTTTCATGTCACAAGACTAGAGGATTTGTTTTAGTATACTATAGTTTACTAGATACTAGTACTGATTTTAATCTGAGGTAATACCACATCAACTTATTTCATATATTATTTGGTTACACTTTCACTTTATTATTTTCATCAAATATATTGGGGCCATTTTTGACAAAAAGATACGAGACTATCATATTTTTTAGAAATCTGAGTGCAAACCTGTTGTATCTCTTTTTCTTCTGTTTTTCAATTGAGTTATTGTCCCTTCCTTCATCTCGCCGTCCTTTGATACCCAATAAAAAATGTTTATACTATATATAGCAGCAGTGAAGAATGACATATGAAGATTATCTACATACATACTGGCAGGCCACATAAGCCTCTTCGGCGACCACTCATTGAAATGCAAATATTTATATATCATGGTTTTTATGGTTACTCCAGAATCGGCTATTCGGTGACTATTCAGATTCGGGACCATATTTCATGCTCCAACAATGTTTTGCCTTTGATCTTCAAATCGATTAGTTGAAGGATCTTCGGAGTAGGAGACATCTTCATATGTCTCCAAGATGGCAGCTCATGAAACTGATAATGTCATCTCCCATACTAGTACAGATCGTGTCTGGTTGTCTCAGGCTCCATTTTCTTTTGGAACCATGTAATCACCAAGAGTGTACACGAACACACTTGGTAACAAAATTTAGTATGCAGCTTGTTTGTAGTTTAGATGAGATGTTGCCGTACAATTAACGTGTATGCTTGTGATGTCTCAATGTAAAAGACGTGATGTTCTTGCATGGAAGCATATAAAGAAATGTGTTAAAAAGATCTTTGGTTCAGTTGCAAAATAACATCCGCTTCTCATATACTTAATATTGTTGAGCTTTCCAACTGTGTGAAGAATCAATTTATTTAATTTGTAATATTTGCCAAAGATAGCAATGAGAAATCACGCAACAGTTAGATACAAGAGAACAACTGGTCAAATTTCTCAGCTTGTTTAAAACAGAAGCTCGGTAGTACAGAACCATATAAAGAAATGTATGGAAGGATACCCATACATGCACGGCCCCACATCCGACAGGGACATATTTTGTCTTAGCGCTTTGCCGCGCGCTGCCGCGAAAAGGAAGAAGGTTTATTGATAGGTGCAGCCCACGGGTGCTTTGCCGCATGACCGAGGAATCAAACCACCAAACACTTGAAGTCAAGTCTTGTCCACAAGCACTAGGCAAGCGCAAAACATGCAGAGAGTACGATGAGATGGTGGCCTGTGCATGGGGTGCAAATAAAGTCTTAATACAAAATATTTATGTGATTATGTGATGCAAATAATGATTATAATGTACTCAACTATAAATAACTATTGAATACATACAACCTGGTGAAGTGTGCCGAGGAGGGGGCAGATGTCCCCTGTCCATGTAGATTTTTTTGTTCTGCAAATCAATTTTGTTGTATTTTATTTAAATGTGTAGATATATTGGACCGCGAAAAAGCTATGGAAGCATACCCACACATGCACGGGCCCCACATCCGACAGGGACAGATTTTGTCTTAGCACTGTGCAGGGCGCGGCCACGAAAAAGAAGAAGCTTTATTGATAGGTGCAACCCATGGGTGCTTTGCCGCACGACCGAGGAATCAAACCACCAAACACTTGAAGTCAAGTCTTGTCCACAAGCACTAGGCAAGCGCAAAACATGCAGAGAGTACGATGAGATGGTGGCCTATGCATGGGATGCAAATAAAGTCTTAATACAAAATCTTTATGTGATTATATGATGAAAATAATAATTATAATGTACTCAACTATAAATAACTATTGAATACATACAACCTGGTGAAGTGTGCCCAGGAGGGGGGCATATGTCCCCTGTCCATGTAGATTTTTTGTTCTGCAAATCAATTTTGTTCTAATTTATTTAAATATGTAGATATATTGGACCATTATTTAAGATGGCCCCTAGGCCGCTACACCAAGAATCTTCAGCTGGGGCCTAGAGGATTGCCGGCAAAAATATTGTCACGTGTGACATTGCACAACAACGCATGCAACAATGCCACCAATGAGATTCGTGCAAACCAGCTTCCTGCTTCACGAGAGCCCACAGATGTGACCCGTCATAATATAATGTGCTGCACTTTCTTGATCGTGCGGCAAAGCACCCATGCTACGGAACTGCAGCTATCAGTCACCCGTTATAATATAATGTGCTGCACTTTCTCGGTCATGCGGCAAAGCACCCATGCTACGGAACTGCAGCTATCAGTCAATTATTATTATCTATGGGTCCCTCGTGAAGCTGGAAGCTGGTTTGCGTGAATCTCACTGCTGGCATTGTTGCACGTGTTGCATTGCACTTTCACGGGCGACAATGGTTGTGCCGGCAATCTCCTAGGCCCCAGCTCAAGATTCTTGGTGTAGTCTTTCCAACCTAGCGCAGAGGCTTCTCAATGGAGACATGATGTAGGGTCCGATGCCCGGCTCATGGACCTGTTAAATCAGAACTTTGTAGAGTGACGGCCCACTAAGGCCCCGTTCGGAATGGATGTTTGAACAAAATATCTACTTCCTTCGTTCCAAAATAGATGACTCAATTTTTACTAACTTTGTACTATTTTGGAACGGAGGGAGTAGTACGTAGCATGATCAAACCACATTGAGGGTTGTACAACTCAGGGCACAGTACATAAACCTATAAAGTAAACCTAGTACTAGGTAGCATCATCAAACCTAATAGAAACCTTTATATGAACATGCCAGAATGCATAAACCAAGTACCTAGCATCATCAACATTAGTTTCGGCGAAGCGAAATCTGACCCCATGGGCTCTTGGACCGCTCCCGCGTCAGGTGAGTGCTGCCGCCGGCGGCTCTCCAATCTACTCCCTCAGGCCACCCCTGCAACGACCGAGACCAGATCCGGAATCCTCACGGCGCGCTCCATCTTCTCCCTACAAAGCTCTGCTCGGGGCCATGGTTGTCCGCTCTGGGCCTACACCTGTGTCAACGGTAGCTTCGGCAACTGTCCCTCCATCCGTGCCGAGCGCCGTCTCTGCACCATCCCGCTCGGCGGAGCTTCGGAGTCCTGCTTGGAGGTTTAGGAGGGAGAATGGAGGCGTGATGTCTTCATCATTGTCGCATGGCCTGAGATGCTACAAGCAATATCTCTCTCTTGTAACTAGTTTCGAGCTCTTTCACTTCCTTGATGCGAAACTTTAGATCATCAATTTGGTTGGTGATTCCATGTTGAGCTCCAAGCTTCTATAGACCGCAAGCCATCTTGCGGAAGAACTCCTTGAAGCCAGCATCATGCCCACCTTTGCCGAGGTGGTGAATGAACTTGTCAAAGCAATCTTCTGTGTCGTATGCCAACTCCCTCACCAGTGATATCCATTCCTTCACTTGGTCATTGGGATCTTCTAGCTTTGTGTACTTCTTGAGCGCACCATGCATGCAGGTAAGCTCAGATTGGAGCGACCAGATCTCGCGGAGCGGTCACCACATGGCTCCATCAGTCCTGTGCTCCTGTCTTGTTTGGTTCGGGATGGAACCTAGAGCCCGTTCGGTTTAAATCCTACTCCTAGAGAAGATTTGTTTTGCAGCAGCACTACCACCACCATCCACAAGAGTAAAGCATCAAACAGATGCAGCACAATTCAAGCAGAAGCGGCAGAAAGCAAGCAAACTAAGCAAAGTATCAACAACCTCACCACCACCGCCGCCGCGATGCTTGGTCTAATCACCATGCCTATTGCTCCGCTGCCACATGCTCGACGCAGTCTGATACGTCTCCAACGTATCTATAATTTTTGATTATTCCATGCTATTATATTATCCTTCTAGGATGTCTTATGGGCTTTATTATACACTTTTATATGATTTTTGGGACTAACCTATTAACCCAGAGCCCAGTGCCAGTTTCTGTTTTTCTCTTGTTTTAGAGTTTTACAGAAAAGGAAAATCAAACGGAGTCCAATTGACGAGCCAATTTTTGACGATTTTTTCTGGACCAAAAGAAGCCCCCGAAGCAAAAGAGTTGTGCCAGGAGAGCCACAGGCTGCCCTCGAGGGTGGGGGCCATGCCCTGGGTAGGGGGCGCGCCTCCCTATCTCGAGGATGGCCCGTAGCTCCCCTTTACTTGGCCGCGACTCCAAAAATTCCTATAAATACTGGAACCTCTAGAAATTAACCTGGATCGGGAGTTCCACCGTCGAAAGCCTCTGTAGCCACCAAAAACCAATCTACACCCGTTTTGGCACCCTGCCGGAGGGGGGAATCCCTCTCCGGTGGCTATCTTCATCATCCCGGCGCTCTCCATGACGAGGAGGGAGTAGTCCACCCTCGGGGCTGAGGGTATGTACAAGTAGCTATGTGTTTGATGTCTCTCTCTCGTGTTCTTGAGATGGCACGATCTTGATGTATCGCGAGCTTTGCTATTCTATTTGGATCTTATGATGCTTCTCCCCCTCTACTTTCTTGTAATGGATTGAGTTTTCCCTTTGAAGTTATCTTATCGGATTGAGTCTTTAAGGATTTGAGAACACTTGATGTATGTCTTGCACTTGTTTATCTGTGGTGACAATGGGATATCATGTGATCTACTTGATGTATGTTTTGGTGATCAACTTGCGGGTTCCGTGACCTTGGGAATCTATGCATAGGGGTTGGCACACGTTTTCGTCTTGACTTTCCGGTAGAAACTTTGGGGCACTCTTTGAAGTTCTATGTGTTCGTTGAATAGATGTTTCTGAGATTGTGTGATGCATATCGTATAATCATGCCCACGGATACTTGAGGTGACAATGGAGTATCTAGGTGACATTAGGGTTTTGATTGATTTGTGTCTTAAGGTGTTATTCTAGTACGAACTCTATGATAGATTGAACGTTATTACGGACTCTTGAATAGATCGATCAGAAAGAATAACCTTGAGGTGGTTTTGTACCCAACCATAATCTCTTCGTTTGTTCTCCGCTATTAGTTACTTTGGAGTGACTCTTTGTTGCATGTTGAGGGCTAGTAATATGATCCAATTATGTTATCCTTGTTGAGAGAACTTGCACTAGTGAAAGTATGAACCCTAGGCCTTGCCTACTATCATTGCAATACCGTTTATGCTCACGTTTACCACTTGCTACCTGGCTGTTTTTATATTTTCAGTTTACAAAAACCTATATCTACCATCCATATTGCACTTGTATCACCATCTCTTCGCCGAACTAGTGCACCTATACAATTTACCATTGTATTGGGTGTGTTGGGGACACAAGAGACTATTTGTTATTTGGTTGCAGGGTTGTTTGAGAGAGACCATCTTCATCCTACACCTCCCACGGATTGATAAACCTTAGGTCATCCACTTGAGGGAAATTTGCCACTGTCCTACAAACCTCTGCACTTGGAGGCCCAACAACGTCTACAAGAAGAAGGGTGCGTAGTAGACATCACAGTCATGGTGGTATATCTGAAGGGACGATGCGTTTAACAAGATGTGCGAGCCAGCTAGCGAGCAGAGCCGCTGCCGTAGTAGAGACTAACTAAGACTAGCCACAGTGGGAGTAACTTCAGCAGTAACATCGAGTCCAACTCAGCAAATTTGCTTATGTGGCAATGAGTTAATGAGGAGAGAGGTACTTTGAGTAACTTAGCTAGTTACTGTAACATCACATGTTCCAATGCAATATGAGTCTATAACCTAATAAATGAAGCTTTACACCAGACTACACTTATGTTACTATCCACTATGAAGGTAGTAACATAGTATAGGAATATGTGTATGTTGCTCTCCATTGTGGCTAATCTAAGGTGGGAGTGGGAGAAGGCTATTCTGCAATTGGGTGAGCACCTTTCCTTTTCGAGGAACCTGATGATTTGTTCCTTGCCTTCCAAGTGGGTGTGGGTGACCGTTCCCTTTCCAGAAATTGGATGCTCTTTCTTTGGCTCAGCATAATAAATCTTGCTTTGTCAGCCACTTGTACCTGCCAGCAAGCAAATATTATCCATCGATATGCTAGACAAATAATTGAGAAGGGTACTGATACAATTTGAGAAATGCTATTAGTTAGAAAATTCAGAAGTATTTGCAGCCCACCTGATGAGACTATTACTTCAGCAAATATATCTTGAACCTGACCGAATGGAAGCAACCACACTCGCACGCGTCCAAGGAGGCGAACCTGCGCATCATGAAGGCCAAGCAGACAAAGGTCTGGGTTGACCTCGTCTCTGACTCCGACTCCGATGACTGAACGTATCTATAATTTCTGCTTGCTCCATGCCACTTTTGGGTGATATTGCTATGATATTCATACACTTCCATACACTTTTGATCATATTTGGACTAACTTACTAATCCAGTGCACCCCAGTGCCAGTTTCTGTTTTCGGCTATTTTTGTATTTCAGGTTTTCACGTAACGAGAACTGCCCAGAAAAATCCAGAAAAATTATATAAAAAATCAGTGTTTCGGAAACAACTGTGAGTCCGAAGGACAGCCGGGGGGGGGGGGCACCAGGGCTCCAGGCGCCCTGGCGGCGCCCCCCCCCCC
>LR738709.1:22818452-22847216 GCA_902687465.1 Secale cereale
GGGGGCGCCTGGGCCCCCCGAAGCTTCCCCGATGCCCCCCTTTGGCATATATTTAAAGCGTCCTCCGAAACCCTCAGAACAGGAACCCTTTTCACGATCCCATCTCTGTTCCGCCGCCGCCGCCGCTTCCAAGATCGGGAGCACCAGGAGAACTCTTCCCGGCACCCTGCCGGAGGGGAGGATCACCACCGGGAGCTTCTCCACCACCATGGACACCTCCCGGATGACTCGTGAGTAGTCTCCCTTGGACCATGAGTCCATGACCAGTAGCTATGTGATGTTCTCCTCCCGTTCTTGTGCTTCACTAATTAGTCCTCGTGAGCTGCCCTACATGATCGAGGCACCTATGTAATCCTTATGCCGTTGCTATGTTGAGTTTGCTGGGATCCGATGGATTATGAGATTACGTTCAGATTGATCTTGAGTAATATATTTGATTCACCTCTTTTATATTTTTGTTCATAAGTAATTCTTGCATGTTCTCTGTTGTTATTTATTGCTTTGGCTAAGTAGTAGGTAGTGACTCCAAGAGGGAACGTTATGCTCGATTGTGGGTTCATGCCCCTCGATGACTAGCTTGAGTGACAGAAACATGAGTCTAGGGGATGTGCTGTTGCCACAAGGGGGAAAACAACGGTGCTTGTGCCCGCGGGTGTAAGGATTGTTTACTTTACGCAAAGTTCTTGTAATGCAGTTGTCTGTTGCATTGAGTTTACACTATGGGTGGGACTCGCAACTTAATACCAGCGAGATGTTCTGGATAGATATCTCAAGGTGGATGATTAGTAGTAGATATTGATGGATTTCGGTCTACTTACTTTGGCGTACTGCCCATGCTTTGAACCTCAAACTTTCTTGCAATGTAATCAGCATTGGTTTGCGCTCGTGGGTCCTGTCAATTGCCCAGCTGTAATTTGTTTACCTCACATAGCTGTTTTATCGTCTTTTGGGAGAGAGACATCACTAGTGAACATCATGAGACTCGGGTCCATATTACCATCATTGATCACACCCGCTATTTACTTTTCGCTATTATTTACTATTGCAAACATTATCTATCACTACTATCATTGCTTTTAATCCTTTGTGAACTACAAGGCCGGAGGGATTGACAACCTCTCTGTACTCGTTGGGAGCAAAGTTATTTGTATCTGTGTGCAGGTCCACGTTGATTGCTACTATCTGGCGCCATAGCAGTTGACACCTACTTGTTGAACCTAGGAGTCTCTGGGGATTCGATCCTTGGCATCTTTGTTAAGGGAAAACACTTCCACAACACTGCATCTTACACCTTCCACTTGGGGTAACCAACGAGGGGTTCGAGGCCCATCAAGGAGTATTTTCTGGCGCCGTTGCCGGGGACTCCACTCTTCAGGATAGGGGAGTTGCATGCTATCTTTTACCTTTGCTTTTTAGTCTTGTTAGTTTACCTTTCAGTTTTTTTTTGCTTTAGTACCTTTTTATCAAAAATCACAAAAATAGTTATCTTGCTTGCTTGCTACTATGGGTTCCACCGAGAACACCAAGTTGTGTGACTTCACTAGTCACAACAACGATGACTTTATCAGCACACCTATCACCACACCTGCCACTTCAGCACCTTCATATGAAATTAAACCTGCTTTACTGAACTTAGTTATGAAAGATCAATTCTCCGGTGCTGGAGATGATGCCGCTTTACACTTGAACAACTTTGTTGAACTTTGTGATATGCAAAAGTACCAAGAAATAGATGGTAATATTGTTAAGCTTAAGCTTTTTCCTTTCTCCTTGAGAGGAGGAGCTAAAATTTGGTTTCAGTCTTTGCCTAGAAATAGCATAGATTCATGGGACAAGTGCAAAGATGCTTTTATTGGAAAATACTATCCACCTGCTAAAATTATCCAACTTAGAAGTAACATAATGAATTTTAAACAATTGGATAATGAGCACGTTGCCCAAGCTTGGGAACGTATGAAATCTCTTATCAAGAACTACCGTACTCATGGTTTGACTACTTGGATGGTTATCCAAACTTTTTATGCAGGCATGAACTTTACCTCGCGGAACTTGTTAGATTCGGCCGCGGGAGGAACTTTTATGTCAACTACACTTGGTGCTGCCACGAAGCTTCTCGATGAGATGATGACCAACTATTCCCAATGGCACACCGAACGCGCTCCAACAGGTAGGAAGGTAAACTCTGTCGAGGAGATTTCCTCCCTTAACGAAAAAGTTGACTTGATCATGTCTCTACTTTCGAAGCAATCTATTGTTGATCCTCGTGATGTTCCTTTAAATTCTTTGATTGCTCAAGAACAAGTAGATGTGAACTTTATCTCTAGAAACAATTTTAACAACAATGCTTATAGGAGTAATTTCGGTAACAATCCTAGACCGTTCCCCTCTAATTCTTATGGGAACAACAATGCTTATCCTATCACCAAGAACTCCACTACTAAACTAGAGACTAAGCTTAGAGATTTCATCACTACCCAAAAAGCCTTTAATAAGAGTGTAGAAGAGAAACTACATAAACTAGATGATCTTTCTTTTAAGGTAGACCACTTAGCCAATGAGGTAAAATTGCTAAAAAATAAAACTTCTCCTCTTGAGGAGAGGGAAGTCACTCCTATAAATGCTATTCAAGTGCAAATTAATGAAAACATTAGGATGATGGCTAAACTTAAAGAAAGATGGGCTAGAGAGAGGGAGGAAGAGGATAGAATTAAGAGCCTTCCTACCCACCACACTATTGCTACTATCCAAGTTGTTGAGGATGTTCAAACTCTTAGCACCCAATGTACTCCTGGTCCCATTGGACCTATTAATGGTGATGCTATGACTATAGAAACTACCAAACAAGTGAACCTTAAGGACACCACTACCACTTTACTTGATGCTCGTGGCCTTGATTTTGATAATTGCACTCTTACCGAAGTTATTGATTTCCTTCACAAGATGTCTAGAGATCCCTGCACTAGCACGCTTAACCTTGCCTTCACAGAGCATATCACTAATGCTCTCATCCAAGCTAGGGAGGAGAAACTTAGAGTAGAAGCCTCCATACCTAGAAAGCTAGAAGATGGTTGGGATCCTATGATAAAAATTAAATTGAATGACTTCTCTTGTTATGCATTATGTGATGTTGGTGCTAGTACCTCTGTTATGCCCAAAAGAATATATGATATGCTTAAATTGAAACCTTTTGATTCTTGTTCTTTTGGTGTTCGTCTCGTTGATTCTTCCATAAAGAAACCTTTGGGGAGGATCGACGATGTTCTTATCATTGTCAATGATAATTATGTTCCCGTTGATTTTACTATTATGGATATTGAATGTGATCCTTCATGTCCAATTATTTTGGGACGTCCCTTTTTACGCACCGTTGGTGTTATCATTGACATGAAAGAGGGTAATATAAAATTTCAGTTTCCTCTCAAGAAAGGGATGGAACACTTCCCTCGAAAGAAGATCAAGTTACCTTTTGAGTCCGTTGTACAGGCTAGTTATTCTTTTACTCTTGATACAACTTGATCTATGCATTATGCCTAGCTTAAAGGCATAAAAGAAAGCGCTTTTGGGAGGCAGCCCACATGAATAAATTTTTTGCTTTTGTTGTGTCTTGATGTTGTTTACTGCTGTAGCATCATCATTGTATCTTTGCTTTTCATATTTGTGCCAAGTATAGCCTCTGATTGCTAGAAAGTTCAAAAGTTGTGAGGTGCTGTCCAGGAAACAGATTCTGTCCTTGGATAGAACAATTCGTATAAAATCACCAAATCATCTTTTTGGTCTGAATTTTTTTGACAGCGTTCTCTATATAATTGTCTTTCGTGCATCTGTTCTGAGTTTTTTGATTTGAGTTGCAGAAGTATCCCGAACAGATCAATTACTACCTGCTGTTCTGTTTTTCACAGATTCTATCCTGTTTTGCCTTTCCTTCACTTTGCAAATCAAGAACTTGCTTTTTCTTTGCAAAAACCTTTTGGCAATCTTTTGAAACAGTAGAACTTCAAGAATATCTTTATTTCCAGCAAGGTATAATTAATTTATTAAGGGTACTAACCTCGCTAATCAGATTATGATGAGTTATGTATGAAGGGAGTTTTCAAGTGTGCGAGGGAAGATGATAAAAAGATTCAGGAGTGTCAAGCGCTCAAGCTTGGGGATGCCCCCGTGCACCCCCAAGAAATATTCAAGGAGACTCAAGCGTCTAAGCTTGGGGATGCCCCCGTGCATCCCCTTCTCCATCAACATTATCAGTTCGTCTTTCGTTCCACTATATTGTTATCACTTCATGTGTTATGTGCTATGCTTGGAGCGTCTTGCTTTTAGTTTTCTTTTTAGTTTTTCATAACGAGTCGGAACTCAGCATTCTTTATGTGGGAGAGAAACACGCTCCACTTCTACCTAGAACATAACATAGAATTTTCATGTCTATCTATGCTGTATGTGTTCTTTGTCTTTTAATAGCTACTATCATGCTCTGCTCTTAGTATTCATGCTTATATTTTCAAAGAGCTTTTGTCTAGTTGGTTGCTTGAACTCTCTTTAATTATCATGCTCACCTTATTAAGAGAGTTTGCTTCCGTTGCATTGGTTAATGTGTCTATGATAAAGATGCTACTTGCATAATGGTGCTTAGTAGTTCAGGTTTACTTATGGTTAATCTCAAATAGCTAGGGGATTCCCAATGTGTTATTGGAGTACCAACATGGTTTGTTTGCCTATGATGTGGTATGGTTTAGTAATATCTTCCTTCAAGAATTTATTTTGATTGACTTGGCGTATGCTCACGCATATTTAAGACTGTAAAGGAAGTCTGTCAAGCCTTGATGATCTTTTATTTCTGAGTAGCGATATAACTTCCATGCCTGATTCAATATTGCTTTGTTGCTCTGCATGATTATGACCGTCATTGCTCTCTTAGTTGGTCGCTCCAAGTCTTTTTTCTAACCTCCACCTGTACTAAGCGAACTAACTTTGCAATATATAGCTCATGGGAAAGTAGCCTAAAAACTATTGTGGTAAAGAATATGTTGCTTATGTATCTTATTTCTTATAAGTTGCTTGCTGAGCGGTAACCATGTTTCTGGGGACGCCATCAACTGTCACACTTTTGTTGAATATCATGTGAGTTGCTATGCATGTTCGTCTTGTCTGGAGTAAGGGTGATTTGCCGTGGGTTGAATGAATATGCATATTGTTAGAGAAGAACATTGGGCCGCCAACCAAAGCCATGTATCATGGTGGAAGTTTTAGCTTGGACATTAATCCTCAATCTCTTATGAGAATATGCTTATGCATTAAAGAGGAGTCCATCATCTATTTTCTATGTTGTCCCGGTATGGATGTCCTCAAGTTGAGATCTATCAAAAACGAGAAATCAAATGCGATTTATCTCCTTGGACCTTTGTACAGGTGGCATAGAGGTACCCCTTTGTGACACTTGGTTGAAACATATGTAATGCAATGATAACCCATGGAGATCCGAGCTAATTAGGACAAGGTGCGAACAATATTGGTATTCGATGCATGAGGCTTGCAACTTATAGGATGTCTTATACATGACACATATGAAGTACTACTACCGTTGACAAAATTGCTTCCATGTTTTCAAAATAAAAAGCTCTAGCACTTAACCTTTCTTTTACTTTTATGTTAAAGCACCAACTACTGAGAGCATGATTGTCATTCTGAGTGTAATGTGCATTGTCCCAAAGTAGCATTGTCTTTTGCATGATTATGATATCGTTTATTCTGAAATGATTGTATCTAGTCATCACTTAAACCTTGAAGGTGCCCCTGCATTTATGTTTTGCATCACTAAAGGGGGCAAGCTAGATATCACTTTATCATATTTGCACATCATGTTCATTGCAAATCTTTTTGATGTTTCAGTTTCATGTTGTAAAACTTTCAGTCATTTGTGATTTTCTCATGAGGCAACTTAATTACTATAGAATCATTGTCTCAGTAAGCTTTTGTCATATGGCTATGAAAAAGTCCTATATGGTTAATAGCATGTCACCACAGAAATTATTCTTGTTATCATTTACCTACTCGAGGACGAGCAGGAATTAAGCTTGGGGATGTTGATACGTCCAAAACGTATCTATAAATTCTGCTTGCTCCATGCCACTTTTGGGTGATACTCCTATGATATTCATACACTTCCATACACTTTTGATCATATTTGGACTAACTTACTAATCCAGTGCACCCCAGTGCCAGTTTCTGTTTTCGGCTGTTTTTGTATTTCAGGTTTTCACGTTACGAGAACTGCCCAGAAAAATCCAGAAAAATTATATAAAAAATCAGCGTTTCGGAAACAACCGTGCGTCCGCAGGACAGCCGGGGGGGGGGGGGCACCAGGGCTCCAGGCGCCCTGGCGGCGCCCCCCCTGGGCCACGCCGGGGGGGCGCCTGGGCCCCCCGAAGCTTTCCCGATGCCCCCCTTTGGCATATATTTAAAGCGTCCTCCGAAACCCTCAGAACAGGAACTCTTTTCGCGATCCCATCTCTGTTCCGCCGCCGCCGCCGCTTCCAAGATCGGGAGCACCAGGAGAACTCTTGCCGGCACCCTGCCGGAGGGGAGGATCACCACCGGGAGCTTCTCCACCACCATGGACGCCTCCCGGATGACTCGTGAGTAGTCTCCCTTGGACCATGAGTCCATGACCAGTAGCTTTGTGATGTTCTCCTCCCGTTCTTGTGCTTCACTAATTAGTCCTCGTGAGCTGCCCTACATGATCGAGGCACCTATGTAATCCTTATGCTGTTGCTATGTTGAGTTTGCTGGGATCCGATGGATTATGAGATTATGTTCAGATTGATCTTGAGTAATATATTTGATTCACCTCTTTTATATTTTTGTTCATAAGTAATTCTTGCATGTTCTCCGTTGTTATTTATTGCTTTGGCCAAGTAGTAGGTAGTGACTCCAAGAGGGAACGTTATGCTCGATTGTGGGTTCATGCCCCTCGATGACTAGCTTGAGTGACAGAAACATGAGTCTAGGGGGTGTGTTGTTGCCACAAGGGGGAAAACAACGGTGCTTGTGCCCGCGGGTGCAAGGATTGTTTACTTTACGCAAAGTTCTTTTAATGCAGTTGTCTGTTGCATTGAGTTTACACTATGGGTGGGACTCGCAACTTAATACCAGCGAGATGTTCTGGATAGATATCTTAAGGTGGATGATTAGTAGTAGATATTGATGGATTTCGGTCTAACTACTTTGGCGTACCGCCCATGCTTTAACCTCAACCTTTCTTGCAATGTAATCAGCATTAGTTTGCGCTCGTGGGTCATGTCAATTGCCCAGCTGTAATTTGTTTACCTCACATAGCTGTTTTATCGTCTTTTGGGAGAGAGACATCACTAGTGAACATCATGAGACTCCGGTCCATATTACCATCATTGATCACACCCGCTATTTACTTTTCGCTATTATTTACTATTGCGAACATTATCTATCACTACTAGCATTGCTTTTAATCCTTTGTGAACTACAAGGCCGGAGGGATTGACAACCTCTCTGTACTCGTTGGGAGCAAAGTTATTTGTATCTATGTGCAAGTCCACGTTGATTGCTACTATCTGGCGCCGTAGCAGTTGACACCTACTTGTTGAACCTAGGAGTCTCTGGGGATTCGATCCTTGGCATCTTTGCTAAGGGAAAACACTTCCACAACACTGCATCTTACACCTTCCACTTGGGGTAACCAACGAGGGGTTCGAGGCCCATCAAGCGCCGGTGCTGCTGCGCCAGAGTGGCGGCGAAGAGCTGCCTCGGTTGCTGCTACTGCTGCAGTTGACACCGCTGGTTGTACCAGCCTGGTCATGCTCGGCGGCGAGCATGAGGAGGCGGCCGTGGAGGCAGGGGGCGCACATGGAGCTTGCACCTCATCGGTCCTCTCGTCCTCTCTCCGGATCGCCAGGCGCGCATCTTCGGCGAGGGGCGGTTGGACTCGCGGAGGCAGATCGAGAGCGGAGCACGAGGAGGATCCGCGGAGCGTGCGGTGGTTGAATGGGTTTGGATTGCTGGAGCATGCTCTGTAGCTTGGATTTATTTGGGACGGAGGTATATTTAGAGATTCCTTTTTACGGGTTGATTATACAGGATCTGTTCGGCCACAGCCAAAATCAGCCCTTAAGGCCTCCTTTGGTTTGGAGGAAATTTGTAGGATTTCCATAGGATAGGATTTCTAAAGGAGAAATTCCTTTAAGGCCCTTTGGTTTGTAGGAATGAAATCCTATTCCTATGAAGGAATTCTTCCTATCCTCCACATTTCATAGGAAAATGAACATTAGCCTAGACTCAATGGAAAAAATCCTATGGTGTACATCAAAGGGCATCTTCTTTTCTATTCCTATGCATAGGATTTGAGATACATGTCATCTCATTCCCTATAACTTTCCTATCCCTATGATTTTTCTATCCTATGAACCAAAGGAGGCCTAAAACATGTTTTGCTCGGTCTATTAGAGATGCTCTAAGGACCCCTTGTCGATTTCATCCTAGGCCGCATCAGGCAGTTCATAGCATATATAAGATGCTAGATTTGAGGAGGGATCTACCTCCTGGTGCGTAGCCGACTTTGGTCCATGTACCCTAGGACTCTCTGGTATCATATACAAACCGAGAGGTCATGCTCGTAGAAAAAACAAAGAATCTCTGGGTAGTTTATCTGTACTCTGTACACACTCCGACGACGTAGGGTCTTTCCTCTTCAAAGAGTCTGAACCTGAGTAGATCATGTGTACCTCTGAGTAGATCATGTGTACCTGTTATCATCGCCCTAAGAGGCCTATCTTAGGATCCCCTAATAGGAGAACTGTTAGATTTAGCTTCGACAGTGGTGGCCCATGCAGTTCCTACTAGGTGAATGTCGCGGCGTGGTGGGAGTTAAGATCGGTTCTGACACGATCTACGTGCCGAAACAGATCTTCGTCTTCGGCGCCGCCACTTGTGTTGCCAATTCGATTGGCCACGTCGGCCAAGGTCTGATCTTCAAAGATTGGACAAACGGCTTCATCAACATCAATTTCAATCTTGACCGAGATCATAACGAAATCGTCCATGGAGCTCGGGAGCTCAACATCAACGTTGCTCTCGCGCGTTCATGCACACAAATATGACAAACGAAATCGTTTGTGTTAGCCCCGCCTCCTCAAGCATCATTTTCGCTGTTGGATTCCTCGCGCTGAGATCCTTAAAATTAAATCGTATCATATAGGTTTCGACGAACAGTTTTTGACGAAAATTTTAGAAAAAACACGAATCGAAAAAAGGGGGAAACCAAAAAAAGAGGAAACCGATAAAAGAAAAAAAACGGAAACCAAGAAAAACAAAGAAACCCAGAAAGATAAAAACCGGAACCAGAAGCACGTTTGTGCTTTTCACCTTTTTTTGGGGACGCACAGCTGTGGTTTTTCCTCAGGTACAATACAACCGTATTTTGGTCACTGTAAGGACGCATTTGGGACTAACCTACTAACCCAAAGGCCCAGTCCAGATTGTTTTTTTGTGTGCCTATTTCAGGGTTTTGCAGAAAAAGAATATCAAACGGAGTCCAAACAGAATGAAACCTTCGCGAGAGATATTTTTGAAGAAAATCACGCACAGGCTGCCCTCGAGGGTGGGGGGCGCGGCTCCCTTCCCAGGGCGCGCCCCCTGCCTCAAGGCCCCCTCGTGTGGCCCCCGATGCCCTCCTTCTTCCTATATATATCCACGTACCCCAGAAACTCCATACGCAGAGAGAAAACCCTAATTCCACCGCCGTAGCTTCTGTTCCCATGGAGATCCCATCTGGGAGCCTATTCCGGAGCTCCACTGGAGGGGGATCCATCACGGAGGCCTTCATCATCATCATCATCGCCCTCACCATGAGTTGTGAGTAGTTTACCACAGACCTTCGGGTCCATAGCTAGTATCTAGATGGCTTCTTCTCTCTCTCTGGATCTCAATACAAAGTTCTCCTTGGTCTTCGAGGAGATCTATTCGATGTAATCTCTTTTTGCGGTGTGTTTGTCGAGATCCGATGAATTGTGAGTTTATGATCAAGGTTATCTATGAAAGATTTTTGGTTCTTCTCTGAACTTTTTATGCGTGATCATAATATCCTTGCAAGTCTCTTCGAATTATTGGTTTGGTTTGGCCTACTAGATCTATTGTTCTTGCAATGGGAGAAGTGCTTGGCTTTGGGTTCAATCTTGCGGTGTCCTTTCCCAGTGACAGTAGGGGCAGCAAGGCACGTATTGTATTGTTGCCATCGAGGATAAAAAGATGGGGTTTTCATCATATTGCTTGAGTTTATCCCTCTACATCATGTCATCTTGCTTAAGGCGTTACTCTGTTTGTATGAACTCAATACACTAGATGCATGCTGGATAGCGGTCGATGTGTGGAGTAATAGTAGTAGATGCAGAATCGTTTCGGTCTACTTGTCTCAGACGTGATGCCTATATACAATTATCATGCCTAGATAGTCTCATAATTATTCGCTTTTCTATCAATTGCTCGACAGTAATTTGTTTACCCGCCGTAGAATACCGCTATCATGAGAGAAGCCACTAGAGAAAACTATGGCCCCCGGGTCTATTCTCAACATATCAATCTACATATACTTTACTTTTACCGCTTTTATTTGCTATTTTATTAAACCAAAAATACCAAAAATATAAACTATCATCTCTATCAGATCTCACTTTCGTAAGTGACCGTAAAGGGATTGACTACCCTTATCGCGTTGGCTGCGAAGTTCTTATTTGTTTGTGCAGGTGCGAGGGACTCGCGCGTGGTCTCCTACTGGATTGATACCTTGGTTCTCAAAAACTGAGGGAAATACTTACGCTACTGTGCTGCATCTCCCTTTCCTCTTCGAGGGAATACAACGCAAGCTCAAGAGGTAGCATTGCCCTAATCGCTATGACAAGCGTCATCTTGGGAAAGGCGGCATGACCGTCAATGTTGTCATTGGAGACACTGACATGAAGTATGATGGGTATGGTATATTTCCCCGTATTCTTTCAGTATGTCATTCTCCTGATTGGTTGATTGACATGGGTGCTAATGTGCATGTATGCGGTGATATTTCCATGTTTTCGTCTTATCAGACCACATGGACGCCCCGTGAACGACTACTACCCTCGACGACTCGTCCCACCCCGAAACCCACACTTCAAAGGTATACCGCCGAGACGACGCCCGTGGACGAGTGATGCATGTGTGTATGAGATGGTTGCATGTATCCGTTGTTGCCGTGCAAGAATTGTTACTTGCATGAAACCCCCTCGTTTCCTTGCCACCAACCCGTGGGAACCCGGTAATGGGAGCACCCCACCTATCTCTTTGCATGACACACTCACGTCGACCATTTCTTTTGCGCTGGCATCTCAACGAGTTACCGGAACCGATATGTTGCCGTGGCATCATTTTTGGATTCGCCGCCGTGGCACCCCTTTCCTTCCACCACGATGACGAAATACTTCATATCTTCTTCATGTCAACTCTTAACTAAAAATTGCATAAAACTTGCATTTGTCATCCGCATCATGATAACAACATTTAAAATGGTTAAAATTGTTGCTTGGTTAAATAATTGCTAAATGACATGTGGGGTTCTTCAGGAATTGATGTTGTTATTTCCGGCCTCATTTAAAATGCCTAGATAGTGTAGTTTGCTCATGCCTCACCTCTTGCCATGTTAATTAACATTTAATATGTTGTCTACATAAACGAGAGTCAACTAATTTAATAGAATGTGGTGTTTTGTCAACATGCAACTTGTTGCATATCGAGCTCCACTTAACTTGTAGTATTGTTTGTGCACTTTGCCATGCCTTGCCATGCATATTTAAACCGTACATGCATCATACTTGGTTGAGCATCATGTCTTGCTTATGTGTTGTGTGTTTACCGTGTTGTATGCTTCTTCTCGGTAGTTCATGTTTTGTTGCGTCCATGAGGATTCGTTCAACTACGCTTGGATCGTCTACATGGCTTCGTCTTCTTCATCAACTCATTCATCTTCCTAGCAGGATCTTAGGCAATATGACCGTCACCTTGGATCTCATTACTATCATTGCCATGCTAGTTGTCTCGATGCTATTACTATGTCGCGCTATCTATCTATTTGTTGTCAGCCTCTCCTTGTTGCCATGAAACCTCTAACCTTTGACACCTTCCCAGCAAACCGTTGTTTGGCTATGGTACCGCTCGCTCAGCCCCTCTTATAGCGTTGTTAGTTGCAGGTGAAGATGAAGATTGCTCCATGTCGGAAGTTGGATGTTGGAATATCAAAATATCTCTTACTATAATTAACACACCTATATACTTGGCAATGGGTGGAAGGCTTGGCCTTTTGCTCAGTGTTTTGTTCCACTCATGCCGTCTTAAGAACTGATAAACCGGTGTTATGTTCCTTGATTTTGCGTTCCTAACGCGGTTGGGTATATGGGGACCCCTTGACAGTTCGCTTTGAATAAAGCTCCTCCAGCAAGGCCCAACATTGGTTTTAATTTGTAACATAATAGAAACTTAACAAATTAATTAATTCGCATAGGGGGTCGCGTCCTCGAGGATTCGTTTCTACATATAGGGAGGGGCCCGTGCCGATGGTGTTGGTCCCAAATATAGCACCTTGTGGGGCCGCCCCTTGGCAACTTGGGGTATCTGGCTCCCGTATGCTTCGCTCATCCGGTCGTGGCCTGAGACGAGATACATGCGGCTACTATCAAGGTGTCGGCACACCGGGAGGTCTTGCTGGACTTGGTTTAGCATTGTCGAAATGTCTTGTGCACCGGGATTCCGAGTCTGATCGGGTCTTCCCTAAGATAAGGGGTTTTAACCTCTGCTGATCGTGAGAGCTTTTGATAGGCTAAGTTGGGACACCCCTGCAGGGTTATGATCTTCGAAAGCCATGCCCACGGTTATGTGGCACATTAAAATTTGTTAATGTCCGGTTGTAGAAAACTTGACAGAGGATCCGAAATAAAACACATCAACTGCGTGAGTAACTGCGACCATCTCTTTTCATTTTGAGAAGAGAACACGATGGGGTTATGTTTGACTCGTAGGTAGTTCAGGATCTCTTAGCGACCATTACTAGTTTGCGACCGTTTGTGTAGATGCTCATCTTATTCTTGTACTCGTAAGCTAGCCACCATACTTTGCTTAGCCGCTGCTGCAACCTCACCACTTAACCTCTCTATACCCTTTAAGCTTTGCTAGTCTTGATACCCATGGTTATGGGATTGCTGAGTCCTCGTGCTTCACAGATACTACAACAACAGTTGCAAGTGCAGGTTTTCCGATGACTTGACGTGAGAGCGATGTTTACTTGTGTTGGAGTTCTTTCTTCTTCTTCTTCATCAGTCTTGGGATAGGTTCCTGGTCGGCAGCCTGGGATAGGAGGATGGATGTCGTTGTGCTTTTCATGTTTTCATCCGTAGTGGGATGTCTTGCCCATCGTTGCTTTCTTTCCAGCAGCCTTTGGATATCTGCTGAGTGGCACACCAAACCTCTGAATAACTAGATCTCATTCTTCATCACGACCGTATACTTGAGGCACGACTATCACTGAATTCGTGTCCCGCATGTACTGCTTGCCGGGCTGAACGGGGTCAAGATTAAGACCCTTAAGGTTCAGCATCCCCTCTATCTCAGCCAAAACCTTGTCGAGCTTCCTCTGGGCATCCTTTACTCTTGTTTTGCTACCACTGATCAAATTCTTTGCAATACCAAAAGAGGAAGAAACGAGTTGACCTACCCTGCTGTGGTCACTGTCATCCCATCTTCAGTCGCAGCATCTGGTCATCAAATTCACGGAGAAGGTCCTCACAATCATAGATGGTGTCGTTGAGATGCAAATGCAGTTTCATCAGGTCTTTGTGATTGAACCTTCCCCACTCAGCATGGTCGAGGAGGACATGGGCCCTGGGCAAGCTGATACGAGGGTGGGATAGCTCACCGTTCAGCTGGATCGCCTCAGCGAAGCTGGCTCCAACAGAGAAGATCCATTAATTGCAGCGCCTCCATGGTTGCCGTGCTCGGATCCTCGATGAGAGTGGGCGAGAGTGGAAAAGAATTCCCCGGTGGCAAGTGTAGAATATTGCAGCAGCAATAGGTCTTTAAGTAAACTATGCTTTCGGAATGCTTTTCTCGGAAATTACTTGATCTTCAAAGATTTATTACCATGGAGCCAAGCTGAAGTATTTTGGGACTTTAGTTATTTGTGCCACCATCGTGGGATTGAGAATACTGATTTGTGAGCCATGTCAGACACTTTCTTATGTATCTTCAGACCGCCTCTCCTCTTTGCTCCAATTTCTTTGGTCTCTTCAGATCTTCTGATTTGTGAGCCATGGCAGACACTTTCTTATGTATCTTCAGACCGCCTATCCTCTTTGCTCCAATTTGTTTGGTATCTTCATATCTTCTTATTTGTGAGCCATGGCACACTTTATTCATCTGTCTGGTTAAATATGAACCATATTTCATCTACCTTTTGTTGGCTTGTTGATCTTTAACTCGTGAACATATATAAGTTAGTAGGATTTGATGCAAAAAGCAGGGTGGGACTATTAATTTCCATCTACATAGATAGGATAGGACGGAAGGTCCCAGGTTTGATCCCGCTCGCTGCCAACACTTCTTCGATGGTGGGGCTTGCCCATCAGATGTAGCATGGCCGAGCCCAGGCGCCCATCTGAGTCTCGTGTGCGGGGACCTGGCCTTGTCCCAGGCGGATGATGGCCCAGCCGTGCGACAAAAATATGCTCGACACGATTGGGTGAAGGAAATTGTTCAAAAACCGGGCGTGCCAGTGCGCAGACGATAAATGAGTAGGAGACGGTGAACCCGACAGAAACGATACGTGCATTATTAGTAGGTAATAAAGAGTAAATTTGTCCAAATCTGAGCACATGCCATTTACCTATCTTGGCCTTCCCATGAGCCTGAAAAAACATAGAATTGATGATTATTTTTAAACAGTCGGGAAAAGGAGGGAATCTCCCCCTGAATATGATCCTGAGGGGGAAATACATCTTGCCGATGCAAAAGCACAGAAAAAACACAAGTACAAGCACATGCAAGGCACCACTAGCAAAAGTAGAGATATGATGTCCTACAAGTGCACAAGGCAAGTTTTTTTTGCAAGACCAATAGTAGTTTATTCCATTATGGGAAGTTCCTCAATACATGGGGGTTCTCTTCCGAGTCACACAGCCGTGGCCCGCTCCGAGCAACTATACCTTGCTAGACAATCCGCAACTCTAGTTTGAGATCTATGAAGTTTCTGTGAAATAAAAACTCTACCGATCATTAAAGACTTAATCAGAGCAGCTAAATGACCATAAGCCAAACGATCTGAACTAGAACCGGATACACAAGATAGGGCAGTCGAAGAATCAGACTGCACAATAACTGGTGCACAAAGCAAGTTGACAAGCATAATTCGTAGGAAGTATTGGGACCCAGTTTATATATCTAATGAGAGGAGCCAAAGGATGGCTGCTACCATCTCCACAAACAAGTTGTCACAAACACCGCTACGCTTGCACCCAACATGCATATTTGTTAACCCTTGTGTTTATCTCATAGGTTATCTCTTGCCATATGGCCCTCAGGGAGCCTAGTCAGACTCAGATTTGTGATGTAGTGCTTCTGGTGTTTGTTGTTTTTTCATCCGTGTGGTCATGTACTCCCTCCGTTCTCTTCGAGACCTTTTACAGTGCATCTTCTATCAGCTTTTTTTTCACTACTTTCAACTAAGTGTACTGTACTTTTTTCTCTTTTCTGTTCTTGCAGTACACTGTATATGGTTGGAGAAGCAAAGTGTGTTTATCCTTACATTAAACAAATAGCTACCGTTCAAATGTTAATACAAGTGTCATACGTACCTGTCGAGATCAACAAATGAACTGAAAATATTTATTTGTTTGTTGTTATAGCTTCAACTGAACTGATCAAGTGGACGAGGCCTTCAATGTCTTGGACTAGCGTCTGCGGACCTAGCCGGATGGTCACCACCACAGTCAGTGTCATTCATCACACTGTGTCAAACGGAACTGCTCACCACAGAATCGGATGCACCACAGGTATGAACACGCAACCATCTGCTCACTCCTCCCTCGCCGTAGGTCGGCAGATGGTAAGGAACGTCCATCCCATGGTGAGTTTCATTTGCCTTTAGGCGATTTGCCTCGGTAAGTTTGGGCTTTCTACATTCGACTACATTCTACTGAAAGTGGATTAGAATTATCCTCGATCCATGACTTTGAATTATTCCTCTGCCACACCGCCCTAGGCTTTACATTATGGTAATGCAAATCCCTCTCCCTCCACCTCCTCAGTTCGGAATCATTTTTCCTATAAATAGTGAAGATGAAAAATAAGTCTAACTGTCATTTCTGGAAATTGTTTGATCGTGTCCCTTGTAGGCTAAATTTTATTGTTTCCCAAGTTTGAAACTTACTCACTCCTTCTATATTTCAGATGCATGAGTTTCTCTAAAAATGTACATGTGGTGTAAGGGAGGAGGTTCTGTGTGTGCCATGCGTCTCCCCTCTTTACTAGGTTCGGCGCTAGGTATTGTGGCATTTGAGATATCGCATTAAGCTCTCCAACTCTCTGAAACATTATGTTTACATTGTTCATAGGTACTACAATTTTTTTGGTACAAATGATGGGTGCCTCGGTGGTGATACTGAATCAAGAGATATATTTTTAAATGAGAAAGGTGTAGTCACTCTTTAGTTGTAATGCCTACTTTGTACCCTGTTTACTAGGTTCAGGGCTAGGTATTGCGGCATTTGAGATATCGCATTAAGCCCTCCAACTCTCTAGCAATATTATGTTTACATTATTCATAGGTACTAAAAAAGTCGGTATGAAGTGTGGGTGCCTCGGTGGTGATACTGATTCAAGAGATAAATTTTCAAATGAGAAAGGTGTGGTAACTCTTTAATTGAAATGTTCATGCTACCCTGTATGTTTTGGAAACGAGTCGAAAGAGAGCATTTTTTCAGTATAGGATTGTATGGAAATGAATGATTCTCTTTTGAATATTGCAGTTTTTATGACCAATTGTTCGATGTTGTTAATTTGCAATATACGCATTTTCAAGATTGCAAGAAATAACACTCTGGAATTGCAAAAAAAAAAAAAACAATTGTGCTCTGCAATTTTTAATCAAACTTATTCTTTCTTCACTTAGATAAGCATAAATCATTTTCAAGTAAGAGAATTATAATAGTGCAAGCTTTAGATTGCTGCTTATAATTCAAAATACTCTTTGTTGTCTTGATAAAGTATTTGCTTACTTGCAGGATGTGGCTTACAGTTGGAAGGGATAAACCTTGCTGGTTATCGCCAAGCATTTGAAGAAAATGGAGTCAATGGAGAGTATCTTGAAAACATCTCCATGTTTACAACCGAACAGATGCTGCAAATTATCAGGTGACAGGTGTTGTTATATGAAAAAGAGAGATTGTACCACACGTTGTAAAATGTTGAGCCACATTAAATGTTCTTTGTTACTATATTTTACGACATATCAAATTCACAACATACACCAATTTACCCAACAGTTTCCACCAATGACAGCAAGATAGGAGGGAAGCAATGCAGGCGCTGGGGTCGCCATTCGTGTCACTCAAGCAAGCGACATGGGGGCCTTTATTTCTTGAGGACGGACTTCCATGACTGACACAGGTGCCTTATCTTTCTGGAGCATGGACCTCCACAAATAGGCTCACATCTGATCATAATATTTATATGGACGTGCGTTGCATGTGCACACTTACTAGTTTTGAAAATAATCAATCTATCGATTGCTAGGAATACGGTGCGTCAAAATTCATAAAAAGGAATTAATTTGTACTCAAGCACAATGCTAAGTTACGTCCCCATAAAAATTTCGATTTTACTGACAGCAACGACGACATAAATACTCCTCTGTATCAAAATATAAGATGTTTTCTGACACTTTTATAGCGTAAAAAAGTCTTATATTTTTATACAGATGAGTACTCTTTAGTAAACATTGGCAACACCGTTCCGTGTCAGATATCACCCCATTTGTGTTTTTTGTGCCGCCCTCAAATGAAGGTGAGCATATTCGTAGATAGTGTATCCACATAAACAAAATGCTATGATTTTTTTTAAACCTATGGACTTTCCTGTGTTTTCTCTTAAAAAAGAGATACAAATACTGGTAGATTGTAGCCTTTTTGTATTGATTCAATACAGGGTGTAACTGAAGATGTTAATTAGCCCTTCATACTTAGCTGACCACTCCTAGCTGTTAGTTAAATTTTTAATTTCATTTCTGTTAAATTAATACATCCTCACATCCCATTCTACGTTTGTTTGTCACATTCGCCAACGATCGATTAGTTCGAGGGAACCATTGAGCAATGAGGTCTTTGATCCTTCACATGTTCCAGGCATACCCACACATGCAAACTAATATATGTATGTGCGGTGCCTACCACTGCCAGCTTATGCAATTTCTATCCCAAAACACTACCGCAACCTCGAGTACCAAAATTGTTTCCGATTCACAAAAGCAATCAAGTCCTAGGATCTAGTGACCGGGGCAATGATCCCCCTCCTGCACAAGCTCGGGGAGCTGCTCGCTGATGAGTACAACCTGGAGAAGCGTGTCAAGAAAGGCGTCAAGTATCTACTCACGGAGCTGGAGATGATGCTTGGTTTCTGTCTTCAGGCTTGGCATATGCTGCTCCAAAACACAGCCTCGAGAGTGGGCATCGGTAAGAGATGCAGCGGTAGAGATGCATGCAGCCAGAGATGCATACCTCCTATTTCTGGTGAAAATATAGGGGATCATGGGGCAAAAGAGGAGCCTCGGCTCGAGACAATCCAGCTGGCATGACATGATAAGATCTGCAATAACGTTAACATATACAACCCGCTTCAGTTAGCATATTTTTTGTTATGGGAGCCGTTTTCTTTGTGTCATACTATCAGATAGATGTAATGTTAAATGTTAAATACTGGTGTTGTAAAATAGCACTATGGCAACATTGGTAGTGAACATACAATATTATATGGTTTCTTACAAATTCCAAAGTTTGGAGAAATAACATCCTCAATCGAGTATGCTGGCAATATGAATTTGTCACCCCAAGCAAATCAGCAGTCCGATTGTTATTTAATTATAACATAGGATATACTGTGAAGGTGCGCGGCAAATAAATATTTCACATACTACCCAGTTAAAAAATTAATGCATATATTCGACAGCCACAAGCAATTTGTTAATAAAAACTGAAATCACAGACTAGAAGGATGGGGTTCCGAGACCCGCATCAATTCAATCTTGCCATGTTGGGCAAACAGGGCTGGTGGTTAATGACAAACCCTACCTCGCTGTGTGCAAGAGTTCTCAAGGGCCGTTATTTCCCCGACAACGACTTTATGCATGCCTCGGCACCGAAGTAGGCCTCGGCCACTTGGAAGGCTATTATAGCGGGAAGAGAGGCCCTAGGGATGGTTTGATTTTCTCGTGTTGGGGATGGCAGCACGATAGCAGTTTGCACAGACAAATGGATTGCTCGAACAATATCTATGACACCAATCGTCAAACCGCCGAACACGACTATTGAAATGGTGGCTGAGCTCATTGACACGACCAATTGGTCTTGGCGGCAGGATGTGGTTAGGGAGACTTTCATTGCCCCAGATGCCGAAGCCATTCTAAATATTCCTATTAGGCAAGGGGGAGGTGAGGATTCTTTTGCTTGGGCATTCGAGAAATCAGGCAACTACACCGTGAAGACGGCGTACCGTGCTCTAATGACTCAGAAAGAGCGATTGGCTCTAGAGGAAGGGACGGCTACCAGACCCTCAGGAGATGATCAATAGTTGTGGAAGGCCTTATGGAAATTGGATGTCATACCTAAAGTAAGAGTTTTCTGGTGGAGAGTCCTTCGGGGGATTCTTTCGGATGAAGCTACTCTCAACTATCGTCATATTGCACCAATTAATGGGTGCAAGGTTTGCTTAGCAATGAGGGAGGCTCTGGAGCATGCTCTCATTCATTGTTCCCATGCGCAACGCTTCTGGGAGGAGGCATGTGCATGGTTTGGTATTCGTCTTCCTCCTCTCCACCCGGATTCATGGGCTCGAGATATCACATGGGACCCCCGCTTCTCTGATGATGACCGAGCCAAGATCACCATTGTCATGTGGTCAATTTGGCACTCCCGCAACCGAATCAAGCACGGCGAAGATGGGAGGGATCCAAAATCGACGATCAGAGCAGTTAAGGAGTGTATTTCCCTCCTTCAGCTTCCGTGAAAGGCAGCCTGTATTCTACCTGGGTATGGCTGGCGTCCACCAGATGATGGCACTGTGAAAATCACAACGGATGGCGCGCTGAATTTTGCCGAGGGGCGGGGCGGTGCAGGTGGCGTCGCACAATCTTCTTCGGCTTTCCTAGGCTTTCTCTTTGCAAGATGGAGTTTTATTCGCCACCATTCGAGGATTCTCGCATGTGATAATGGAAGTTGACTGCATGAAGTTGGGGACACTCTGTCTGGAACACTCGCCACAATTCTCGCTCAATTGTGGCCCCGATTCTGTTAGAAATAGGAGAGCTTAGTAATCATTTTACTCCCTTTGTTATTCAGCATGTTAACAGGTCAGCAAACCACCGGCGCATCTCTGTGCTAAGCACGCTTGTACTTTGAATGTGACCGACTGTTGGCTTGATGTAGCTCCTAGCTTCCTAGTGACCAGCGTTATGGCTGATTGTCCTAGGAATGCTTTCATATGAATAAAGCTCTCTAAATTGCCGGCAAAAAAAGAAAGACTAGAAAGGCATCAGTATCATTCATTCATTTAGGGAACAGTTCCCAAAAGCCGCATCAGCCCAGGTTACCCTTATTCCAATGAAGTAGCTAGGTGCACAACCAGACCTGCACAACCTAAGCAGTACGAGTACTAGAAAACCAGAGCTACACAACCTTACCTAGCGGATCCGGAGAGCGGCAGGGAGGAGACGAGGGGCGGGTCCGCGGTAAGGTTTCCCATCGATTTTAGTTGGAGGAAGGAGTGGGGGGGGGGGCTAGGTGCGGAGAGAGGAAGCCATGGCCATTGGAGACGCCGAGACGGAGAGGAGGAGAGAGAATGTATCTGGTGAAACAAACATTCCGGTGCACCAGATGCTCCAGCGATACATGGGCCGTTGGATTGAAAAGAGAGGGACATGATTCAGTGTGATGGTGGGACTGCTGGCACATTTGCATAACAGTCCTTGCAGTGCAGTTAAATGCATTGATTTGTCCTCCCCGTACCCAGATCGTCTTCTTCCCCTTGCCAGATTCTGTACAAGTGCAACTGCCTGGTGCTAGGTTAAGGTCCAGCGAGCTCAAGCACCGATCTCAGGTCTTCACCAAAATCAGTCTTCTCTCTCTACCTCTTCTGTACCACTTGACCAGGCGAATTAGGTTAGTAAAGTTTCCTCGATCTCTCTCAATCATGTACCAATGGAGCGCTGTCTCACCGAAATCTAGATGAGTGATCTGGTTTGGTGAAAGCAGTCCCTCGATTTCGTCCTTGGCAGCACCGCAGCAGCGCCTCGTTGTGAGGGCATACTCAATCTACCACTAACGCGGCCGGCGACACTATCCAACTGCAGCAGCTGAAGGATCTAGATCTAGGTCTGTTTTCTTCTTCTCAAAAGGCATGTTTTTGTTGATTAAGATTTGGAATAGTGCGCGGTGGTGAGCACCAAATTCAAGTAGGAGCTACGAGTATATTTCTATGATCTTCATGCCAATTACAAGGGATGCCCTCCCTGTTTTTATCCTTTATTAGTAAACAATATTAAACAGAACTTCTACTTACAATGTCCAACTGAACTTCGTGAAAGCATTAACAAGTTCCTTCCTGGTTTTATTATCAAGTTCATCTTTTGGACAAAACCGGATTTTTCAGTCTCCTATATACAATGTAGTAAACCATGACTTGCAGAATGTCGGTGTTCGTTACAATCTGTTGCAAAACCTGATATATTGTTTCCTATAATTTGTTCGAAAAACATGATATAGTAGTGAATCTACCTTTTTATTCTATTGATGCCATACCTGGCATCCCTGTTTTATTTGGTTGCAAACCTTTCATAAAGGATAATCCAATGTTAGTTTCACATAGAGCTGCCTATGATTGCTTACGTGATCGCTATGAGATTCATAACCTATGTTAGTTTCAATGGATTTGCAGGATAGAGTGTCATTCCTAAGTTTGGTTTGGTTCCTTATTATGTTGGAACGTCATTATTGATTGTCACGCCATTTCCTGCTCTTGATTGCATAGGTGGCATGTCCCTGGTCTCGAAACTAACCCTTGTACCTTATTATCATCTTATTTAGGTTATCAAATTGATTCCTTCAGTGGATAGAATTTCATGCTCACTTTATTTTCATGTCACAGGACTAGAGGATTTGTTTTAGTATACTATAGTTTACTAGATACTAGTACTGATTTTAATCTGAGGTAATACCACATCAACTTATTTCATATATTATTTGGTTACACTTTCACTTTATTATTTTCATCAAATATATTGGGGCCATTTTTGACAAAAAGATACGAGACTATCATATTTTTTAGAAATCAGAGTGCAAACCTGTTGTATCTCTTTTTCTTCTGTTTTTCAATTGAGTTATTGTCCCTTCCTTCATCTCGCCGTCCTTTGATACCAAATAAAAAATGTTTATACTATATATAGCAGCAGTGTAGAATGACATATGAAGATTATCTACATACATACTGGCAGGCCACATAAGCCTCTTCGGCGACCACTCATTGAAATGCAAATATTTATATATCATGGTTTTTATGGTTACTCCAGAATCGGCTATTCGGTGACTATTCAGATTCGGGACCATATTTCATGCTCCAACAATGTTTTGCCTTTGATCTTCAAATCGATTAGTTGAAGGATCTTCGGAGTAGGAGACATCTTCATATGTCTCCAAGATGGCAGCTCATGAAACTGATAATGTCATCTCCCATACTAGTACAGATCGTGTCTGGTTGTCTCAGGCTCCATTTTCTTTAGGAACCATGTAATCACCAAGAATGTACACGGACACACTTGGTAACAAAATTTAGTATGCAGCTTGTTTGTAGTTTAGATGAGATGTTGCCGTACAATTACCGTCTATGCTTGTGATGTCTCAATGTAAAAGACGTGATGTTCTTGCATGGAAGCATATAAAGAAATGTGTTAAAAAGATCTTTGGTTCAGTTGCAAAATAACATCCGCTTCTCATATACTTAATATTGTTGAGCTTTCCAACTGTGTGAAGAATCAATTTATTTATTTTGTAATATTTGCCAAAGATAGCAATGAGAAATCACGTAACAGTTAGATACAAGAGAACAACTGGTCAAATTTCTCAGCTTGTTTAAAACAGAAGCTCGGTAGAACAGAACCATATAAAGAAATGTATGGAAGGATACCCATACATGCACGGCCCCACATCCGACAGGGACATATTTTGTCTTAGCGCTTTGCCGCGCGCTGCCGCGAAAAGGAAGAAGCTTTATTGATAGGTGCAGCCCACGGGTGCTTTGCCGCATGACCGAGGAATCAAACCACCAAACACTTGAAGTCAAGTCTTGTCCACAAGCACTAGGCAAGCTCAAAACATGCAGAGAGTACGATGAGATGGTGGCCTGTGCATGGGGTGCAAATAAAGTCTTAATACAAAATATTTATGTGATTATGTGATGCAAATAATGATTATAATGTACTCAACTATAAATAACTATTGAATACATACAACCTGGTGAAGTGTGCCGAGGAGGGGGCATATGTCCCCTGTCCATGTAGATTTTTTTGTTCTGCAAATCAATTTTGTTGTATTTTATTTAAATGTGTAGATATATTGGACCGCGAAAAAGCTATGGAAGCATACCCACACATGCACGGGCCCCACATCCGATAGGGACAGATTTTGTCTTAGCACTGTGCTGGGCGCGGCCACGAAAAAGAAGAAGCTTTATTGATAGGTGCAACCCATGGGTGCTTTGCCGCACGACCGAGGAATCAAACCACCAAACACTTGAAGTCAAGTCTTGTCCACAAGCACTAGGCAAGCGCAAAACATGCAGAGAGTACGATGAGATGGTGGCCTATGCATGGGATGCAAATAAAGTCTTAATACAAAATCTTTATGTGATTATATGATGCAAATAGTAATTATAATGTACTCAACTATAAATAACTATTGAATACATACAACCTGGTGAAGTGTGCCGAGGAGGGGGGCATATGTCCCCTGTCCATGTAGATTTTTTGTTCTGCAAATCAATTTTGTTCTAATTTATTTAAATATGTAGATATATTGGACCATTATTTAAGATGCCCCCTAGGCCGCTGCACCAAGAATCTTCAGCTGGGGCCTAGAGGATTGCCGGCAAAAACATTGTCACCTGTGACATTGCACTGCAACGCATGCAACAATGCCACCAATGAGATTCGTGCAAACCAGCTTCCTGCTTCACGAGAGCCCACAGATGTGACCCGTCATAATATAATGTGCTGCACTTTCTTGATCATGCGGCAAAGCACCCATGCTACGGAACTGCAACTATCAGTCACCCGTTATAATATAATGTGCTGCACTTTCTCGGTCGTGCGGCAAAGCACCCATGCTACGGAACTGCAGCTATCAGTCAATTATTATTATCTATGGGTCCCTCGTGAAGCTGGAAGCTGGTTTGCGTGAATCTCACTGCTGGCATTGTTGCACGTGTTGCATTGCACTTTCACGGGCGACAATGGTTGTGCCGGCAATCTCCTAGGCCCCAGCTCAAGATTCTTGGTGTAGTCTTTCCAACCTAGCGCAGAGGCTTCTCAATGGAGACATGATGTAGGGTCCGATGACCGGCTCATGGACCTGTTAAATCAGAACTTTGTAGAGTGACGGCCCACTAAGGCCCCGTTCGGAATGGATGTTTGAACAAAATATCTACTTCCTTCGTTCCAAAATAGATGACTCAATTTTTACTAACTTTGTACTATTTTGGAACAGAGGGAGTACTACGTAGCATGATCAAACCACATTGAGGGATGTACAACTCAGGGCACAGTACATAAACCTATAAAGTAAACCTAGTACTAGGTAGCATCATCAAACCTAATAGAAACCTTTATATGAACAGGCCAGAATGCATAAACCTAGAATGCATAAACCAAGTACCTAGCATCATCAACATTAGTTTCGGCGAAGCAAAATTTGACCCCATGGGCTCTTGGACCGCTCCCGCGTCAGGTGAGTGCTGCCGCCGGCGGCTCTCCAATCTACTCCCTCAGGCCACCCCTGCAACGACCGAGACCAGATCCGGAATCCTCACGGTGCGCTCCATCTTCTCCCTGCAAAGCTCTGCTCGGGGCCATGGTTGTCCGCTCTGGGCCTACACCTGTGTCAACGGTAGCTTCGGCAACTGTCCCTCCATCCATGCCGAGCGCCATCTCTGCACCATCCCGCTCGGCGGAGCTCCGGCGTCCTGCTTGGAGGTTTAGGAGGGAGAATGGAGGCGTGATGTCTTCATCATTGTCGCATGGCCTGAGATGCTACAAGCAATATCTCTCTCTTGTAACTAGTTTCGAGCTCTTTCACTTCCTTGATGCGAAACTTTAGATCATCAATTTGGTTGATGATTCTATGTCGAGCTCCAAGCTTCTATAGACCGCAAGCCATCTTGCGGAAGAACTCCTTGAAGCCAGCATCATGCCCACCTTTGCCGAGGTGGTGAATGAACTTGTCAAAGCAATCTTCTGTGTCGTATGCCAACTCCCTCACCAGTGATATCCATTCCTTCACTTGGTCATTGGGATCTTCTAGCTTTGTGTACTTCTTGAGCGCACCATGCATGCAGGTAAGCTCAGATTGGAGCGACCAGATCTCGCGGAGCGGTCACCACATGGCTCCATCAGTCCTGTGCTCCTGTCTTGTTTGGTTCGGGATGGAACCTAGAGCCCGTTCGGTTTAAATCCTACTCCTAGAGAAGATTTGTTTTGCAGCAGCACTACCACCACCATCCACAAGAGTAAAGCATCAAACAGATGCAGCACAATTCAAGCAGAAGCGGCAGAAAGCAAGCAAACTAAGCAAAGTATCAACAACCTCACCACCACCGCCGCCGCGATGCCTGGCCTAATCACCATGCCTATCGCTCCGCTGCCACATGCTCGACGCAGTCTGATACGTCTCCAACGTATCTATAATTTTTGATTATTCCATGCTATTATATTATCCTTCTAGGATGTCTTATGGGCTTTATTATACACTTTTATATGATTTTTGGGACTAACCTATTAACCCAGAGCCCAGTGCCAGTTTCTGTTTTTCTCTTGTTTTAGAGTTTTACAGAAAAGGAAAATCAAACGGAGTCCAATTGACGAGCCAATTTTTGACGATTTTTTCTGGACCAAAAGAAGCCCCCGAAGCAAAAGAGTTGGGCCAGGAGAGCCACAGGCTGCCCTCGAGGGTGGGGGCCATGCCCTGGGTAGGGGGCGCGCCTCCCTATCTCGAGGACGGCCCGTAGCTCCCCTTTACTTGGCCGCAACTCCAAAAATTCCTATAAATACTGGAACCTCCAGAAATTAACCTGGATCGGGAGTTCCGCCGTCGAAAGCCTCTGTAGCCACCAAAAACCAATCTACACCCGTTCTGGCACCCTGCCGGAGGGGGGAATCCCTCTCCGGTGGCTATCTTCATCATCCCGGCGCTCTCCATGATGAGGAGGGAGTAGTCCACCCTCGGGGCTGAGGGTATGTACAAGTAGCTATGTGTTTGATGTCTCTCTCTCGTGTTCTTGAGATGGCACGATCTTGATGTATCGCGAGCTTTGCTATTCTATTCGGATCTTATGATGCTTCTCCCCCTCTACTCTCTTGTAATGGATTGAGTTTTCCCTTTGAAGTTATCTTATCGGATTGAGTCTTTAAGGATTTGAGAACACTTGATGTATGTCTTGCACCTGTTTATCTGTGGTGACAATGGGATATCATGTGATCTACTTGATGTATGTTTTGGTGATCAACTTGCGGGTTCCGTGACCTTGGAAATCTATGCATAGGGGTTGGCACACATTTTCGTCTTGACTTTCCGGTAGAAACTTTGGGGCACTCTTTGAAGTTCTATGTGTTCGTTGAATAGATGTTTCTGAGATTGTGTGATGCATATCGTATAATCATGCCCACGGATACTTGAGGTGACAATGGAATATCTAGGTGACATTAGGGTTTTGATTGATTTGTGTCTTAAGGTGTTATTCTAGTACGAACTCTATGATAGATTGAACGTTATTACGGACTCTTGAATAGATCGATCAGAAAGAATAACCTTGAGGTGGTTTTGTACCCAACCATAATCTATTCGTTTGTTCTCCGCTATTAGTTACTTTGGAGTGACTCTTTGTTGCATGTTGAGGGCTAGTAATATGATCCAATTATGTTATCCTTGTTGAGGGAACTTGCACTAGTGAAAGTATGAACCCTAGGCCTTGCCTACTATCATTGCAATACCGTTTATGCTCACGTTTACCACTTGCTACCTTGCTGTTTTTATATTTTCAGTTTACAAAAACCTATATCTACCATCTATATTGCACTTGTATCACCATCTCTTCGCTGAACTAGTGCACCTATACAATTTACCATTGTATTGGGTGTGTTGGGGACACAAGAGACTATTTGTTATTTGGTTGTAGGGTTGTTTGAGAGAGACCATCTTCATCCTACACCTCCCACGGATTGATAAACCTTAGGTCATCCACTTGAGGGAAATTTGCCACTGTCCTACAAACCTCTGCACTTGGAGGCCCAACAACGTCTACAAGAAGAAGGGTGCGTAGTAGACATCACAGTCATGGTGGTATATCTGAAGGGACGATGCGTTTAACAAGATGTGCGAGCCAGCTAGCGAGCAGAGCCGCTGCCGTAGTAGACACTAACTAAGACAAGCCACAGTGGGAGTAACTTCAGCAGTAACATCGAGTCCAACTCAGCAAATTTGCTTATGTGGCAATGAGTTAATGAGGAGGGAGGTACTTTGAGTAACTTAGCTAGTTACTGTAACATCACATGTTCCAATGCAATACGAGTCAACCTAATAAATGAAGCTTTACACCACACTACACTTATGTTACTATCCACTATGAAGGTAGTAACATAGTATAGGAATATGTGTATGTTGCTCTCCATTGTGGCTAATCTAAGGTGGGAGTGGGAGAAGGCTATTCTGCAATTGGGTGAGCACCTTTCCTTTTCGAGGAACCTGATGCTTTGTTCCTTGCCTTCCAAGTGGGTGTGGGTGACCGTTCCCTTTCCAGAAATTGGATGCTCTTTCTTTGGCTCAGCATAATAAATCTTGCTTTGTCAGCCACTTGTACCTGCCAGCAAGCAAATATTATCCATCGATATGCTAGACAAATAATTGAGAAGGGTACTGATACAATTTGAGAAATGCTATTAGTTAGAAAATTCAGAAGTATTTGCAGCCCACCTGTTGAGACTATTACTTCAGCAAATATATCTTGCACCTGACCGAATGGAAGCAACCACACTCGCACGCGTCCAAGGAGGCGAACCTGCGCATCATGAAGGCCGAGCAGACAAAGGTCTGGGTTGACCTCGTCTCTGACTCCGACTCCGATGACTGAGCTCCTCCACCGGGTCGGCCTCGTCGTCGCAAGCTCGTCCATTTTGGTATTCGTCGCGAGCCCGCAGAGCCC
>LR738709.1:22847294-22926579 GCA_902687465.1 Secale cereale
CACTCCAGTAGTAGAATGTAGTATATGAACTATGTATGACCAATGTAGTATGATGATCAACTATGAATGATCAATGTCGTTGCTATTTCTCCCGCGAAAGCTTTTTTTTTAAATTATACAGTTTCGCCCCGCAAAACAGATCTGTAGCGAACTGTAAACGCGTTTTACGGGTCGGCATTATATAGGGAAACTGTAAAATAACCGCCGGTTTTACACAAGAAAACCGATTCGAATAGAACCCGTAAACGACTCCGACCTATAATTTTTTTAAGGGGCACAGAAAACATCCCCATCGAACCTGTGAAAATAAGGATTTCGGAGCCAACACGTGGGTGCCCTGTATATGCGAAAGACGGTTGGCGGGAGTCCAATTGTTAGGCCTAGTTTATCTCATGCATGCAACGTGTGAGCTTTTCTTTCTGTTTAAAATAATGTGTATGCATGGGTTGAGATGTGACCCGGGCATGCACGCACGTAGTGGGAGCTGCGGCTAGCACGCATCTCTCCTTAGCGTTTTCTTCTCCCGGTCGTTTGGTTTTGCTTGGGATCCAGTCGCTGGATGGAGCGTCTGTTACGGATCAGAGCAACCCGGCCGGGAGGTAGTTAGCTTCGGCTTTGTATTCGCTAAAAGTAAGGAATAACAGAACAGAAAACAGCTACGCAGTTGCGGCAGCAGAAACAACTCTCTCTCGTTCACGTTCTTCCGCTCGAGCTCATTCTCTCTCGATCACTCGTCGGACCGGCAACAACATTTGGTACCAGAGCCTCGGTGTTCGATCCCTGGCCTACGGCGGTGTCTGATCCGCGGTGCTATGTCGGATGATGAGAAGAAGCAGGCCGCCGCGGCGGCGGCGGCGGCGGCGGGGCAGTCACCATCCGTCGGAGCGCCCCTCGCGCGTCTCACGGCCGGCGGCAGCGGGGAGATCCGCATCATCGAGCGGGTGGTGCAGAGCGAGACCTCATCATCGACCATGGTCCTCTCTCGCACGAACTACATGGAGTGGGCTCTCCTGATGCAGGTGAAGCTGCAGGTGGCGGGAGTCTGGACGGCGGTGACCGATGGCGCCGCCGAGGAGCGCGACGATCGTCGGGCACTCCAGATCATTCTAACCGGCGTTCCGCCGGAGATGCTGCGTGTGCTGGCCGCGAAGGACACGGCGAAGACGGCGTGGGAGACCATCAAGACGATGCGGATGGGCAGCGAGCGCGCCCGTGAGGCCAAGGCGCAGGTGCGCCGGCGGGAGTTTGAGGATCTCCGTTTCAAAGACGGGGAGTCCGTCGAGGACTTCGGGCTGCGGCTCTCCGCCCTCGTCGCCGATCTGGAGCTGTACGGCGACCCAGTCACCCAGCACAAGGCTGTCCAGAAGTTTTTCCGAGTGGTGCCGCGGAGGTACCGCCCGATGGCCATGGCGATCGAATCCTTGATCGATCTGAAAACCATGTCCATCGAGGAGCTCGTCGGGCGTTTCTCTGCATGTGAGGACCACTACGACCTCGACGACGGCGCGCAATCCACCGGGCGCCTTCTGCTCACTCATGAGGAGTGGCTGGCCCGGGAGAAGCTAGGCGGTGGCGGCGGCGGTTCATCGTCCGGTGGCGGCGGCGGCAAGAACAAGTCTCCAGGCAAGCCCAAACCTCACGGCGGCGGCGGTGGCAGACCTGCGCTCGGCAGCGGCGGCGCGGGAGGATCCAGCGGCTCAGGCGGAAAGAGGAAGGGCAAATGCCACTACTGTAACAAGCCAGGCCACTGGAAGAAGGAGTGCTACACCAGAATCAAGGATGAAGATGAGAAGGCTAAGCAGGGCCAAGCACATCTTGTCCGCGACGGCGACGAGCACCACTAGGGTCTCATGATGGCCACGGTCACCATGGGTGTTACTACCAGCATAGTGGCGCCCCAACAAGTGCATCTGAATGAACAGAAGGTGTACCCAGAGAGCTCGCCGCCGGGGGTGTGGTACTTCGATACAGGCGCAACCAGTCACATGACGGGCGAGCGTGGGATGTTTACAACTCTTGATGAGTCAGTACAAGGCAGTGTGAAGTTTGGAGATGGCTCTCATGTTGCGATCCGAGGCAGGGGTTCAGTCATTTTCAGAGGACAAAGTGGTAATCAGCGTGCATTGTCAGAGGTATATTTCATTCCAAGTCTCAACAGCAACATAATTTCTGTGGGTCAGTTGGATGAAGGGGGATGCAAGATAGAGATACATGAGGGTTTGATGACGATCTACGACCCCGGACGGCGCATGATGGCTCGTGTCCGTCGCTCCGGCAGCCGCCTATACATTGCAGCCCTCACCATTGATGCTCCAATCTGCCTTCTAACAAAGAGCGATGATGAGACCTGGCGTTGGCATGCTAGGATGGGACATCTCCACTTCAGAGCCCTGCGTACTATGTCCTCCAAGTGCATGGTGCGTGGCATGCCGCAGATCGATCACGTCGACGAGTACTGCGATGGATGTGCTCTCGGCAAGCAGCACCGAGCCCCATTCCCACAGGTAGCAGCGTACAGAGCTGAGCATGGCTTGGAGCTTGTACACACTGATCTGTGTGGACCGATCAGTCCACCTACTCTTGGAGGTAACAAGTATTTTTTGCTTGTCGTTGATGACTACAGCCGATACATGTGGTTAGCTGTGCTGAAATCCAAAGATGAGGCCTTCAGTTTTTTCAAGAAAATTCAGACTTTGGCTGAAACTGAAGGGAGATGCAGGCTGCGTGCGTTCCGGTCTGACCGGGGCGGCGAGTTTAACTCCGGCGACTTCATGGATTACTGCAGCGAGCATGGCATCAAACACTACACGACTGCGCCGTATTCGCCACAACAAAATGGCGTGGTCGAGCGGCGTAATCAGACTGTCGTCGAGATGGCTCGGTGTTTACTGAAGAGCATGGGCATGCCCGCTGTCTTCTGGGGGGAGGCAGTCAGAACAGCGGTCTACATCCTCAACCGGTCCCCGACGCGCAGCCTCGACGGTGTCACCCCTTACGAGGCGTGGCACGGCCGTAAACCGAATGTGCAGCACTTGCGCACTTTCGGCTGCACGGTTCATGTGAAGAAGCTGGGTCCGGGAGTAACCAAGCTTTCGGATCGTTCAACACCAATGGTCTTCATCGGCTACGACGAGGGGTCAAAATGCTATCGGGTGTATGATCCAGTGGGCAAGAAACTTCAGGTAACACGTGATGTTTTGTTTGAAGAAAGCAGGCCATGGACTTGGAGCACCCCGGGCACGAGCGCGGTCACCGCGGCGCCGGCGACATTTACCGTGGTTTACACCATGGACGATGGTGTCCAGGAGATCGACAGTGGGTCGACCACCCCGCTGGTCACCCCTCGGAGCGCGGCAACACCCTCTACACCAGCCTTGGGGACGTCGCGATCGCCTGCAGTTGCCACGCCGGTGTTGGACGCCCCCGAGTCATCGCCGTCCGAGCCGGTGACACCCACGGACTCGCCGACGGCTAGCAGGGACACGCCTCCGTCACATGACTCCAGGCATGATGTGCCAACGGGGCAGCCAGTTCGCTACCGGAGCTTCACGAGCGTGCTGGAGGAGACCGAGGATCAGGCGGTGCGCGAGCAGTTCGAGCGGTGCCTACTCGTGCGCTGTTTGTTCAGCACCGAGGAGCCGCGTGGCGTGGACGAGGTGCTCGCAAGCAAGGCGTGGAAGGGTGCCATGGACGTCGAGATGCAGTCCATCATCGACAACAAGACATGGGAGCTCGCTCAGCTCCCAGCTGGACACAAGGCGATCGGTCTGAAGTGGGTATATCGCGTCAAGCGTGATCCGGCGGGCAACATCGTCAAGCATAAGGCTCGCCTCGTCGCCAAGGGATATGTCCAGCGCCAGGGGTTGGATTTTGAGGAGGTTTTCGCTCCCGTAGCTCGCATGGAAACAGTACGGCTACTTCTAGCTCTTGCTGCACACTCCGGCTGGGAGGTCCATCATATGGACGTGAAATCTGCCTTTCTGAATGGTGATCTCCGTGAAGAGGTATACGTCGCTCAGCCACCGGGGTATGAGGTCGCCGGCAAGGAGGATAGTGTACTGCGACTCCACAAGGCTTTGTACGGACTGCATCAGGCTCCGCGCGCTTGGTACGCGAAGCTGGACGAGTCGCTGGCTGCTCTTGGCTTCACACGCAGTCCGCTGGAACACGCCGTCTACCGACGTGGTGACGCGCACTCGTATTTGCTGGTGGGTGTTTATGTGGATGATTTGATCATAACTGGCACAGATGCAGCAGCCATAAACTCTTTCAAGATCCAGATGCAACAGCTATTCAAAATGAGTGATCTTGGACTGCTAAGCTACTACTTAGGAATTGAAGTGGAGCAGAACAGCAGCGGCATCACACTTAGTCAGAAGAGCTATGCTGGGAAGATCTTGGAGATGGCAAACACGGCAAGTTGCAATGGGTGTCACACTCCGATGGAGTGCCGTCTCAAACTGAAGAAAGAAGACAGCGGAGAGCCATTTGACGCCACTCTGTATCGCAAGGTGATCGGAAGCCTGCGTTATCTTGTGAACACCCGGCCAGACATAGCACACTCGGTGGGCATAGTCAGCCGGTTCATGGAGAAACCCAGTACACACCACTGGGCGGCGGTCAAGCAAATACTAAGGTACATCAAAGGCACCATTCACTATGGGTGCAGCTATCAGAGAGGGCAGGGAGCTGCTACGCTGCTTGGGTTCAGTGACAGTGACCACGCCGGCGACACCGGTGACCGCAAGAGCACCTCTGGACATGTTTTTTTCCTTGGTAAAAACTTGATCACCTGGAGCTCTCAAAAACAGAAAATTGTTGCTCTTTCTTCATGTGAGGCCGAGTACGTGGCCATAGCTGCAGCAACCTGTCAAGGACTGTGGTTGAGCCGGCTGCTGGAAGACATGACTGGAGTGTCGCTGGCGAGATTCAAGCTGCTAGTAGACAATAAATCAGCCATAGCCTTGAGCAGGAACCCAGTTCACCATGATCGAAGCAAACATATAGATGTCAAGTTCCACTTCGTCAGAGACTGTATGGAGAAGGAGCAGATGGACATTGATCATGTGGGGACACAGGACCAACTGGCCGATGCACTGACCAAGGCGCTCGGACGTGTCCCTTCATTGAGATGCGACAGAGGCTTGGGGTGATCCGCGTCATGTAGTGAGATTAAGGGGGTGAAATGTTAGCCCTAGTTTATCTCATGCATGCAACGTGTGAGCTTTTCTTTCTGTTTAAAATAATGTGTATGCATGGGTTGAGATGTGACCCGGGCATGCACGCACGTAGTGGGAGCTGCGGCTAGCACGCATCTCTCCTTAGCGTTTTCTTCTCCCGGTCGTTTGATTTTGCTTGGGATCCAGTCGCTGGATGGAGCGTCTGTTACGGATCAGAGCAACCCGACCGGGAGGTAGTTAGCTTCGGCTTTGTATTCGCTAAAAGTAAGGAATAACAGAACAGAAAACAGCTACGCAGTTGCGGCAGCAGAAACAACTCTCTCTCGTTCACGTTCTTCCGCTCGAGCTCATTCTCTCTCGATCACTCGTCGGACCGGCAACAACACCAATTGCCATCGGAACCATCATGGCTAGCTCCCGGCCGCCGCCTCGTCCGTCCCCGGCAGCCGCCCTGCTCATCCGGGAAGCGGCCCCACCCTTCTGGGCCGCCGCATGTCCGTCCCCAGCTGCCGCCCTGCTCATCCAGGGCTGCCCCGGTCCCTCGACCGCCAGGAAGGACCGCCTCCACTGGAAGAACTTCTTCCGTTCGCTCTCCCAGGGCTCGCCGTCCACGGCGCGAGTGACGGGGCCGATCTATGGCATGCTGAAGAAGAGTATCTCGGGCCGGTGGCTATGGCTGTGGCGAGACGACGTGTACGCGTAGGCGTCGGAGCGCCGGTGCTGCTGCGCCAGAGTGGCGGCGAAGAGCTGCCTCGGTTGCTGCTACTGCTGCAGTTGACACTGCTCGTTGTACCGGCCTGGTCGTGCTCGGCGGCGAGCATGAGGAGGCGGCCGTGGAGGCAGGGGGCGCACATGGAGCTTGCACCTCATCGGTCCTCTCGTCCTCTCTCCGGATCACCAGGCGCGCATCTTCGGCGAGGGGCGGTTGGGCTCGCGGAGGCAGATCGAGAGCGGAGCACGAGGAGGATCCGCGGAGCGTGCGGTGGTTGGGTGGGTTTGGATTGCTGGAGCATGCTCTGTAGCTTGGATTTATTTGGGACGGAGGTATATTTAGAGATTCCTTTTTACGGGTTGATTCTACAGGATCTGTTCGGCCACAGCCAAAATCAGCCCTTAAGGCCTCCTTTGGTTTGGAGGAAATTTGTAGGATTTCCATAGGATAGGATTTCTAAAGGAAAAATTCCTTTAAGGCCCTTTGGTTTGTAGGAATGAAATCCTATTACTATGAAGGAATTCTTCCTATCCTCCACATTTCATAGGAAAATGAACATTAGCCTAGACTCAATGGAAAAAATCCTATGGTGTACATCAAAGGGCATCTTCTTTTCTATTCCTATGCATAGGATTTGAGATACATGTCATCTCATTCCCTATAACTTTCCTATCCCTATGATTTTTCTATCCTATGAACCAAAGGAGGCCTAAAACATGTTTTGCTCGGTCTATTAGAGATGCTCTAAGGACCCCTTGTCGATTTCATCCTAGGCCGCATCACGCAGTTCATAGCATATACAAGATGCTAGATTTGAGGAGGGATCTACCTCCTGGTGCGTAGCCGACTTTGGTCCATGTACCCTAGGACTCTCTGGTATCATATACAAACCGAGAGGTCATGCTCGTAGAAAAAACAAAGAATCTCTGGGTAGTTTATCTCTACTCTGTACACACTCCGACGACGTAGGGTTTTACCTCTTCAAAGAGTCTGAACCTGAGTAGATCATGTGTACCTCTGAGTAGATCATGTGTACCTGTTATCATCGCCCTAAGAGGCCTATCTTAGGATCCCCTAATAGGAGAACTGTTAGATTTAGCTTCGACAGTGGTGGCCAATGCAGTTCCTACTAGGTGAATGTCGCGGCGTGGTGGGAGTTAAGATCGGTTCTGACACGATCTACGTGCCGAAACGGATCTTCGTCTTCGGCGCCGCCACTTTTGTTGCCAATTCGATTGGCCACGTCGGCCAAGGTCTGATCTTCAAAGATTGGACAAACGGCTTCATCAACATCAATTTCAATCTTGACCGAGATCATAACGAAATTGTCCATGGAGCTCGGGAGCTCAACATCAACGTTGCTCTCGCGCGTTCATGCACACAAATATGACTAACGAAACCGTTTGTGTTAGCCCCGCCTCCTCAAGCATCATTTTCTCTGTTGGATTCCTCGTGCTGAGATCCTTAAAATTAAATCGTATCATATAGGTTTCGACGAACAGTTTTTGACGAAAATTTTAGAAAAAACACGAATCGAAAAAAGGGGGAAACCAAAAAAAAGAGGAAACCGATAAAAGAAAAAAAACGGAAACCGAGAAAAACAAAGAAACCCAGAAAGATAAAAACCGGAACCAGAAGCACGTTTGTGCTTTTCACCTTTTTTTGGGGAAGCACAGCTGTGGTTTTTCCTCAGGTACAATAAAACCGTATTTTGGTCACTGTAAGGACGCATTTGAGGTTTCATAGACAAAGGTGCCATGGTCAGATACGCTCCTGGCAACAACCTGAGATTACACGAGGTCATAACACACACCCTCTAGGCCCTTCTAGGACGTATGTGCTTCATACTCCACCGTACATGCATAACTGTGTCATCGTTCTAGCACTACACGGCACCAGGTTACACAACACTGCCCTTCTAGGACGTATGTGGATATTTAAGTTACACTCAAGTACTGTAGTACACAGAACAAAGGTCCAGACAGAGACCATACCATGGAAAAAACAGAGATCCACACAGAGACTGGATTCAAAATGCTGTAAACAAACGAGAACAATCCGATGTCAAGTTCACACACAAAGCAAAATCGAGTACCATAGTCGCAAATATATAGACCACTCCTTTTTGTCTTTCGAAAAGGAGGGTTTACTCTTGGCCTCTGCATCAGATGAAGCGCACAGCCATTGTAGACCACTCCTTCTTGGCCAATTTTATTTAATCTTCAGGGAACAAGAATGGCAGCTTGAGACTTCAGCACCACCATCCCGAACTTGTATCTAAGGATAACACGTCAAACGCCATCACTGCGTTCTCCGACGTCTCCATATAGAGAATTACCCTGGGATGTTTGGGATGCAGACATGCTTCATTCCTTATGGCAATTGCTGCAGCTTTGCATTCCGGACAAGTTGCCCACTTGTATTTAAAACGAACATTAAAGAACTTCAGACATTGGAGGTGCTCAATGCCTAAGAAGAACACACCGCCTTTTGTCACTGATACAAAAAGCGACAGGTCAAGCTTCTCAAGCATTGGCAATGCCCCTTCCTCAAAGAGAGAGGTTCCAGCATCTACACCAAAAACAAACAGCTCCTTCAAACATCGGAATCCTCCACGCTGCAAAAGAAGCTTGTCTTTCTGAACCCGCTTGGTCCTCAGTCCAAGAGAAAGTAACGCGGGTAGCTCTCCAAGTACACGAAGATCCTCCACAGTTACCTCACTTAACTTGATGTCTAGATATGCAAGACTGGTGAGTACTGCTGGTGCAATCCAACTCGGAAGTCTGGATAAATAGTAATCCACAGTCATCTCAAATTTTTCGAGGCCGGATGGAGGCGGAGACCAAGGATCTATCAAATCGAATAGATATAAATTGCTACCCGATATACATATGGTCTGGAGTTTACAGCTGCCAAGCTTGCATAGTGAGGAGAGAAACATCTCTGCATGACACTTGTACTTCTGAGATTCGTCATCCTTCAGTACGTACATTATTACTTGGACTTGGAGTACTTCCAAATTGATCAGTTTCCCAAGCTCCTCTAGTGCACTTACAGAACTCTTAGTGATGGTAAAGCAACCAGCAATCTCACGTAATTTTGTCATATTCCCAATCCCCACCGGTATCTCCATTTCAATTTTACCTTTGTTTCCAATGAGTAGATGTTGTAGTTTAATAAGCTGAACAATTCCAGGTGGCAATTGTTTGATGTTTGTATCCCAAAGATCTAGCGTCTCTAGATCATGCAGCACAGTTATTCCTGATGGTACCCTTGATAAATCCGTGTTCCGCAAGCTCAAGTACTTCAGTTGGAAAAGTTTTTCCACACCATTCCTAACATATTCATCTATTTCCAGACAATCTTGTAAATCCAGAACACGTAAAGATTCAAATTCAACAAGTCCAGGCAAATGTTTGATGCAACTTGGTGATGTTACTGTCAGGGATCGAACGTGGCTTAGATCTTTCTTTGCCAACTCATATGCAAGCTCCTGGTCAATGTGGATTGACAACCTACGAATGAAACATTGAGAATTTTCCCAAACAGTTTGCTTGCCGCTTACTATCGTGATAAAATTCTCTTCAATGGATTTTGAAATGATAAGTTCAAGCATCATGTCATGAAGTCGAAAAGCACGAACCTTACCATCATAGACAATGTCCACCGGTTGAACCATGCTTTTGTTGATAAGCTCGTAGAAATAATTCTCTGCAACCTCTTGACGGCTCTGTCCACGCTCTTCAGAAATAAATCCTTCTGCAATCCATCTTCTCACTAATCTTTCTCTGTCAATCACGTAATCCTCAGGAAAATTACATAAATATAGCAAGCAAGTCTTGAGATTAGGAGGAAGATCGTTGTAGCTGAGCGACAGAATGTTTTTCATTCCCTCTAGACTTTGCTTTTTGTTCAGGTCAGTACCAATTGACCATTTCACCTTCTCCCACTCTTCTTTGACACATGGTTTGTTTGCCAGCAAGCCTGATATACTGATAATTGCCAATGGTAGGCCTCCACAATTTTTCAATATTGCATTTGAAACTTCTTTCAACATATCAATATAGCAGTCCTCTGTACCAAAAATTCTTTTGAAAAATAATATTTTAGAGTGATCATTACTTAGAGGTTTCATTTCGTATATCTGGTCGTCAGGACCTGGACAACAAGAGTTTGCTACTTCAAATATGCGTGTAGTAGCTATAATCCTGCTGGACTTATTATTCTCTGGAAAAGCACACTTGATAGCGTTCCAAGCCATTATAGACCATATATCATCAATGATGATAAGATACCTAATAGAACATATGTTAGTGGATAGCATCAATAAGTTATGATATTTGTGGAATCCAAATAAAGAAGTAAGTGTAAAACTCGAAAATCGTATGTTAATTAGAACTGTAGTAAAAACTTGTATATTCTAGGTACTCAAACCAGTACTAAAATACATGATACTTTTAGGTTTCCATATGTAGTTTCAGACCTCACGTTCAACAAAAAAATTGTCTTTCACTTTTCTTTTCTTTTCTTTTGGGATGGTTTTTCGGATATAGTTAAGAATTTATGGGAGAGGCCTGCCATTGGTCGCACACCGATTCAAAGATGGAACTTCAAATTTCGAGCCATGAGGCGGTTCCTAACTGGATGGGCCAAACAGACAAGTGGTATATATAAAAAAGAAAAGCAACGCCTTTCCACTATTATAGATGACCTCGACAAAATAGCAGAGACTCGCATTTTGTCTCAATAGGAGATTGATATGAAAACTCAATCCAATGAGCAGATTGCACGTCTATTGCGAGAAGAGGAAATCAAGTGGTATCGAAGATCAGGTGCCCAATTCATTTTGGAGGGAGACAACAATACACGATATTTCCAAATGGTCGCCAATGGGCGGCATAGGAAGAAGTGTATTTTTAGCCTCCAACGGGATGAGGGACGGATCGAGGGTTAGGCAGAGCTCAAGCGTTATATAACCAAATACTACAAGTGTCTGTTTGGGGCTCCAGAGAAAGGGAACTTCACTCTAGATGAGACCCGGACAGATGACATTCCACAAGTCACAGAAGAAGAGAATTATATCCCGACGGCACCTTTCTTTGAAGAGGAGGTGCGAGCTGCGATGTTCCAAATGGAACATAACAAAGCTCCAGGCCCTGATGGTTTCCCCGCGAAGTTCTATCAGAACTTATGGGATGTCATCAAGACTCACCTAATGGAGTTGTTCATTTTTTTTCATGTCGGACAACTAGACCTATCTAGGCTTAATTTTGGCGAGATTGTTTTGTTGCCAAAGACTAAGGAGGCTGAACAGATTCAACAGTTTAGACCGATCTGCCTCCTTAATGTCAGCTTCAAAATCTTCACCAATTGCGACTAATAGGCTCAACGCGGTCGCCGTTCATGTTGTTCAGCCATCCCAAACGGCTTTCATGCAAGTACGAAATATACTCGATGGAGTAGTAATCCTTCACGAGACCGTCCATGAGATGCACCGGAAGAACATGAGTGGAGTAGTATTTAAAATTGACTTTGAAAAGGCATACGACAAATTCAAATGGTCATTTCTCCAACAGACCCTAAGAATGAAAGGTTTCTCAGATAAATGGCGCGACTGGGTCCAAAATTTCGTTACTGGAGGTAGTGTGGCTATAAAAGTCAATGATGTTGTAGGTCATTACTTCCAGGCGAAAAAGGGATTACGACAGGGTGACCCAGTGTCTCCAATGTTATTTAACATTGTCGCTGACATGTTGGCTACTTTGATCAAACGCGCTAAACAAGACGGTCAAATTGCAGGAGTAGTGCCACATCTTGTGGATGGCGGACTCTCTATCTTGCAATATGCCGATGATACAATTCTTTTTATGGAACATGACCTAGATAAGGCTAAAAATATGAAACTATTGCTTTCAGCTTTTGAGCAAATGTCAGGTCTGAAAATTAACTTCCATAAAAGTGAATTGTTCTGTTTCGGAGAAGCCAAGGAGGCTGCTGCACAATATGCGGACTTGTTTGGTTGTGCACAAGGCCAATTCCCGATTAAATATTTGGGAATTCCGATTCATTATCGGCGTCTCACTAATGCGGAGTGGAAACATGTTGAAGAGCGATTGGAGAAACGGTTGAGCATTTGGAAAGGCAAGTTGCTCTCTGTTGGAGGGCAACTAGTTTTGATCAATTCTGTTCTCACAAACATGGTTCTCTGCATGCTCTCATTTTTCCAAATTCCCAAAGGGGTTCTGCAAAGACTGGATTACTTCAGATCCAGATTCTTTTGGCAAGGAGATAGTGAAAATAAAAGGTATAGGCTAACCAAATGGAGTGTGGTTTGTTGACCAAAATACCAGGGAGGTTTAGGTGTTCATGACCTCCAGGTTAAGAATGATGCCTTGCTCAGTAAATGGCTGTTCAAGCTACTTACCAAGGATGGTGTTTGGCAAACCCTGTTGCGCAATAAGTATCTAGGCCAAAAAGCGTTGTCCCAGGCATATTGGAAACCTGGTGACTCACATTTTTGGTCTGGTCTGATGGCGGTAAAGAAACATCTATTCCGCTTTGGATCATTCGCGATAAAGGACGGCTCCGAGATACATTTCTGGGAGGACAGGTGGCTAGGAAACACCACTCTTCAGGAACAGTATCCGGTCTTGTACCGAATTGTACGCGATAAGAATGATACTCTTGCGCACGTGCTCAGCTCCTCCCCGCCGAATGTATCATTTAGGAGGGATTTGATTGGCCTCCACCTTGCGTCATGGAAACATCTTCTATCCCATTTGGATTCGATGAACTTGACACAAGGGAGGGATGTGTTTCGCTGGAATCTCACTACATCTGGATCCTACACAGTTGACTCTATGTACCGTGCACTCGCACTCAGAGGTTCCATTGAATAATAATAAACTAATATGGAAATCAAAGATGCCACTAAAAAATAAGATTTTCATGTGGTATCTTCGGAGAGGAGTTGTGCTAACAAAAGACAACCTCGCTCGACGCAACTGGCAAGGAAGTAAGAAGTGTGTAGCTTTTGTACTCATGACGAGACAATTAAACACCTCTTCTTTCAGTGCAAGTTCGCGCGTCCTATATGGTGAGTCATCCAAATAGTGTCCAATTTGTATCCACCAACAAGTGTTGCCAATATATATGGTCACTGGCTTGATGGAATACCAAATACAATTAGTACACTAATAGGGGTGGGAGCGTCTGCCTTATTATGGTCGCTTTGGCTATGCAGAAACGATTGTGTTTTTAATGGCAAAACCTCTTCTTCTATGCAGGTTATTTACCGTTGTACGCACTGACTTCGTATGTGGTCTACGCTACAGCGAACGGAGTATCAATCGCTGTTCAAGGCGGTGTGTATGCGGTTGGAGTGGGTGGCCAGGGAGGTTTTTACCCAACATGGGTGGCAACATAATCTCCGGATCGGTCCACCTTCTCCATCGACATTGACATAGTTTTGGACTCATATGGCTTTACTGTTGCCAACTTGTCGTTTTTTTATATATACTTTGCTAGACTCTTCGTTAAGACTGTGTGCATCTTAGCTATGCAGAGGCCGGGTGTCGCTCATTATGCTTTGTATCCACTTGATGCTACATTATGAGTTAATAAAAGCGCCCTTTATCGAAATCAATACTTGTTTGAATGCAAAATTAGTAGATATAGTTACAACACAATAAGACTTAATTCATTAGATTAAAAGTAGATATAGTCCGAGAAGAAGGAAGGGAAGGCACACAATGATCAACCTTCTGATGACTCCTACCCCGAAGATGTTGTGGATGTTGTTAGCATAGACCAATTGAAGCTTGGGAAAGATGGCAAGATAATGAAGTGTGAGTACATTAAGTACTACAAGGCTGACTCCCACAAGTGTCTCATGGCCATGGATGTCAAGGATGAAGAGCATGTTCACTCCCACAAATGCCTCATGGCAATGGAGTTAAAGGTACCTTCCATTCCTAATCTCATGTATATCCACTCTCAAGCCTCCTACCGATATATTTCACGATGTGGAGGGTGTTAGTTGTAATAATGATGAGAAACAAATATTGGTGGGATTGCATGGAGAAAGTCTCAATGAATTCAATCATTTATGGATCGTGTTATGCAATGGAATGAGACCATGAGGGAACTTTAAACAGTCATCACCATGGAACTCTTTGAGAAAAACTTCGAATTAGAGGAAGCTAGAAACTATTCCTTATGCATGACCATCCAAACTAATGAAGATAATGTTGGTAAGAACATATATTTTTTGGATAGGGCAACTAAAAAATCTCAAGAACAAAGTGCTGCTAATAGCAAGTTTGAAGTAGCTCATGCTACTCTCACTTGGGATTTATTGCTCCTAGAAAAGGCCCACAAGTTGAGCATCAAACTTAAAGAGAGTCATGAGGAACTTCAAGTTAACTACTTGAATGCTCTTTCTAAGCCTAACACTCCTATTATTGTTGATATTGGTGCTTGTGCTACTAACTCTACTTGTGATTAAACATTTCAAATTGAGGAAAACAAAATGTTGAGTGCCCAACTTGAGAAAGGGGTAGTGTCTTACATTCAAGGCGAGAAGAACCTCAATGAGGTGTTTATCATACATAAGGAAGTGTTTGCAAAAGAAGGACTTGGTTTTGATTCAAGTTCAGTCATGAAGGATGCCACTCCTCATATGGTTGCATTTGTGCGTTAGGGCACGAGGAGATGGTCATCCAGTTACCTAGGTTAGCACTTCCATTCTGATTGAAATAATTTTGTAATAAAGCCCATCTGCTCGATGTATTGTTCCTTGAATGTGTGCCTTTGCCTTGCCCACGACCTATGTTCTACTTATATGCCATGTTTGAGCCCCTTCCAAGTTGACGCTCGAGAGGGAGGTGCGCGATGCAGGAGGTACCACCGATGGTTGAGGATGGTGGTAGTCAGCTTGTGGTTGACGAAGAGATTCTTTCTAACCCAGTCGAGTTGAGGATGAGAATTGGAAAGGTGTGATTGTCCATTAGTCCATAGCTGACTGTAAGGCTCAGGGAGCGCCTCACCCCTGTTTGTATCCTTTGAGCGCACACCCATAAGTAGCGATGAAATTAAGGTAATCAGTAGGCCTCGTGGACACGTTGTAGGTGTGGTTGAGGGCGCCATGAAGTTGTTTGACCGATCGCCGAGACCTGACTACAAGGGCTTCCACGACCATCTCCATGGCGAACCCAGGGATTAACCTTGCCGTGGTCAATGGAAAATTGGATGCCGACCATGAAGTATGCATCTGGAGACTTCGAAGAGTAGCTCACATCGGGGATGAGGATGTTTCTTGAGTGTACTACGGGCCACGGTGGTAGGGCGAAGATGACGAATGTTTCAGCGGCTCTTCGGAAGGGCGAGGCAATGCTGGAAAATTTCCCATGCTCGCGGAGTTGCGACCCATAGGGAAGTTCTCACTGCCGCAATCTCCATAGGAGGAGAGCGAGTCAGCGAGCTGGGGGAGGGTGCTTTCTGGCCGAAATTGTCACCTAGTGAGCTCGCTGCATCGGACTAGGGGAAGACACGCCTACTTGCACCCATGGGGATGCGTTGATCACAGAATCATATGAACGCGCTCCTTGTCGTTCGTCATCGTGGTGATCTTCATTGCGAGCTTCCTTCTTGTCTTCTCCTTCGCGAACGTAACCCACACGCTAGCCGCATACATATGCCAGGGTTCCTCCTCCACCACCTACTATGTGAAAGGCCGTGTTGGATCTGGCTCCATGGTTATCAGAGTAGGGCCCAGGGATCTCCTGAGCCTGCACCCCCATTAGGCTGCTCGTCGCCTGATCTAGAGGAGGGGGTCGATAGGGGCCATAGGAGGGCAATAGGGCACCGTGGGTGGGGAAGGAGGCTGCTCCGATGAGATTACGGTGGTGATAGTTGGGGCGGGGGCTAGGCAGAAACAACAGAGGCAGGGTGCTCACGCTCTATTTTTTGTGCAAGTATTGTCATTGATTAATTCACGTTCTTGTTGTAAATCATTTATTTTACGTTTTATGAGTAGTATCCTGTGTTTCACATGCTGATTTTGTGTTGTGAGTCAAAATGAACTTTACTATTTGTATACCAAACATTAAATTATGAATTTAAACAACACAAGAAAGCCATATATTTTATTTGTATCTTTTGTGCTGCACATTTAAGAAATAATTTATAATTACCAGGGTATACCATATTTATAGCTTGTTCCATTTGTGTTTGTGTTATGGAACGAATGAGACATGTGATAGCAATAACGGCTAGTGATGCAATATGTTTTGTTATGTTATAAAATGCTACAAAACTCATATAATGATAAGTAATTACGCATAAGACGTACTACTTGACAGAAGTAATAATACCAAAAAGTACCTCTTATCTTTCAGTAGTTCTCTTAGTTTTGCAATGGATTTTTTGTCGTCCCAAATATCTATATCTTTTGTGAATTCTTCATTCTTGGACACTTGGGAGATCACATCCTTGATAATTTTCTTTGTATCTGGCTTTTGGGAGACTGACACAAAAGCATGACAATAAAAATGCCCTTGAATCTTGTGATATACCTCATTTGCTAAGGTTGTCTTGCCCAATCCACCGAACCCAACAATAGACAATATTTTGCGGTGATGTTTGTTTTCTTCTTGCACCATCCATTTGGCGAGATCATCCCTGGGACCATCAATGCCAACAAGGTGTGCCTCCTCAGCAAAGAGAGCGGCCAACCGGGGATCCACTGTCGCATGGCCCGAGACGCTACAAGCAATATCATCTAGCTTGTAACTAGTTTTTAGCTCTTTCACCTCCTTGATGCGAAACTTCAGGTCATCGATTTGGTTGGCAATTCCACGTCGAGCTCCAAGCGTCTTTAGACGGTGAGCCATCTCGTGGAAGAACTCCTTGAAGCCAACAACATGCCCACCTTTGCCGAGGTGGTGAATGAACTTGTCAAAGCAATCTTCTATGTCGTATGCCAACTCCCTCACCAGTGATATCCATTCCTTCAATTGGTCATCAGGATCTTCTAGCTTTGTGTACTTCTTGAGGGCACCATGCATGCAAGTAAGCTCAGATTGGAGCGACCGGATCTCGCGGCGGACCCCTTTCAGGCGTCCGCACTCATCGGCAAGCAAGGCAGTGAGCTTCACCAGGAGTGGGCCCAACGCTCCCTGTGAAGCGGTCACCACAGGCTCCATCAATCCTGCTGTGCTTCTGTCTTGTTTGGTTCTGGCCGGAACCTAGAGCTCGATCGGCTGCAGCCCTACTCCATGAGAAGATTTGTCCTGCAGCAGCACCACCACCATCGACAAGAGTAAAGCATCAAACAGCTGCAGCACAGTTCAAGCAGCAGCGGCCGAATAACAAAGTATCAACAGCCTCACCACCACCGCCGCCACGATGCCTGGCCTAATCACCACGCTTATCGCTCCCCTGCCATAAGCTCGACGCAGTCATGGTGGTATATCGGAAGGGACGGTGCATTTAACGAGATGTGCGAGCCAGCTAGCGAGCAGAGCCGCTGCCGTAGTAGAGACTGACTGAGGCGGGAGTGGGAGGAGGCTATTATGCAATTGGGTGAGTGCCTTTCCTTTTCGAGGAACCCGATGCTTTGTTCCTTGCCTTCCAAGTGGGTGTGGGTGACCGTTCTTTTTCCAGAAATTGGATGCTCTTTCTTTGGCTCAGCATAATAAATCTTGCTTTGTCAGCCACTTGTACCTGCCAGCAAGCAAATCTTATCATTCGATATGCTTGACAAATAATGGAGAAGGGTACTGATTCAATTTCTGAAATACTATTAGTTAGAAAATTCAGAACTATTTGCAGCCCACCTGATGAGGCTGTTACTTCAGCAAATATATCTTGCACCTGACCGAATGCAAGCAACCACACTCGCAAATCACATGTGTGCAGCCCAAATTTGTACAACAACAAACTAAACCTTAGGCCAAGGTACATTCAAATTTCAAATTGCGTGACAGCTGGGACATTGACAGCTGCAAAGCGAAACCATAATGCTAAAATTTAAGCATGTATTATTGGTATTCTTTCCTTTAAAATAAGATCACTTTTGATTATCAGCATACAGGTCCGTCAATGGAAACAGACACACACACATGAACTAGCTTCATAATGTTTTTCTTAACAGAATAATCAATGGAAACATTCTGATGCCAAGTTCACACGGGAACTATTGAGTATATTGATTATTAGGAAAGAAAAGATAGACTAGGATTAGTTCTGGCTTGTCTTGTTCTCCAAATTGATCATTGTACTTCTATATATATGCCCACGAGGCTCACAACAACAATTTCACCAAATCCCCTCCCTCCCTTCTAAAATGGTATCAGCCTAACCGATCCAACCCTAGCCGTCCCCCGCCGCTTCCCGCCTGCGCGCCGCCCCGGGGCGGTCGGCCTCCATGACCGCCGCCGGGGGCTACGCCGCCTGTACCTACGGTTCGTCCGTCTGTCGTGTTGACCGGTTGCCCTAGAGTCTTTATCCCGAGCCCTTACTCGGGTTTTCTCTCTCCCGCCGGTCACCTTGATCAGCGTTTTTTTGGTTTTCCGATCTAAGAAGATCGGGTTGCGTCGCCCACCGCCGCCGTCGACACCCGCGCGCCTCTACTTCGACCCCGGCACGACTAGTCGGCTTCACCTCCGACCCAGCGGCCATGCGCGTCGCGGCAGCCCGTCAGGGCCAGCCACTGTCCGAGCGTCGGCCCGCCCGTCGCCCTGCGCCGACCATCACCGCCCTGCTCTGACCTGGAAAACTGCATCGCCCCGACTCTGCGGCCTCGCAATATGCGGCGACCCATCACAGCCGCCCTGCGCGCGCCAGCCCGCCCGTCGATATACGCTGTGCCTCTACGGCCGCTCTGCTTATAGTGCACTTTTGATTATCGGCATATTGGTCCGTCAATGGAAACAGACACACACACATGAACTAGCTTTATAATGTTGTTCTTAACAGAATAATCAATGGAAACATTCTGATGCCAACTTCACACGGGAACAAAGAAAAAACAAATACAACCACTACCGGGTCACTTTTATTTGAGATTCCCTGGGCACACCATGATATTGAGAAGTACTTCGCTGAGCTTCATGAAGATATAGAGAAAATACATGTAATATTTTAAGTACTCCCTCCGTCCGGAAATACTCGTCGGAGGAATGGATGTATCTAGATGTATATTAGTTCTAGATACATTCATTTATATGCATTTCTTCGACAAGTATTTCCGGACGGAGGGAGTAGAAACTAAGCAATAGCCATTGCATACCGGAAAGCATCGTAACACTTCAACTTCCTTCATGGGCATAAGCATTCGTCGTTACTCTCCGGTGTCTCCCCGGAGAGCATGAGCTGCAAGGAAACTTAGTACATCGAAACCAAATTAACCATGGATTCATCCAACTGAAGCAGCCAGACTTAGATACCTACCAATGATCCTGTTGCTAAAAAACTAAGAAGGTGTATAAGGTGGATAGATGCGCATGCATGGAGAATAAATGCACGCATCATCTCTGAAAGATACACCGCTGGCGGGCATTCAGAATGGATTAGTGCCAGCCATCACCATGGCAGCAATATATTATACCATACACACGCATGTGCTATCTATCTTATTCTTATCTTTAAGGACAAATCATTTTCTACAAAGTGAATGAAATACTAGTATTGATAGACACCGCGTCACTACTAATAGTGCAACAAATGCTTCCAACTTGTAGGCAAGGGGCAAGCACATATGCATGGCCGAGTATATATATGAAGCACACAGCTGCTGCCCTGGAAACGAAACAAATAAAGGAACTCCAAATGACCATGATCAGCTTGTTGTGGTCGCTTGCCACCGTCTTGTCGATGATGGCCGTGGCAAGTGCTGACGACAAGGCTGCGCTGCTAGCTTTCAGAGTGCGACTCAGCCTCTCCGGCTCTCCTCCCACACTGCGGCTGGCCTCGTGGAACGAGAGCATCCACAGCCTTGATGATATCATCTTTCATTAGACCCCAATTCTGCTGGAAAAACCTCGCAGGAAAGCCATCTGGCCCTGGCGCTTTTAACGGTCCAATTTGAAAAAGGGCATCACTTATTTCTTTTTGGTAAAAGGTTTGCATAGATCACTATTCATATTATCAGTCACACGAGGCTTGACTATCGAAATAATGTGGGATTGATCCACGCCCCTAGAATATAGTTGTTTAAAAAACGAGTTTGCAATACCTTTCATTTCCTCCAGATTTTCCGTGAGACAAGCATCGTCCTTCCTAAGAGCCTGAATAGAAAAAAATGTTCTCCAGGAAGCTTTTCGCTGAAAATATTTTGTATTAAGATCTCCCCCTTTCATCTTGTCTAGACGAGATCTCTGCTTCCATAATATTTCTTCCTAAATAAGAAGTTCATCCATCTCCCCTAAAATTTTGTTTCTCTCCAACAAAGCAGCATGATCAGTTCTATTTAACAAAATGTCTAGTCTCTTACGAGCCCAGTCAAGTTTCTTTGGCAGGTGCCCAATATGCACTCACCTCCATCCATGAAGAAATTACATTAATTTTTCTAAATTATTGGCAACATCTTTCAGATCCTTTATGCTTTATCCTCTATTCCAACAAGCATTAAACTGTTCATCCAAAACACGACCTTCCCTCTCCCAGTAAGATTCATATTTCAACTCTCTAGCAAACCTCCCACCCCGCAACCCATCAACTCAATTAAAATGGGGCAATGATCATACCTGGTGCTAATAATATGGGAGACCTTACATTTACGGAAAATAGAGGACCAAAGAGGGCTAGCCACTGCACGGTCAAGACATATCTTAACATTCTTGTTGCCATCTTGCATATTATTATACGTCCACAGAGCACCTTGAAACCCAATTCAAATAAATTGCACTCTGACAGAACTTCACGAAAATTGGCTATGAGTCCAGGAGATCTCTTATGTCGAGAGATGTGTTCATTTTGCCATGTAGCTTGATTAAAATCCCCCACCATAAACCAAGGTCCAACACTAAGAGGTTTAATCCGCCGCAAAAGATCCCACATAACATACCTCTGGATAGCGGTCGATGTGTGGAGTAATAGTAGTAGATGCAGGCAGGAGTCGGTCTACTTGTTTCGGACGTGATGCCTATATACAATGATCATGCCTAGATAGTCTCATAATTATTCGCTTTTCTATCAATTGCTCGACAGTAATTTGTTTACCCGCCGTAGAATATCGATATCATAAGAGAAGCCACTAGAGAAAACTATGGCCCCCAGTTCTATCTTTATCATATTACTTTCTTGTCAACTAGCCAATTTTTGTCGCCGTTGCTTTCTTTACTTTCTGTTTCTATACAAAAAATACCAAAAATATAATAATCTTCTCTATCAGATCTCACTATCGTAAGTGACCGTAAAGGGATTGACAACCCCTTATCGCGTTGGCTGCGAAGTTCTTATTTGTCTGTGCAGGTGCGAGGGATTGGCGCGTGGTCTCCTACTGGATTGATACCTTGGTTCTCAAAACCGAGGGAAATACTTACGCTACTATACTGCATCTCCCTTTCCTCTTCGAGGGAATACAATGCAAGCTCAAGAGGTAGCAATTGTCAATTACGCTTTGTATACTAACACATGGTCTTTGTGAGAGTTCTATGTGGGGTTAGGTTATCTTCCATGGGCTTGCGTCAAGAGGAAGATCACATACAACTCATGGAGGATGACATCAAATCAATGCTGTGATGGGCAAGTTCAAGTGATGCATCACGAAGAGATCAAGTGCTTGAAGCTTGCCGTCCATTGTGGTGACAATGGACTTGTGAAGATGTGCCTAAGAGTTGCTCAACCATAGTGGAGTATGGGGGAGCAATCTACAAGTCTTGACCGAGACAACAAAATCAAGAAAGGTGGTCCAACTTGAGGAAGTCAAGATCGTCTACATCTAGCTCAAGTGGACTTTGTGAAAGGCAAAGGTTTGCCCTTGATAGGTTCTTTATTTTACCGATCTCATGGTGGTAGTTTGGAGACCGGGTTATAGGACCGATTGTCGTACTATCAACGGGGGCTCTCAAGTGAGTAGCTTGATCGTATCATTCGTAGAGAACTCAAACCATTGCATGCTTGCATCATATTTCTTGGTTCTTGTTTGGATTTATTCTTGTGAGATTTGGAGCTTATGGTCATCTTCTTGACAAGCTTGAGTTCATTGAAAACGGAGTTCACATGCTTCTTCTATTGCGTTTTCGGTGTTGGAGGTTTTACCTGTCTCTTTCGAGGAAGGGTTCTCACCATTTTCTTATGGGCCTTTTCACATTTGCTTCTTATAGTTATTTCTATCAAGATTGTGTTAGGCCATGTCGTTAGCTTTCCAACAAACTTGATTTCGTTGAATTCAGAGTCCGTTTGCAAAAGTTATGTCAGTTTTGGTGTCCCCAAAAGGGCTGCGGCGGTACTACCGCAAATTGGAGCGGTACTACCGCTTGGATGGGATGCAATTTTTTACTTCCGTGACTACTTCCGCTCCGGACCAAAAACTCGTCACAAGTCCAGCGAAAGTAGGCACGGATGTAATTTTTTAGTACCGCTCGCAAGCAGTAGTACCGCTACCCTTAGCAATAGTACCGCTACCCCTAGCGGTAGTACCTTGAGGTCAAGCGGTACTACCGCTCCGACGGTTCTTCTGGCCTTTTTGCTTCCTCGCGGTTGTGTTTCAAAGGGCTACTACTGCCCTAGAAGTAGTACCGCTCCTTGGAGCGGTAGTACCGCTCGGTGCGGGCTGTGAGCATAACGGTTGGATTTTTTCCCACCTATAAAAGGGGGTCTTCTTCCCCAATGAAACTTATCCTTTGAGCTCGTGTTCTAACCCCATTGTTGACCTTCTTCGATCTTGCTATCTCTCAATCCCTCCATGGATTCTTGCTAGTTTTTGGGGGAAAAGAGAGAGGAGATCTATATCCACATTTCCACCAATCACTTTCTCCTCTAGGTGAGGGGAACCCCTTGGATCTAGATCTTGGAGTTCTTGGTGTTCTCCTTCTTGTTCTTCTGCTCATTTCCCTCCCTAGCATTAGTTGCTTCGGTGGGATTTGGGAGAGAGGGACTTGGGCACTCCGTGTGCCCTTGCCATTGCATTTGGTGCACCGGTTTGAGTTCTCCACGGTGATACGTGGAAGTCACAAGTTGATAAGCTTATTACTCTTGGGTGCTTGGTACCCTTGAGCTTGTTCCTCTTGGGTGCATGGGAGCCCTAGATGGTTGAGGTCACCGCGGAGCCATATTCCATTGTGGTGAAGCTTCGTGGTGTTGTTGGGAGCCTCCAATTAAGTTGTGGAGGTAGCCCCAACTTTGGTAGTGTTCGGAGCACAATCATTGTGGTTTGAAGCTCCGGGCAAGCGTCGGGGTCTCCAATTAGGTTGTGGAGATTGCCTCGAGCATTTTGTACGGGTTCGGTGACCGCCCCCGAGGGTTGCCATTTGTACGGGCTCGGTGACCGCCCTCAAGGGTCCCTTAGTGGAATCACGGCATCTTGCATTGTGCGAGGGCATGAGGAGATTACGGTGGCCCTAGTGGCTTCTTGGGGAGCATTGTGCCTCCACACCGCTCCAAACGGAGATTAGCATCCGCAAGGGTGTGAACTTCGAGATACATCATCGTCTCCGCGTGCCTCGGTTATCTCTTACCCGAGCCCTTTACTTATGTACTATACTTTGTGATAGATATATTGTTTCTTGTCATATATCTTGCTATCACCTAGTTGTTTATCGTGCTTAGCATAAGTTGTTGGTGCACATAGGTGAGCCTAGTGGTTGTAGGTTTTGTGCTTGACAACTTAACCGTTAGGTTTATTCCACATTTGTTCAAGCCTAAACCGTAATTATTTTAAAGCGCCTATTCACCCCCCTCTAGGCGACATCCACGATCTTTCAATTGGACCATTATTTAAGATGGACCCTAGGCCGCCGCACCTTTAGCCATGGCATAGGGCCGGCCCTGCACCAAGAATCTTGAGCTGGGGCCTGGGGGATTGCCGGCAAAACCATTATCGCCGGTGACAGTGCACTGCAACGCATACAACAATGCCACCAATGAGATTCGCGCAAACCAGCTTCCCGCTTCACGAGGTCCCACAGATGTGACCTGTCACAATATAATGTGGTGCACTTTCTCGGTCGTGCGGCAAAGCACCCATGCTACGGAACTGCAGCTTTCGATCACCCGTCATAATATAATGTGCTGCACTTTCTCGGTCGTGCGGCAAAGCACCCATGCTATGGAACTGCAGCTACCAGTCAATTATTGTTATCTGTGGGCCCCTCATGAAGCTGGAAGCTGGTTTGCGCGAATCTCACTGATGGCATTGTTGCACGCGTTGCATCGCACTGTCACAGGCAACAATGGTTGTGCCGGCTATCCCCTAGACCACAGCTCAAGATTCTTGGTGTAGTCTTTCCTACCTATCGCAGAGGTTTCTCAATGGAGACATGATGTAGGGTCTGATGACCGGCTCATGGACCTGTAAAATCAGAACTTTGTAGAGTGATGGCCCACTAAGGCCCCGTTCGGAATGGATGTTTGAACAAAATATCTACTTCCTCCGTTCTAAAATAGATGACTCTGTAGCATGATCAAACCACAATGAGGACTGTACAACTCAGGGCACAGTACATAAACCTATAAAGTAAACCTAGTACTAGGTAGCATCATCAAACCTAATAGAAACCTTTATATGAACAGGCCAGAATGCATAAACCTAGAATGCATAAACCAAGTACGTAGCATCATCAACATTAGTTTTGGCGAAACGAAATCTGACCCCATGGGCTCTCGGCCGGCTCCCGCGTCAGGTGAGCGCTGCCGCCGGCGGCTCTCCGATCTACTCCCTCCGGCCACCCCTGCAACGACCGAGACCAGATTCGGAATCCTCTCAGCGCTCTCCATCTTCTCCCTACAAAGCTCTGCTCTGGGCCATGGCTGGCCGCTCTGGGCCTGCGGCTGTGTCGACGGCAGCTTCGGCGGCTGTCCCTCCATCCGTGCCGAGCGCCGTCTCTGCACCATCCTGCTCGGCGGAGCTCCGGCGTCCTGCTTGGAGGTTCAGGAGGGAGACTGGAGGCGTGATGTCTTCATCACTGTCGCATGGCCCGAGATTCTACAAGCAATATCATCTAGCTTGTAACTAGTTTTGAGCTCTTTCACTTCCTTGATGCGAAACTTCAGATCATCAATTTGGTTGGTGATTCCATGTCAAGCTCCAAGCGTCTATAGACGGCGAGCCATCTTGCGGAAGAACTCCTTGAAGCCAGCATCATGCCCACCTTTGCCGAGGTGGTGAATGAACTTGTCAAAGCAATCTTCTGTGCCGTATGCCAACTCCCTCACCAGTGATATCCATTCCTTCACTTGGTCATTGGGATCTTCTAGCTTTGTGTACTTCTTGAGCGCACCATGCATGCAGGTAAGCTCAGATTGGAGCGACCGGATCTCATGGAGCGGTCACCACATGGGTCCATCAGCCCTGTGCTCCTGTCTAGTTTGGTTCTGGACGGAACCTAGAACCCGTTCGGTTTAAGTCCTACTCCTAGAGAAGATTTGTCCTGCAGCAGCACCACCACCACCATCCACAAGAGTAAAGCATCAAACAGATGCAACACAATTCAAGCAGAAGCGGCAGAAAGCAAGCAAACTTAGCAAAGTATCAACAACCTCACCACCACCGCCGCCGCAATGCTTGGCCTAATCACTATGCCTATCGCTCTGCTGCCATATGCTCGACGCAGTCATGGTGGTATATTAGAAGGGACGATGCGTTTAACAAGATGTGCGAGCCAGCTAGCGAGCAGAGCCGCTGCCGTAGTAGAGACTGACTAAGACTAGCCACAGTGGGAGTAACTTCAGCAGTAATATCGAGTCCAACTCAGGAAATTTGCTTATGTTGCAATGAGTTAATGAGAAGAGAGGTAGTTTGAGTAACACAGCTAGTTACTGTAACATCACATGTTCTACTGCAATATGAGTCTATAACCTAATAAATGAAGCTTTACATGACACTACACTACTTATGTTACTATCCACTATGAAGGTAGTAATATAGTATAGGAATATGTGTATGCTACTCTTCATTATGGCTAATCCAAGGTGGGAGTGGGAGGAGGCTATTCTGCAATTGGGTGAGCGCCTTTCCTTTTTGAGGAACCCGATGCTTTGTTCATTGCCTTCCAAGTGGGTGTGGGTGACGTTCCCTTTCCAGAAATTGGATGCTCTTTCTTTGGCTCAATAAATCTTGCTTTGTCAGCCACTTGTACCTGCCAGCAAGCAAATCTTATCCATCGATATACTAGACAAATAATTCAGAAGGGTACTTATTCAATTTGAGAAATACTATTAGTTAGAAAATTCAGAAGTATTTGCAGCCCACCTGATGAGGCTATTACTTAAGCAAATATATCTTGCACCTGACCGAATGCAAGCAACCACACTCGCGCGCGTCCAAGGAGGCAAACATGCGCATCATGAAGGCCGAGCAGACAAAGGTCTGGGTTGACCTCGTCTCTGACTCCGACTCCGATGACTGAGCTCCTCCACCAGGTCGGCTTCGTCGTCGCGAGCTCCTCCATTTTGGTATTCGCCGCGAGCCCGCAGATTCCCCCTCACTCTAGTAGTAGAATGTAGTATATGATGAACTATGTATGATCAATGTAGTATGATGATGAACTATGAATGATTAATGTCGTTGCAATTTCTCCCGCGAAAGCTTTTTCTAAATTATACTGTTTCATATACGGGGTCTAATCTGCAGCCCATGATTTCGCCCCGCAAAACAGATCTGCAGCGAACTGTAAACACATTTTACGCGTCGGCATTATACATGGAAACTATAAAATAACCGTCGGTTTACAGTTTTAGACAAGAAAACCGATTCCAATAGAACCCGTAAACGACTCCGACCTGTAATTTTCTTAAGGGGCATAGAAAACATCCCCACCGAACCTGTGGAAATAAAGATTTCGGAGCCAACACGTGGGTGCCCTGTATATGCGAAAGACGGTTGGCGGGAGTCCAATTGCCATCGGAACCATCATGGCTCGCTCCCGGCCACCGCCCCGTCCGTCCCAGTCCGCCGCCTGTCTATCCCCGACAGCCGCCCTGCTCATCTGGGAAGCCGCCCACCCTTCCGGGCCGCCGCATGTCCGTCCCTAGCTGCTGCCCTGCTCATCCAGGGCCGCCCCGGTCCCTCAACCACCAGGAAGGACCACCTCCATTGGAAGGACATCTTCCGTTCGCTTTCCCGGGGCTCGCCGTCCGCGGTGCGGGTGGTGTGGCCGACCTATGGCGTGCTGAAGAAGATTATCTCGGGCGGTGGCTATGGCTGTGGCGAGACGACGTGTACGCATAGGCATCGGAGCGCCGGTGCTGCTGCGCCGGAGTGGCGGCGAAGGGCGACACGGGGCTTCCGCGCGTCGGCGAGCTGCCTCGGTTGCTGCTACTGCTGCAGTTGACACTGCTGGTTGCCCCGGCCAGGTCATGCTCGGCGGCGAGCATGAGGAGGCGCCCGTGGAGGCAGGGGACGCACATGCCAAACGCGTTCGCGTACGGGTGGAGGTTGCACCTCATCGGTCCTCTCGTACTCTCTCCGGATCACCAGGCGCAAATCTCCGGCGAGGGGCGGTTGGGCTCGCGGAGGCAGATCGGGAGCACGAGGAGTATCCGCGGAGCTTGCGGTGGTTGGGTGGGTTTGAATTGCTGGAGCATGCTCTGCAGCTTGGATTTATTTGGGACGGAGGTATATTTAGAGATTCCTTTTTACGGGTTGATTATACAGGATCTATTCGGCCACAGCCAAAATCAGCCCTTAAAACACGTTTTGCTCGGCCCTTATAACGACTTTAAGGGTCCTCGCGATAAGGAGTCTATTAGGGATGCTCTAATTAAGGACCCCTTGTCGATTTCATCCTAGGCTGCATCAGGCAGTCCATAGCATATACAAGATGCTAGATTTGAGGAGGGATTTACCTCCTCGTGCGTTGCCGACTTTGGTCCATGTACCCTAGGACTCTCTGGTATCATATACAAACCGAGAGGTCATGCTCCTAGAAAAAACAAAGAATCTCTGGGTGGTTTATCTGTACTCTGTACACACTCCAATGATGTAGGGTTTTACCTCTTCAAAGAGTCTGAACCTGAGTAGATCATTTGTACCTCTGAGTAGATCATGTGTACCTGTTATCATCACGCGCTAAGAGGCCTATCTTAGGATCCCCTAATAGGAAAATTGTCAGATTTAGCGTCGACAGTGGTGGCCCATGCAGTTCCTACTAGGTGAATGTGGCGGCGTGGTGGGAGTTAAGATCGGTTCTGAGATGATCTACGTGCCGAAACGGATCTTCGTCTTCGGCGCCGCCACTTTCGTTGCCAATTCGATTGGCCACATCAGCCAAGATCTGATCTTCAAAGATCGAACAGACGTCTTCATCAACATCAATTTCAATCTTAACCGAGATCATAACGAGATCGTCCTTGGAGCTCGGGAGCTCAACATCAACGTTGCTCTCGCGCGTCCGTGCAGACAAATATGAATAGCAAAACCATTTGTGTTAGCCCCGCCTCCTCAAGCATCATTTTCACTGTTGGATTCCTCGCGTTGAGATCTTTAAAATTAGATCGTATCATATAGGTTTCGACAAACATATTTTGACAAAAAATTTAGAAAAAAAAACGAGTCGAAAAAAGGGGAAACCTAAAAAAAGGGGAAACCGATAAAAGAAAAAAAAAAGAGGGGGAAACCGATAAAAAAACAGAAACTCAGAAAAACAAAGAAACCCAGAAAGATAAAAACCGGAACCAGACGCACGTTTGTGCTTTCCACCCTTTTTTGGGGAAGCACAGCTTTGTGCTTTCCACCCTTTTTTGGAGAAGCACAGCTGTGGTTTTTCCTCAGGTACAATACAACCGTATTTTGGTCACTGTAAGGACGCATTCGAGGTTTCATAGACAAAGGTGCCATGGTCAGATACGCTCCTGGCAAGAACCTGAGATTACATGAGGTCATAACACACATCCTCTAGCATTTTTGCACCCGGACAACGCTACACCTACGGACCATTTGCACGGTAGTCAGGTTACGGAATGAGCTGTCATGATGGGATAGAAAATCTAAAGGAGAGAGGGGCCACCACTAGAAATCAGGTTGGGGATGGTTTTTTGGGAAACGAGTCTGTAGGCAAAACCTGTAGAAGTCATCCGTAAGTCTAGCATTTTTGCACCCTCTAGGCCCTTCTAGGATGTATGTGCTTCATACTCCACCGTACATGCATAACTGTGTCATGGTTCTAGCACTACACGGCACCAGGTTACACTCCACTGCCCTTCTAGGACGTATGTGAATATTTAAGTTACACTCAAGTACTGTAGTACACAGAACAAAGGTCCAGACAGAGACCATACCATGGAAAAAACAGAGATCCACACAGAGACTGGATTCAAAATGCTGTAAACAAACGAGAACAATCCGATGTCAAGTTCACACACAAAGCAAAATCGAATACCATAGTCGCAAATATATAGAGCACTCCTTTTTGTTTTTCGAAAAGGAGGGTTTACTCTTGGCCTCTGCATCAGATGAAGCGCACAGCCATTGTAGACCACTCCTTCTGGGCAAATTTTATTTAATCTTCAAGGAACAAGAATAGTGTTGAAAATTCGCCCTCAGGATCGATCATATAAAATCACAACGAACACACACACAAAAAACTGATAGCCAAGGGTGTGTCTCGCACCCTCTAATTCCTCTCTTTATTGCTTTTCTGTTTTCTCTACTCTGGATATTACATGACCCGATACACGCATATTTATATGTGTCGATCTAGATTACCGGCTAACAAAGCCGACTCCTACACGACCTTAGAAAAGAAACCTCCTCGTACATGACTAGCACACATAACCGACTCAATCTAGATATTCCAAATCCTACACGCTAGTACCAGGACTCGGACGCCTACTAGAATCCGTATGTACTCCAGCCACCCCACGTACATCTCAACTTGCCTAGTTAATTATCCAGCCAGCTTGATCACGATTATACAAAACTAACTCGGGCATTGTTTGGATTATCCCAACAATCACTCCCTAATCCAAACATTCGACTCTTTATTCGACGAGACACGCAGACGATATCATGTTCATCTTGTCACGCCTGTTACCTCCGGTGACGCAACTTACCGGACCGCAACTTTTTTTTTCGTAACGATGGCCACCACTTCATCACCATCTTTTCTTTTCATGCCGACTTATTGATAGAAACCAACGATCACCCGGACTACCAACCACGCTGTCACATCTTAGCGTGCTACATGCAGACTAAACACATAGCCTCATGCAGGAACTCAACTTAACTGGTGCGCGTCCATCTTCACGTTGATCTTTATCTTCTCATCGGTTGCTTGCACACGAGGAGACACGTCTCTTCACCAGTCACGTCTTCACATCTTCTCAGTGTCGCTGATGGCACATCTTATCGAACGACACCTCCTGTCCAGCGGCAACACAACTCGCCATATACATGCAACTCATCTCCACTGTATATGAACTCACCGGAACTCCGAAAAAACGAACAGAAACACAAGGCACACATTCCTTTTTCCGCCCGCTCTCGCTTGCAATTCTCCTCCGCCAGTGACGCATCTCAACTGCAGCAGAAGATTCACACACCTGAGCTCTTGGATGCACCTTACAAGAACTCATGTGCACACCTTGGCGACAACTCGCAACTTTGTCGCCTCTTCCTCGCTCCCCCCGAACGACGATCTTGACGAGATCTTCTAGCACCGCACCTCGACACTACCTCTCCCGTCAACCTCCTCCAGGTCATTTCATCGAACGACAATCACCCGCCGCCTCGCTTGCGCTAGCGCCCTCACCCCTTCTTGCCTTCGCTCCGCCGAACGACTGCCGCCTGATCCTCCATGTCGTTGCACAAGCGACAGTATCGCTCGTTCCTCCTTGTCGCTACACAAGCGACAGTATCGCCCGCCTCTCTTTGTCGCTACACTGGCGACTGTATTGCCCACCCCAAGGTGCTAGTAGGCCGCCACCCCGGGGCAAGCGCAGCTTCAGATCGACCTTGCTCTGATACCAATTATTGAAAATTCGCCCTCAGGATCGATCACATAAAATCACAACGAACACACACACAAAAAACTGATAGCCAAGGGTGTGTCTCGCACCCTCTAATTCCTCTCTTTATTGCTTTTCTGTTTTCTCTACTCTGGATATTACATGACCCGATACACGCATATTTATATGTGTCGATCTAGATTACCGGCTAACAAAGCCGACTCCTACACCACCTTAGAAAAGAAACCTCCTCGTACATGACTAGCACACATAACCGACTCAATCTAGATATTCCAAATCCTACACGCTAGTACCAGGACTCGGACGCCTACTAGAATCCGTATGTCCTCCAGCCACCCCACGTACATCTCAACTTGCCTAGTTAATTATCCAGCCAGCTTGATCACGATTACACAAAACTAACTCGGGCATTGTTTGGATTATCCCAACAAATAGCAGCTTCAGACTTCAGCACCACCATCCCGAACTTGTATCTAAGGATAACACGTCAAATGCCATCACTGCGTTCGCCGACGTCTCCATATAGAGAATTACCCTGGGATGTTTGGGATGCAGACATGCTTCATTCCTTATGGCAATTGCTGCAGCTTTGCATTCCGGACAAGTTGCCCACTTGTATTTAAAACGAACATTAAAGAACTTCAGACATTGGAGGTGCTCAATGCCTAAGAAGAACCCACCGCCTTTTGTCACTGATACAAAAAACGACAGGTCAAGCTTCTCAAGCATTGGCAATGCCCCTTCCTCAAAGAGAGAGGTTCCAGCATCTACACCAAAAACAAACAGCTCCTTCAAACATCGGAATCCTCCGCGCTGCAAAAGAAGCTTGTCTTTCTGAACCCGCTTGGTCCTCAGTCCAAGAGAAAGTAACGCGGGTAGCTCTCCAAGTACACGAAGATCCTCCACTGTTACCTCACTTAACTTGATGTCCAGATATGCAAGACTGGTGAGTACTGCAGGTGCAATCCAACTCAGAAGTCTTGATAAATAGTAATCCACAGTCATCTCAAATTTTTGGAGGCCGGATGGAGGCGGAGACCAGGAATCTATCAAATCGAATAGATATAAATTGTTACCCGATATACATATGGTCTGGAGTTTGCAGCTGCCAAGCTTGCATAGTGAGGAAAGAAACATCTCTGCATGACTCTTGTACTTCTGAGATTCGTCATCCTTCAGTACGTACATTATTACTTGGACTTGGAGTACTTCCAAATTGATCAGTTTCCCAAGCTCCTCTAATGCACTTACAGAACTCTTGGTGATGGTAAAGCAACCAGCAATCTCACGTAATTTTGTCATATTACCAATCCCCACCGGTATCTCCATTTCAATTAATCCTTTGTTTCCAATGAGTAGATGTTGTAGTTTAATAAGCTGAACAATTCCAGGTGGCAATTGTTTGATGTTTGTATCCCAAAGATCTAGCGTCTCTAGATCATGCAGCACAGTTATTCCTGATGGTACCCTTGATAAATCCGTGTTCCGCAAGCTCATGTACTTCAGTTGGAAAAGTTTTTCCACACCATTCCTAACATATTCATCTATTTCCAGACAATCTTGTAAATCCAGAACACGTAAAGATTCGAATTCAACAAGTCCAGGCAAATGTTTGATGCAACTTGGTGATGTTACTGTCAGGGATCGAACGTGGCTTAGATCTTTCTTTGCCAATTCATATGCAAGCTCCTGGTCAATGTGCTGGATTGACAACCTACGAATAAAACAATGAGAATTTTCCCAAACAGTTTGCCTGCCGCTTACTATCGTGATAAAATTCTCTTCAATGGATTTTGAAATGATAAGTTCTAGCATCATGTCATGAAGTCGACAAGCACGAACCTTACCATCATAGCCATTGTCCACTGGTTGAACCATGCTTTTGTTGATAAGCTCGTAGAAATAATTCTCTGCAACCTCTTGACGGCTCTGTCCACGCTCTTCAGAAATAAATCCTTCTGCAATCCATCTTCTCACTAATCTTTCTCTGTCAATCACGTAATCCTCAGGAAAATTACATAAATATAGCAAGCAAGTCTTGAGATTAGGAGGAAGATCGTTGTAGCTGAGCGACAGAATGTTTTTCATTCCCTCTAGACTTTGCTTTTTGTTCAGGTCAGTACCAATTGACCATTTCACCTTCTCCCACTCTTCTTTGACACATGGTTTGTTTGCCAGCAAGCCTGATATACTGATAATTGCCAATGGTAGGCCTCCACACTTTTTCAATATTGCATTTGAAACTTCTTTCAACATATCAATGTAGCAGTCCTCAGTACCAAAAATTCTTTTGAAAAATAATATTTTAGAGTGATCATTACTTAGAGGTTTCATTTCGTATATCTGGTCGTCAGGACCTGGACAACAAGATCTTGCTACTTCAAATATGCGTGTAGTAGCTACAATCCTGCTGGACTTATTATTCTCTGGAAAAGCACACTTGATAGCGTTCCAAGCCATTATAGACCATATATCATCAATGATGATAAGATACCTAATAGAACATTTGTTAGTGGATAGCATCAATAAGTTACGATATTTGTGGAATCCAAATAAAGAAGTGTAAAACTCCAAAATCGTATGTTAATTAGAACTGTAGTAAAAACTTGTATATTCTAGGTACTCAAACCAGTACTAAAATACATGATACTTTTAGGTTTCCATATGTAGTTTAAGACTTCACGTTCAACAAAAAATTTGTCTTTCACTTTTCTTTTCTTTTGAAAATGTTATTTATCAATACTTGTTTGAATGCAAAATTAGTAGATATAGTTACAACACAATAAGACTTAATTCATTAGATTAAAAGTAGATATAGTCCGAGAAGAAGGAAGGGAAGGCACACAATGATCAACCTTCTGATGACTCCTACCCCGAAGATGTTGTGGATGTTGTTAGCATAGCCCAATTGAAGCTTGGGAAAGATGGCAAGATAATGAAGTGTGAGTACATTAAGTACTACAAGGCTGACTCCCACAAGTGTCTCATGGCCATGGATGTCAAGGATGAAGAGCATGTTCACTCCCACAAATGCCTCATGGCAAAGGAGTTAAATGTACCTTCCATTCCTAATCTCATGTATATCCACTCTCAAGCCTCCTACCGATATATTTCACGATGTGGAGGGTGTTAGTTGTAATAATGATGAGAAACAAATATTGGTGGGATTGCATGGAGAAAGTCTTGATGAATTCAATCATTTATGGATCGTGTTATGCAATGGAATGAGACCATGAGGGAACTTTAAACAGTCATCACCGTGGAACTCTTTGAGAAAAACTTCGAATTAGAGGAAGCTAGAAAGTATTCCTTATGCATGACCATCCAAACTAATGAAGATAATGTTGGTAAGAACATAGATTTTTTTGATAGGGCAACTAAAATTTGTCAAGAACAAAGTGCTTCTAATAGCAAGTTTGAAGTAGCTCATGCTACTCTAACTTGGGATTTATAGCTCCTAGAAAAGGCCCACAAGTTGAGCATCGAACTTATGGAGAGTCATGAGGAACTTCAAGTTAACTACTTGAATGCTCTTTCTGAGCCTAACACTCCTATTATTGTTGATGTTGGTGCTTGTGCTACTAACTCTACTTGTGATTAAACGGTTCAAATTGAGGAAAACAAAATGTTGAGTGCCCAACTTGAGAAAGGGGTAGTGTCTTACATTCAAGGCAAGAAGAACCTCAATGAGGTGTTTATCATACATAAGGAAGTGTTCGCAAAAGAAGGACTTGGTTTTGATTCAAGTTCAGTAATGAAGGATGCCACTCCTCATAAGGTTGCATTTGTGCATTAAGGGCACGAGGAGATGGTCATCCAGTTACCTAGGTTAGCACTTCCATTCTGATTGAAATAATTTTGTAATAAAGCCCATCTGCTCGATGTATTGTTCCTTGAATGTCTGCCTTTGCCTTGCCCGCGACCTATGTTCTACTTATATGCCATGTCTGAGCCCCTTCCAAGTTGACGCTCGAGAGGGAGGTGCGCGATGCAGGAGGTACCATCGATGGTTGAGGATGGTGGTAGTCAGCTTGTGGTTGAGGAAGAGATCTTTCTAACCCAGGCGAGTTGAGGATGAGAATTGGAAAGGTGTGATTATTCATTAGTCCATAGTTGACTGTAATGCTCAGGGAGCGCCTCGTCCCTGTTTGTATCCTTTGAGCGCACTCCCAGAAGTAGCAATGAAATTAAGGTAATCAGTGGGCCTCGTGGACACGTTGTAGGTGTGGTTGAGGGCCTATTTTACGTTTTATGAGTAGTATCCTGTGTTTCACATGCTGATTTTGTGTTGTGAGTCAAAATGAACTTTACTATTTGTATACCAAACATTAAATTATGAATTTAAACAACACAACAAAGCCTTATATTTTATTTGTATCTTTTGTGCTGCACATTTAAGAAATAAATTATAATTACCAGGGTATACCATATTTATAGCTTGTTCCATTTGTGTTTGTGTTATGGAACGAATGAGACATGTGATAGCAATAACGGCTAGTGATGCAATAGTTTTTGTTATGTTATAAAATGCTACAAAACTCAAATAATGATAAGTAATTACGCATAAGACGTACTACTTGACAGAAGTAATAATACCAAAAAGTACCTCTTATCTTTCAGTAGTTCTCTTAGTTTTGCAATGGATTTTTTTTCGTCCCAAATATCTATATCTTTTGTGAATGCTTCATTCTTGGACACTTGGGAGATCACATCCTTGATAATTTTCTTTGTATCTGGCTTTTGGGAGACTGACACAAAAGCATGACAATAAAAATGCCCTTGAATCTTGTGATAGACCTCATTTGCTAAGGTTGTCTTGCCCAATCCACCGAACCCAACAATAGACAATATTTTGCGGTGATGTTTGTTTTCTTCTTGCACCATCCATTTGGCGAGATCATCCCTGGGACCATCAATGCCAACAAGGTGTGCCTCCTCGGCAAAGAGAGCGGCCAACCGGGGATCCACTATCGCATGGCCCGAGATGCTACAAGCAATATCATCTAGCTTGTAACTAGTTTTTAGCTCTTTCACCTCCTTGATGTGAAACTTCAGATCATCAATTTGGTTGGCGATTCCACGTCGAGCTCCAAGCGTCTTTAGACGGCGAGCCATCTCGTGGAAGAACTCCTTGAAGCCAGCAGCATGCCCACCTTTGCCGAGGTGGTGAATGAACTTGTCAAAGCAATCTTCTGTGTCGTATGCCAACTCCCTCACCAGTGATATCCATTCCTTCACTTGGTCATCAGGATCTTGTAGCTTTGTGTACTTCTTGAGTGCACCATGCATGCAGGTAAGCTCAGATTGGAGTGACCGGATCTCGCGGCGGACCCCTTTCAGGCGTCTGCACTCGTCGGCAAGCAAGGCAGTGAGCTTCACCAGGAGCGGGCCCAACGCTCCCTGTGAAGCGGTCACCACAGGCTCCATCAACCCTCCTGTGCTTCTGTCTTGTTTGGTTCTGGCTGGAACCTAGAGCTCGATCGGTTGCAGCCCTACTCCTGGAGAAGATTTGTCCTGCAGCAGCACCACCACCACCATCGACAAGAGTAAAGCATCAAACAGCTGCAGCACAGTTCAAGCAGCAGCGGCAGAAAGCAAGCAAACTTAACAAAGTACCAACAGCCTCACCACCACCGCCGCCATGATGCCTGGCCTAATCACCACGCTTATCGCTCCCCTGCCATAAGCTCGACGCAGTCATGGTGGTATATCGGAAGGGACAATGCGTTTAACGAGATGTGCGAGCAAGCTAGCGAGCAGAGCCGCTGCCGTAGTAGAGACTGACTGAGGCGGGAGTGGAAGGAGGCTATTATGCAATTGGGTGAGTGCCTTTCCTTATCGAGGAACCCGATGCTTTGTTCCTTGCCTTCCAAGTGGGTGTGGGTGACCGTTTCCTTTCCAGAAATTGGATGCTCTTTCTTTGGCTCAGCATAATAAATCTTGCTTTGTCAGCCACTTGTATCTGCCAGCAAGCAAATCTTATCATTCGATATGCTAGACAAATAATTGGGAAGGGTACTGATTCAATTTGAGAAATACTATTAGTTAGAGCATCTCCAACGGCCGCACAAAAAATTCGCGCCCAATAAATTTTATAACGCGTCACTGTAGCACTTTTAGTGCGCCGGGACCAACATTGCTTTAGCAGACGCCCAAAAACACGCGTCCAAAAAAGCAAACAGTGCAAATTGTGAAGCGCGCCAAATCCGGACAACCAAATATGGTGCGCACGATGACGTTTTTCAGCGCGTGTCCAAAACTTTTTACCGCGCGCATAATTTTACAACTTCGGTTGGAGCTGTTCGGCCCAAATAAAAACAACATTTTAGCGCGCGGAGCTCTTTTTGGTCGCCTGTTGGAGATGCTCTTAGAAAATTCAGAACTATTTGCAGCCCACCTGATGAGGTTGTTACTTCAGCAAATATATCTTGCTCCTGACCGAATGCAAGCAACCACACTCGCAAATCACATGTGTGCAGCCCAAATTTGTACAACAACAAACTAAACCTTAGGCCAAGGTACATTCAAATTTCAAATTGCGTGACAGCTGGGACATTGACAGCTGTAAAGAGAAACCATAACGCTAAAATTTAAGCATGTATTATTGGTATTCTTTGATTTCTTTCCTTTAAAATAAGTTCACTTTTGATTATCAGCATACAGGTCCGTCAATGGAAACAGACCCACACACAGGAATTAGCTTCATAATGTTGTTCTTAACAGAATAATCAATAGAAACATTATGCCAAGTTCACACAGAACTGTTGAGTATATTGATTATTAGGAAAGATAAGATATACAAGGATTAGTTCTGGCTTGTCTTGTTCTCCGAATTGATCATTGTACTCCTATATATATGCCCACGAGGCTCAAGCAATACAATAACAATTCCACCAAATCCCCTCTCTTCCTTCTAAAATGGTACCAGCATAACCGATCCAACCCTAGCCGTCACCCGCCACTTCCGCCCTGCGCGCCGTCCCCGGGGCGGTCGGCCTCCATGACCGCCGCCGGGGGCCGCGTCGCCCATACCTACGGTTCGTAAGCCGGTCGTGTTGACCGCCTGCTCTAGAGAGTCTTTTACCCGAATCCTTACTCCGAGTTTTCTCTCTCCCGCCGGTCACCTTGATCGGCGTTTTTTTGGTTTTCCGATCTAAGAAGATAGGGTTGCGTCGCCCACCATCGCCGTCGTCCCCCACGCGCCTCTACTTCGACCCCGGCGCGAGCAGTCGGCTTCTCCTCCGACCCAGCGGCCATGCGCGTCGCGGCAGCTCGTCAGGGCCAGCCGTTGTCCGCGCGTCGGCCCGCCCATCGCCCTGCGCCGACCATCACCGCCATGCGCTGTCCTGGACACCTGCATCGCCCCGACTCGGCGGCCTCACAACATGCGGCGACCCATCACAGCCGCCCTGCGCGTGCCGGCCCGCCCGTCGATATACGCTGTGCCTGTACGGCCGCTCTGCATATAGTTCACTTTTGATTATCAGCATATTGGTCCGTCAATGGAAACAGACACACACACATGAACTAGCTTTATAATGTTGTTCTTAACAGAATAATCAATGGAAACATTCTGATGCCAACTTCACACGGGAACAAAGAAAAAACAAATACAACCACTACCGGGTCACTTTTATTTGAGATTCCCTGGGCACACCATGATATTGAGTAGTACTTCGCTGAGCTTCATGAAGATATAGAGAAAATACATGTAATATTTTAAGTAGAAACTAAGCAATAGCCATTGCATACCGGAAAGCATCGTAATACTTCAACTTCCTTCATGGGCATAAGCATTCGTCGTTACTCTCCGGTGTCTCCCCGGAGAGCATGAGCTGCAAGGAAACTTAGTACATACGAAACCAAATTAACCATGGATTCATCCAACTGAAGCAGCCAGACTTAGATACCTACCAATGATCCTGTTGCTAAAAAACTAAGAAGGTTTATAAGGTGGATAGATGCGCATGCATGGAGAATAAATGCACGCATCATCTCTGAAAGATACACCGCTGGCAGGAATTCACAATGGATTAGTGCCAGCCAACACCATGGCAGCAATATATTATACCATACACACGCATGTGCTATCTATATTATTCTTATCTTTAAGGACAAATCATTTTCTACAAAGTGAATGAAATACTAGTATTGATAGACACCGCGTCACTACTAATAGTGCAACAAATGCTTCCAACTTGTAGGCAAGGGGCAAGCACATATGCATGGCCGAGTATATATATGAAGCACACAGCTGCTGCCCTGGAAACGAAACAAATAAAGGAACTCCAAATGACCATGATCAGCTTGTTGTGGTCGCTTGCCACCGTCTTGTCGATGATGGCCGTGGCAAGTGCTGACGACAAGGCTGCGCTGCTAGCTTTCAGAGTGCGACTCAGCCTCTCCGGCTCTCCTCCCACACTGCCGCTGGCCTCGTGGAACGAGAGCATCCACAGCCTTGATGATATCATCTTTCATTAGACCCCAATTCTGCTGGAAAAACCTCGCAGGAAAGCCATCTGGCCCTGGCGCTTTTAACGGTCCAATTTGAAAAAGGGCATCACTTATTTCTTTTTGGTAAAAGGTTTGCATAGATCACTATTCATATTATCAGTCACACGAGGCTTGACTATCGAAATAATGTGGGATTGATCCACCTCCCCTAGAATATAGTTGTTTAAAAAACGAGTTTGCAATACCTTTCATTTCCTCCAGATTTTCCGTGAGTCAACCATCGTCCTTCCTAAGAGCCCGAATAGAAAAAAAAATGTTCTCCAAGAAGCTTTTCGCTGAAAATATTTTGTATTAAGATCTCCCCCTTTCATCTTGTCTAGACGAGATCTCTGCTTCCATAATATTTCTTCCTTAATAAGAAGTTCATCCATCTCCCCTAAAATTTTCTTTCTCTCCAACAAAGCAGCATGATCAGTTCTATTTAACAAAATGTCTAGTCTCTTACGAGCCTAGTCAAGTTTCTTTGGCAGGTACCCAATATGCACCCGCCTCCATCCATGAGGAGATTACATTAATTTTTCTAAATTATTGGCAACATCTTTCAGATCCTTTATGCTTGATCCTCTATTCCAACAAGCATTAAACTGTTCATCCAAAACACGACCTTCCCTCTCCCAGTAAGATTCATATTTCAACTCTAGCAAACCTCCCACCCCGCACACTACCCATCAACTCAACTAAAATGGGGCAATGATCATACCTGGTGCTAATAATATGGGAGACCTTACATTTAGGGAAAATAGAGGACCAAAGAGGGCAAGCCACTCCACGGTCAAGATGTATCTTAACATTCTTGTTGCCCTCTTGCATATTATTATACGTCCACAGAGCACCTTGAAACCCAAATCAAATAAATTGCACTCTGACAGAACTTCACGAAAATTGGCTATGAGTCCAGGAGATCTCTTACGTCGAGAGAAGTGTTCATTTTGCCATGTAGCTTGATTAAAATCCCCCCACCATAAACCAAGGTCCAACACCAAGAGGTTTAATCCGCCGCAAAAGATCCCACATAACATACCTCTGGCTCGCCTTAGGCTCTCCATAAATAAATGTGCACCTCCACCATCACCCTTGTTGACGTACATATCCACAAAATGTTCACTATATTTGTTCAACTCACAAGAGTAGGCTTCATTCCAAAACACGGCTAGACCTCCATCTTTACCATGGCCAGAAACAATAAACACATTATTCATACCCAACCGGTAGCACAAAAGCTCAACATACTCTTTATTTTTCCTAGTTTCCGAAAGAAAGATAACATTGTGACGGTGCATCTTAGTCAGACACACAAGCTCTTGAACCGTACGAGGTTGTCCCAGCCCACGGCAGTTTCAATTGAGAATTTTCATGGTTCCTGACGGGCGTCATCAAACACGCCCATCAGTTGACCGGCAGCCCCAGGGCCGGTTGCTTTCTTAGGAGTGCCACCTTCCTCCTCTCCCACAGATTCTCTCCTCCTTTCCTGAAGTTCTTCCTCTCCCTCATCTATCTCTTTACTTACATGAACCATAGCCCCATCAACACCTACTACAGCCTCAACCCTCTCACCACACACTCATTTACAAGTTACAGAGATGTCATTTTCACTCTTATACTCTAAAATCTAGAGCATAGTAAAAACTAAGCCTTGATCTTCAGAACGACGCCTCTTACTTCCCGCCATGCTCTCTAGGATGGCAGCATAGGCGACCTTGCGACTGGATAACTCACAGCCACTATTTGGGGGAGTGGGAGCCCCAAACTTGACATGCTTGGCACACACACGATGAACAGCAGCACGCTCCACTTGATCCTCTCTGTACATTCTTTTCCAGCGGCCCCATTTTGATTCAGCTCCAGTTTCATCAACGTCCAGCCGGAAACCAATTCCGGCCAAACCAGCAAGGACTCTTGCTGAGCCACGATCAGCCGGCAACACCTTTGCAACGGCCAGAGGTAGGATGCCCTGGTCAGCCACCTTTGCCGCAGTGTACCTGGCACCATCAGTCGCAGCAAGCATCATTGACTTGTTCTGGTTAATATCACCTGCAACATGTTTGTAAGCCAACACAGCAGCAGCAGAGCAAGTCTCAGGGTCTTCAACAGTTAGCAGTGCACCCGAAAACACATCAGAAGCATTTTTGGCCATGTGGTGGCCGCCTGCATCAGCTAATGCATCTTGCTGCATGTGCCCAGGTGCACTCCCAGCTAGCGGCACAACCGGACGTGCCCCCGGCTGCGTCCCAGCCGAAGAGGAACGTCCAGCTAATGTACTGGGATGAGTCAGCATGAGCAGCCTTGTTGGAATTATATGTCCTGCAACTATATTCAAATTACTAGGAATTACAAAATATTCGGAATACCTCATTATGGAATTATATACACGCATTTGTGCATGGAATTACTTTACATGATTATCATGGAATTACTTTACATGATTATCATGGAATTATCACTTGTTGGAATGTATTTAAGTAAAATATGCTTAAGGAAGCTGGTAGATTATCAGTGGAATACGATATACTATTTATATTGGAAAGACTAACCGCGTACACTGATAATTGGAAGGCGCTAGATCATATAGTTAGATTACAGCCCTAATGTTGATCTACGTAATTAGAGGAATTTACACTTTATTATGACGCGTTGCTCATAAGCGCGTGCTTCGGGGACATAACGGGTAGAATCCGTTAACAGACAAATATGATCGTGGTTGGTAATTTGATCTCGACTCTATCCCGGAAACTAGTGAAAAGAACTAGAAATCTTATATCTGTATAAGAGGTGGACTCTTTGGAAAGACAATATAAGAAGGTCCCTACCCCCTAGCCTCAGATATGCGAATTGTGAGAGGCACCATGCATAAGCGCAGAGGAATAGGGGATAGACCGCAAACCCTGAATTTCTAACATTGACATCTGAGCTAGGTTTACCACCGCCGATGCTGTGATGTGCGTGATTGATTCCGCTGCAAACTCGGTCTGATGTACGTATACGGCGCGAAGCTGCCGCACGATTCCCTCGCTTCCGCTTCGCCTCTGCAACACGTTCAACGGTGTGACTCCATCACGTCAGATGATTTTGTCGCCGTATGATTGCAGCTGCTGTGGCTGCGTAGGAACCGTCGCCTACATACTTTCTGCTAAGACGGCGAGATCCATCCACAAAGATCGCAGGTGGACTGACGCTTTATACTGCATCTGTGTGGATCTGATCCGTGGAATCCCACAAGCCTGCCGTAGCCACCGATGTATTCACGGCCTACAATTTTCACCGAGATAAAGGAATCTGCAGCAAAACACATGGATATCGAGTAAGGAGTAGCTCGGTTGGAACTTTTGTCAAACCGAAAAGGTGTGTACTCCGTACTGGTTCCACTTATCACGTTGACCAAGAAAATCAATTGGGGCATAGCCAATTTACGTCCTCAATCATGAAGGTTGGGGTGGCTATATTTTGTTTCTAATATTATTTATCTGCACTGCGAAGAGCAAGGAAGCTTGGAAAGGAAACTACAGGCATTGTCTTGCACCTAGAACAAGAAACAAAAATTTGCTGCTACTTGCATGTTCACAGGAATTGAGGAATTGAGTCAGCATGCTTCTGATTTGCTCGATTATACAGATTGGGATTTTTGGCACAACCATATATCAACTCTCTTCACGTACAATTTCTTAGACCGGCTACAGTTGTTTCAAACTGTCAGCGACCCGCCTACACTATTACATGGATAGGACAATGGGCTGCTCTTGGGCCCGCACTAAAGTAATTGGAAAAAGCCGCTACAAATATGCGTGGAGATGACAACGAGTGGATCGGCTTGGACGGAAGGGCTCGGCCTAGCACGGCTTTGGCTGGCGATCTCTCTATGTAGCTCGTGTTCGTCTTTCCCTGTCTCCTCCTTCCTATGCTTCTTCCTCATGTAATCCACCAATTGTAGCCAAACCATGGTGATTGAGTGAATCAACTAGTTGGATCCTCACAATTGGTATCAGAGCTGTTCGATTCTGCACCAAAAATCCACCAAAATTTTTCTCAATCAATTCCATGGACTCACGGCGGCACGCCGAGCTCCTGGCGAGCCTCTCGCCGGAAGGTTGGGCGACATATGAGGTACTCAGGGCCTAGTTAGCCCGTGATCTGGGCCATGTCTTCCCCGACGCCAAGTACGGCCCCGACCTGGCGTTTTCGACTTCGTCAACAACGTGCTCGTCCAAGCCTCTATGCGTCTCGAGCAGCGGCATCACAACCAACGGTTCCCATGAATCGGAGGTTGCCGCCTCCTCCACCAACCCCGCTCCAGCAGCAGCGGCAGCTGCCAGGGGCATCTCCGTGTCGAGCGCGACTTCCGCCGCCCCCGCATCATGCGGCGTCACCTCCCTCATCGCGTCGTCCTCCAACTGCTCGACGAGCCCAAGAGGAGACAGCGGTGCGGCACCAGACACCACTCCTCCGGTGTCCACAAGTCCCATCGGCATGCCTGCGTCCACCATGCAGAGCGAGACGGACCAGGTGCTTGAGACGCCCGTCACCTGTTCGACGTTGGGCCTCTACCCCGTCGCCAGCACCACCCATGCCAACAAGGTGCCCCTACCCAACCTCGTTGTGTCCCCATCACGATCCTACTCCACCTCCACCTGCATGGCAGCCGTGTCCATCTCAGATGCTTCAGAACTTGCCCTCGCCATGCCCACCATGTGTTCGACCGAGTGCTCAGGAGAAGAAAATAGTGCAACAAGGACCACACCCACTCCTACAGCAGCACCACTGTCATCCTCGACCAGTGTTGTTCCTGCTACGTGTGAGGTAGGCACAGAGGTCAGTTCCATGGCTCTGATGGATATATCCAGTTCATCTCCAACCCCCACAGAGGTCACAACCACCCAAGCATTGTCGCCTCCCAAGTTTTCAATAGAAGACCTGAACGGCGAGACCCATGTGGCTTGGCTCAAGTATTTCATCAGCCCACATCACCCGTTGCGGCAGGACGCGTGGCTCTCCGAGTTCAAAACTGAATTGAAGTAGAGCCGCGAGGAATTATTGGCAGCCAGGAAGGAGATGAACTCAGTATCCTTGCTCACAATCAGGATCCTATTTCAGTGTGTTACAGGTTATGGGCTATTAACATTGTCATGGGATCCTGGATAGCATGCAATTGATTCAGCTGAAATTATTTGCGATCGAGGTATCCTTGCCATTTCTTAGCAACTTTCGGTCCCTAATGCAAGCACTTCATTGCCCACTTGTATTGGGATTCCTCAGTTCGAGCATTTGCAAAATGTGCTCATTGTATTGCTACAACTACGTCGTGCTTGGTTCCAATTGTTATCTTGTTCTGCCCTGAGACCATTGTTCTGGAAGAGGGTGATGTGTGGATATTATTTCCATCCATCAAACATAAGAATGACTAGTTGCCAGTAGAAACAGCACCGCCTCGTCTCCTCCTCCTCCTCCTCTAAGAAAGAAAGTTTAGGGTTCCTACCTCTAGCCGGCGCCGGCGCAGGTCCGCCTCATCTCCAGTGGCCCTAGGGCCATGGAGGCGCGGTGGATCCTGCCAAGGGCCGGCGGGAGGGCTCCGCTTTTAGTCGATTTTTTCAATCTTGCTAGGGTTTGTGTCCTGCTCAGGAAGACGAGACGGCGGCGGCTCCCTGAAGATGGAATAAAGGTCTCCCCGCCTAGCCCCCGTTCTGGCAATTTGTATAGCATCGTTGGTGGGCGTGTGGAGGTGTGTCTCCGGCAGATCCATCTTTGGTGGATTTGTTCGGATCTCGTCGTTGTTCGTCTACGTTCGGGTGTCTTCGGTTTGGATCCTTCCGATCTACGTTATTTTTCATCGGCGACGGTTGCTGTTCTGGGGTGCTGGTCCTATGGGGCCTTAGCACGATGACTTCCGACTGTCTACTACAACAAGGTGTGCCCGACTCCGGCGATGGAGGGGTGATGACGGCGGCGCGCCTTCGGCTCGCTTCAGTGCTCCTAGTCGTCGCTAGGTGGTCTACGAATCTAGATGTAATTTTTATTTCTTGTGTTCGTTGTACTGCCATGATTGAAGATGAATAGATTGGAAGTTTTCTCGAAAAAAAAGAATGACTAGTTGCCATGAGTTGGGTCTTAATTCCTCATATACATGTCAGCAGCTACAGATTGCATGGTCATTCATTTGGGAATTCTCTGGTGTTGGATTAAAGAGGACTGAGGTCAGCTTCTTACCCGAATCAGCTGGTGGTTTGCCAGTTGTTGTATTCAGTACTCGGTTCTCGGTTCTTGCATATTGTGTTACCAATACAGTACCATTTGCCTGTTCTAAGTTTTGTGTTGGAGCTAGGGTATTCTTCGGTCAGCTAGGGCAATTTCTCAGTGGCAAACATTGGGCACAAATTTGGCTGTTAAACATCCTTGTACATACTGTACTTACCCAAAGTGTTACAGTTTTTTGTTTCTGGGACACATCTGATCATGGGCAGAAGAATTCATGCAGTTGGTGGTGGTCTGGCCATGAGAGATTTCCTTGTCCTGCAGTCGAAGTTGATCACACTACGAGATGGTGCTCTGTTAAACTAAAATATTGGTCTTCTGGGCTTATGCTTAAGACTGCATCATTCTTATTAAAGGAACCTTACTGTTTGTATCCTGGAGCTGACATGCTAGAAGGTCACATTATCGGTGCAAAAATTACTAGCGTCTTGCTTGCCATGAACCAGTTCCATGGAGGTGAATATTTCTGGTTCCTTGGGTCCTCTTGTTCTGGTTTGATCTTGTTCTCTCTTGAGCACTTCGAATGGAAAATCGCCTGGCTAGCTTGGTTCCGAGGTTTAGTTCATGTCTCCAGCCATAAAAAATGCTTCAGTACAGTCCAAGTTTATATGTTCACCGACTCCTCCTTGGTTATGTGGCTTCCTCGTGTGGCTGAGCTCCTCGGCCATAATACTGAACCTTCCATTCTTATTGGCCATAAGTGGAAATTGTTGCAAGCTTTTCTGTTGCAGTCAGTGCCACTACTGCCAAAGCTTGATGAAGCTCTTGGAGTCTATTGGAAAATTGCATGGCCACTTCATGTTTCAGTCAGTGCCACTAATGCCAATGGTAACAAGGCTGAACCTATCTACTTCACATGGGTTTCCAAAGAGTTAATTCCTTCTGGACTTGATCCTTTGCGCATCAAGTTGTCTTTTAGTGCTAACCACTATGAGAAGCTTGAAATTCCAAGGCACTTAATTAGATTATTATCTTGGGGCATGCAACGACTGCAAGAATTGTTGAACTACACTACATTATTTGAGGAATTCCTTGTTAGTTTTATTGTGCTGGTGCCCATCTACCGGCCTGATACCCCTCTTATTCTATATGGGTTTGAGCTGCTCCAATGGAAGATTGCTTATTATTTTAGTGATGCATTATCAGATTCAGCGCACGTTCAGTGGATAATGTCTTGGTCACTCTGCAATGCATGTTCTGTTATTGGCGATGGCAACATATCGAGGCGAAGCATATACGATTATGGAAAGATTTTCATCCATATGACATGGGATCCAGGTGGTTGAGCATGCTTTCGGCTTGAGGGCAAGCCGGATTTTACGAGGGAGGGATTGTCAGCGACCCGCCTACACTATTACATGGATAGGACAATGGGCTGCTCTTGGGCCTTTGGCCCGCACTAAAGTAATGGGAAACAACCACTACAAATATGCGTGGAGATGACAACGAGTGGATCGGCTTGGACAGAAGGGCTTCGGCCTGGCACGGCTTTGGCTCGCGATCTCTCTCTGTAGCTCGTGTTCGTCTTCCCCTGTCTCCTCCTTCCTCTGTTTCTTCCTCATGTAATCCACAGATTGTAGCCAAACCTGTTGGAAATATGCCCTAGAGGCAATAATAAAAGTATTATTATTATATTTCCTTGTTCATGATAATTGTCTGTTATTCATGCTTGAATTGTATAGTACGGAAACAGCGATACATGTGTGAATATATAGACCACAATGAGTCCCTGGTAAGCCTCTAGTTACTAGCTCGTTGATCAACAGATGGTCACGGTTTCCTGGCCATGGACATTGGATGTTAGTGATAACGGGATCACATCATTAGGAGAATGATGTGATGGACAAGACCCAATTCTGAGCCTAGCACGAGATCGTATAGTTTGTAATGCATAAGCTTTTCGGTGTCAAGTATTTATTCCTTAGCCCATGAGGTTGTGCAACTCCCGGATGCCGTAGGAATACTTTGGGTGTGCCAAACGTCACAACGTAACTGGGTGGCTATAAAGGTACACAACAGGTATCTCCGAAAGTGTCTGTTGAGTTGGTACGAACCGAGACTGGGATGTTGTCACTCCGTATGACGGAGAGGTACCTCTGGGCCCACTCGGTAAGACATCATCATAATGAGCTCAAGGTGACTAAGGAGTTAGTCACGGGATGATGGATTATGGATCGAGTAAAGAGACTTGCCATGACGAGATTGAACAAGGTATCGGGAATACCGACGATCGAATCTCGGGCAAGTACCGTACCGATGGACAAAGGGAATAACATACGGGATTGAGTGAATCCTTGACACAGTGGTTCATCCGATGAAGATCATCGAGGAACACGTGGGAACCAACATGGGTATCCAGATCACGATGTTGGTTATTGACCGGAGAGTGGTCTCGGTCATGTCTACGTGTCTCCCGAACCCGTAGGGTCTACACACTTAAGGTTCGGTGACGCTAGGGTCGTAGAGATACATGCACGTGGAAACCCAAAAGTTGTTCGGAGTCTCGGATTAGATCCCGGACGTGACGAGGAATTCCGGAATGGTCCAGAGGTAAAGAATGATATATAGGAAGTCCAGTTTCGGCCATCGGGTGAACTCCGGGGGTCACCGGGAGTGTCCCGGGACCACCGGAGGGGTCCCGGGGGTCCACCGGGTGGGGCCACCCTTCCCGGTGGGTCCCCTAGGCCGCAAGGGGGAAGGGGCCAGCCCCTGGTGGGCTGGCGCACCACTTGGGCCCCCCTCCATGCGCCTAGGGTCGAAACCCTAGGGGAGGGGGGGCGCCCCCTATGCCTTGGGGGGCAAGTTTCCCCCTAGGCCGCCGCCCCCTGGCCCCTATATATAGTGGGGGGGGGGGAGAGGGCAGCCGCACCCCAAGCCTCTGGCGCCTCTCCCCCTCCCGTCACACCTTTCTACTCCTCCGCAGGGCGCCAGCGAAGCCCTGCAGGATTTCCCGCTGCATCCACCACCACGCCGTCGTGCTGCTGGATCTCCGACGACCTCTCCTCCCCCCTTGCTGGATCAAGAAGGAGGTGACGTTGCTGTACCGGACGTGTGTTGAACGCGGAGGTGCCGTCCGTTCGGCGCTAGATCATCGGTGACGAAGAACGCGAAGAGTACGACTACTTCATCCACGCTTCTTCGAACGCTTCCGCTCACGATCTACAAAAGGGTATGTAGATGCACTCTAATATGCTCATTGCTAGATGTCTCCTTAGATTGATCTTGGTGAAAGCGTAGAAATTTTTTGAATTCTGCTACGTTCCCCAACAAAATCATGGTGATTAAGTGAATCAACTAGTTGGATCCTCACACAAACTATTTACCAAGGAACTGCTGCTGCTATTGTAAGGTAGGTAATTGATTTCATGATCAAATCGGAACGATGATCAATGTCGACTGTCAGCCACACTCAGACGGCATATACATGAATTTGGTGTACTCTGGAACTCGTACTCTTGCAACGAGGAATACACATCTGACATATACACCGCCGTGCCGGTTGTGTCCGCACTACTAGTTGCTCTCGTAGAATCATGATTACAGTTAAATTGAAGCCGGAGGATTTTCAAGGAAGAGAAGAAATTAGACATGTTATTGTTTATGCACGTGGAAGACAAAATATTTGAGGATAATGTTTTTTTTCAGTTTCTTCGTCGGAAGTTGACATCACTTGTTTTGGAGGAAGTGGGAGACACTCCATGAAAAATGAATTAATAGTTTTGACTTTACATCACAACAAGGAAAATATGTCTACTCCTTGGAAGAACTAAAGGAGGACTCCGGATTAAATATGTGGACGGACTGAACAAAGCAAATGATTACATATTGAAAATTATCATGGTGGAAATATTGTACGGAAAATTGTGCATAACTTGGAAAGGGTTTTTAGAAGTGTTCTTATTGAGCATCACTTGTTTATGGAGGAAGATGAGAGACACTCTAAGGACAAGGAAATTTGCTCTTCATTTGTTGTTGGATTATACTATTTTATATACATCATTTATTGTTGGAATACCATAGCAACTTTGTTGTCATGCAACAATTTCAATGGAAAATTGGTGTACTTTGGATTGGAAATTATGCCATGAAACTCCCTTGTGGAGGAAAACTATTATTGTTATAGGACAATTTGGCAACTTCAGTGAGAAGGTATTTGATTTATTGTTTTAACTTGGAATCTATTGATTATGACATACTATTTGGAAAAGGAAGAGTGGAAATATTGCTCAATGGTTGAATTAGTGCATTACGAATTTTTATACAATGGTCTATCTTTCTTGATGTCCATTGGAAGTTGGCAAACCACATTGTTTATATTTGGCAAAGATAACTCCATATGGAGGAAGAGCAGCAATGGGAACACATGCTTGGAATCTTATTATGTACATCATCAACGACTTGGTCATGTATCTTGGAACTGGTCAAGAGGCTTATTGATTCTGGAATTTTAAATTTAGTGGGAGGACTATGGTACATTGGAAGCATATTTTTTTAATACACCATGTTTATGAAGGTGGAAGGAGATGGAAAGGCTTCACATCGTTAATTATTTACTTTGATATACTTATGGTATTTTTCTTATATACTCCCACTAGAGTTCCGTTTTTTTCTCAATTCATTGATGATTGCACTTGATATGGTTATGTTTATACTATTTCAAAATACAAGTTGGAATGTTTTATTGTGCTTGTCACATGTTATACTGAAGTGGAAAATTAGTTGATTAAAACATTTCAAAGTTTTAACAATTGATTGGTGGGAGAATTACACTTCAGGAATATATCGTTTGTATGTAACGAGCATGGAACTATTTACCATTGTAATATACCATACACTCCACAATTGAATGGATGAATTGACTGTCTTGTATACTCCATTGTTTCTTTGGAAAGAAGCATTGCATACTATCATTTGTTGATATCATTCTCCATTTAGTACAGTGTGACTGGAAGGAAATCTTCTATTTTTACATGATTCTCAGTTATTATAAAGCGCACACCAGGAAATTTTTATGGTTATTCTGTGGAACAAAGGGTGTTTCCTTAGTTATCTGGAAAAAAATATTGGTGGAAAATAGGAACACAATCATTTTTATGATCTGGGTGGAATTATTGACAATCATACTAAAATATAATCTTGACCCCATAGAAACTACACGTGACACTCCCAACATGACATGCTTAGGATAGGTGGGAGGAATTAGCTTGGAATATCATGTTTTCATAATTGTTATGTGTTGTTGGGGCATGTCACTCTAAATTTTAGAGGAATCACTAAATCCTCTTAAGTTATTTTTTTAATGTCAACTATGGGTGGAAGAATTGCAGGAAGGAACAAACTCAAATGAGGAAGAGCATAGTTTGGGAAGTTAATATCATACCAAATAACCGCAAGCCTATTGTCTGGAAGTGATATTTATTTTGTAAGGATATCTGGCTCGCAGGAATATTATAATTTCACTCTTGTTATTCAATTATTCACACAAAGGGAATTATACTTTGTGGAAACTCTCTCTCCAGGAATTTTGGGAAAGAGGAACTAAGCACATGGTTTCTAATTGAGTATATTAGTGTGTGGTCTTATAACAAGCTTCACATCAATGGAATAGCAGGTCATAAGGTTTTCTAAATGAAGCAAGGCGGTCATCTATAAATGTAAGTGTAAAGTATTTTGCTTTATTATTGTATATGTGTTTTATTGTTTGCAATGATAAAGTCACATTGATGGAAGTGAAAGCTTGGTCATCTTTTTTTAAAACATTTATATTGAAGGAACATTTGAAACATCCAATGCTTTCTGAGTGGAAATACATAGATTTTTTTTTGAAGTGTTCCTCTATGGAAAATTGAAAATCTGTTAAAATAGCTTTGATAAAGGGAATCATACTCAGTGAGGAATTACAGTTGAACTCATGAGGAAAATGGAATAATAAATGATACTGGAATTCGTATGTATCTTCATTATACAATCATACCATAGCTTTCGGAATTATGCTGCCTTCAAGCAGTGGAAGGAAAGACGAGCAGCTAATGGAATCTCACACGTCATATAAGATTGTGGAAAGTGCATCACAACCTGTCACTTGTTTTGGAATTTACATTTAAGGTAAATACATTGAGGAAGCTATTACTGTATCTATGAGTTGAGAAATAAGTCCAGGGATGCATATCCATATATTTTGTGAAGTACTAATACGGTGTAGGTTCACTGACCGAAGTCAGGAATTTCATTCAAAACATGGTTGCTTATGGAGCTTCATTTACTGATTGGATTTGATATTTATGAGGTTTTGGAACCTTTATTGAAGATGGTTATCTTCTATTTGACTCAATGTGGAATTATTCATATAATTGATATATGTGACTGAAAATAATTGATGCGAAATTTCATTTGAGGAAACAAAATACTGAAGGTGCCTATAAAGGTGGAATTACACTCGAGGAAATAATACTCGAGGCGCCGAGGACAGCTATGCTGGAATAATTAGGCGGAAACTAAAGGTCTCTAGTGATCTTAAGTGTCACAGCAAGGAACATACTGAGGGAAGATATCTCTATATATTTCTTTGGATTTTCAACGTAGTGTTAACCTGGTTGCTGAACCCTTGACTAAGCCTATTAGTCATGAGGTATTTGGTAAGCATGTTAAGGCTATGAGTTTACGAATATTCGAATGATCGTTTTGGACAAGTGGGAGATGTTGGAATTATGTGTCCTGCAACTATATTCATATTACTAGGAATTACTAAATATTTGGAATACCTCATTATGCAATTATATACATGTATTTGTGCATAGAATTACTTTACATGATTATCATGGAATTATCACTTGTTCGAATGTACTTAAGTAAAATATGCTTAAGGAAGCTGATCAATTATCAGTGGAATACAATATACAATTTATATTGGAAAGACTACCCGGGTATACTGATAATTGGAAGGAGCTAGATCATATAGTTAGATTATAGCCCTAATGTTGATCTACGTAATTAGAGGAATTTACACTTTATTATGACGCATTGCTCACAAGCGCGTGCTCCGGGGACATAACGGGTAGAATCCGTTAACAGACAAATATTATCGTGGTTGGTAATTTGATCTGGACTCTATCCCGGAAACTAGTGAAAAGGACTAGGAATCTTATATCTGTATAAGATGTGGACTCTTTGGAAAGACAGTATAAGGTCCCTACCCCATAGCCTCAGATATGCGAATGGTGAGCGGCACCACGGATAAGCGCGGAGAAGTAGGGGGTAGACCGCAAACCCTGAATTTCTAACAAGCCCAACCTAGGCGGCCCCTGACCCCAGTACACGCTCGTCCTCCCTGACCAGCTTGAGGGGAGACGTCCATGCTACAGGCTCCTTGACCGCCTGTCGCTATAGCCAGCAAGGTTGAGGCCGCCACCGACAGCTTCTGGACCGCCATAGCCACAACAGTGACTACCTTTTCCGACAGCTTGATCATCTCTGATTTGTCGCTGTCCTAAAGATCCTAGTCGTCCCGGCGGCCTCCCAAGCCGAGGTGCTGCCGACCAGGGCAGCTCGAAGCTTGCGTGGTGCTCCAGAAAGTATGCGCCTTGATGTCGTCGGAAAACGCAGGCTTCCAAATTTCCTTAGGGATGCTACAGAATCTGGCAGTGGTATGACCCAACAAGCCATAACAAAAGCAAAATTTTGGTAATTTTTCATACTTAACATCATATGGGATCTCTATTGTATTGTGAACCGGGGTCGTGTCGATGGTCTTCCTCAGGGGCTCGTCAATAAGATGCTCGACTCGGACCCGCAGGTGCTCGTCGACGATCTTTTTGTTTCGATAAGCCACCGCGAGTACCTTTCCGAGCTTGTCGCCCAGAATGTAGCCCATCTCCACCGTCTTGATCGGGAGTGGCATTAATGGCCGATTAACTTCTCGATCAACCATTCTTCGCGATTGAACTTCAGGACTGTTCGCCTCCACTCCCATCCCGCCGCAGCGCTCGCGTCCGTGCTACCGAACGGAAAGAGGAGGCGCTGTCAATCATGGTGAGGCGCCGCCACCAGAGGCTGCAAGCGAAAGAGACCGGTCGAGAGCTGTTTTACGGTTCGACCGGATCCTAGTATAGGCACAGTAGGCCCAAATTAATCTCACATGCTCAAAAAAACCACTGGAGCAGCGGCCCGAGAAGGTTAAAGCTCCTCAAGAAACCCGTGCGCGCGAGTTTGGTGCGGTTAAGACCTAATCGGACGACCAACAATGTGTAAACGTGATGATCCAACGGCTAGAAATGCCAATGACCTCTAAATTAGAATCGGTACAAGCAATTATTACTATGGATTCAGTATATGAAGATGACACTGGACTTTGGGCTTTGGCTGTAAATCTGTACAAGCTATGCATGTTTACATAATCTGAATGGCTGAGTTCGGTGCCTGCATGCTTACATAAGCTAGAGGCAAGTCCGCATGTGCCGGCTAAGCAGCGAAGGGAGCAGGGCGCGCGGCAACAGACACCTGCTAATCCTGCTAATTGCATGCTAATACGTGAAAAAATGCCCCCCTACTCCCTCTCTACAATGCCCCCATGCTGATGAACTCTTCCCGAAAAGAATCGCGCTGAATATATTGGGGGGAAATCCTCATCTGTTGCTTGAAAGGATGGAGGGAACTCACCTTGGGACGCACTCATTCTCGATCATGTAGCTCCTTTGTCTCTCCGTGTACCACAACCACCTCGCCGAGCCCCTTCTCGCAGATTCTTAAGAAAATGTCTCAAGATCAAGTTCCCAAAACAAGCTAGAATTTACCTCACCCATGTGAGTCTCAATGCTAAAAAGAAAACCAGAGCATCAACCAAATTCAGGAAAATAAGTTTGAACCCTGAAAAAAGTACAAACTACCATTTCCATGACTACTATGGTCACATACATGCTAGGCTTCAAAGTTGTAGCAACACCAAGCCTCTCTCGAATAGATAAAAATGTTTGCCTACCTGTATCATGCAGTTTGCGGTGTTTGCCCTACTATCCAACTAATTTTCCATGCATGCTGACGTACTCTCTATTGCCTAGGGGAAATCATCTTCTGTTGCCAGTATTTGCCTGAACCCCAAAAACTCTCTGGCAAAAAGTTTAATATAATCACTGTAAGTTGTAAAAAAAAACTTTCCTACTGCTGGGGAACAAGTGTTGTCAAACTTGACTACTATGGAGAACAAAATGTTGCATAAGTGCCAATTTGTAGGTTGAAAAATGCCTATCTCCCTGAGAACAAAATGTTGGTAAGTGCCGATCTACATCTAAAAACGAAGAAAACGTTGCCCTGGATGCTACAACACGCTGTGAAAATCATTAATCCTTTTTTTGGCAAGGGAAAATCATTAATACTTGTTCGATGGGTTAATGGATTGCTTGCTGATGCACTACACACACTCAACGGATATTTATCTGCTTGCTGTTGCACGCGGGACTTCACGCACATCGATTTCCCCCGCGGAACGCCTGACTGAGCATATCCTCTCCCAGCTCACCCACTACCCTATCCTTGCCCTCACCCGTTCGTCGGCATAGATGAAATCTTCTGCCCTCGTTTGTTGCAATAATCCCACCTACGTGTGTTAGGGTTGAATTAGGAATGTTTATTGAGTTGGTCAAGTTTGAATGTGACAGGAGAATATGTTTGTGTGATGGCTTGCATGCCATGACGTGGTAGTGTCCTAGTATAGTAGTATTATTAATTGTCCGATTAATATTAGATTAAGGAAAAGAAAGCTATGAAAGAGTACTAGTATTTGGAGAGTATCGGAGTCCGGCTAGGATTGTGTTGCCGGGCAGTGCTAGATTGAGTCTAGATAGGTTTAGGCGTCCAGGGTTGGCACGAATGGGATCAGAACCTTTTTTGCTGGTCGTCTGTGTATATATACACAGGATGTTGAGTGAGTTTTGTAACACGAAGAAAAAGAGAAGTGAAATAAAAAGGAGGAAAGAGGGCACGACAAGGCCCTTTGGCTATCCGTTTTTGTGCGCGTGTTCATCGGATGATGTCATGTGATCGATCCTGAGGGTGGAATTCCGACACCGTTCACAAGCCGGAATTAGAGAGGGTAGGGCGCGTGAATTACCTTCTCTCCCCAAGGAGACGTGGCAGCACGCCTCCCTTCGTCATCCTTCGCATCACCGATGGTCCACCTGCCCCTTCTCCCTTCTCTTTTCTTGCAGCAGCAGCGCCTCTCGATCGAAATGGCATTGCTTCGCCTACGTGTGGTGTTTGATGTCGTCGAGCTCATCACATGTACGCGCACCCCTGCTTTCTTTCGTCGTCGTCGTCGTCTCTTGCCGACCGTGGTCACTGGCGGTCTCTCCCTCTGTTCACGCTGTATGGTGGGGGAAAGAGGGGAATGGACAGGAGAGAGGACGATCTGGGGGGGCACGTTTCCCAAAAGAAACAAAAGCGACAAAAACACACTGCCATTCTTCCTTCGTCGGAACTCCTGAAGCGTTTGGGTATATTTAATGCTCCTTCATTAAGGACATTGATAACTGCCAAACATATGGTATATTAGAGATCCGTTCACACACTCTGTGTGGCATAATTAGGAGTCAAGCCACACGGTCATGTGCGGGAAAAAAAAATTAGAACTGCCCACACGTGTGGACGCAACTGTTACATGCCCAACAACTACTACTCATTCTCACCCCGTGCGCGTGGCATGAAATAAATCTACCCACACATCCTGGCGCAACCCGCGGGATGGCAACTTTAGTTACCCGGGATGGCGAATGTAGTTGGAAAAGCAAGCACTAGTAGAAAACAGGGCTTTGGTTTGGGACTGGCCAGCCCATTAGTCCCGGTTCATCCATGAACCGAGACCCATGGGGGCATACGTCCCGGTTCGTGCGCCAAGGGGGCCGGCCGGACCTCGTGGGGCATCTGTCCCGGTTGGTCTGGACCCATTTGTCCCGGTTCCAGGCACGAACCGGGACCACTAGGCCTCGCTCCTGGCCCACACCCATTGGTCCCAGTTCGTGACTGGAACCGGGACAAATGGGTGACCTTTAGACCCGGTTCCAGTAACGAACCTGGACCAATTGTTTGCTTATATATACCCCATCTCCGGCGAGCCCACACTGCTCTATTTTTTCTGGCCGGCGAGGGGAGAGCTTTGTGTGGTGCTCTAGCTTACCTCCCATATATGCACATGAGGTGCTTGATGAAATGCCCGAGCCACACTAGTTAAGCTTTCTCCTCTCGAAGCTCGAACTCAAAGCTCCATTTTCTCCGAGATTTGGCTAGGTTGAGTGGTCCGTCGTACGTCCCGTCCCCGTATTCACCACCGTCGATCGCCCGTGCCGATCTCGTCGCCGGCACCACCGTGGTGAGCTATATATGCATGTACTTTGAATATAATGTGATGATGAACTTATATTAATTTGATCACTTATCTATCCATGATGTTCTGTACTGGTTTTTGACACACTTAATTATATATAAATGCAAGCAGATGAACCGGCAATGGATGTACGGTGACAGACGCACCTCAGAGTACATTAATGGCGTGCATAATTTTCTCGAAGTGGCTAAGGCAAACAAGCAGAATGGTTTTTTGTGCTATCCATGCACTATCTGCGGGTATAAGAGGTCTTACTCTGACTCGAGCACCCTTCACACCCACCTGCTTTATGAGGGTTTCATGCCACACTATAATGTTTGGACCAAGCACGGAGAAATAGGAGTTATGATGGCAGACAACGAAGAAGAAGAGGACGATGCCAACTATGTGCCCCGGAATATGGTGATGCTGGAACGGGGGGAGCTGCTGAAGGTCAAGAGGAACTAGACGATGTTGTGCCCGACGATGATCTCCGCCGGGTCATTGTTGATGCAAGGAGACAGTGCGAAAGTGAAAAGGAGAATCTGAAGTTCGATCGCATGTTGGAGGATTACAAAAAAAGGGTTGTACCCCAATTGCGAAGATGGCAACACGAAGCTCGGCACCGTACTAGAATTGCTGCAGTGGAAGGCAGAGAATGGTGTGCGTGACAAAGGATTTGAGAAACTACTCAAAATATTGAAGAAGAAGCTTCCAAAGGATAACGAATTGCCCGACAGTACGTACGCAGCAAAGAAGGTCGTATGCCTTCTAGGATTGGAGGTGCATAAGATACATAGATGCCCTAATGATTGCATCCTGTACCGCGGTGCGTACGAGCAATTGAACGCATGCCTGGTATGCGGTGCCTTGCGGTATAAGATCAGACGAGATGACCCTGGTGATGTTGACGGCGAGCACCCTAGGAAGAGGGTTCCTGCCAAGGTGATGTGGTATGCTCCTATAATACGACGGTTGAAACGTCTGTTCAGAAACAAAGAGCATGCCAAGTTGATGCAATGGCACGCAGAGGACCGTAAGAAAGACGGGAAGTTGAGAGCACCCGCTGACGGGTCGCAGTGGAGAAAAATCGAGAGAACTTACTGGGAGGAGTTTCCAGGTGACGCAAGGAACGTATGGTTTGGTTTAATCGCGGATGGCATTAATCCTTTTGGGGAGCAATGCAGCAATCACAGCACGTGACCCGTGACTCTATGTATCTATAACCTTCCTCCTTGGTTGTGCATGAAGCGGAAGTTCATTATGATGCCAATACTCATCCAAGGCCCTAAGCAACCCGGCAACGACATTGATGTGCACCTAAGGCCATTAGTTGAAGAACTTTTACAGCTGTGGAATGGACAAGGTGTACGTGCGTGGGATGAGGCCAACCAGGAGGAATTTGACCGACATGCGTTGTTGTTTGTAACCATCAATGATTGTCCTGCTCTCAGTAACGTTCAGGACAAACAAACAAGGGATACCACGCATGCACGCACAGTTTAGATGACACCCAAAGTATATACCTGGACAGATGCAGGAAGAATGTGTACCTGGGGCATCGTCGATTTCTTCCGACCAATCATCAATGTCGAAAGAAAGGCAAGCATTTCAAAGGTGAGGCAGATCACCGGTAGAAGCCCACCATGCGTACCGGTGATCACGTACTTGCCATGGTCAATGGTTTATAGGTAATCTTTGGAAAGGGTCCCGGCGGACTATCTGTTCCGAATGACGACGAGGGACGCGCACCCATGTGGAAAAAGAAATCTATATTTTGGGAACTACCCTACTAGAAAGACCTAGAGGTCCGCTCTTCAATCGACGTGATGCACGTGACGAAGAACCTTTGCGTGAACCTGCTAGGTTCTTGGGCGTGTATGGGAAGACAAAAGATACACCGGAGGCACGGGAGGACCTGCAACGTTTGCACAAAAAAGACGGCCTGCCTCCAAAGCAGTATGAAGGTCCTGCCAGCTACGCGCTTACCAAAGAAGAGAAGGAAATCTTCTTTGCATGCCTGCTCAGTATGAAGGTCCCGTCTGGCTTCTCCTCGAATATAAAAGGGATAATAAACATGGCTGAGAAAAAGTTTCAGAACCTAAAGTCTCATGACTGCAACGTGATTATGACGCAACTGCTTTCCGGTTGCACTGAGGGGGCTTCTACCGTAAAACGTCCGATTAGCCATTGTGAAGCTACGTGCATTCCTCAATGCAATCTCTCAGAAGGTGATTGATCCAGAAATCATACCACGGCTAAGGAGTGATGTGCGCAATGTCTTGTCAGTTTCGAGCTGGTGTTCCCACCATCTTTCTTCAATATCATGACGCACGTCCTAGTTCATCTAGTCAACGAGATTGTCATTCTGGGCCCCGTATTTCTACACAATATGTTCCCCTTTGAGAGGTTCATGGGAGTCCTAAAGGAATATGTCCGTAACCGCGCTAGGCCAGAAGGAAGCATCTCCATGGGCCATCAAACAAAGGATGTCATTGGGTTTTGTGTTGACTTCATTCCTGGCCTTAAGAAGACTGGTCTCCCTAAATCGCGGTATGAGGGGAGACTAACTAGGAAAGGCACGCTTGGAGGGGAGTCAATAATATGCAGGGACGGGCATTCTTGGTCTGAAGCACACTACACAGTTCTATAGAACTCTACCCTGGTGACCCCGTATGTCGATGAACACAAGAATCTGTGCTCCAAACACCCGGAGCGGTGTGACGACTGGATTATATGTGAACACATCAAGACTTTCGTCAGTTGGTTGGAAACACGTCTCAAAGGTGACAACACTGTTTGTGATGAGCTGTACTCGTTGTCCAGGGGACCATCTTCGACTGTATTGACTTACAAAGGATACGAGATAAATGGAAGTACATTTTACACAATCGCCCAAGATAAAAAGAGCACCAACCAAAACAGCGGTGTCCACTTTGATGCAGCAACCAATAAGGGAAAAGACACATATTATGGTTACATAGTGGACATATGGGAACTTGACTACGTACATGATTTTAAGGACACTTTGTTTAAGTGCAAATGGGTCAATCTGTCAGGAGGCGGGGTACAGGTAGACCCAGATTACGGAATGAAAACAGTGGATCTGAACAATCTTGGGTAGACAGACGAACCGTTCGTCCTAGCCAATGATGTGGTGCAGGTTTTCTATGTGAAGGACATGTCTACAAGAACCATAAAAATAAAAGATATGGAAGGGAACACATCAAATGATGAACCAAAGCGCCACATAGTTCTTTCAGGAAAAAGAGACATCGTGGGAGTGGGGGACAAGAAAGACATTTCCGAAGATTATGAAAAGTTTCATGAAATTCCCCCCTTCAAAGTCAAAGCTGACCCAAGCACCCTGATAAACGATGAAGATTATCCATGGTTACGACGCAATAAGCAAAGAACACAAGCGAAGAAAAAGTGAAGACTTTTTCTCCACAACTATTGTGATGATGCCTTTAATCTAGAATATCACTTTGTAATTGTGCATTTTGAACACAGAAAAAGTCTGTAGTTCAAATAAGTTAAAATTTTGAAATCCCTTTGTAACATATGAGTTTTCGTCTGAAACCCTGATACCTCGAAACAGATAGTCCGTTTTGTATTAGTGAAACTAGAATTATATAAAATTTATGCAACTAAAATTATCAAAGTATTTTCTGTTCTAAAAGCAAAAAGATTTTTCATAAAATAAATAAAAAACAAAAAATAAAATAAAATAAATAAGTAGAATAAAAATAAAATAAATAAGTAGAATAAAAATAAAATAAATAAGTAGAAACAAAATAAACTTTAATAAAGTAAAATAAATAAACTTTAATATAATAAATAAAAATAGCAAGAGTAAGTATTTAAAATAAATAAAAAAGCAACAATACGTATTTTGTTGAAAGTGGATACAAAACTAAAAAATAAAGCAACAAATAAAAAAATAAAAAAATGCCACCTACTGGGCCAACACGGCCTGAATACGACTAGAAACCCAACCATGGGCCAGGATTCAGGCCCGTAGAAAGCCCAGCAAGCCCACAGGCATAGCACTGTCAGTTTAGGCCCATAGGCCTGTAGTTCAGAGGAGTTCGAGATGGGGGAGGCAGCGGTGCTTATAAACAAGTGTTGGGCGCTCTCAGCTAGCGAGGTGGGACTAAACTCCCATCACCACGCTGTTGTGCACAGGCTATTGGTCCCGGTTGGTGGCTCGAACCGGGACTAATACGAGCCTTTGGTCCCGGTTGGTGCCACGAACCGGGACCAAAGGCCTCAGCTTCCCGCCCTCTAGGTTGCTGAAAAGAGACTTTTGGTCCCGGTTGGTGGCACCAACCGAGACTAATAGTAGGCATTGGTCCCGATTGGTGCCACGAACCGGACCAAAGGCTTTCCTATATAAGCTACACTTAGGAAATTTTCACATTCATCGCCAGTTGCCCCCGACAATGCCGAGCAAATCGACGTCGCCATGAACCGGGACCAAAGGCGTTCCTATATATGCTTGTTTTTCTGCTTCTAAAAATGTCAAAACTAATTTTATTAAATGGGGCATAAATCAAGGAGCATGGGGATATTTTCTTTTTCCCCTAACTCTTTTCCTTTAAGCCTGTGCTTTTCTTTTTCTTTCCTGTCTGAAGAAAAAAGAAAAGGGAAAAGAAGTCAGCAGCTACAGAAGTGGCCTGGGCCTCCTCCTCCTCCTCCCCCAGGCCCAGTCTCTCCCGCGGCCCAGCTAGCACCCGCAGGCCCGACCGAGCCGCTCGCAGTCGCGCCGTTTCTCCCCTCGCACCCGGGCCCGCATGTCAGCCTCACACCCCCGAGTCGCCGTCTACCTCCGTCAGGCGCTGCAGAGCCAGAGCGCGCCCTCGCCGTCGCGTCGTGATCACAGACGTCGAGGTGTCGTGATCTGAGCCCTCCATTTAAACCCGCAGCGTGTCCTCCCTTTCCCCCTAGGGTTCCTCTTCCTCCTCTTGCCACCTGGAGAGCCAAGCTCCACTAGATCCGTCGCTCCAGAGAGGTCCCACACGCATCTGGGAGCGCCAGATCGTCGCCGGCGTGCTTTCCGTCGACCTCAGCCTCGCCAAATGTGTCCAGCTGCTTCCCCGACATCGACTACGTCCTCTACGCGGAGCCGATCGCCTCCTCGCCGACGTCTTCTTCCTCTTCCTCGTCTCCGGCGCCCGTAGCTGTTCGAGCCGCACCGCCGTCGACTGGTGAGCGCCTCCACCTCCTCGTTCCCTTTTCTCCCTCTTTAGCACCGACTCGCACCGACTTCGTCGAGCACCCGAGCTCATCGCCGGCGAGTGCCCTGACCACTCTAGGCCGTCGCTTGCTGCCCATTCGTTTCAGTTCGTCGCGTAGATGCTGCCTGTGTAGTCGCTGCTCCGCCTTGGCCACTGCATCGTCGCGTAGATGTCCGCCGCCGCCGCTCTGTCATGTGCTCGCCGCCGACGATGTAGTGCTTGCTAGGTGTCACAGGTGCGTCTAATGGATGCGGAACTCCTCCAGGAGCACTCTGCTTGCCTCCGCCGCCAGCTTTGGTCGCCGGAACAGCTCCACGAGCAGCTCTGACGAGCCCCCGTTTTTCCCATGCTCTGCATCTTCAGTTACTTCTTCAGTCATCGCACCTGTTGTCTGTCAAGATCCGTTCGCTAGCCCAGTAGCTGGTTCCTTCGTCAGTTAGCAGCGCAGCGCGAGTTCAAATCTGTGCAGGGGCAGTGGCTATTTCACCCCCTTTTATTTTTCCTGAGAGGCTGACCGGTAGGCCCCACCTGCCAGCCTCATTGTGCGCTCCAGCCCCCTCGCGCACCCGTAGGTGCCACCTCAGCGAAGCCGGGTGATACGTCCAAAACGTATCTATAATTTCTGCTTGCTCCATGCTTCTTTTGTGTGATATTGCTATGATATTGATGCACTTCCATACACTTTTGATCATATTTGGACTAACCTATTAACTCAGTGCACCACAGTGCCAGTTCCTGTTTTCTGCTATTTTTCTATTTCAGGTTTCCCCCATATTAAAAGTGCTCCAAAAATTCCAGGAAAAATATAGGAAAAATCAGCGTACAGGAAGCTTCGCGAAGAACCAAAGATGGGCCAGAGGGGAGCCAGGGGAGGCCCAGGCGGCCACCTGGCGCGGCCCCACCCCTGGCCGCACCAGGGGGGCGCCTGGGGCCCCTGCTCCGCCTCTGGCTGCCCCCCTTCGCATATATATCCCTCTCGTCCCGAAACCCTCGAGGACAGAACCCTTTTTCGTGATCTCGCCTCTGTTCCGCCGCCGCAGCGCTACCAAGATCGGGAGCATCAGGAGAACTCTTCCCGGCACCATGCCGGAGGGGAGAACCACCACCGGGAGCTTCACCACCACCATGGACGCTTCCCGGATGAGTCGTGAGTAGTCCACCTTGGACCATGGGTCCATGATCAGTAGCTATGTGATGTTCTACTCCCCTCTTTGCTCTTCATGGTTTAGACCTCGTGAGCTGCCCTACATGATCGAGGCACATATGTAATCTTTCTGCTGTTGCTTTGCTGAGTTTGCTGGGATCTGATGGATTATGAGACTATGTTCAGATTGTGTTTGAGTAATATATTTGATTCACCTCTTTTATATCTTTGTTCTTGAGTAATTCTTGCATGTTCTCCGTTGCTGTTTATTGCTTTGGCCAAGTAGTAGGTAGTAACTCCAAGAGGGAGCGTTATGCTTGATTGTGGGTTCATGCCCCCTGATGACTAGCTTGAGTGACAGAAACATGAGTCTAGGGGATGTGCTGTTGCCACAAGGGAGAAAACAACGGTGCTTGTACTTGCGGGTGCAAGGATTGTTTACTTTACGCAAAGTTCTTTTAATGCAGTTGTCTCTTGCTTTGAGTTTACACTTTGGGTGGGATTCACAACTTAATACCAGCGAGATGTTCTGGATAGATATCTCAAGGTGGATGATTAGTAGTAGATGCAGATGGATTTCGGTCTACTTGGCTTGGCGTACTGCCCATGCTTTTGTGCCTCTACCTTTCTTTGCAGCATAGTTAGCATTGGTTTGCGCACATAATCATGTCAATTGCCTAGCTGTAATTTGTTTACCTCGCTTTGCTGTTTTATCGTCTTTTGGGAGAGAGACGTCACTAGTGAACATCATGGGACCCCGGTCCATATTACCACCGCTGATCACACCTTCTATTTACTTCCTGTTTTTATTTCCTAGTTGCAATCATAGCTATCATTATTATCTCTTGTGTTTGATCCTTTGTAAACCACAAGGCCGGAGGGATTGACAACCTCTCTGTACTCGTTGGGAGCAAAGTTATCTGTATCTGTGTGCAGGTCCCGTCAACCGCTAAGTTTCTGGCGCCGTTGACACCTACTTGTCGACCCTCGGAGTCTCACGGGATTCGATCCTTGGAATCTTTGCCAAGGGAAATTTGCCACTACGCTACATCTCTACCTTCCACTTGGGGTAACCAACGAGGGGCGAGAAGCCATCAAGCAAGTTTCTGGCGCCGTTGCCGGGGACTCCACTCTTCAAGATAGGGGAGTTGCACGCTATCTTTTATCTTTGCTTTTTAGTCTTGTTAGTTTACCTTGCAGTTTTTGCTTTAGTGTCCCTTACCAAAAATCACAAAAATAGTTATCTTGCTTGCTGCTGCAATGGGTTCCACCGAGAACACCAAGTTGTGTGACTTCACTAGTCATAACAACAATGACTTTATCTGCACGCCTATTGCTACACCTGCCACTTCAGCACCTTCTTATGAGATTAAACCTGCTTTACTGAACCTAGTTATGAAAGATCACTTCTTCGGTGCTGGAGATGATGCTGCTTTGCACTTAAATAATTTTGTTGAGCTCTGTGATATGCAAAAGTACAAAGAAGTAGATGGTGATATTGTTAAGCTTAATCTTTGTCCTTTCTCCTTGAGAGGAGGAGCTAAAATCTGGTTTCAATCCTTGCCTAGGAATAGTATAGATTCTTGGGACAAGTGCAAGGATGCCTTTATTGGGAAGTACTATCCCCCTGCTAAAATTATCCAATTCAGGAGTAACATAATGAATTTTAAACAATTGGATAATGAACACGTTGCCCAAGCTTGGGAACGCATGAAATCTCTTGTCAAGAACTGCCCTACTCATGGTTTGACTACTTGGATGGTTGTCCAAACTTTTTATGCAGGCTTGAACTTTACCTCGCGGAACTTGTTAGATTCGGCCGCGGGAGGAACCTTTATGTCAACTACACTTTGTGCTGCCACGAAGCTTCTCGACGAGATGATGACCAATTATTCCCAGTGGCACACCCAACGCGCTCCAACAGGTAGGAAGGTAAACTCTGTCGAGGAGATTTCCTCCCTAAATGAAAAAGTTGACTTGATCATGTCTCTACTTTCCAAGCAATCTTCTATTGATCCTCATGATGTTCCTTTAAATTCTTTGATTGCTCAAGATCAAGTAGATGTGAACTTTATCTCTAGAAACAATTTCAATAACAATGCTTATAGGAGTAATTTGGTAGCAACCCTCGACCGTTCCCCTCTAATTCCTATGGGAACAACAATACTTATCCTAGCACCAAGAACTCCATTTCTGAACTAGAGATTATACTTAAAGACTTCATCACTACCCAAAAGGCCTTCAATAAGAGTGTAGAAGAAAAACTAGACAAACTAGATAATCTCTCTTCGAAGGTAGACAATTTAGCTCATGAGGTAGAGTTGCTTAAAATTAGAACTTCTCCTCTTGAGGAGAGGAAGACCACTCCTATGAATGCTATTCAAGTGCAAATTAATGAAAACATTAGGATGATGGCTAAACTTAAAGAGAGATGGGCTAGAGAAAAGGAGGAAGAAGATAGAATTAAGAGCCTTCCTACCCACCACACTGTTGCTACTATCCAAGTTGTTGAGGATATCCAAACTCTTAGCACCCAATGCACTCCTAGTCCCATTGGACCTATTAATGGTGATGCTATGACCTCAACCGTAGAAGCCTCCATACCTAGAAAGCTAGAAGATAGTTGGGATCCCATAGTCAAAATTAAATTGAACAACTTCTCTTGCTATGCTTTATGTGATGTTGGAGCTAGTACCTCCGTTATGCCCAAAAGAATGTACGATATGTTTGAATTGAAACCTTTTGATCCTTGTTCTTTTGGTGTTCGTCTTGTTGATTCTTCCGTAAAGAAACCTTTGGGGAAGATCGACGATGTTCTTATCATTGTCAATGACAATTATGTTCCCGTCGATTTTACTATTATGGATATTGAATGTGAACCTTCATGTCCAATTATTTTGGGACGTCCTTTTCTTCGCACCGTTGGTGCTATCATTGACATGAAAGAGGGGAATATAAAATTCCAATTCCCTCTCAAGAAAGGGATGGAACACTTCCCTAGAAAGAAGATTAAGTTGCCTCTTGAGTCCGTTACACGGGCAAGCTATTCTCTTACTCTTGATAAAACTTGATCTTCTCTTTTTGCATCATGCCTAGCTTAAAGGCATAAAAGAAAGCGCTTTTGGGAGGCAGCCCACAACGAATTAGGTTTTATTTTGCTTTTGTTGTGTCTTGATGTTTGTTACTATAGTAGCATCATCATTGTATCTTTTCTTTTCAGCTTTGTGCCAAGTTTAGCCTCTGATTGCAAGAAAGTTCAAAAGTTGTGACGTGCTGTCCAGAAAACAGATTCTGTCCTTGGACAGAAAAATTCGAATAAAATCACAAGATCATCTTTTTGATCTGAATTTCTTTGACAGCGTGCTTTATACAATTGGCTTTCGAGCGTCTGTTCTGAGTTTTTTTATTTGAGTTGCAGAAGTGCCCCGAAAAAATTATTTACTACCTGCTGGTCTGTTTTTCACAGATTCTGTCCTGTTTTGCCTTTTCTTCGTTTTGCAAACCTTGAGCTTGCTTTTTCTTTGCAAAAACCTTTTGGCAATCTTGAGAAACAGTAGCTCTTCAAGATTATTTTTATTTCCAGTAGGGAAAAATTATTTTATTATGGGTACTAAATTCGCTAATCAGATTATGATGAGTTATGTATGAAGGGAGTTTTCAAGTGTGCGAGGGAAGATGATAAAAGAAGATTCAGGAGGGTCAAACGCTCAAGCTTGGGGATGCCCCCATGCACCCCCAAGAAATATTCAAGAAGACTCAAGCGTCTAAGCTTGGGGATGCCACCATGCATCCCTTTCTCCATCAACAATTATCAGTTCGTCTTTTGTTCCACTATATTCTTATCACTTCATGCGTTATGTGCTATGCTTGGAGCGTCTTGCTCTTAGTTTCCTTTTTTTAGTTTTCTTTAGCTTTGCTTGCTGTTCATAACAAGTTAGAACCCAGCTTTCTTTGTGTGGGAGAGAAACACGCTCCACTTCAACCTAGAACACAACATAGGATTTTCTCTTTGCTGTGTGTGTTCTTTGTCTTTCCATAGCTGCTGTCATGTTTAGCTCTTAGTTTTCATGCTTTTCTTTTTAAAGAGCTTTTGTTTAGTTGGTTGCTGAACTCTCTTGAGTTTTCATGTTTATCTTGTTAAGAGAGTTTGCCTGTTGCACTGAGTTGTGTGTCTTAACTTAAAGTAGGTAATTGAGGTTGCTATTTAATTTCAGTAGTAACTTGCAATAGTTTTGAGGTATTGCCATGAGTAATGTCTGAACTTTTAGTGTCAAGAGCTTTAGCCTATTAGTGATAGATGTCGTATTTTGGGCAATCCGTGTTTATTTTCGAAAACCTACAAAATAGTTGAGAACTTTAGCTACTAGATGGATCACTAACCTTTGGAGGGATCGAATATTAGAGTACACTCACGTACCATGAGTCGAGGATGCGCAAGGATAACCAAACCCCCATACACTCCTCCTCGGGGTACTTGTCTCTTTCTGAACCTCCTAATTAGATTGAGAGTTACCGATAATAAGTGCATGAGTTCTTCGGACTAATGTGAGTATTTGAAAGTTGACACTTCCACCTAGCCATATTTTTCTAGCCTCTTCGGTACCGTGCATTGCCCTTTCTCACCTCGAGAGTTGGCGCATACTTCGCCGGTGCATCCAAATCCTTGTCACGATACGCTCTGTCATCATAAGCCTCATTATATCCTTCCTCAAAACAGCCACCATACCTACCTATCAAGGCATTTCCATAGCCTTTCCGAGATACATTGCCATGCAACATCCATCTTCTCATGACTTGATCTTCATGTCATACATGCTTTTGCTTGATCGATGAGCCGCATGCTAGTTGGGCCTTGCCCTAATCATTGCTACATGACGCGCTAGTATCATTGCATATCCTGCTACATCGGCACAGGCATACATTTGCATACATCATGATAGTTTCATTTTCTTTATGTTGAGTACTTTTGTAAAGTGTGAAAGATCTTCTATACTTCTTGTAATATATAGAGTGTTGCCCCTAAAGTGAGGAAAAGATCCCAAAGAGGACAAAATCAAAAGATCCCAAAGAGGACAAATGAGAGTTAAATAGAAAGAGCCATTGAGGCCACAAAAAATTAAAAAAAATAGAAAAAAGAGAAAAAGAAATAAAAAGAGAGAAGGGGGCACACTACTATTCCTTTTGAGAGATCCACACTCGTACTCCATCTTATACCTTGTACTCCATAGAGATTTTCATTCATGCATATAGCTATGTGGGGACCTTCACACTATAGAACTTGGCTTGTATATTCCAATGATGAGCCTCCTCAAAAGAGCTCTAGGTCTTCTTGAGCGAGCAAGTTGGATGCACCCCCACTAGTTCCATTGGAGAGCTTACCTTAGCTCATATGTGCATCCGTTGCATGGCAATCCCTACTCCTCACATCATATCTATCATTTGGCTTTCTCTCGCCTATGATTGTCCTCATTGATGTGAGCCTTTCACACCTTTTTTGTCTTCCCCCTTCATCATTTTTCTCTCTTTGCCATCCTAAGTGTCAACTTTCTTGCTTACGCTCATCCATTGCATGAGTGCTCAAAATATCGAAAGGGAGTGGATCATTTTGGCTTGTACCTGGCTAGTGGTCTGGGGATGAGTCAAGATAAGATTCCAAAGAAGACCAAGTGTGAAACTTTAGTAGATTAAGTTCTCAACAATACAAAAACTATGTTTTACTCTCTCGTATATCCCTATCCCCTTTCTTGCACGCAAACACCATTTGGAGACATTCGAGTCACGGACAGCGAGAGCTCTTGCACCTTTATGTTCTTATGTTGCTTGTTACAATGCTAATATAGACTCTTGCTTGTTATGACTTGAATTGAATTACATGCCTTGATTGCTTTACTTAAAAAGTTCTTATATGGTTGGTAGCATGTCACCACAGAAATTATGCTTGTTATCATTTACCTACTCGAGGACGAGCAGGAATTAAGCTTGGGGATGTTGATACGTCCAAAACGTATCTATAATTTCTGCTTGCTCCATGCTTCTTTTGTGTGATATTGCTATGATATTGATGCACTTCCATACACTTTTGATCATATTTGGACTAACCTATTAACTCAGTGCACCACAGTGCCAATTCCTGTTTTTTGCTGTTTTTCTATTTCAGGTTTCCCCCATATTAAAAGTGCTCCAAAAATTCCAGGAAAAATATAGGAAAAATCAGCGTACAGGAAGCTTCGCGAAGAACCAAAGATGGGCCAGAGGGGAGCCAGGGGAGGCCCAGGCGGCCACCTAGCGCGGCCCCACCCCTGGCCGCGCCAGGGGGCGCCTGGGGCCCCTGCTCCGCCTCTGGCTGCCCCCCTTCGCTTATATATCCCTCTCGTCCCGAAACCCTCGAGGACAGAACCCTTTTTCGCGATCTCGCCACTGTTCCGCCGCCACAGCGCTTCCAAGATCGGGAGCATCAGGAGAACTCTTCCCGGCACCCTGCCGGAGGGGAGAACCACCACCGGGAGCTTCACCACCACCATGGACGCTTCCCGGATGAGTCGTGAGTAGTCCACCTTGGACTATGGGTCCATGATCAGTAGCTATGTGATGTTCTCCTCCCCTCTTTGCTCTTCATGGTTTAGACCTCGTGAGCTGCCCTACATGATCGAGGCACATATGTAATCTTTCTGCTTTTGCTTTGCTGAGTTTGCTGGGATCTGATGGATTATGAGACTATGTTCAGATTGTGTTTGAGTAATATATTTGATTATCCTCTTTTATATCTTTGTTCTTGAGTAATTCTTGCATGTTCTCCGTTGCTGTTTATTGCTTTGGCCAAGTAGTAGGTAGTAACTCCAAGAGGGAGTGTTATGCTTGATTGTGGGTTCATGCCCCCTGATGACTAGCTTGAGTGACAGAAACATGAGTCTAGGGGATGTGCTGTTGCCACAAGGGAGAAAACAACGGTGCTTGTACTTGCGGGTGCAAGGATTGTTTACTTTACGCAAAGTTCTTTTAATGCAGTTGTCTGTTGCTTTGAGTTTACACTTTGGGTGTGATTCGCAACTTAATACCAGCGTGATGTTCTGGATAGATATCTCAAGGTGGATGATTAGTAGTAGATGCAGATGGATTTCGGTCTACTTGCCTTGGCGTACCGCCCATGCTTTTGAGCCTCTACCTTTCTTTGCAGCATAGTTAGCATTGGTTTGCGCACATAATCCTGTCAATTGCCCAGCTGTAATTTGTTTACCTCGCTTTGCTGTTTTATCGTCTTTTGGGAGAGAGACATCACTAGTGAACATCATGGGACCCCGGTCCATATTACCACCGCTGATCACACCTTCTATTTACTTCCTGTTTTTATTTCCTAGTTGCAGTCATAGCTATCATTATTATCTCTTGTGTTTGATCCTTTGTAAACAACAAGGCCGGAGGGATTGACAACCTCTATGTACTCGTTGGGAGCAAAGTTATTTGTATCTGTGTGCAGGTCCCGTCAACCGCTAAGTTTCTGGCGCCGTTGACACCTACTTGTCGACCCTCGGAGTCTCACGGGATTCGATCCTTGGTATCTTTGCCAAGGAAAATTTGCCGCTACGCTACATCTCAACCTTTCACTTGGGGTAACCAATGAGGGGCGAGAAGCCATCACCGGGCCCCTCGTCGGTGGCTTGGGCTAGCGTGGGCGTGGGTCAACTTTGACCCCTGCGCTTGTTTTTCTTTTCTGTTTTTCTTTTTCTTTTTCTTTTTCTGCTTTTCTTTGTTTAATTAATATATGTGGATATTTTCTTCTGATGCAAACAAGTCATATATGAAAAGTGCTTTGAATTTCATGTAGTTTATGAATATGCTGTCTGTTGGCTTGTTTAAAAACATTTAAAATGTTGTTTGAATTTATTCTTGTTTTAAATATGCTTAAACTTGGAAAAATCATAACTAAATATCTACAACTCCAAATTTAACAAACTTTATATGCAATTGGATTGGAAAAATGTGTAGAATATTTTGGTGCTGTTGTTTAGCATGTTTGTAAACTTTATAACAGAAGTTTTTCAGATCTGTCCCAAATGCAACTAAATTAATATGGGAGTTTCTGGAAATTGTTGTTTGTTATTTCTAGCCCATTTAAATGTGCTAGCATGTTGCTGTGATCTTAGTTGCCCCTTGCCATGTTAACCAACTCCTTTAAAACTTGTTGGATGCTTGTTTGAATCATCTACATAAACTTGGTAGTTGTTCTTTAGTTGTTTTCTTTCATGTGGGTGATCTTGTTGCTTTGATGATGTTGCTCTTTTGTGACCCTAGGCCATGCATCATATCTACTCTTGTCCTTGTTCATCATGTTCATGCATCATGTGTTTGAGCATTGCATGTTGATTAATTGTGTTCCGGTGTTGCTTGTTCTGTTGGTTAGAGCCCGGTGACGATACAGAGTACGAGGTTCCTACTGAGGATGAGTTTGAGGAGCAAGGTTACGATCCCTCCGTGGAATCAACATGCAAGATGACCTTACCTAGATATCACTACTATCTTTGCCTATGCTAGATGTCTCGCTCTTTAGATATTGCCTCGACGCCTCTGTCTGTTTGTCAGCCCTCCTATTGTTGCCATGAAACTCTCTAACGACCCACCTAGCAAACCGTTGTTTGGCTACGTAAGCATCGCTCAGCCCCTCTTATAGCGTTGTTAGTTGCAGGTGAAGATTTGAAGATTCTTGCTTCATGATGAAGTTATTGTTGGGATATCACAATATATAATCTGTTAAACTAAATCATCTATATATTGGTAATGGGTGGAAGGCTAAGCCTCTTGCTTGGTGTTTTGTTCCACTCATGCCACCCTAGGAACCATTAAACCGGTGTTATGTTCCTTGATTTTGCGTCCCTAACACGGTTGGGGTTTATGGGCCCCCCTCGATAACCAGCTTAGTGCTAAAGCTTTTCCAGCAAGGCCCAACATTGATTTTACATTTTCCTAGTAACTAAAACTTGCATAGGGACTAGCTATCCCGAGGAGTTAATTAACAACCCCCGGGCCAGTGCTCCTTATGAGTGTTGGTCCAAACTAGAGCCACTTGCGGTGCCACCCAGTTCGCTGGGATCTTCGGTTGCTGTACGTAGTGGTCATCCGGTCGTGGCCTGAGACGAGATACGCGCGGCTACTATCAGGGTGTCAGCACGCCGGGAGGTCTTGCTGGATTAGTTTTACCTTTGTCGAAATATCTTGAGCACGGAATTCCGAGAATACTCGGGTCTTCCCACCTTGGAGTTGCGACTCCGCAGATCGTGAGCATGTGATGGGCTAAGTTGGGACACCTCTGCAGGGTTTGATCTTTCGAAAGCCGTGCCCGTGGTTATGTGGCAGATGAGAATTTGTTAATATTCGGTTGTAGATAACTTGACACCATGTTCATAATACACTACCTGCGTGAGTAACCGTGACGGTCTCTTTCCGAAGGGGTTCGGGAAGTGAACACGGTGGGGTTATGTTTGACGTGAGTAGTTAGGATCACTTCGTGATCACTTTGACGATCGTTGGCACTTGTTCTCTTCTCGCTCTAAACTCGTAATCTAGTGCTAGTGCTGCTGCAACCTTGTTTAAGCCTTTTCCACACCTAAGGCTTTGATAGTATTGCTACCCGAAAACGGGATTGTTGAGTCCTCCGTGGCTCACAGATTCTACACAACACCAGATGCGGGTACCGTTGAGAACTACACAGGTGGTGGTTCAGAGTTGTATTGGGAGTTCGATGAAGAGCGTGGGCGATACTACGTGTCATATCCGGAGGATCAGTAGGCTCTTACTAGGATGATCGGGACCTTGTGTTGCTTTATTTATGGTATCTTTCATCTGGATCTTCGTCTGTAGTCGGACACTGATGTTATTTGGATGATGTATGTTAATGTATTGCATTGTGTGACGTGGCGAGTGTAAGCCAAATACTCTTTTACATTTTCATCCCCTCTTTTACATGAGTTGGGCAAAGATAACATACTTGAGATCATTCTAGTATGTGATTATGCCTTTAAGTCGTGCCTCGACACGTGGGAGGCATAGTCACATACTGGGCATTACATCATGTATACAGAGAGTTAAATTAAATATATTTTAATGATAATTTTTTTAATTCAATTTTTGTTCTATATATTCTTTTTTTTTTTGCAGGAATTTGTTCAGAGCTGAGAAACCTGTCTTTTTGCCCAGAGCTGAGAAACAAATCGGTAAAAACAAAACCTGGCCAGGATCCAAGATGAATAGATTGAAAGTTTTCCTAAAGAAAAGAATGTATCCTTTTGCTTCTAGGAGTGCACAATAAGTAACAAATTAGTATTGTCTTCGACTCAAAATAACTTTCTCGAGTATTTGTTTAAACTAGCCAGTGATTACAATTATTGTACTGTAACAACGAAACTGCATACTACAAAAAAATAAGACTTCCGAGAAACAAGTAGTCGGAAACAAGTACCACGTCCTAAAAACTCCAACAACTGATAATCTATTTAAGACACAAGGAAACTAGTAGTAGGTATATAAAAAGATAGCTAATTAGCTAATTATTGAGGCCGTCGTAGTCGTCGATCACAATAGATCAGCTCGAGTTACCGGCCGGCTGCTGCTCCTCGGTGTCGCGCGCCGATTTCTCGTATACACAGTCGAGCAGCGCCGCCCGCGCGCCGGCGCAGGCGGCGGCATCCGGCCCCGTGCATGCGGCAATCAACGCGTGCAGCATATGACGGCATTCGTTGTTGGCGCGGTTGAAGTTGTTGATGACCTCGTCCCTGGCGACCGTCAAGGCTTCTGTCAACAGGTCGGGAGACAGCAGCGGCGATTCGTTCCCCGTGGAGATGGCCGATGGTGTTGGTGTTGCGCTCTCCATGACGACGACGAGATGGGCGCGAAACTTATATCTATCTATGTGGCGGTTGCCCGGGACTTGCTAGTTTTCGTACGTACGTGTGCGTGCTGTTTTCCCATGTATTTATCGGCGCATCTACGTGCTGTACAAATACGAGTTCGGCTGCAACTAGTACTCCCTCCGGTCCTTTTTACTCCGCACATTAGGTTTGTCTGAAGTCAAACTTTGCTAAGTTTGACCAACTTTATATTAGAAATTATTAACATCTATGATATCTAATAAATATAATATGAAAATATATTCCGAGATGGATCTAATGATATTGGTGTTGTTATGTGAATGTTAATATATTTTTATATAAACTTGGTCAAAGTTGAATGAGATTGACTTCAGACAAAGCTAATATGCAGAGTAAAAAGGACCGGAGGGAGTATCTAGTAGTACTACTTTTGGTTCGGAGTCTATTCTTACAATAATTCCTTCCAGCCACGTAAAAAAGACTAGCACAAATGCCCGCGCGTTGCAACGGGAGACAAAAAACCTCACTTCACTAACCGAATGAATGAAGACCTCCTCCTCTCCCCTAAACATGACATGACATCACCAGACATGACATCATAATAAACTCCTTGAAATCCTCCACACTGCCACATGAGAAACAAAATAAATATTAGGAGCATTGCCCAAAGATCCCCCATCTTTAGCTGATATAACAGAGAACAGTGTGGAGTTTGTGTCGCACACAGTAGGGACTCTGAGTCCAACTCCTTGTACTTCGGTGACGGGTGCTAGTGGGTCGAGCTGAAAAATAAGAGTGAAGATTTGTTTTGTTCTTAGAAAAATATAGCATATGACCAACAAATAATGAAAAGTTTTTATTGTGATTTAGACATAGTTTTTTTTGCATGTGTTATTGCAATATTTTGCTCTTGAGTTAAACAATTCTGATACGTCAAATATTAGTATCACAGTACCATATCTTGGATTTTGACGTCAACAATTCATATATAAAGAAGTAGTTCACCCGTGGCATGTGCACCTAAACACAACACCTCGCAATTTCGCTAAAAAAAAGTGGTTCAAGATGATTTAGACACAAAGAAGAAATTCATTAGTTCAATAACTAAATAAGCCTTGGAGCATGTAGAAAACCTATGATATTTTTGGGGCGTAATTACCAAATGTCTTGTATATGGGGTGAAGTAATTCTTGGTGTATGTTCATTTAAAAAATGGTATTTAATTTTTCTTGTCGAATATCTTATTGTTCTCCAACAAACTTATATTCTAATTAGATTGGAATCACATTATAATTTACTTTAACTTTAATCTTAGGTTCTGTTTTACTGGTTTAATTTTATGTTTAAGCCCTATAACTTAATTTTAAATAACAGAAATATATTTAATACTTTATTTATTGTTTATTATTTTGCAACTCACATGTAAATGAAGTTGTATTTTTATCCATCCAATTTATAAAATATGTATAATATTATTAATGGAAATTATGATGCAGGATGTGTCTGCTCATCCCTTCAAGTGCGATGGACTCCACACCATTTAATGTGTGAGACCGGCCGCGCATGTGATGATGATCCGATTGCTTGCTACCGTCATATCCTTCATGGGTGATGTTGTGTAAGCCGTGCATTAGTGTATCCCATGATTTTTTTTTGAACAATACAAAATCTTGATCGACCATGATCTAAGTAAGGCATCTAATTTTGTATGTGCTCACGTTATGCTCAACTTGTATGCATGTTTCCATATAAAAAAAACTTGTACGCATGTTTTTATATATTCCTAATAGATTAGACCGGCCGCTCATGTATGATGAGCCCATTGCATGCTACTGTCGTGTTCGCCGTGGGTGATGCTCTGTAAGTCGCGCCTTAGTGCATCCATTAGTTTTTTGAACAACTCAAAATGTTGATTGATCATGATCTAAGTTTCTTTTTCAAGTGCAAAGGCATCTAATTTTGTATGTGCTCAAGTTATACGCGTCCATCAAAAACATGTTTTTATATATTCTTGATAGTCATTTCTGTTTTTCTTCTTCTTCTTCTTCTCTAATTTGTATGTGTCCAGATGGACTCTCTTTCCCATAGGGGAAACCTTTCCATCACATCTTTCACATATGGAATCTTTCTTCTCGAGTGTGTCCTCAATACATGACTACCTTCCTTTTCTGCCTCATCTTGCGCATGGACCCGAAATCCCTCTCTTTCCTTCCTTATTGTTTCAATCCCTCTTTCCTTCCTTATTTTGAGACGGTTTATTTTCTTCCTTAATGATTCCCGGGACTGCTCCTTGATAAAAAAAAAAATCCATGACGTACATAAATTAGAAATTTTAGATGTAAAGAAGTAAAGTAGGACTATTTAAGAGGCCAATCAACCTTCTACTATCAGACGTTGTGATACATCTTAGTTGGTCCTCACATCATCTATTGAACATGAGGTCTTGAGGTCAAATCCCATGACCAGGTCACCACGGCCTTTGATGACTGGCGGCGGCTAGCCGACAGGGCCGTCTATGATGATGTAAGGTCACACCAGGCACCAAACCAACCTTCTACACATCCTCACAGGACGATGGCCTAACACCCGCTCGACTGTTGCTATCCCGCCATCATCAACCCACACACCATCCTCCTGCTAGCACCAGGTACTGGATGATGATTGGAACTGTAGGTATATAAAAAAAATCATGTGTTGCAATAGAGAAAAATATTTCTTTCACAATATTTTTTATGATTATTACAATAGATTGACTTAAAAAATAATGCAACCATGGATGTTATTTTTCTCTTAATGTATTCTTTCCTCAACATGCATTCATACTACTATCATATACGCCCTAAAAAAATACTATCATGTATGCCACGTGGTGATTCCACATTTTACTTCACTTCCTTTTTTTTCAACCGTACTTCATGTAGGCTTTTTGATTAATCCAAAAAGTCACTTTGGAACATGAGCACATTGTTGTCATTTTTAGAAACATATTTTTATCCAAAAAGTCAAAAAATGTAGTGTATTTGTGTGAATTTTCATCAAAATTCGTGTTTGTATGCGAAAGATTAAAAGGAAGACAAACTACATGCAAAAACCAAATTGTTTTTCGCAGGATTTTTGAAATTTTTTACTTTTAATGAAATTTGGCATGTACTTGGATTTTCATATTTTTCAGGTTTATTATCTTTTTTTTTTGTGGCGACATTGCTCTAGTCGCACACATACATTTGTTCCTACTTTTATGGATGTAGAGACCCATTTTTCCTAACAAATATTGGACGTACACATGCACTTTTTCAACCAGCTACCAAGATAGCACCGTCCCAGGCCGTGTCCACAATCACGTTTTATTAGAGAATCCAATCAGCTTTAATTAAGAGCCATGCATGAAGTGGCTGCGCGGCTGGGCCAAGGAGGCTGGGCTTGGGCGCGAGCGTTGTGCTGGGCCTTGAGGGTGACGCGGCCCACACGAGCGAGCAGGGCAGGCTTGGTGGTCGTTCTCCTGGAACGAGAGCAGAGGCAGGAGGTGGCTTGCGGCGGCGCCGGAGGCAAACTCCGACGGGGACGGTGAGGGACTGTGCAGATCTAGCACGGGAGTGGTGGGGATGGGTTTCCTGCGGCCGGATCCGAGCATGGACGACTCGTGGCGGTGGTTGTGGAGTTCCTGACGCCAGTACTGCGTTGCTCATCTGCTGGTCCGGCGAGCGTCCGGTCGTCGGCGGTGAGGCGAGGTAGAGGAGGTCCGGCGGGCGCGGTCAGGCGCAGGAGGGAGCTCGAGGGGGAGCTCGGGGGAGCGGCGGCGTACTGGCGCGGCTCGTCCCGAATTAGAATTGCGGCTCGTACTGGGTTGGGCGGGGCGGAGCGCCGCGAGGCAGAGCGTGGCTGCGTTTTTATTTTCTTTCGTACCGATTCAATTAGTACCACCTCGTTTATATTACAGTTTTATCTATACAAATTGTAAAAGCGTATTATGACATGTGAAGAAAGCGTATTGTGACGGTGAACCCGACGGATTCAATCTGTGCTTTATTATTAGGTATATAGATTAGTTCCTTGCAGCGCAAGTCATGGAGTTTTGTACGGGGAGAGAGATTTTCTAAGATATTTTTTTTTGCCATGGAGTTGCAGCGCAGCGCAACTAGTACTACTTTTGTAAGAAAAATAAAAAATCTTGAAATAACAGTTATCCCGCATTCTTTATCAAAAAAAATTAGGAAGAAAGGAGTTGCTCGGTTAATTAAGAAATACCGAGCGAAAACCAGATTGGCCAGTTAATTATGGAGAACTGAGCGAAAACCATCACAACCGATGAGCGGGACACATAAAAAACCCACACACACCACTCCAAACAGGGCCTCGTCGACACCGCACGCAGGCGTCATCGTCATCACTCCTCCCCTTCAGGCGTCATCGCACTACTAGGAAAAGGGCTATAGCTAATATGAACATTAATGGCGCACCAGATACTGGTGCGCCATTAGTGTCCTCATTACTAATGGCGCACCAGACACACGGTGCGACATTACTAACAATTTTTTTTTCCAAAACTACTAATGGCGCACCAGGGCACAGTGCGTCATTACTAGTTACACACTCTGTGCGCCGCTACTAACAAATAATTTTTTTACTTTTTTTAAAAACTAGTAATGGTGCACCACTTAATAGGTGCGCCATTAGTAACCAGGGTTACTAACCTCCTCCTCCAAGCTTTTCTCGGCTGTAGTTGAGAGGAGCTCGAGTGGGTGGGCGTAGCAGCGCTTATAAACCACACCCGAGCTCTCTCAACTAGCGAGGTGGGACTAAACATCCCACCGCACCCGCGCCAACACAGGGCCTTTGGTCCCGGTTGGTGGCACCAAGCGGGACTAAAGGGGGGAATTGGTCCCGGTTTGTGGCACGAACCGGGACCAATGCCACCCTT
>LR738709.1:22954003-23002213 GCA_902687465.1 Secale cereale
CCCCCCACGTGCTGAAGTTATCGGGAGAGGGTATATCGACCCACCCCCCACGTGTTGAAGTTATCGGGAGTTTATATCGACACGACATACGTACGTACATGGGAAAATAATATTATCAGGGAGGGGGTATATCCACCCCCCCTCGTTTTGAAGTTATCTGGAGGGGTATATCGACGACGACAGACCCGATAAAACATAAGAAAACGAAGAAGAAATAAAAAGAGGAGAAGATCGAAGAAAAAAAGAAGAAAAAAAGAGGAGAAGAAGAAAGGAATTAATAGAGGAGAAGAACAAAAAATAGAATATATTCTATTTTCTCTTCTTCTCCACTATTCATTTCTTCTTCTACACTTCTTTTTCTTCTTTTTTCTTCTTCTTATATATATTTCTCCTCTTCTTCCTCTCCTCTTCTTCTTTCTTTCCTCTTCTTAGATCAAACTTTTCTGAAAATGTAACTTTTGCCGCTCATGTCAAAGTTATCGGGGAGGGGGTATATCAACCCCCGCCCCTGATGGGCCTCTAACCCCTCGTTGGTTACCCCAAGTGGAAGGTGTAAGATGCAGTGTTGTGGAAGTTTTTCCCTTAGCAAAGATGCCAAGGATCGAATCCCCAGAGACTCCTAGGTTCAACAAGTAGGTGTCAACTGCTAACGGCGCCAGATATTAGCAATCAACGTGGACCTGCACACAGATACAAATAACTTTGCTCCCAACGAGTACAGAGAGGTTGTCAATCCCTCCGGCCTTGTAGTTCACAAAGGATTAAAAGCAATGATAGTAGTGATAGATAATGTTTTGCAATAGTAAATAAAAGCGAAAAGTAAATAGCGGGTGTGATCAAGGATGGTAATATGGTCCGGAGTCTCATGATGTTCACTAGTGATGTCTCTCTCCCAAAAGACGATAAAATAGCTATGTGAGGTAAACGAATTACAGCTGGGCAATTGACAGGACCATGAACGCAAACCAATGCTGACTACATTGCAAGAAAGGTTGAGGTTCAAAGCATGGGCGGTACGCCAAAGTAAGTAGACCGAAATCCATCAATATCTACTACTAATCATCCACCTTGAGATATCTATCTAGAACATCTCGCTGGTATTAAGTTGTGAGTCCCACCTATAGTGTAAACTCAATGCAACAGACAACTGCATTAAAAGAACTTTGCGTAAAGTAAACAATCCTTGCACCCGCGGGCACAAGCACTGTCAGGGGAAACTGTCCTCCCACGAACACCTATGGGACCGGAGCCCCTTCTACGTTGCGGTAAGGGAGCGGAGGGAGCACGGAGAGCAGATCGAGGAGCGCACGCGGGCAGTTTACCCAGGTTCGGGCCGCGCGGACGCGTAAAACCCTACTCCTGCTTAGGTTGTATTGAGTTCTTGAGCTCGGGAGCTTGAAGATCTACAGTACTAGCTGCACCGAGCAAGAGAGTTGTCTGGGTTTCGAACCCCCTCTACGTTGTGCATGGGCCTCCTTTTATAGCTCAAAGGGGTCACCGACAGGTGTCAATGTAGAGGAGGGTAAAAGTGTAAATTTGGTGGTAGTTGCAACAGTGCATGAACAGTATATGAACAGTGGTCTTCACCTAACTTTGATAGTGGGGGACAAGGGCATTAAATGCCCATCGCCGTCGCCCCCAAAAGCGTCTATCCATGCTTCTCCGTTCGCCACGGCGGTAGCCTCGTCACCGTGGCTTGCCACCGTGTGCCCCAGGCTGCACAGCCGTTTGCCACGTGCCCCTGGAAGGGCTCCAGGGCGACGCGTGGGCAGATGAGCTGGAGCGCAGGCACACAGCATAGGTTTCCCCGGCAAGCACCTTGCCGGGGTCATGACCTTGCCGGGCCCGGAAGCTTGTCGCTCTCCGGGTCCTGTCGGGGCGCATGATGCGCCGAGACATCTCTTGAGGTATGTGTTCCTTGGCCTTCCTGGCAAGCTCCTCTTGCCAGGGTCTTGTGCTAAAGTGATAACCTTGAGCCTGGTGCGGCCTTCTCGGCAACCTACTCTTGCTGGGGCCTTGATCTTCTGACTTGTATACTTTGTTCTTGAATGGCTTCATAGGGACCAGAACGGTTCTTGGCGAGCACGTGGTAAGCCCTGCCACGGGAAGCTGCTACTGCCCGTGCACAAGTTGGGGTACTAAGGTACCCCTATCTTAGTACACCGACAAGCACTGTTGTTTTCCCCCTTGTGGCAACAGCACATCCCCTAGACTCATGTTTATGTCCCTTAAGCTAGTCATCGAGGGGCATGAACCCACAATCGAGCATAACGTTCCCTCTTGGAGTCACTACGTATTACTTGGCCAAAGCAATAAATAACAACGGAGAACATGCAAGAATTACTTTTGAACATAAATATAAAAGAGGTAGATCAAATATATTACTCAAGATCAATTTGAACATAATCTAATAATCCATCGGATCCCAGCAAACTCATCATAGCAACAGCATAAGGATTACATATGTGCCTCGATCATGTAGGGCAGCTCACGAGGACTAATTAGTGAAGCACAAGAACGGGAGGAGAACATCACATAGCTACTGGTCATGGACTCATGGTCCAAGGGAGACTACTCACGACTCATCCGGGAGGCGTCCATGGTGGTGGAGAAGCTCCCGGTGGTGATCCTCCCCTCCGACAGGGTGCCGGGAAGAGTTCTCCTGGTGCTCCCGATCTTGGAAGCGGCGGCGGCGGCGGAACAGAGATGGGATCGCGAAAAGAGTTCCTGTTCTGAGGGTTTTGGAGGACGCTTTAAATAAATGCCAAAGGGGGGCATCGGGGAAGCTTCGGGGGGCCCAGGCGCCCCCCCGGCGCGGCCCAGGGGGGGGACGCCGCCAGGGCGCCTGGAGCCCTGGTGGCCCCCCCCAGGCTGTCCTTCGGACGCACGGTTGTTTCCGGAACGCTGATTTTTTATATAATCTTTCTGGATTTTTCCTGGCAGTTCTCGTAACGTGAAAACCTGAAATACAAAAACAGCCGAAAACAGAAACTGGCACTAGGGTGCACTGCATTAGTAAGTTAGTCCAAATATGATCAAAAGTGTATGGAAGTGTATGAATATCATAGCAATATCACCCAAAAGTGGCATGGAGCAAGCAGAAATTATAGATACATTTTGGACGTATCAACATCCGCAAGCTTAATTCCTGCTCGTCCTCGAGTAGGTAAATGATAACAAGAATAATTTCTGTGGTGACATGCTATTTTACCATATAGGACTTTTTCATAGTCATATGACAAAAGCTTACTAAGACAATGAATCTGTAGTAATTAAGTTGCCTCACGAGAAAATCACAAATGACTGAAAGTTTTACAACATGAAACTGAAACATCAAATAGATTTGCAATGAACATGATGTGAAAATATGATAAAGTGATATCTAGCTTGCCCCCTTTAGTGATGCAAAACATAAATGCAGGGGCACCTTCAAGGTTTAAGTGATGACTAGATGCAATGATTTCAGAATAAAGGATATCACAATCATGCAAAAGACAATGCTACTTTGGAACAATGCACATTACACTTAGAATGACAATCATGCTCTCAGTAGTTGGTGCTTTAACATAAAAGTAAAAGAATGGTTATGTGCTAGAGCTTTTTATTTTGAAAACATGGAAGCAATTTTGTCAACGGTAGTAGTACTTCATATGTGTCATGCATAAGACATCCTATAAGTTGAAGCCTCATGCATCGAATACCAATAGTGCTCGCACCTTGTCCTAATTAACTCGGATTTCCATGGGTTATCATTGCATTACATATGTTTCAACCAAGTGTCACAAAGGGGTACCTCTATGCCACCTGCACAAAGGTCCATGGAGATAAATCGCATTTGATTTCTCGTTTTTGATAGATCTCAACTTGAGGACATCCATACCGGGACAACATAGAAAATAGATGATGGACTCCTCTTCAATGCATAAGCATATTCTCATAAGAGATTGAGGATTAATGTCCAAGCTAAAACTTCCACCATGATACATGGCTTTGGTTGGCGGCCCAATGTTCTTCTCTAACAATATGCATATTCATTCACCCACGGCAAATCACCCTTACTTCAGACAAGACGAACATGCATAGCAACTCACATGATATTCAACAAAAGTGTGACAGTTGATGGCGTCCCCAGAAACATGGTTACCGCTCAGCAAGCAACTTATAAGAAATAAGATACATAAGCAACATATTCTTTACCACAATAGTTTTTAAGCTACTTTCCCATGAGCTATGTATTGCAAAGTTAATTCGCTTAGAACAGGTGGAGGTTAGCAAAAGACTGGGAGCGACCAACTAAGAGAGCAATGACGGTCATAATCATGCAGAGCGACAAAGCAATATTGAATCAGGCATGGAAGTTATATCGCTACTCAGAAATAAAAGATCATCAAGGCTTGACAGACTTTCTTTACAGTCTTAAATATGCGTGAGCATACGCCAAGTCAATCAAAATAAGTTCTCGAAGGAAGATATTACTAAACCATACCACATCATAGGCAAACAAATCAAGTTGGTACTCCAATAACACATTGGGAACCCCCCAGCTATTTGAGATTAACCATAAGAAAACCTGAACTACTAAGCACCATTATGCAAGTAGCATCTTTATCATAGACATATTAACCAATGCAACGGAAGCAAACTCTCTTAATAAGGTGAGCATGATAATTAAAGAGAGTTCAAGCCACCAACTAAACAAAAGCTCTTTGAAAAGATAAGCATGAATACTAAGAGTAGAGCATGATAGTAGCTATTAAAACACAAAGAACACACACAACAAAGATAGACATGAAAATTCTATGTTATGTTCTAGGTAGAAGTGGAGCGTGTTTCTCTCCCACATAAAGAATGCTGAGTTCCGACTCGTTATGAAAAACTAAAAAGAAAATTAAAAGCGAGACGCTCCAAGCATAGCACATAACACATGAAGTGATAAAAATATAGCGGAACGAAAGACGAACTGATAATGTTGATGGAGAAGGGGATGCACGGGGGCATCCCCAAGCTTAGACGCTTGAGTCTCCTTGAATATTTCTTGGGGGTGCACGGGGGCAACCCCAACCTTGAGCGCTTGACACTCCTGAATCTTTTTATCATCTTCCCTCGCACACTTGAAAACTCCCTTCATACATAACTCATCATAATCTGATTAGCGAGGTTAGTACCCTTAATAAAATAATTGCACCTTGCTGGAAATAAGGATATTCTTGAAGTTCTACTGTTTCTCAAGATTGCCAAAAGGTTTTTGCAAAGAAAAAGCAAGCTCTTGATTTGCAAAGTGAAGGAAAGGCAAAACAGGACAGAATCTGTGAAAAACAGAACAGCAGGTAGTAATTGATCTGTTCGGGATACTTCTGCAACTCAAATCAAAAAACTCAGAACAGACGCACGAAAGACAATTATATAGAGAACGCTGTCGAAAAAATTCAGACCAAAAAGATGATCTGGTGATTGTATATGAATTGTTCTATCCAAGGACAGAATCTGTTTCCTGGACAGCACCTCACAACTTTTGAACTTTCTAGCAATCAGAGGCTATACTTGGCACAAATATGAAAAGCAAAGATACAATGATGATGCTACAGTAGTAAACAACATCAATACACAACAAAACCAAAAACTTATTCATGTGGGCTGCCTCCCAAAAGCGCTTTCTTTTATGCCTTTAAGCTAGGCATAATGCATAGAGATCAAGTTTTATCAAGAGTAAAAGAATAGCTAGCCCGTACAACGGACTCAAAAGGTAACTTGATCTTCTTTCGAGGGAAGTGTTCCATCCCTTTCTTGAGAGGAAACTGAAATTTTATATTACCCTCTTTCATGTCAATGATAGCACCAACGGTGCGCAAAAAGGGACGTCCCAAAATAATTGGACAAGAAGGATCACATTCAATATCCATAATAGTGAAATCAACGGGAACATAATTATCATTAACAACGATAAGAACATCGTCGATCCTCCCCAAAGGTTTCTTTATGGAAGAATCAATGAGACGAACACCAAAAGAACAAGAATCAAAAGGTTTCAATTTAAGCATATCATATATTCTTTTGGGCATAACAGAGGTACTAGCACCAACATCACATAATGCATAACAAGAGAAGTCATTCAATTTAATTTTTATCATAGGATCCCAACCATCTTCTAGCTTTCTAGGTATGGAGGCTTCTACTCTAAGTTTCTCCTCCCTAGCTTTGATGAGAGCATTAGTGATATGCTCTGTGAAGGCAAGATTAAGCGTGCTAGTGCGGGGGTCTCTAGACATCTTGTGAAGGAAATCAATAACTTCGGTAAGAGTGCAATTATCAAAATCAAGGTCACGAACATCAAGTAAAGTGGTAGTGGTGTCCTTAAGGTTCACTTGTTTGGTAGTTTCTATAGTCATAGCATCACCATTAATAGGTCCAATGGGACCAGGAGTACATTGGGTGCTAAGAGTGTGAACATCCTCAACAACTTGGATAGTAGCAACAGTGTGGTGGGTAGGAAGGCTCTTAATTCTATCTTCTTCCTCCCTTTCTCTAGCCCATCTCTCTTTAAGTTTAGCCATCATCCTAATGTTTTCATTAATTTGCACTTGAATAGCATTTATAGGAGTGACTTCCCTCTCCTCAAGAGGAGAAGTTTTAATTTTTAGCAATTTTACCTCATTGGCTAAATGGTCTACCTTAAAAGAAAGATCATCTAGTTTATGTAGTTTTTCTTCTACACTCTTATTAAAGGCTTTCTGGGTAGTCATGTAATCTTTAAGCATAATCTCTAGTTCAGTAGTGGAGATCTTGGTACTAGGATAAGCATTGTTGTTCCCATAAGAATTAGAGGGGAACGGTCTAGGATTGCTACCAAAATTACTCCTATTAGCATTGTTGTTAAAATTGTTTCTAGAGATAAAATTCACATCTACTTGTTCTTGAGCAATCAAAGAATTTAAAGGAACATCACGAGGATCAACAGTAGATTGCTTCGAAAGTAGAGACATGATCAAGTCAACTTTTGGAGCGCGTTCGGTGTGCCATTGGGAATAGGTTGTCATCATCTCATCGAGAAGCTTTGTGGCATCACCAAATGTAGTTGACATAAAAGTTCCTCCCGCGGCTGAATCTAACAAGTTCCGCGAGGTAAAGTTAAAGCCTGCGTAAAAAGTTTGGATAACCATCCAAGTAGTCAAACCGTGAGTAGGGCAGTTCTTGATAAGAGATTTCATACGTTCCCAAGCTTGGGAAACGTGTTCATTATCCAATTGTTTAAAATTCATTATGTTACTTCTAAGTTGGATAATTTTAGCAGGTGGATAGTATTTTCCGATAAAAGCATCTTTGCACTTATCCCATGAATCTATGCTATTTCTAGGCAAAGACTGAAACCAAATTTTAGCTCCTCCTCTCAAGGAGAAAGGAAAAAGCTTAAGCTTAACAATATTACCATCTATTTCTTGGTACTTTTGCATATCACAAAGTTCAACAAAGTTGTTCAAGTGTAAAGCAGCATCATCTCCAGCACCGGAGAATTGATCTTTCATGACTAAGTTCAGTAAAGCAGGTTTAATTTCATACGAAGGTGCTGAAGTGGCAGGTGTAGTGATAGGTGTGCTGATAAAGTCATCGTTGTTGTGACTAGTGAAGTCACACAACTTGGTGTTCCCGGTGGAACCCATAGTAGCAAGCAAGCAAGATAACTATTTTTGTGATTTTCGATAAAGGATACTAAAGCAAAAACTGAAAGGTAAACTAACAAGACTAAAAAGCAAAGGTAAAAGATAGCGTGCAACTCCCCTATCCTAAAGAGTGGAGTCCCGGGCAACGGCGCCAGAAAAACTCCTTGATGGGCCTCTAACCCCTCGTTGGTTACCCCAAGTGGAAGGTGTAAGATGCAGTGTTGTGGAAGTTTTTCCCTTAGCAAAGATGCCAAGGATCGAATCCCCAGAGACTCCTAGGTTCAACAAGTAGGTGTCAACTGCTAACGGCGCCAGATATTAGCAATCAATGTTGACCTGCACACAGATACAAATAACTTTGCTCCCAACGAGTACAGAGAGGTTGTCAATCCCTCCGGCCTTGTAGTTCACAAAGGATTAAAAGCAATGATAGTAGTGATAGATAATGTTTTGCAATAGTAAATAAAAGCGAAAAGTAAATAGCGGGTGTGATCAATGATGGTAATATGGACCGGAGTCTCATGATGTTCACTAGTGATGTCTCTCTCCCAAAAGACGATAAAACAGCTATGTGAGGTAAACGAATTACAGCTGGGCAATTGACAGGACCACGAACGCAAACCAATGCTGACTACATTGCAAGAAAGGTTGAGGTTCAAAGCATGGGCGGTACGCCAAAGTAAGTAGACCGAAATCCATCAATATCTACTACTAATCATCCACCTTGAGATATCTATCCAGAACATCTCGCTGGTATTAAGTTGTGAGTCCCACCCATAGTGTAAACTCAATGCAACAGACAACTGCATTAAAAGAACTTTGCGTAAAGTAAACAATCCTTGCACCCGCGGGCACAAGCACCGTTGTTTTCCCCCTTGTGGCAACAACACATCCCCTAGACTCATGTTTCTGTCACTCAAGCTAGTCATCGAGGGGCATGAACCCACAATCGAGCATAACGTTCCCTCTTGGAGTCACTACGTATTACTTGGCCAAAGCAATAAATAACAACGGAGAACATGAAAGAATTACTTATGAACATAAATATAAAAGAGGTAGATCAAATATATTACTCAAGATCAATCTGAACATAATCTCATAATCCATCGGATCCCAGCAAACTCATCATAGCAACAACATAAGGATTACATATGTGCCTCGATCATGTAGGGCAGCTCACGAGGACTAATTAGTGAAGCACAAGAACGGGAGGAGAACATCACATAGCTACTGGTCATGGACTCATGGTCCAAGGGAGACTACTCACGACTCATCCGGGAGGCGTCCATGGTGGTGGAGAAGCTCCCGGTGGTGATCCTCCCCTCCGGTAGGGTGCCGGGAAGAGTTCTCCTGGTGCTCCCGATCTTGGAAGCGGCGGCGGCGGCGGAACAGAGATGGGATTGCGAAAAGAGTTCCTGTTCTGAGGGTTTCGGAGGACGCTTTAAATATATGCCAAAGGGGGGCATCGGGGAAGCTTCGCGGGGCCCAGGCGCCCCCCCCCCCCGGCGCGGCCCAGGGGGGGGGGGGCGCCGCCAGGGCGCCTGGAGCCCTGGTGCCCCCCCCCGGTTGTCCTTCGGACGCACGGTTGTTTCCGGAACGCTGATTTTTTATATAATTTTTCTGGATTTTTCCTGGCAGTTCTCGTAACGTGAAAACCTGAAATACAAAAACAGCCGAAAACAGAAACTGGCACTAGGGTGCACTGGATTAGTAAGTTAGTCCAAATATGATCAAAAGTGTATGGAAGTGTATGAATATCATAGCAATATCACCCAAAAGTGGCATGGAGCAAGCAGAAATTATAGATACGTTTTGGACGTATCAGCCCCTCATGCCGAAGTTATCGGGGAGGGGGTATATCAACCCCCGCCCCCTCATGTCGAAGTTATCGGGGAGGGGGGTATATATCGACCCCCCACCCCCCTCATCATGCATATAACATACATATATACATTGAATTTTTTTTACATATATGCAACAAAAACATTAATACCCATATGAACAAAAAAACATGCTCTGAACATATATATAGCCATATACATACATATACACATTATATATGCATATGAAAAAAAAATCGCCTAATAAAAAAATAGTGGCGCGGCGGCTCACAGTGGCTGGCGACGACGACGGCGACAGCGGGGGCGGCGAGGGCGCCGGCGTGCGGGGGCGGGCGGCGGGCAGGGGCTCGGGCTCGGGGCAGGGGCCGGCGCGGCGACGGCGTGGTCGCGCAGGCGCTGGCGGCGGCGAAGGCGACGAGAGGCGCGGGCGACGGCGACGAGGGGCGCGGGCGACAGCGATGGCGACGAGGAGCAGGGCGTCGGTGTCGGGGCAGAGGGTGGCGTCGGCGTCGGCAAGGGCAAGGCGACGACGACGGCGGGGGCGGCATCGGCGTCGGGGCAGCTGATACGTCCAAAACGTATCTATAATTTCTGCTTGCTCCATGCCACTTTTGGGTGATATTGGTATGATATTCATACACTTCCATACACTTTTGATCATATTTGGACTAACTTACTAATCCAGTGCAACCCAGTGCCAGTTTCTGTTTTCGGCTGTTTTTGTATTTCAGGTTTTCACGTTTCGAGAACTGCCCAGAAAAATCCAGAAAAATTATATAAAAAATCAGCGTTCCGGAAACAACACTGCGTCCGGAGGGCAGCGTGGGGGGCCACCAGGGCTCCAGGCGCCCTGGCGGCGCGCCCCCCCTGGGCCGCGCCGGGGGGGCGCCTGGGCCCCCCGAGACTCCCCCGGTGCCCTACTTTGGCATATATTTAAAGGGTCCTCCGTAACCCTCAGAGCAAGAACTCTTTTCGTGATCCCATCTCTGTTCCGCCGCCGCCGCCGCTTCCAAGATCGGGAGCACCAGAAGAACTCTTCCCGGCACCCTACCGGAGGGGAGGATCACCACCTGGAGCTTCTCCACCACCATGGACGCCTCCCGGATGACTCGTGAGTAGTCTCCCTTGGACCATGAGTCCATGACCAGTAGCTATGTGATGTTCTCCTCCCGTTCTTGTGCTTCACTAATTAGTCCTCGTGAGCTGCCCTACATGATCGAGGCACCTATGTAATCCTTATGCTGTTGCTATGTTGAGTTTGCTGGGATCCGACGGATTATGAGATTATGTTCAGATTGATCTTGAGTAATATATTTGATTCACCTCTTTTATATTTTTGTTCATAAGTAATTCTTGCATGTTCTCCGTTGTTATTTATTGCTTTGGCCGAGTAATAGGTAGTGACTCCAAGAGGGAACGTTATGCTCGATTGTGGGTTCATGCCCCTCGATGACTAGCTTGAGTGACAGAAACATGAGTCTAGGGGATGTGATGTTGCCACAAGGGGGAAAACAACGGTGCTTGTGCCCGCGGGTGCAAGGATTGTTTACTTTACGCAAAGTTCTTTTAATGCAGTTGTCTGTTGCATTGAGTTTACACTATGGGTGGGACTCGCAACTTAATACCAGCGAGATGTTCTGGATAGATATCTCAAGGTGGATGATTAGTAGTAGATATTGATGGATTTCGGTCTACTTACTTTGGCGTACCGCCCATGCTTTGAACCTCAACCTTTCTTGCAATGTAGTCAGCATTGGTTTGCGTTCGTGGTCCTGTCAATTGCCCAGCTGTAATTTGTTTACCTCACATAGATGTTTTATCGTCTTTTGGGAGAGAGACATCACTAGTGAACATCATGAGACTCCGGTCCATATTACCATCATTGATCACATCCACTATTTACTTTTCGCTATTTACTTACTATTGCAAAACACTATCTATCACTACTATCATTGCTTTTAATCCTTTGTGAACTACAAGGCCGGAGGGATTGACAACCTCTCTGTACTCGTTGGGAGCAAAGTTATTTGTATCTGTGTGCAGGTCCACGTTGATTGCTACTAATCTGGCGCCGTAGCAATTGACACCTACTTGTTGAACCTAGGAGTCTCTGGGGATTCGATCCTTGGTATCTTTGCTAAGGGAAAACACTTCTACTTACTGCATCTTACACCTTCCACTTGGGGTAACCAACGAGGGGTTCGAGGCCCATCAAGGAGTATTTTCTGGCGCCGTTGCCGGGGACTCCACTCTTCAGGATAGGGGAGTTGCATGCTATCTTTTACCTTTGCTTTTTAGTCTTGTTAGTTTACCTTTCATTTTTGCTGTAGTTCCTTTTATCGAAAATCACAAAATAGTTATCTTGCTTGCTTGCTATTATGGGTTCTACCAAAAACACTTAATGGGAGGAGTACACCCCTTCTTCCATTACCCCAATTACCACTGTCCGGATTTACAAAAGTAATAAACCTTGTGATTATACTAGCTTTGACGGAGAGTTATGCCCATGGCATGGTCTTCCAGGAAAAGAGTATGAGCCTCAGTTTAAAATTGCTCCTAAGCTTCCCCAAACTTGGGAAGATGTTCAAACTCTTATAATAGAGAGCGAATTAAACAAAGAGGATGACACTACAATTCTGCCCACTAATGATAAAATTGATTTTGATAATTGTAGTATTTCAGAAGTTGTCGCCTTTCTACAAGGAATGGCTAAAGATCCCAACACTAGCACGCTTAATCTTGCCTTCACAGAGCATGTCACTAATGCTCTCATCAAAGCTAGGGAGGAGAAACTTAGAGTAGAAGCCTCCATACCTAGAAAGCTAGAAGATGGTTGGGATTCTATGATTAAAATTAAGATAAACAATTTCTCATGCTATGCTTTATGTGACATTGTATCTAGTACTTCTATTATGCCCAAAAGACTATATGATATGCTTAAATTGAAACCTTATGATTCTTGTTCTTTTGGTGTTCGTCTCGTTAATTCTTCCATAAAGAAACCTTTGGGGCGGACCGACGATGTTCTTATTGTTGTCAATGATAATTATGTGCCCGTTGATTTCACTATTATGGATATTGAATGTGATCCTTCATGTCCAATTATTTTGGGACGTCCCTTTTTACGCACCGTTGGTGCTGTCATTGACATGAAAGAGGGTAATATAAAATTTCAGTTTCCTCTCAAGAAAGGGATGGAACACTTCCCTCGAAAGAAGATCAAGTTACCTTTTGAGTCCGTTGTACGGGCTAGCTATTCTTTTACTCTTGATAAAACTTGATCTATGCATTATGCCTAGCTTAAAGGCATAAAAGAAAGCGCTTTTGGGAGGCAGCCCACATGAATAATTTTTTTTGCTTTTGTTGTGTCTTGATGTTGTTTACTGCTGTAGCATCATCATTGTATCTTTGCTTTTCATATTTGTGCCAAGTATAGCCTCCGATTGCTAGAAAGTTCAAAAGTTGTGAGGTGCTGTCCAGGAAACAGATTCTGTCCTTGGATAGAAAAATTCGTATAAAATCACCAGTTAATCTTTTTGGTCTGAATTTTTTCGACAGTGTTCTCTATATAATTGTCTTTCGTGCGTCTGTTCTGAGTTTTTTGATTTGAGTTGCAGAAGTATCCCGAACAGATCAATTACTGCCTGCTGTTCTGTTTTTCACAGATTCTGTCCTGTTTTGCCTTTCCTTCACTTTGCAAATCAAGAACTTGCTTTTTCTTTGCAAAAACCTTTTGGCAATCTTGAGAAACAGTAGAACTTCAAGAATATCCTTATTTCCAGCAAGGTATAATTATTTTATTAAGGATACTAACCTCGCTAATCAGATTATGATGAGTTATGTATGAAGGGAGTTTTCAAGTGTGCGAGGGAAGATGATAAAAAGATTCAGGAGTGTCAAGCGCTCAAGCTTGGGGATGCCCCCGTGCACCCCCAAGAAATATTCAAGGAGACTCAAGCGTCTAAGCTTGGGGATGCCCCCGTGCATCCCCTTCTCCATCAACATTATCAGTTCGTCTTTCGTTTCGTTATATTTTTATGACTTCATGTGTTATATGCTATGCTTGGAGCGTCTTGCTTTTAGTTTTCTTTTTAGTTTTTCATAACGAGTCGGAACCCAGCATTCCTTTATGTGGGAGAGAAACACGCTCCACTTCTACCTAGAACATAACATAGAATTTTCATGTCTATCTATGATGTGTGTTCTTTGTCTTTTAATAGCTACTATCGTGCTCTGCTCTTAGTATTCATGCTTATCTTTTCAAGAGCTTCTATTTAGTTGGTTGCTTGAACTCTCTTTAATTACCATGCCCACCTTATTAAGAGAGTTTGCTTCCGTTGCATTGGTTAATGTGTCTATGATAAAGATGCTACTTGCATGATGGTGCTTAGTAGTTCAGGTTTTCTTATGGTTAATCTCAAATAGCTGGGGGGTTCCCAATGTGTTATTGGAGTACCAACTTGGTTTGTTTGCCTATGATGTGGTATGGTTTAGTAATATCTTCCTTAGAGAATTTATTTTGATTGACTTGGCGTATGCTCACGCATATTTAAGACTATAAAGAAAGTCTGTCAAGCCTTGATGATCTTTTATTTCTGAGTAGCGATATAACTACCATGCCTGATTCAATATTGCTTTGTCGCTCTGCATGATTATGACCGTCATTGCTCTCTTAGTTGGTCGCTCCCAGTCTTTTTGCTAACCTCCACCTGTACAAAGCAAACTAACCATGCAATACATAGCTCATGGGAAAGTAGCCTAAAAACTATTGTGGTAAAGAATATGTTGCTTATGTATCTTATTTCTTATAAGTTGCTTGCTGAGCGGTAACCATGTTTCTGGGGACGCCATCAACTGTCACACTTTCGTTGAATATCATGTGAGTTGCTATGCATGTTCGTCTTGTCTGAAGTAAGGGTGATTTGCCGTGGGTTGAATGAATATGCATATTGTTAGAGAAGAACATTGGGCCGCCAACCAAAGCCATGCATCATGGTGGAAGTTTTAGCTTGGACCTTAATCCTCAATCTCTCATGAGAATATGCTTATGCATTAAAGAGGAGTCCATCATCTATTTTCTATGTTGTCCCGGTATGGATGTCCTCAAGTTGAGATCTATCAAAAACGAGAAATCAAATGCGATTTATCTCCTTGGACCTTTGTACAGGTGGCATAGAGGTACCCCTTTGTGACACTTGGTTGAAACATATGCAATGCAATGATAACCCATGGGAATCCTAGCTAATTAGGACAAGGAGCGAGCACTATTGGTATTCGATGCATGAGGCTTGCAACTTATAGGAAGTTTTATGCATGACACATATGAAGTACTACTACTGTTGACACAATTGCTTCCATGTTTTCAAAATAAAAAGCTCTAGCACATAACCATTCTTTTACTTTTATGTTGAAGCACCAACTACTGAGAGCATGATTGTCATTCTGAGTGTAATGTGCATTGTCCCAAAGTAGCATTGTCTTTTGCATGATTGTGATATCGTTTATTCTGAAATGATTGTATCTAGTCATCACTTAAACCTTGAAGGTGCCCCTGCATTTATGTTTTGCATCACTAAAGGGGGCAAGCTAGATATCACTTTATCATATTTGCACATCATGTTCATTGCAAATCTTTTTGATGTTTCAGTTTCATGTTGTAAAACTTTCAGTCATTTGTGATTTTCTCTCGAGGCAACTTAATTACTTTAGAACCATTGTCTCAGTAAGCTTTTGTCATATGACTATGAAAAAGTCCTATATGGTTAATAGCATGTCACCACAGAAATTATTCTTGTTATCATTTACCTACTCGAGGACGAGCAGGAATTAAGCTTGGGGATGTTGATACGTCCAAAACGTATCTATAATTTCTGCTTGCTCCATGCCACTTTTGGGTGATATTGCTATGATATTCATACACTTCCATACACTTTTGATCATATTTGGACTAACTTACTAATCCAGTGCACCCCAGTGCCAGTTTCTGTTTTCGGCTGTTTTTGTATTTCAGGTTTTCACGTTTCGAGAATTGCCCAGAAAAATCCAGAAAAATTATATAAAAAATCAGCGTTCCAGAAACAACACTGCGTCCGAAGGGCAGCCTAGGGGGGGGGGCACCAGGGCTCCAGGCGCCCTGGCGGCGCGCCCCCCCTGGGCCGTGCCGGGGGGGCCCCTGGGCCCCCCGAGACTCCCCCGGTGCCCTACTTTGGCATATATTTAAAGGGTCCTCCGTAACCCTCAGAACAAGAACTCTTTTCGCGATCCCATCTCTGTTCCGCCGCCGCCGTCGCTTCCAAGATCGGGAGCACCAGGAGAACTCTTCCCGGCACCCTGCCGGAGGGGAGGATCACCACCGGGAGCTTCTCCACCACCATGGACGCCTCCCGGATGACTCGTGAGTAGTCTCCCTTGGACCATGAGTCCATGACCAGTAGCTATGTGATGTTCTCCTCCCGTTCTTGTGCTTCACTAATTAGTCCTCGTGAGCTGCCCTACATGATCGAGGCACCTATGTAATCCTTATGCTGTTGCTATGTTGAGTTTGCTGGGATCCGATGGATTATGAGATTATGTTCACATTGATCTTGAGTAATATATTTGATTCACCTCTTTTATATTTTTGTTCATAAGTAATTCTTGCATGTTCTCCGTTGTTATTTATTGCTTTGGCCGAGTAATAGGTAGTGACTCCAAGAGGGAACGTTATGCTCGATTGTGGGTTCATGCCCCTCGATGACTAGCTTGAGTGACAGAAACATGAGTCTAGGGGATGTGTTGTTGCCACAAGGGGGAAAACAACGGTGCTTGTGCCCGCGGGTGCAAGGATTGTTTACTTTACACAAAGTTCTTTTAATGCAGTTGTCTGTTGCATTGAGTTTACACTATGGGTGGGACTCGCAACTTAATACCAGCGAGATGTTCTGGATAGATATCTCAAGGTGGATGATTAGTAGTAGATATTGATGGATTTCGGTCTACTTACTTTGGCGTACCGCCCATGCTTTGAACTTCAACCTTTCTTGCAATGTAGTCAGCATTGGTTTGCGTTCGTGGTCCTGTCAATTGCCCAGCTGTAATTTGTTTACCTCACATAGCTGTTTTATCGTCTTTTGGGAGAGAGACATCACTAGTGAACATCATGAGACTCCGGTCCATATTACCATCATTGATCACATCCACTATTTACTTTTCGCTATTTACTTACTATTGCAAAACACTATCTATCACTACTATCATTGCTTTTAATCCTTTGTGAACTACAAGGCCGGAGGGATTGACAACCTCTCTGTACTCGTTGGGAGCAAAGTTATTTGTATCTGTGTGCAGGTCCACGTTGATTGCTACTAATCTGGCGCCGTAGCAATTGACACCTACTTGTTGAACCTAGCAGTCTCTGGGGATTCGATCCTTGGTATCTTTGCTAAGGGAAAACACTTCTACTTACTGCATCTTACACCTTCCACTTGGGGTAACCAACGAGGGGTTCGAGGCCCATCAGCAGCCTGGCTGCGTCGGCGTCTGGGCGGAGATGAGACTGAAATTTCCTAAGTGTGAACTTATATAGTAATGCCTTTATTCCCGGTTTGTGCCATAAACCGGGACTAAAGGAGGGCATTAGTCCCGGTTGGTGCCACCAACCGGGACCAAAGGCCGCCGCTTCCCGCTGAAAAAGTCCTTTGGTCCCGGTTGGTGGCACCAACAGGGACTAAAGGGGGACATTGGTCCCGGTTGGTGCCACGAACCGGGACCAATACCCCCCCTTTAGTCCCGGTTGGTGCCACCAACCGGGACCAAAGGCACTGTGCTGGTGCGGGTGCGATGGGATGTTTAGTCCCACCTCGCTAGTTGAGAGAGCTCGGGTGTGGTTTATAAGCGCTGCTGCGCCCACCCACGCGAGCTCCTCTCAACTGCAGGCTTACGGGCCTAATTTGTACACCGCTATGCCTGTTGGGCCTGCTGGGCCTTCTGCGGGCCTGAATCCTGGCCCATGGTTGGGTTTCTAGTCGTATTCATGCCGTGCTGGCCCAGTAGGTGGCATTTTTTTTCTTTTTTCTATTTATTTTTTTCATTTCTACTTAGAACTAAATACTTATAGTTTTTAGTGATTTATTTTTTCTTTTAGGTCACAAAAATTATAAACTTTCTGTTAGTGCCATTAGTTTTAAAATTTGTGTGAATCACTAGTTTATGAATAACTTTACTATAAAAATTGATTTTTGAGTCATTCTTTTTCCTGCTATTTAGTATTACTGTGTTTTATCATTATACTCAATTTGGTAATTTTAGTTAGTCATAACAAATATTATAGGCATTTTTTCTTTTTTGCTATTTTTTTTTTCATTTCTACTTAGAACTAAATACTTATTGTTTTTTAGTGATTTCTTTTTTCTTTTAGGTCACAAAAATTATAAACTTTTTGTTAGTGCCATTAGTTTTAAAATTTGAATAGTTTAAATTTGAATTTTTTAAAATTTGTGTGAATCACAAGTTTGTGATTAACTTTACTAAAAAAAATTAACATTGATGCACCTATAGAGAAAATTCAACCTAAATTCATAATCAATTTCTATGAATTTCAGAGAAATTCATTATGAATTTAGATCAAATTCCCTGTATAGGGGCATCTATTTTCACTTTGAGAGGAGCTCAACAAGGCAGAGAGGGACGGGCTTATAAACCGGTGTGGGCGCCCTTCGGTTGGCGAGGTGGGACTAAACTCTGAGCGCAACAAGACCAACCCTTAGTCCCGGTTTGTGGCACAAACCGGGACTAATGGTCATGGGCCAGGGGCGAGCCCTATTTTTTCCATTTTTTTTGTTTTGTTTTTTGCATTATTTATTTTCTTTTGTTTTTTGCTTTATTTTTTAATTCTTATTGCTTTTAGTTTTAGAAAAATTATAAAATTTCTGTTAGTGCCATTAGTTTTCAAATTTGAAAACACTTTTTTAGTTTTTTTGTTTTCTTTGTTGCTTTTTGTTTTCTTTATTCTTTACTAAAAAAATGAACATAGATGCACCTATAGAGAAAATTCGACCTAAATTCATAGTTTTCAAATGAACTCTGAAAAAGTTGGCATAGCATGTGCATGTACAAAACGGACAATGGTATCATACTCGTCTGTTACAAAGTTGGCATGGTATCATCATAATAGTTGCGGAAGAAAGTCTTCAGTTTTTCTTCGCTTGTGTCATTTGCTTATTGTGCCGTAACCATGGATAATCTTCATCGTTTATCAGTATGCCTTGGTCAGCCTTGACTTTGAACGGAGGAATTTCATGAAACTTTTCATAATCTTCAGATATGTCTGTCTTGCCCTCCACTCCCAGGATGTCCCTTTTTCCTGAAATAACTATGTGGCGCTTTGGCTCATCGTATGATGTATTCGCTTCCTTATCTTTTCTTTTTCTCGGTCTGGTAGACATGTCCTTCACATATATAACATGTGCCACATCATTGGCTAGGACGAACGGTTCGTCAGTGTACCCAAGATTTTTCAGATCCACTGTTGTCATTCCATACTGTTGGTCTACCTGTACCCTGCCCTCCACTCCCAAAATGAACATAGATTGACCAATTTGCACTTAAACAAAGGGACCTTAAAATCATGTCCGTAGTCAAGTTCTCATATGTCCACTATGTAACCATAATATGTGTCCTTTCCCCTCTCGGTTGTTTCATCAAAGCTGACACCGCTGTTTTGGTTGGTGCTCTTTTGATCTTGGACAATCGTGTAAAATGTATTCCCATTTATCTCGTATCCTTTGTAAATCAATACAGTCAAAGATGGTCCCCTGGACAACAAGCACAGCGCATCACAAACAGTGTTGTCACCTCTGAGACGTGTTTCCAACCAACTGTTGAAAGTCCTGATGTGTTCACATGTAATCCAGTCATCGCACTGCTCCAGGTGTTTGGAGCGCAGACTGTTCTTGTGTTCATCGACATACGTGGTCACCAAGGTAGAGTTCTGTAGAACTGTGTAGTGTGCTTGAGACCAAGAATATCCGTCCCTTAATATTATTGAGTCCCTTCCAAGCGTGCCTTTTCCAGTCAGTCTCCCCTCATACCGCGATTTAGGGAGACCTGTCTTATTAAGGCCAGGAATGAAGTCAACACAAAACCCGATGACATCCTCTGTTTGATGGCCCATGGAGATGCTTCCTTCTGGCCTAGCGCGGTTATGGACATATTTCTTTAGGACTCCCATGAACCTCTCAAATGGGAACATATTGTGTAGAAATATTGGCCCCAGAATGACAATCTCGTCGACTAGATGAACTAGGACGTGCGTCATGATATTGAAGAAGGATGGTGGGAACACCAGCTCGAAACTGACAAGACATTGCGCCACATCACTCCTTAGCATTGGTACGATTTCTGGATCGGTCACCTTCTAAGAGATTGCATTGAGGAATGCACATAGCTTCACAATGGCTAATCGAACGTTTTCTGGTAGAAGCCCCCTCAATGCAACCGGAAGCAGTTGCGTCATAATCACGTGACAGTCATGAGACTTTAGGTTCTGGAACTTTTTCTCTGGCATATTTATTATTCCCTTTATATTCCACGAGAAGCCAGTCGGGACCTTCATACTGAGCAGGCATTCAAAGAAGATTTCTTTCTCTTCTTTCGTAAGAGTGTAGCTGGCAGGACCTTCATACTGCTTCGGAGGCATGCCGTCTTTTTCGTGCAAACGTTGCAGGTCCTCCCGTGCTCGCGTGTATCTTTTGTCTTTCCATACACGCCCAAGAAGCCTAGCAGGTTCACGCAAAGGTTCTTTGTCACATGCATCACGTCGATTGAAGAGCGGACCTCTAGGTCTTTCTAGTAGGGTAGGTCCCAAAATATAGATTTCTTCTTCCACATGGGTGCGTGTCCCTCAGCGTCATTCGAAACAGCTAGTGCGCTAGGAACCTTTCCAAAGATTACATGTAAATCATTGACCATAGCACGTACGTGATCACCGGTACGCATGGCGGGCTTCTTCCGGTGATCTGCCTCGCCTTTGAAATGCTTGCCTTTCTTTCGACATTGATGGTTGGTCGGAAGAAATCGACGATGGCCCAGGTACACATTCTTCCTGCATTTGTCCAGGTATATACTTTCAGTGTCATCTAAACAGTGCGTGCATGCGTGGTATCCTTTGTTTGTCTGTCCTGAAAGGTTACTGAGAGCGGGCCAATCGTTGATGGTCACGAATAGCAATGCGTTTAGGTTAAATTCCTCCTGTCTGTGCTCATCCCACGCACGTACACCGTTTCCATTCCACAGCTGTAAAAGTTCTTCAACTAATGGCCTTAGGTACACATCAATGTCGTTGCCGGGTTACTTAGGGCCTTGGATGAGAACTGGCATCATAATGAACTTCTGCTTCATGCACATCCAGGAGGAAGGTTATACATACATAGAGTCACGGGCCAGGTGTTGTGATTGCTGCTCTGCTCCCCGAAAGGATTAATGCCATCCGCGCTTAATGCAAACCATACGTTCCTTGGGTCCTTTACAAACTCCTTCCAGTACTTTCTCTCGATTTTTCTCCACTGCGACCCGTCACCGGGTGCTCTCAACTTCCCATCTTTCTTACTGTCCTCACTGTCCCATCGCATCAACTTGGCATGCTCTCCATTTCTGAACAGACGTTTCAACCGTGGTGTTATAGGAGCATACCACATCACCTTCGCAGGAACCCTCTTCCTGACGGGCTCGCCGTCAACATCACCAGGGTCATCTCGGCTGATCTTATACCGCAATGCACCGCATACCGGGCATGCGTTCAGATCCTTGTATGCACCACGGTAGAGGATGCAGTCATTAGGGCATGCATGTATCTTCTGCACCTCCAATCCTAGAGGGCATACGACCTTCTTTGCTGCGTATGTACTGTCGGGCAATTCGTTATCCTTTGGAAGCTTCTTCTTCAATATTTTTAGTAGCTTCTCAAATCCTTTGTCAGCCACAGCATTCTCTGCCTTCCACTGCAGCAATTCCAGTACGGTACTGAGCTTTGTGTTGCCATCTTCGCAATTGGGGTACAACCCTTTTTTGTGATCCTCTAACATGCGATCGAACTTCAGCTTCTCCTTTTGACTTTCGCATTGCGTCCTTGCATCAACAATGACCCGGCGGAGATCATCATCATCGGGCACATCGTCTGGTTCCTCTTGATCTTCAGCAGCTTCACCCATTGCAGCATCATTGGGCACATCATCTGGTTCCTCTTGATCTTCACCAGCTCCCCCCATTGCAGCATCATCGTATTCAGGGGGCACATAGTTTTCATCGTACTCTTCTTTTTCGTCGTCTTCCATCATAACCGCTATTTCTCCGTGCCTCGTCCAAACATTATAGTGTGGCATGAAACCCTTGTAAAGCAGGTGGGAGTGAAGGATTTTCCGGTTAGAGTAAGACTTCGTATTCCCACATTTAGTGCATGAACAACACATAAAACCATTCTGCTTGTTTGCCTTAGCCGCATCGAGAAACTCATGCACGCCCTTAATATACTCGGAGGTGTGTCTGTCACCGTACATCCATTGTCGGTTCATCTGCGTGCATTATATATAATTAAGTGTGTCAAAAACCATTACAAAACATCATAAATAGAAAATTAAGTGACCAAATTAATAGAAGTTCATCATCACATTAAAACCAAAGTACATACATAGTTCTCATCTAACAACATATAGCTCTCCAGAGCATCTAATTAATTTTCACCATACATTGAAACTATGTAAAACATTTCAATGCGAAAACAAATGCGATCATAATCGCAACCAAGGTAACAATTGATCCAATGGCATAATGATACCAAGCCTCGGTATGAATGGCATATTTTCTAATCTTTCTAATCTTCAACCGCATTGCATCCATCTTGATCTTGTGATCATCGACGACATCCGCAACATCCAACTCCAATATCATTTTCTCCTCCTCAATTTTTTTTATTTTTTCCATCAAGAAATTGTTTTCTTCTTCAACTAAATTTAACCTCTCGACAATAGGGTCCATCTTGATCTTGTGATCATCGACGACTTCCGCAACATGCAACTCCAATTCCATCTTCTCCTCCTCTGTTTTTTCCATTTTTTTCTTCAAGGAAATGTTTTCCTCTTCAACTAAATTTAACCTCTCCTCAAGTGGGTCGGTTGGAATTTACGGTTCAACTACCTCCTAGACATATAAAAATATCTATGCATGTCAGGTTGGTCGGCATAATTGTCATAAACACTAAAACAAATAGTTATAAATTAAAGATAATATACCACATCCGAATCGTAGACAGGACGAGGGCCCACGTGGGCGGATATCAAAACCATCGCACTATATAATAACAAGCAATAATAGACGTAAGAAAATTAGACAAATATCAATCTAAAGCAATAATAACAAGAAATAATAAAAGTAAGAAAAGCATGGACATAACAAGAGGCTCACAACGGTGGTGCCGGTGACGAGATCGGCGGGGGCGATCGACGGCGGCGAAGACGGGGACGGGACGTGACGGACCGCTAAACTTAGATAAATCTCGGAGAAAATGGAGTTTGGAGTTCGAGCTTCGAGAGGAGAAAAGCTTAACTAGTGTGGCTCGGGCATTCCATCGAACACGTTGTGTGTATAGGAGGTGAGCTAGAGCACCACCAAGCCCTCTCCCCCTCGGCCAGAAAAAACAGAGCAATGTGCTCTGCTCTTACGCGAGGGGGTATATATAGGCACCTCATTGGTCCCGGTTGGTGACATGAACCGGGACTAAAGTGGAGCCTTTGATCCCGGATCAAGTCACCAACCGGGACCAATGGTGGTGGGCCAGGAGCAAGGCCCAATGGTCCCGGTTCGTCCCACCAACCGGGACCAAAAGGTCCAGACGAACCGGGACCAATGGCCCACGTGGCCCGGCCGGCCCCCTGGGCTCACGAACCAGGTCCAATGTCCGCATTGGTCCCGGTTCTGTACTGAACCGGGACTAATGGGCTGACCCGGCCTGGACCTTTGCCCCGTTTTCTACTAGTGCATTTGTCCACACAGACTGGAGTTTCTAGCTGCCAAGCTTGCATAGTGAAGCGAGTAACATCTCTTCATGCCTCTTGTACTCTTAAGATTCTTCACCGTTCACATTGTACTGTACAGTGTACCTTCAAATTGATCAAGCTCCCTAGCTGCTTCACTGCACCAACTTAACTCATGGTAATATCAAAGCCTCTTATCTCCCTTAAGTTTGTCATATTCTCAATCCCAAAGTGTATCTTCTGATCCATGTTGGTGCATACCTTCCCACTTGGAAAGCGGCTATGTTACTGAAGAGTGGTCGCCTAATTCTTGTCCTCTCGATGCTATGCTCTGTGCCTATTCACAGCATGCTCGAGTTGGATCTCCCGCTCAAGACTATTGCAGCCATGAACAAAATCATCAAAGGATTCTTATGGTGTGGTAATGCCGAAGCAAGAGGTGGGCACTGTGTAGTGGCTTGGGAGAGCGTGTGCACCCCCAAATGGGCGGGCGGGCTCGGGATCCCAGACCTACGATGGCTTAACATTGCCATGCAAGGGCGCTGGCCATGGCTCCAAAGAGCAGACGCCACAAGGCCGTGGTTTGAGTTCACCATTGACGTTCCAAGGGAATCGAGGGCCATCTTCGCAGCAGCCACTAGGGCCTCAGTCGGGCACGGACGAAACACTTTGTTCTGGGAGGACCGCTGGTTGTCAGGCATGAGAATACAAGAGCTGACCCCATCTCTATTTGCAGCGGTTCCGCGATGCATCAGGACCTCGCGGACGGTGCAACAGGCCTTGGAGGGTAACCTCTGGGCACGTGACGCTGTGCCTAACTTGGATGCGCACTCACTAGGCGAATACTTGCACCTCTGGGAAAGGCTTCAGCAAGTCATGTTATTGGATCAAGTCGATGATTCCGTGGCTTGGTCCTGGGGAGAAGGATGGCCAATTCTCTGTTAGATAGGCATATGCGGCCAAATTTGCAGGCCGAGAAGTCTGCCCCATGGGAGCATTCCCTTGGAAAGTCCGGCGCGCCGCTGCAATGCCGATTCTTCCTTTGGCTCGCCTTCAAGAATAGTTGCTGGACGTGTTGACATCAGATTTTGGCGTGGTCAAGAACTTAATTAAGACGGCCTCAAATGGAAAAATTCTCAAAGTGAGAAAGTTTCGTATCATCAAAAGGATAAACTTTGATGTTTGGGCCATCGCCATCCAATCTCACCTCGAAGGCCGAAGTTGTGTTCGAAATACTGAGATTTTGTATTCAGAATACTAATCGGCTTATTACGCCCCAAGACCGCCTCATATGGAAAACTTTCTATATGAATTGTCTTCGTCTCGTCGAAACGGTCGATTTCGATATAAAAATCTTCCCAACCCGAGTTCGTAAGCAAAAGTTAGAGCTATCGGAATGCAGCCCTGTCATGAGGCAAGATGTGGCGCGCCCCACCAGACCTATGTCTGATGGGTAGCGCGAGCGAACAGGTGTTTTGCATGACCGTTTTGTCCTGGAAGATGACTTCAAATCGAAAAACGTTCACCACGAAAGTTCTTCGTCTCGTCGAAACGGTCAAGATTGCTTTTGGGCTCTTTTCCATCCGAGGTCGTTTACCACATAAAAAATTATCCGCAAGGTGCAACCAGTTTAAACCGAACAATTTTGGAAAGTTCGGACAAAACCAATCCGAATTGGGCTAGGATTTTGGACGTGAATCCAAGCCTTTTCCTTGCACGGGAAGTCCAGCCGCCTCTTATATACCTAAGGGGTGACGGCCGATTGAACAACACACAATCGGTCAATTCATCTACCACTTTTTATCTTTTATCTTTTCTCTTTAACCCTAGTTCTTCTTCTTCCTCGTTCTTCGTTCGTTCTTCTTGTTGCAGGGCGGCGAACCTCGAGGCCCTAGGGGCGATCAGGTCGACCTAGGGCAGCCCATAGCCGCCGCGCGTCCAGACGGGGTCCCTCCCGGACGCGTGGGGTTTCGGGTCATCAAAAGCGCCCGCCGGATTGCTTGCGTACCGCGCTTCCGGACGGGTCTCCTTCGACGTGAGCTGCGGTGCATCACTCTCGGTGTTGGAGGTACACGGTGACGTGTTCGTGTGTCAACACACTTTTTGGCGGCTCCGCTGGGGACGAAGCTTTGAACGGTCTCCGGTCTGTTCTTGCTACAAAGAGATCGTCATCTAGGGTTTGCAATCTACAAAGGTAATATGAATACTCAATTCACATATGTAGATGCAAATAATGCTTATATTATTGCTAGATCATCTAATGAGCATAATGTATCGGCTAGCCCTAGTTTTATCAATCATGCATCTAATTATGTGCAAGAGCAGATGCAACAAAATCTTCATGCTTCTACTTCATATAATTTTAGCAACATGCAACATATGTATTCCAACTCCCATGCATCGGCAACCCCAGAAATCCATATGCCGATGAACAACATGATGAGTTCGGTTAATCAAGTTGAAACACCTCACACGGGAACTTCTGATAGTATGCAACAAAGTGTTTCACCTTTTTATTCATCGGCAACTAGCTTCCAATATGTTAATCCAAACATGCCGGTGGATAGAGGAATTGGCCATGCTAATACTAGTTATCCGGCAAATTACCCTCAACCATCATATGCTTCACCTCATGCTTCTAATGTTTTGGCACCATATGCAACTATAGATATTCATAATTCGGCTTTGCACCTTCACGCTAATAGCTGAATAACTGAAAATTCTATAGGATCACATGTGCCTTCACCTAGTACCATAGCATACAATGTTTCCCCTGCACAATTACAGAATTTCGGCGACATCTCGTTACATGAAGAGTCTAAAAGTGTCGGGGGGCAATTCTATCCAGATTGGGTCATTAAGAAAAATCTTACATCTTTTTGGGTCGAATGCAATGTTGTTCTAAATGAATTAATAAAAGAAGGAAATTCTATTAATTCTGCTGCAATACAAGCTAGATTATGTCAAAAAGAGAATGCATATAGTGTGGATAGAATTATCAAAAAGAGTGGTGATTCGGATAACAAAGTTAATTCATTTATTGAAAAGACCGAATCAAATATTACGTATGCCGAATCAGTTCTAGAAAAAGAGGACAACAAGGTGTTGGGGAGCTATTCGAAAGAGGAACAACATATTATTCAAGTAACACAACCATCATGCTTGCCCAACGTGTTTGAAAAGGTATGTCTAGCAAGTGATTTACCTATCTTCCGATTTGGTCACAACTTTATTGTTGATGCTTCTATAAGAAAAATTCTCATAAGTAATTTTGAAAGACCAATGAAGAATGGTAATTTACTTGTTAGCAATAAAATTGTTATGGAACATATCGGTCAACCTATTGTTCCATTTACAAAGACCGATAGTGATTTATTATTGCAACCAAAGTTTTTCCCATTGCTTTATTTAAAATTCATATCTAATTGGGTGGCTTTGCTTGCTTCATACTTGGCTTACGCACGGCCTCAATTGAGACATATGTATGTTCTAACTACTTTGATTTCAGAAATTTAAAGCCAAGGTTATACTCTGTTGAGAAAACCGATGATGGTATAATTTCCTTTTCAAAGACATCGGAGGTAGAGTGCAAAACACAATGCATAGCCGAATGGGGTAATGCAAAATCTGAACCATTCGTTTGCTTAACTTCAAAGCCGTTCTCACAGCAAGATCGGCTAGAAAGTAAAAAGTTTACCTTCAATTCAAGTATGTGTGATCAAATATTTGATTTATTGCTGAAAAATAATAACATTAGAATTCTTGATCACCGTGTCAAGTCATTAGTCCAAGGACGAATATATTGTAAGTTGCATGATTCGTCCAAGCATAATCTTGAGGATTGCAACATGTTTCGTCAAATAGTTAAATCGTCCATTGATAAAGGACGATTGAAATTTGTTGAGACACCAAGAGATGACCACTCTATTCCGGTTGGTCCCGATGGCAAAAGGTTTTTGCATCGGCTAATACAAGCCGATCCATTTAAAGAGAAGGTAAAAGTTGCAGCTGACGGGATCAAGCTTTCAAGTAAAGAAGTTGTTGAAGAGCATAATGAACATAAACTTGAGGGCGAGAATTCCATCGAAGCTACAATGAAGATGCCAAGGACTGGGGGGCAGCAAGCAAAGTCAACAATCTACGAAAACAAACCAATAGAAAGCAAAGGCCGAGGTAAGCACAAAGGTAAAAGGTCGAAAGTCGCTTTCACGCAACTCTTGGAGAAATATCAAAAGAAGAGTGAACATAAGAATGCTTGTCGGCCAAATCATGCAAAAAAACAGGATCACCCCCAAGGCGCAAATGTGAGGATCGGTATTGTCAAAGTGAGAATTTTCATGCAACATATTCGTATCCTTATTTTGGGCCGCCAATGCCAATACCGTGGATGCCTCTCTATTCTCATGTAGATCGATATCCATCATGGGAAAGGTATGATACAAGGGCACATTCTCCATCTTATTTTAAACCATCTCATCAATATTATGCAGCTCCGAGAAGATCAACATTTGAACAATCACATGTTAAAGACCGTTTCAATAAAAAGGAATCGGTCCGGAGCCCATGGACGAAGAAAAAGGTGGTCAAGCAAGTATATCGGGTCAAGAAAGATGGACGTAAGTGTGCTACTTTAGATTCGATCTCAAATGACAAAGAGCTAATTAAAGTGTTGACATTGGCTACAAAAGGGAAAGAAGTAAAGCAATCAACTGTTGAAAATCAAAGTGCCAAGTCTGAAGAAAAGGAATTGCCATTGCTTCAAACAAAATCACAGTCGGGGTGCCCACTCGGCTTATCTTATTAGCAAAAGAAGAAATTACAAAAACGTAGTGCACAAGAGCTTGAAAAGAGAAACATGGCATGGGTTCCCAAAGGAAGTACTCAAAAGAAGAATGATGTGCAAGCTTCCATCGAAAGAAGTGTGACCAAGGTAAAGAAGGAAAAGAGTGAAAATTATGAACGACCAAGCCGAAGGTTTCAACATCCTCAGTGCACACATTATCCACATTCTCCAATTATGCCATTTATGCCTATGCCATGCAATTCGTCATCAGGTATGATCGGTTATCCTAAATGGCCTTATTTTAATCCATGGATGCAATATAATTTATTACATCATGAAAGGGTATTACCAAATCATCATACATTCGATTAGCTTCACTTTTGTTGCTAATGTAAATGGCCGATATAGAATTATCGCCCTAAGCATAAACATGGCCGATATAGAAATTATCGCCCTAAACACATAAAATGGATGATGGAGTGTTGACATCGTCCTTAAAAAAAGCATCGTGCAAGTTATTTTTCGGCACACAAGTTGGCCGAAAAACAGGGGGGGCATGTGTTGACATCAGATTTTGGCACGGTCAAGAACTTAATTAAGATGGCCTCAAATGGAAAAATTCTCAAAGTGAGAAAGTTTCGTATCATCAAAAGGATAAACTTTGATGTTTGGGCCATCGCCATCCAATCTCATCTCGAAGGCTGAAGTTGTGTTCGAAATACTGAGATTTTGTATTCAGAATACTAATCGGCTTATTACGCCCCCAAGACCGCCTCATATGGAAAAACTTTCTACATGAATTGTCTTCGTCTCGTCGAAACGGTCGATTTCGATATAAAAATCGTCCCAATCCGAGTTCGTCTGCAAAAGTTAGAGCTATCGGAATGCAGCCCTGTCATGAGGCAAGATGTTGCGCGCCCCACCAGACCTATGTGTGATGGGTAGCGCGAGCGAACAGGTGTTTTGCATGACCGTTTTGTCCTAAAGATTACTTCAAATCGAAAATCGTTCAACATGAAAGTTGTTCGTCTCGTCGAAATGGTCAAGATTGCTTTTGGGCTCTTTTCCATCCGAGGTCGTTTACCACATCAAAAATTATCCGCAAGGTGCAACCAGTTTAAACCGAACAGTTTTGGAAAGTTCGGACAAAACCAATCCGAATTTGGCTAGGATTTTGGACGTGAATCCAAGCCTTTTCCTTGCACGGGAAGTCCAGCCGCCTCTTATATACCTAAGGGGTGACGGCCGATTGAACAACACACAATCAATCAATTCATCTACCACTTTTTATTTTTTTATCTTTTCTCCTTAACCCTAGTTCTTCTTCTTCCTCGTTCTTTGTTCGTTCTTCTTGTTGCAGGGCGGCGAACCTCGAGGCCCTTGGGGTGATCAGGTCGACCTAGGGCTGCCCATAGCCGCCGCGCGTCCAGACGGGGTCCCTCCCGGACGCGTGGGGTTTCGGGTCTTCAAAAGCGCTCACCGGATTGCTTGCGTACCGCGCTTCCGGACGGGTCTCCTTCGACGTGAGCTGCGGTGCATCACCCTCGGCGTTGGAGGTATACGGTGACGTCTTCGTGTGTCAACAGGACGTCCGACAGACTAGCGCGCAGAGGCTTGCCTCACCAACCAGCATGCCCTTTCTGCGCAGAAGCGGACGAGACCATTGAGCACCTGCTACTGAGCTGCGTGTTTGCACGAACACTGTGGATGAAGATTTGCGCGGCTGCCGGAAGGACGAACTAGATGCCAAACGCCGGAGGACACCTTAAAGGATTGGTGCACCACCCAGATCAGTGCGGAGCAACGACCCACTGCCATATGAACCTTTTTCACGCTGGTAATGTGGGAACTTTGGAAGCATAGAAATGCCATCGTCTTTGATGGAGCCTCGCCTTCTGTTGCAGCACTCGCGGCACGCATAGTGGAAGAAGGCCGGCGATGGCTACAAGCCGGGAAGCTGAAAGGAGCCTGCGAGGCGTGCCTCTCGGACGTAGAAAGGTGGGTCATGAGTGAGTAGTAGGCTAGACCGATGGCGGATATGACGGTGTACAAATAGTTTGTAATCTGTAACGCCTCCGTGTAGACTGGGGCCTTTATCCCCTTTCTCCTTTAATATATGATACGCACACTCGTGCGTATTCGAGAAAAAAAATGTTAGTGCATAGATGTTGCATTTTAGTGAGCTGAACAATTCTAGCCGGTAAGTCTCTCATTTTTGTACTCCTTAAATCTAGCGTCTCTAGATCATGTGGCATCACAACTCCAGATGGCAGCTCCAATATGTCCGTTCAACTAAAGCTTAGGTAATTTAGCTAGAATAAGTTTTCTATACCATTCATATCATACTCCGCCAGGCCCCGACAACCTTCAAAATCAAGTACACCTGAAGTTTCAAACTTTGTAAGACTGGGCAAGTGCTTGATGCATTCCGATGTTGTTATTATAATAGATCAGACATGACTTAGATCTTCCATTGCCGATACAAATGCAAGCTCCTGGTCGATGTCCTGGATTGATAAACGTCGAATAGAACACTGAGAATATCCCCAAATAGTTTGACTGCCGTTCATCACAGTGATGAAATTTTCTTCAATGGATTTTGAAATGATAAGTTCAAGCATCATGTCATGAACTCGATAGGCATCCACCAACCCTCAAGTCTGCCTTGTTGCACCTAAGTAATTTTCCACCAATTGATCTTTTCACCTTCTCCCACTCTTCTTTGACACATGGTCTGTTAGCTAGAAAAACAGTTATACTGATAATTGCCAATGGTAGTCCTCCACACCTTTTCAAGATAGCTTTTGAAACTGCAATAAGAATATGAGAGCAGCAATTCTCTGAACCAAATATTCTTTTGAAAAATAGACTTTCAGAGTAAAGATTACACAGAGCTTCCATTTCATAGATCTGGTCATCAGGACCTGGACAACATGAGCTTGCTACTTCCAATATGCGTGTAGTAGCTACAATTCTGCTAGAACAATTATTCTTTGGAAAAGCGCAGTTGATAGCATTACATGCGACTATAGACCATATATCGTCAATGATAACAAGATACTTAATAGCATTCTTCAAAAAATCAGTAACTAGTAGCTGCTCGGCCTGCTTGGGAGTAGCGATTAATCTGTGAATTGGCCTACTAACTGAAGATTAAATATTAACCTGGCAAAATATATCTAGTTTTTTACCTATTAATTATACCATACTGTCATTCTCTCAGCTATGTAATATATCAAAATTGCTACTGTTTGGTCGAACCCTAGCTATTGAGCAGCAAGAAGGGGTGGGAAGAGTCACGTGTCAAAATTTTGGGCTTTGTTTGCCCACGTGTTAATGGGCAATCAGCGGCCTGGCAGGCCAATTAATCGGCTTGACAAGTTAACTCAATGAATAGGTGTCATTCGTTTCGGACACCCTAGGAGTAGCTATTAACTAGCCCGTTAACTAATTAATTGGATGAATTCTTGAATAGTGCCTAATAGATGCCAAGATATAGAATTAATCAACAATGACATTATATATTCTTAGTGTATTTATACTATAGTAAAGTAAGGATATCATGCATAATGTTTTTGTTGTCCAAATAAACGTCAATTTCAATGAAATTGTAATCCAATACATCAATATTTTATTGATTTTTCAAGTGGATAGATTATTCTTTACCTCTTTACCTAATAATAAAGCAAATTGGGTTTCTTTTGTCCGTCATGGCATTTTCCAGAAAAGTCCCTCTATTTCAGAGAATTCAACCCGCAGTCCTGTTTTAAGTTAAAACGAATCGTTTTTTTTTTCATATTTTACACAAAAGTCCCTGTGTTTTGTTGAACTCAACCCGCAGTCCGGATTTAAGTCACACCCGAACCGTTATTTTACATTTTCTGAAAACCCCCCTGATGTTTTAGGTAATTCATCCGCGGATCTTATTTAAGTCAAACAGTGTTTCTTAAATCATCCATATCTTTTAAACCGTAACTCCGATTTGAACATGTTATATATGAAATTTGATTAGAAAAATTTGTAGTATATGAATATGAGATTATGTTCACCTGTTATGTATTTTTAAATATTGTTTTGGAATATATTTAAGTCAAACAAATGATTTTCTAAATTATCCGTATCTTTTAAACCATAACTTCGATTTTAACATATTATATATGAAATTTTATTAGAAAAATATGTGGAGTCTAAATATGATGTTAATTTTACCTGTTAAATATTTTCAAATATCGTTTTGGGAGCAAACTTATAATTTATAGCGTAAGATCAGTTTTTCTTTCGTACCGGAGGCGACCCGGATTGCAAATAAACATCCCACTATAACAATATAGGGAAAAGAAAGCATCGATAACTACACATGCATACCTCTGAAAAATGTCGCACGGGAAAACAACAGATTTCTCATCACGAGAGTGAGAGAAAGCGAGAGAGAGAGACAGGGAGGGAGGGAGGGAGGGAGAGGGAGGGGAGAGAGGCGCCTTAGGATTAAACATATTCAAACACGGTTTTTTTTTGGTTTTGTGTGAACACCGAGGCCATCGCCGGCGAGGGTAGGAAGGAGGATAAGCGGCAACACAAATATGATGCCTCGCAAAAATAAAGGAGATGGACCTATTTTGGTCTTGAGTGATGGTTGTTGGGTTAAGAGTGTGTGTTGAGTTTTCTCTCCCGTGACAACGCACGGGCTCTTTTGCTAGTATATATATATATATATATATATATATATATATATATATATATATATATATATATATATATATATATAGATGTGTGATGTACGACCCCAACCGATTTAGACACGCCACAAGTGCACACTAGTGGGAGCATTAAGTTGTGAAACATATTTTTTTTTACATGAATTTGTGAAATAGAAATAATCACTTGCATGTTAACTCGATGCACACAAACCTACTCATGTGTGTGTGTGTGTGTGTCAACAACGTAACTTAATTCTGTTTAGCAAACCTGAGCAATGATTTTAATTATTATTTTTGTGCTAACCATTTTCTTGAAGTTCTGGGACCAAAGTTTCATCATCGTTTTCATTACTATCCACCATACAATATGCTTCTCTCGTACTCTTCCAACCTCTTGACCATCTTCAACTACCTTCTCATCCTTAGCTAGAAGAATTGCCTCTATGAAGTTCACCGGCTGCGGCGAACATTTTTCATTCCCATGATCCACAGACTAGCCGGCTACGTCTTATCTTCGCCGGGTTCCGTATGTACGAAGCCAATATCCTAGGCGTGAGATAAGTGTTGATATACGGGCTGCATATAGTTGAGGTCCGAGTGGGCGCTGCAAACCCCGCTCGAACCATGGGCCCGACGGCCCGGTAAAAAATATATAGCAACGACAGAACTAAAGAAAAATAAAAAAATAAAAAAATTATTTAAAAATAAAAATCTCTATCATTGTGCTATCTACATATATGAACGAGACAAACTTGACACTCAATGAACAATAATTGATAGATGAATTGCAATCTAGTCTCAAGTTGTCCCGTTCACATAGCAAGAATTGATAAACCTAACGCAACAAGAGATAGGCTTACCACCATCAGCCGACGCGACTATTTAAGCTGGTGCGCGCATGCTTCGCGTGGCGAGGTGGGACTAAACACAAGTCGGGGGTCACAATTTTGCCGAATTCTTCTGTGGTGAACTCGGCATAGGTGGGACAGCTGGTGGGACCGCTGGAATCCTAATTGAAAAATATGAGTAACTGAATTTTTTTACCGAGTTTCCTTTCGGGGAAACTCAGCAACGAATGCCACTGTCGCAGCTCCGTCAACTGCTGCAAGGCTTGCCCCACATGTCAGTATCTGCTGAGTTGCTTCCGTCGGGAACTCGGCGAACATGCGATTATGCTAAGCTTTTTTGTTCGCCGAGTCATTTTTCATCAGAACCTGGCAAAGGCGCAGCTGCGCCGAGTTGCCTATCACTGCGGAGTCTAATTATGGATCGAACTCGGCAGATAGAAATTTGGCGAGTTCCCGACAAAATGAACTAACTGAAGTATGGAACTCGGGACAAAACCAGATTCTAGTAGTGTGTGTTCAACCATGTGCTGAATGCTGATGTGTAAGTTGATGTACGTGGCTCTGAACACTATATACACATCAGTGGCTATGAACGTTGTTGGCAATATGAATTCATCATCTACGCCCATGAACGCCTGCAATACATGATGTAAATTGCGAACCCTAGAATAGGAAATAGATATCGCACATATAGAGTGTAAGAAGACAACACGATTGGTTTCTACCTTCTCATGGAAAACAAACTGAGATTGGGAAAAGTGGCACTCGGATTAACTCCCTTCAGCGGTGGTGGAATCGAGGCAAGAAAGAGAGATGGAGGGAGTGCAGTGGTGGCTATTGGATCAAATCAGAAAGCAGGATGGTGGGGATGCGTGACGAAAGAGGAGGCGAGGCGGTTGCTGCACGGAACAGAAGGAGATGCATATGAAGGTGTGATTTTGCTTTTTCTTTTTGAGAATCCTATTAGGAGACGAATGGCTTCGTGCTATTGACGTGTTTGTTAAGGACCGTGGACATGTTATTTTTCTTAGTAACCCATCAATTGTTAAGATAGAGTCATATGGTCAAATATAATTATAAGATTAATCTACACCGTAATAACTTGGTCCCACCAGATGTACTGCTCCAAATTTTTAATTAACATGGTAATTTGTGGGGAGTCTCTAATTAGTATAGGTTTAGATAGATAGATAGATAGATAGATAGATAGATAGATAGATGTCTCAAAATATCCTGTTTGTAAATTTAAGATTACGAATAAAGAAAAGTTACTATTTGTGTTTTACATTTTGTTCCGAAAGTCCAATTTTTTTATTTCAGATTCTGAAAAAAGAAAGTCATTGGACCCAAATAACTTTTCATATTGTGGTCCCTCTTTAGAAATAAGAATTTTGTTGATTTCAGTTATCAGGAAAATTCTTACATACCATATCGGATGGAAGGAAGCGATATCACACTTCCATGTTCTCCCCTATGCTAGAATTCATAGCTGATCAATCTCTTTATTATTTTTTCATTGGTTAAGGCACTTTTATTTTGTACTCTCCCAATTCACAAATATTAGATGTTCTTACTTCTTTCTGAATCGGACATATATAAACACATTTTACTCAGTTTCGTCTATGTACTCCAAAACATCTTATATTTGTAAATGGAGGGAGTACTATTAAACTATTATTCATCTTGTTTTTATGTGGTTTCGCAATATTTTATTGTGCACTTGTTTTTCTTTCGAAATGTATTACGTTTTCCCACAAAAAACAGTGAAATGCATTACGTCTCTTTCTACAATCGATAGCATGACTCGTAGTAACACGGATTAATATTATAGTGCCGCTTACAATGTTAATTACATGACCAAGAATAAAATTTAATCTTACTTATTATAATTAATAACACATGATCACAATATTTTGAAAGATAAGACAGGTTGCAATCTTCGACATAAATTGCAGTATGTAGTACAACCAAAATACATATATTAGTTGGAAGCGCCACCAGCTTTCTTGGTCCCGGAAGTACCAGCTTCCCTGTCATTTTTGCCCCTGCTCTCCCTCTGCTTCTTCATACCCCTGACAATTTCAGCAAGCAGACGTTCTTTCTCAGCAACTGCTTCATTGACCTCGGTCTTGATTCTCAACAGTCCATTTAGTGTAACATTCAATGATTTCTCATGGAAGTTTATGATCCTCCTGTTGAGGGTACTAATCTGCAGGAAACACCAAATGACACCTCAAGTACGAACCAAATATTTTTACATACGATATAGGATGTTCTATACTTCTAATAAGTAATAACACAGGAATATGAAGACCTATTCATGGATGCATGCATCAGTTGTACGTACCCGGCGCCACATCCAGGTGTAGGTATTGCCACGGCAAAACTTCTGTACTGGGCCGTATGGCATGTCCAGTTCCCTCCGAGCCTTCAGCATCATCTCGTGCAAGTACTGCCGCATCTCCACCTCCCCCTCCTCGTGCGCACTCAAGCTCGCCGTTCCCTCTTGCTGCAGCTTAGCAGCCTCACTAATGGGGTGCTCTTCCGGAACGACATCGGATGAGTTGAAAATATTAGCAGGCGTTAGTATTTCATGCACGGTGTTTGTAGATGCCGCAATGGCCGGCTCCGGTTCAGCAGCAGGAGGCGGTGGTGCCGGCTGCGCTGCTTCTGCTGCAGCATATGTAGTAAAGAGAATGGTTACAGTTGTGTGATCACACCGTACAGAGATACTCTGTTGTGTTTCTTTTCCGAAAGAAGAAAAAAAAAGCATCATTGGTTGATAAACAAAGTGATAATGTATGCTTTGAAATATTTACAAAGATGTACTAACCATTTACAGCAGTGGAGTTTATGATCATATTCAGCATTGTAGTTTCCACTTGCTGCAATGCGTCGTTTCGAAGTTCGGGACGTGGGTTGATGTTGGATCTGGCCGGCGCTCTCTGGACAGTTTCATAGGAGTCCTCGAGGGTGCCCCCCATTTCCATCCTTAGTGCCCCCACGATGTTTGCAAGAAAGTTGAGGACAAACTCACCCGTGCGCCTACGGAAACTGAACCATATAAATGCAACAAAATTAGGGTTTGTACATGGATTTCATGGAGAATGTATGCTTGTGCTGTGTTTGAGACACTTACTCGATGTACATCCGTTCGACTCTAGGAACTTGTCGGCCGACAGCAAAGTGATGGCGATCAAGGATAGCATGCTCAAAGGTTCCCCGCGCCGACACATTGTGATTTTGGAAACCATCCTCAAAGCTTGTGTGCGTCACACTATGGAGAAAGATGTGAACAAGTGGAATCTCTGCAAAATTTACACGCGGAAAATCATTTGTCAAGGAATATTGTGACAAGTAATTTAGGCAAGATGGTAAGTATAGCAAGTGCATATACATTAGTAAGATGGGGCAGAGGGTGCATGCGTGTGCTTACCGCATTTGAACCTGATCTGCCTAACAACATGGCATTGGCTACATTGTAGTCGCCCCGGCACGAGCGGCACGAAACCTTCTTCATCCTCCATGAAGCCAACGCTTGGGACACCATTGCTGCCACCGTCGCTCATGAGGGGCGCCTCGGCTATATCAAATTGGTCATTTTCCATCAAGTACTCGCGCACCATCGAGGAGCAGCCGGAGGAACAAGGGCTAAGGATTTCATCCTGGCATGCCGGCATCGGCGTTCGACTGGAGCCGCAAGTGGACGCCTCATCTGTCACTTGAGCGTGGAAGCGTCGAGCCGCCGACTCGCCTTGCATTTGGTCCTGCAAGCCACGTGTTGAAGACTCGGCCGGCATCTGTTGGCGGTGCTGGACGGCCGGCGCCGGAGCCTGGACGTGCTGCATGTGGCCAGCGGGCGCCACCTGGATGTCGTGAGCCATGGGCGATGGCATCTGCATTAGATCTTGCAACAGCGCGTCGTCCAACGCTATATCACCGAAGCTATAATCTGATGACTTATCCTGCATTTGGTGGATGGGTGCGAGCTCCGGGTCAGAGGGGGCCGCCGGCGCCTGAGGCTGATAGGGCATCTGTGCTGGCGTCGGCGCCTGACGGTGCTGCATATGAACCCACGTTTCGCCTGGCCCTGGCATTTGACCGTGGAAATGGTGAGCCGATGACTGACCTAGCGCATGTTGGTGTTGGACGGCCGTCGCCGGAGCCTGAAGGTGCTGCACATGGTCGGAGGGCGCCGCCTCCAGGTGAACGTCAGCGGTGGGCGTCAGCATCTGCATTAGATCGTGTAACAGTGACTCGTCCAGCATTTGGTGATCCTCGTGGTCGGCAGGCGCTGCCTGCACATGCCGGTATTGGTCGTCCTCATGCATTGGCGCCGGCGCCGGCGCCTGATGGTGCTGCATGTGAACGGAGGGCGCGTCCTGAACCTGGATACTTGGATGAACTTGAGGGATGGGCTCCGGCATAAGTATTTCATCCTGGAAGCCGGGAAAATACAACTCGTAGGGCAGTTGCTGGTGTTGGATCGGCGGTGGCGCCGGTGCCTGGAGGTACTGCACGCCAACGTCACCGGACGGCGGCGCCGCAAGGTTGATCTGGGCAGCGTCGGGGGCCGGATTAGGATGTGCCTGGTGGACGAGAGTAGCCGCATCCTGTTGTGGTTGGGCGGCCACGGCCCTGGGTTGCCTGGTTCCCAGGAGATCCTCCATGGACGGCTCTTCCATGGTGTCGAAGTTAATGAAGCAGTCGACGTAGCTCTCGTCGTAGTGCTTGTCGGCCATTGCGACTCGCTCGAGCAGCGGGCGTGGACGCTGGTGAATGCGCCGGTGAACTGGATGAAGCAATGGCGGTGGAAACTGGTTGTGTGAAGCGCATTCTCTGCTCTACACGTACGGTGGCCTAAGTATGGCGCCAAGGGACACGACAGTTCCAAGGGATGTGGCGGTTGCCGCGCGCGGGGGCGCACTTGAGGAAGGAAACACAACCGGCCCCCTTGAGGAAGGAAACACAACCGGCCCCCTTGAGGAAGGAAACACAACCGGGGGCGCACTTGAGGAAGGAAACACAACCGGCCGGCGTTTTGCTACTGGCGGTTGGAGCACGTGCGATGGCTAATTGGATCGTAGTCATCGTATGTTGGCCCAGACCTCGTCGCTGAGTACTTTCCGACCACAGGCGCTACGACCGACGACGAACGACGAAGTTCATTGACGAACTTGGTTCCTGCCCCAAGTCGGCCTGCCCGACGAAATACTTTACGCCGAGATAATACGCACCGTAACAAACTTGCCACCAAATACCCACGTACAACGCTAGCTAGCAAAACAAATCAGCTTGATCAATTATAGGCAATACACGACGTACGCTGAGATAGATTGGATGGCCACGCAGGCTCGTGTCGAGCCTGCTTTTCTTTATTGCTTCGATTCACGGTGGTTAGATTACAGGGTAAGGTACAATATATATATACTCAGCAATGAGCCGCTAGGCTAGCTACTACGTAGCCGAGTCTGCTTGGAGTACTGGTCCTAGTTGGACTAGGAATCCTACGAGACCACGTACACATGCCGTGTACTACTACTTCGTGTTTAAGTCTAACAATCACCCCCCTAAACACGATGTGGTCCTAAACACAACGTCGTCATGTCACTGCTCCGACGCCGATCCTTCCCCGCATCTCCGAGACCTTCTCTCGATCTAAAGCCTTGGTCTGGATGTCCGCCAGCTGATCATCGGTGGAGTGGTAGTTGACCTCCGTCTTCCCTTCTTCCATGCAGTCCTTTATGTAGTGATACACAGTATCAATGTGCTTGCTTCTTTCATACTGCACTGGATCCTCGGATGGAAAAGTTATAGACTCATTGTCAACGTTGAGCACCACTGGTTCCGGATCTCTATTCATGAGATCACCGTGTAGCCTTTCTAGCCACACACCTTGACACTCCGCTACACTTGAAGTCGATGTCACCACTTGATGCTTTTGTGATAGCCATCTTACTATGCTTCCACCAAGGAAATATGCCATGCCCGAGGTACTCTTACGGTCGTCGACAATTCCTTCCTTGTTACTACCACCATAGCCAAGTAGTTTCAGCATCTCCTTCTTGCTTAGCTCAAGACGAGGTTTCATTGGAGCGTCAATTGGATTGCAATTTTTTATGCCACGACTTTCAAGAACCTTTCTTGTGTACGCCGCTTGGCATAGTGTGATCCCCTCCGCCTTTTGATGTACCTCTATCCCGGGGTAGTAGCTCAAAAGACCGAGATCATCCATCTTGAGAAGCTCTTTTATTTGTAGCTTGAACTTTGCAATCACCTCTTCATCTGCTCCGGTTATTAACAGATCGTCGACGTAGATGCCAACTAGTAGACGATCCCTTCCTTGACCTCTCTTGTACATTCCATGCTCTAGTGGGGCTTTCTCAAATCCAAGAGAAATTAATGTCTGATCAAGTTTGATGTTCGACGTCCGAAAGCCTTGCCGTAGCCTGTACAAGACTTTGTGTAGCTTCAGTACCTTGTGTTCCTCTCCCTCTTTGATGTATCCCGGTGACTGATTCACATACACATCTCCATCTAACTCGTCACTCAAAAACACGGATTTTACATCCATGTGATGTATCTTCCATGACTCCTGAACTGCGAGAGCGACGAGTAGTCTCACTGATTCCATCCTTTCAATGGGAACGAACACTTCTTCGAAGTCAACACCTTCCTCTTGCACGTACTCTTTGGCTACTAGCCTTGCTTTGTGCTTCACAGACCCTTCGGTATCTTTCTTGATCTTAAATTCCCACTTGAGTTCCATGACTTTTTCATTATTGGGAAGATCCACAATCTCCCATGCATTATTGTCGTGGATCGACCTCAACTCATTTTCCATTGCGTGACGCCAACACTCCTTCGTGTTCGCATCCACAAATTCCGCCAGTTCCTCGGCATTTGCCAGACACCGTCGCCCACTCCCTTTCACTTTTACCGGGTCAATTGTCCGAAGAGTTTTCTCCCAATATGTGTGTAACCCCGGTTGTAGCAGAACGGGTGTAGATGTTGGTGCATGTTCCTCCATTGCTTTCGGAGACGGCATAGGTGCCCAGGTGACATCATCTTCTGCGTACAATTCTGCTAGCAACTGCGAGCCACCGCTGATGCTTGCTTCTAGGCTGACAGGTACAGGTATAGGTAGAGTACTGGACATACTTGCTGACTGGCCACCACGTGATGCTACTGCACCCCCCGCGCATGAGATTGTCGCTGCATCATTTACACCTAGTAAAGTTCCAGGTGCCACCACGTATGAACCATGATACACTTCCCCAAGTGGGTCTTTTCCTTCCCCTGGATGTTGCCCACGTTGTGGCCCATGCGCCATGCCTCCATGTGATGATGTTTGAGCTGCTAGCTTGCAGTGGCCACCATCCCCCAGCTCGCTGGAGTGGCCGGCTCCTTCTGGGTACCCGTCCTTTGCTAGGCTGCGCCCTCCAACGCACATGGCTGGACTATGCAAGAGCACGCGTGTGCTTCGCTCGCCTCGACTCGCTGCTTGGCGATCGCCTGCAACGCTCTTTGCCGAGTTGTTTTCTTGGACATCTAGCGGCATGTACGTCTCTGGAGTTAAAACTTTTGTGTCGCTCTTCAGGCCACCTACGGACCTCTTCTCCAGTCGACCAGCACACAGACTGCTTCTCAATGGTCGAGCACATGCAACTTTCGCTGCATCCGCTCCAGCAAAGTTAGCACTTACGTCCATAGCATCGACATAAGTTTCGGAATCACCCCCCGCATCCATAGCATCGACACGAGTTTCCGAACTATGATCATGATGGCAAACTTTTCCTTCCACGAGCGCGACAATTTCTTTAGCCGACACTTGAAGAACTGGATCCTCCTCGTCCACGAGTTCACTCATCAACATCATATCACCATCATCTCCTTGCTGGGCCATGAGCGCCTTCTGCTTCGGTCCTTCCTCACAGTCAGCCTTGAAGTGACCGAGGAGGCCACAGTTATAACATCTCACTTTCCTGATGTCAAACTTTCTCCTCGGTGGTGGTGCAGCCTCATCGTCTGAGTCTTCATCCAAGTCGGTGAAGTTCTTTCTCACAGAACGCTGCTTCCCTTTCTTCTTGCTGCCGCTTTTGGATCCGCCTTGCTTTTCTAGGGCGATCCACTGCGCCTTTGTGAGCATCACTAGCTCGTCGTTCCTCCCGTCTCCAAGACTGTACCGCATCCGCTCGTCGTGAGCCTTGTATCATCCGACGAGATTGTCGATGGAGAGAGTCGCGAGATCGACACACTACTCGATCGCCGTGACAATTTGCAGGTACCGGGGAGGGGCTGCACGCAAGAACCGCCGGACAACCGAGGCCTCCGTGAGGTTTTCTCCAAGCACGCGAATCCGATTGACGAGAGTAGCCACCCGTGAAGCAAACGCATCCACGGACTCATCGTCTACCATGACCAAAGTCTCATAGTTCCTTAGGAGAGTTTGGAGATTGGCTTGCTTGACGCGGGTGTGTCCCTCGAACTGGAGCTTCAGCGTATCCCACACCTCCTTCGCCGTTGCTTTGGCGATCAGGTGCTGGAGGACATCCATCGGCACCACCAAGTAAATCGCCGACGCCGCCTGCCGATCCTTCCTGTGCTCGGCTCCCTCCTTCTTATACGCGTCGCCTCCTGGATCGACCGCGTCCCATAGCTCGTTGGCGCGGAGACCACACTCCATGAGGGCCTTCCAGACCCCGAAGTTCTCGCGATCAAACCGTGGGTACGATGAACTCGCCGGAGCAGCAATTACTTTAGCCGCACCGGAGTATTCCGCCAGCTGCTTGTTCTTCTCGTCGTCCGACATGACCTCCCGTTACTAGAAGATCAACCAAGCTCTGATACCAATTGTTGGCTCAGACCTCGTCGCCGAGTACTTTCCGACGACAGGCGCTACGACCGACGACGAACGACGAAGTTCACTGACGAACTTGGTTCCTGCCCCAAGTCGGCCTGCCCGACGAGATACTTTACGCCGAGATAATACGCACCGTAACAAACTTGCCACCAAATACCCACGTACAACGCTAGCTAGCAAAACGATCAGCTTGATCAATTATAGGCAATACACGACGTACGCTAAGATAGATTGGATGGCCACGCAGGCTCGTGTCGAGCCTGCTTTTCTTTATTGCTTCGATTCACGGTGGTTAGATTACAGGGTAAGGTACAATATATATATACTCAGCAATGAGCCGCTAGGCTAGCTACTACGTAGCCGAGTCTGCTTGGAGTACTGGTCCTAGTTGGACTAGGAATCCTACGAGACCACGTACACATGCCGTGTACTACTACTTCGTGTTTAAGTCTAACATCGTACACCTCCCGCGTACACGGACAAGGTCGTACTGCATGTCAGAGCGCGTAAAGCCATAAATCCGACAGCGACCTATGATATATTTTTACACTTCTTTTTGGGTACAAAGCACTACTGAAATTTCGCCGTACGCCGAGTGTTTGGCTCTTCGCTGAGGGCCAAACCACAGGCACTCGACAAACAGATATACGCCGAGAGTAGTGCTCGACAGCCGAGAGTAGTGCTCGACAGAGAAAAGGACACGACAACGGCATGTTGCCGAACAGAAGACATGACGACGAAGGCACAGTCGGCAAACGCCACAGATGCCGAGAACACCACGTGATAAAGAGATGCCATGTGGCATGTCCTTTTGCATCTGATGGCTCCGTGACTTGTAGTTGTCTTTACTGAGAGCTAAACCGGAGCGCTCGGCACCCCACCTATCATCGACTCATTCTGACCTGACATGTGTAGCCATTGGATCCACCTATCACTGTAACATTTCAATTTACTTGGTAAATTTTAAAAAGAATCATATGAATCCAAAAATGTTTTCTTTGTCGAGAAATATTTTGACCTGACGGGTAGGCCTGTGGGACCCACATGTCAGTGCATGCTCTCAGAAAAGAATGGCACCACTGGAGAGCTACCTTTGCCAAGAAGTGCTCTTGGAAAACTCTGTCCTGTCGCTCAGGTGACCGCTCTTCCGAGCGTGAGCTCTTGGTAAAGCTTGCATTTTCGAGTGTTGTTCTCGGATCGAGTTGTTGGATCGCACTACTGAACCGCACTTTTTGCACGGATCGAGTTGCTTTTTCAGGCTATGTTGTGAAATTGTTTAAGTAATTTTTTTGGCTACGTTGCATCGCATGGGCATCACTCGCCGGAAACAGTCAATTCCAACATTCCCAGCGGGCCTGGCTAGGAGCTGTTTTTAGGTATGTGCGATGCAGACCATACAGAGAACGCACCTAAGAAAACAACCCATTTTCTTCCCCCGTGGGCCTGGTTGGCCTATATGAAGCTTACCAAACATGCCCTAACTCTTCAAGTCAGGGTTGAACAGGAAATAATAGACAAAGAAGCTCGGAGTGTTGAGTTCAAGACCTATCTAGCCACATTTAGGCCTGAGAAAGCCACACATGAGGGGGAGTGCTGACGTATAAATGTATTTCCTAATCTCTTTCATCAGATTAGTCTTTTGGTTGCCTTGGTTAGAGGATGCACTTCTCCAAGCATTAGATGAGAACAAGATGAACTGCGGGTAATCAAGCTATGCACTAATTCCTTGAGAATTTAATTATGCGACTGTGGTGGGGTTACACGTACTTTACCATGTGAAGAGCTCAGGAAGCCATGAAGAATACCACAAAGGTGGCGCAAGCGAATCAGAGGTAAAAGCAGGATGGGTGGCCACATGTTCATTGACGAGACGTGGCACGTCGGGGCACGATGTGAATCTATAGCACCAGTTGGGCTTGCAGCCTCCACGGGATTCCGGTGACGACGACTCTCCGACAAGGGGTTGCGTCCTCCAAGCGGTTCCGGCGACGAGCTCATCCTTCACCCTCTGCTTCCTTGGTCTACCTGCCAGCGTTGCCCTACTGCTGGGCCTTCCTGATAACCCACAAGTATAGGGGATCGCAACGGTTTTTGAGGGTAGAGTATTCAACCCAAATTTATAGATTCGACACAATGGGAGCCAAAGAAATTTTGTAAGTATTAGCAGTTGAGTTGTCAATTCAACCACACTTGGAGATTAATTATCTGGAGCAAAGTGATCAGTAGCACAGTAGTATGATAGTTTTGATAGTAGTGGTAGCAGCAATAGTAACGATAACAATGATAGCGGTAATTTTGTAGCAAGTGCAACAGTAACGATGGCAGTAGTAAATTTGTAGGTATTGGATCGGTAATCTGTTGGATGATATTCATCATGTGATAGTCATAACCTAGGGTGATACGGCAGTAGCTCCAGTTCATAAATATAATGTAGGCATGTATTCCGTAAATAGTCATACGTGCTTATGGAAAGAACTTGCATGACATCTTTCGTCCTACCCTCCAATGGCAGCGTGGTCCATATTGGAAACTAAGGGATATTAAGGCCTCCTTTTAATAGAGAACCGGAACAAAGCATTAAAACATGGTGAATACATGAACTCTTCAAACTACGGTCATCACTGGGAGTGGTCCCGACTATTGTCACTCCGGGGTTGCCGGATCATAACACGTAGTAGGTGACTATAACTTGCAAGATCGGATCTAGAACATGAATATAATGGTGATAACATAAATGGTTCAGATATGAAATCATGGCACCCGAGCCCAAGGTGACAAGCATTAAGCATGGCAAAGTCATAGAAACATCAATCTCAGAACATAATTGATACTAGGGATCAGGCCCTAACAAAACTAACTCGATTACATGATGAATCTCATCCAACTCCTCACCGACCAGCGAGCCTACGAAGGAATTACTCACTCCCGGTGGGGAGCATCATGGAATTGGCAATGGAGAAAGATTGGTGATGACGAAGAACGAAAATCCCCCTCTCCGGAGCCCCAAACGGACTCCATATCTGGCGTCCCGATGAAGAACAGGAGGTGTCGGTGGCTCCGTCTCGTGGATCGCGATAATTCTTTCTCCTTGATTTTGTTTTGAAAAAATGTGATTTTATAGCTTAGGTTTCAGGGTCTGCGGAGCCACCAGGTGGGGACAACCCACTAGGGCGCGCCTTCTTGGCTCTAGTATTTTTATTTTATTGTATAAAATCCTCACAAAGTTTCGTTCCATTACGAGAACTTTTATTTCTGCACAAAAACAACACCATGATAGTTCTGCTGAAAACTGCATCAGTCCGAGGTTAGTTTCATTCAAATCGTGCAAATTAGACTCCAAAACAAGAGGAAAAGCATTAGGAAAAGTAGATATGTTGGAGAGGTATCAACTCCCCCAAGCTTAAACCTTTGCTTGTCCTCAAGCAAGCCAGTTGATAAACTGAAAGTGAAAAAGAAAAACTTTTACGAACTCTTTTGCTCTTGTTTGCATAAATAAGCTTAAACAACACCCAGGTTTTCAGCCAACATTATAACTAACCATGCCGACAATAACTCTTAAAAATTATATTAACTCATATCAATGACATAATCAGCTAGCGAGCAATAATAAAATATCTCAAGCAGGAACACATTATCAAAACAACCATGATATAATATGACAATAGTGGTATCTCGCTAGCCCTTTCTGAGACCGCAAAACATAAATGCAGAGCACCTCTAAAGTTCAAGTAGCGACTAAACAATGTAATACATGGTAGAAAAGATCCAGTCATGATAACACCCAACATTCACTACACACAATGCATAGGCATGACAACAGTCCTCTCAGATCTGGCGCTTATTAGAGAAGGTGATGATACAACATAAAAGTAAATAGATAGTCCTTTCGCAGAGGGAAGCAGTGATTTACAGAGGTGCCAGAGCTCAAGTTTTTAAAACAGAGGTAAATGATATTTTGAGACATGCACCCTTCTCATTTACTTCACGACTATCAGTTATCAATATCTTCCATGCTAAACACTCTAGTGGCGGTTCCCAAGCGGAAAAGTAAAGGTTTTGACTCCATTAGGAGTTTTTGTTTGTTTATTTGTAAGCTCTTTTCTTTTTGCAGTTTGGGACTGGGCATCCCTATTACTGCTCTTTTCTCGTGCGATGGCAAGTGAATAAACACTCGACCTGAGAATAACTAATGGCTTCTCGCCCCTCGTTTGTTACCCCAAGTGGAAGGTGTGAGATGCAGCGTAGCGGAAGTTTTCCCTTGACAAAGATACCAAGGATCGATTTCCCCTGAGACTCCCAGTTTCAACAAGAAGGTGCCAACTGCTAACGGCGCCAGATATTAGCAATCAACGTGGACCTGCACACAGATACAAATAACTTTGCTCCCAACGAGTACAGAGAGGTTGTCAATCCCTCCGGCCTTGTAGTTTACAAAGGATCAAACGCAAGTGATAATAGTGATAGATATTGCTGCAATAGTAAATAAAAGCGGAAAGTAAATAGCGGATGTGATCAATGATGGTAATATGGACCGGAGTCCCATGATGTTCACTAGTGATGTCTCTCTCCCAAAAGACGATAAAACAGCTATGTGAGGTAAACGAATTACAGCTGGGCAATTGACAGAATTATGTGCGCAAACCAATGCTAACTATGTTGCAAGAAAGGTAGAGGTTCAAAGCATGGGCGGTACGCCGAGGTAAGTAGACCGAAATCCATCTGCATCTACTACTAATCATCCACCTTGAGATATCTATCCAGAACATCTCGCTGGTATTAAGTTGCGAGTCCCACCCATAGTGTAAACTCAATGCAACAGACAACTGCATTAAAAGAACTTTGCGTAAAGTAAACAATCCTTGCACCCGCGGGCACAAGCACCGTTGTTTTCCCCCTTGTGGCAACAACAAATCCCCTAGACTCATGTTTCTGTCACTCAAGCTAGTCATCGAGGGGCATGAACCCACAATCAAGCATAACGTTCCCTCTTGGAGTCACTACCTACTACTTGGCCAAAGCAATAAATAACAACGGAGAACATGCAATAATTACTTACGAACATAAATATAAAAGAGGTGAATCAAATATATTACTCAAACACAATCTGAACATAATATCATAATCCATCGGATCCCAGCAAACTCATCATAGCAACAGCATAAGGATTACATATGTGCCTCGATCATGTAGGGCAGCTCACGAGGACTAATTAGTGAAGCACAAGAACGGGAGGAGAACATCACATAGCTACTGGTCATGGACTCATGGTCCAAGGGAGACTACTCACAACTCATCCGGGAGGCGTCCATGGTGGTGGAGAAGCTCCCGGTGGTGATCCTCCCCTCCGGCAGGGTGCCGGGAAGAGTTCTCCTGGTGCTCCCGATCTTGGAAGCGGCGGCGGCGGCGGAATAGAGATGAGATCACGAAAAAGAGTTCCCGTCTCGAGGGTTTCGGGACACGATATAAATATATGCCAAAGGGGGGCATCAGACGAGGCTCAGGGGGCCCAGGCGCCCCCCC
>LR738709.1:23002223-23021723 GCA_902687465.1 Secale cereale
AGCTTCTGGAACGCTGATTTTTTATATAATTTTTCCGGGATTTTTCTGGCAGTTCTCGTAATGGGAAAACCTGAAATACAAAAACAGCCGAAAACAGAAACTGGCACTGGGGTGCACTGAGTTAATAGGTTAGTCCAAATATGATCAAAAGTGTATGGAAGTGTATAAATATCATAGCAATATCACCCAAAAGAGGCATGGAGCAAGCAGAAATTATAGATACGTTTTGGACGTATCAACATCCCCAAGCTTAATTCCTGCTCGTCCTCGAGTAGGTAAATGATAACAAGAATAATTTCTGTGGTGACATGCTATTAACCATATAGGACTTTTTCATAGTCACATGACAAAAGCTTACTGATACAATGAATCTATAGTAATTAAGTTACCTCATGAGAAAATCACAAAGAACTGAAAGTTTTACAATATGATACTGAAACATCAAATAGATTTGTATTGAACATGGTGTGCAAATATGATAAAGTGATATCTCGCTTGCCCCCTTTAGTGAAGCAAAACATAAATGCAGGGGCACCTTCAAGGTTTAAGTGATGACTAGATACAATGATTTCAAAATGAACGATATCACAATCATGCAAAAGACAATGCTACTTTGGGACAATGCACATTACACTCAGAATGACAATCATGCTCTCAGTAGTTGGTGCTTTTAAAAGAAGGTGGAGACTCTCGAACCGTGGCTTTTGTTGTTAAGGTTGAAAACCCGTAGTCGGAAACAAAGACAAAACATGTACCAGAGCTCTTGGTTTTTAAAAACAGAGGTAATAATATTTTTTTTAGATCATGCATGTTTCGTCAATGAATGCTAGCAGACAACTCAATCACTTCTTGAGATGGACAAGTTTCGAGGAACGGCTCCCGAATGAGGACGATCACATCCTCTTAATCTCCTTTGTTTATCACTGCCAAAGTTTTCTGATTTCTCATGAACAAAGCGTGAAGGAGGGTTTGTTTGTTATATTATCTTTTTGAGCCGGGCACACTCAATGCCAGTTCCTTCTCGTATTATGGGTTTGCACATTATACATGCAATCCCGGGGTGAAGCTTGTCCAACTTAAAAAGATCATGAATTAACTACTACTTCCTCATGAACTTAAAACAGAGGCACAAAATAAGAATGCTTTTTTCTTTTTGAATAATTTCGAGATGGTACATGCAAGTCTCCGTTAGGAATGGCAGGTAAATACCATGTAGGAAGGTATGGTGGACTCATATGGCATAACTGGTATAAAGGAATTTGGATGCACAAGCAGTCAGTCCGCTTAGTACAGGTGGAGGTTAGCAAAAGACTGGGAGCGACCAACTGAGAGAGCAATAACGGTCATAATCATGCAGAGCGACAAAGCAACATTGAATCAGGCATGGAAGTTATATCGCTACTCAGAAACAAAAGATCATCAAGGCTTGACAGACTTTCTTTACAGTCTTAAATATGCGTGAGCATACGCCAAGTCAATCAAAATAAATTCTTTGAAGGAAGATATTACTAAACCATACCACATCATAGGCAAACAAATCATGTTGGTATTCCAATAACACATTGGGAACCCCCCAGCTATTTGAGACTAACCATAAGAAAACATGAACTACTAAGCGCCATTATGCACGTAGCATCATTATCATAGACATATCAACCAATGCAACGGAAGCAAACTCTCTTAATAAGATAATCATGATAAATAAAGAGAGTTCAAGCAACCAACTAAATAAAAGCTCTTTAGAAAGATAAGCATGAAAGTTAAGAGCTACACATGATAGTAGCTATTAAAAGACAAAGAACACACACAGCAAAGATAGACATGAAAATTCTATGTTATGTTCTAGGTAGAAGTGGAGCGTGTTTCTCTCCCACATAAAGAATGCTGAGTTCCGACTCGTTATGAAAAGCTAAGGAAAACTAAAAAATGAAAACTAAAAGCAAGACGCTCCAAGCATAGCACATAACACATGAAGTGATTAAAATATAGTGCAACGAAAGACGAACTGATAATGTTGATGGAGAAGGGGATGCACGGGGGCATCCCCAAGCTTAGACGCTTGAGTCACCTTGAATATTTCTTGGGGGTGCACGGGGGCATCCCCAAGCTTGAGCGTTTGACACTCCTGAATCTTTTTATCATCTTCCCTCGCACACTTGAAAACTCCCTTCATACATAACTCATCATAATCTGATTAGCGAGGTTAGTACCCATAATAAAATAATTGTTCTTTGCTGGAAATAAGGATATTCTTGAAGATCTACTGTTTCTCAAGATTGCCAAAAGGTTTTTGCAAAGAAAAAGCAAGATCTAGGTTTGCAAAATGAAGGAAAGGCAAAACAGGACAGAATCTGTGAAAAACAGAACATCAGGTAGTAAATGATTTTTCGGGGCACTTCTGCAACTCTAATCAAAAAACTCAAAACAGACGCACGAAAGACAATTATATAGAGCACGCTGTCGAAAAAATTCAGACCAAAAAGATGATCTGGTGATTTTATACGAATTTTTCTATCCAAGGACGGAATCTGTTTCCTGGACAGCACGTCACAACTTTTGATCTTTCTAGCAATCAGAGGCTACACTTGGCACAAAATTGAAAAGCAAAGATACAATGATGATGCTACTGTAGTAACAACATCAAGACACAACAAAAGCAAAATAAATTTTATTCATGTGGGCTGCCTCCCAAAAGCGCTTTCTTTTATGCCTTTAAGCTAGGCATAATGCATAGAGATCAAGTTGTATCAATTGAACCATCATAAAGATCATCAAAAAGCTCTTCAATAATACAACTAGTCTTAAGAGGACTTTCAAATAAAGGCCTCATAGAGATACTTCTAGGGAGAAAACCAAAAGGATAAAAGTCAAGGGAAGATTCATTTATAAATTCATCAAAGAGAGGTGTTTCTTCCAAAGTCTTTACAGTTTCAACCCCTTTGGCAATAGATGGATTACTTTTAGAACGAGGAGCCTTTGGAACGCGAACGAACTTAGGCTCCCTCTTTGCCGGAGTTTCTACCTTTTTGGTTTTGATTGAGGAGAAAGTAGTTCCTAGAGTATCAAAGATTTCCTCAATCTTGTCTATCCTAGAAGAGTCCAAATCATGGGATTTGATGGTCTCCAAAGTTTTGAAAATTTTATGCATGGAGCTATCAAGCCTATTCAAATTCCCTTGGATCTTACGATCCAACTCATTTATCTTATTAATGTTTCGCATCTCTAGCTCTATCTTTTCAAGTTTTTTCATAATGTGAGCTAGGGTGATGTCCTCTTGAATGCTAACAACAGGGGGATTCCCAACAAGATTTTCAATAATACTAAGAGACTGCCAAACTGGGGCCTCCAGGAAATTCCCATTGATAGCAGTATCTAGAATAAACCTATTCCAAGAAGTAATTCCAACATAAAAATTTCTAAGCAGGATAGTAGTAGGTTGCTTCTTGGTGGCTCTTTTTTGAGAATCACTAATTCTATACCAAGCATCTTTCAAACTTTCCCCACCTCTTTGTTTAAAGGTGAGAACTTCTGCCTCGTCAAAGACAAAAGGACCCGACATAATGACAACCAAAGAATGAGATAACTATTTTTGTGATTTTCGATAAAAGATACTAAAGCAAAAACTGAAAGGTAAACTAACAAGACTAAAAAGCAAAGGTAAAAGATAGCGTGCAACTCCCCTATCCTGAAGAGTGGAGTCCCCGGCAACGGCGCCAGAAAACTTTGCTTGATGGCTTCTCGCCCCTCGTTGGTTACCCCAAGTGGAAGGTGTGAGATGCAGTGTAGCGGAAGTTTTCCCTTGGCAAAGATACCAAGGATCGATTTCCCCTGAGACTCCCAGTTTCAACAAGAAGGTGTCAACTGCTAACGGCGCCAGATATTAGCAATCAACGTGGACCTACACACAGATACAAATAATTTTGCTCCCAACGAGTACAGAGAGGTTGTCAATCCCTCCGGCCTTGTAGTTTACAAAGGATCAAACGCAACTGATAATAGTGATAGATATTGCTGCAATAGTAAATAAAAGCGGAAAGTAAATAGCGGATGTGATCAATGATGGTAATATGGACCGGAGTCCCATGATGTTCACTAGTGATGTCTCTCTCCCAAAAGATGATAAAACAGCTATGTGAGGTAAACAAATTACAGCTGGGCAATTGACAGAATTATGTGCGCAAACCAATGCTAACTATGTTGCAAGAAAGGTAGAGGTTCAAAGCATGGGCGGTACGCCGAGGTAAGTAGACCGAAATCCATCTGCATCTACTACTAATCATCCACCTTGAGATATCTATCCAGAACATCTCGCTGGTATTAAGTTGCGAGTCCCACCCATAGTGTAAACTCAAAGCAACAGACAACTGCATTAAAAGAACTTTGTGTAAAGTAAACAATCCTTGCACCCGCGGGCACAAGCACCGTTGTTTTCCCCCTTGTGGCAACAACACATCCCCTAGACTCATGTTTCTGTCACTCAAGCTAGTCATCGAGGGGCATGAACCCACAATCAAGCATAACGTTCCCTCTTGGAGTCACTGCCTACTACTTGGCCAAAGCAATAAATAACAACGGAGAACATGCAAGAATTACTTACGAACATAAATATAAAAGAGGTGAATCAAATATATTACTCAAACACAATCTGAACATAATCTCATAATCCATCAGATCCCAGCAAACTCATCATAGCAACAGCATAAGGATTACATATGTGCCTCGATCATGTAGGGCAGCTCACGAGGACTAATTAGTGAAGCACAAGAACGGGAGGAGAACATCACATAGCTACTGGTCATGGACTCATGGTCCAAGGGAGACTACTCAAAACTCATCCGGGAGGCGTCCATGGTGGTGGAGAAGCTCCCGGTGGTGATCCTCCCCTCCGGCAGGGGTGCCGGGAAGAGTTCTCCTGGTGCTCCCGATCTTGGAAGCGGCGGCGGCGGCGGAACAGAGATGAGATCGCGAAAAAGAGTTCCCGTCTCGAGGGTTTCAGGACACGATATAAATATATGCCTAAGGGGGGCATCAGACGAGGCTCTGGGGGCCCAGGCGCCCCCCCGGCGCGGCCCTGGGGGGGGGGGCGCCACCAGGGCGCCTGGGGCCCTGGTGGTCCCCCTCCGGCTGTGCTTTGGGTGCCTGGTACCTTATGGAACGCTGATTTTTTATATAATTTTTCCGGGATTTTTCTGGCAGTTCTCGTAATGGGAAAACCTGAAATACAAAAATAGCCGAAAACAGAAACTGGCACTGGGGTGCACTGAGTTAATAGGTTAGTCCAAATATGATCAAAAGTGTATGGAAGTGTATAAATATCATAGCAATATCACCCAAAAGAGGCATAGAGCAAGCAGAAATTATAGATACGTTTTGGACGTATCAATAACCCGCTTAGCATGGAAGATACCGACCACCTCCTGTTGTTCCATGAACAATCCAGGCACACAAAAAGGATATTTATTTGAAGTTTTTAGAGATGGCACATGCAAATTTACTTAGGACGGCAGGGTAATACCGCATCTAGGTAGGTATGTTGGACTCATTTGGAATAACTTGGGGTTTTGAATTTGATGCACAAGCAGTATTTCCGCTTAGTACAGGCGAAGGCTAGCAAAATGATTGAGAAGCGGCCAGCTAGAGAGCAACAATGGTCATGAACATACATCATGCATAATAAACATTAGACACCAGCATGAGTAGGATATGGACACCATGAACATAAATATCATAGAGGCTATGTGTGTTTTGATTCAACTACATGCATAAACAGGAGCCAAGTCAAGCCACTCGAACATTCAGAGGAGGATACCATATCATCATACTACATCACAGTCATTTTAAAGCAATGTTGATATCCAAGATAAGTAATTATCAACTCCTAGCTACTTATGCATGACACGAGAAACTATAATCTCTAATTGTCATTACAAACATGTTTAATCATAATGGGCTGAATCATGGATACTATATTAAACTTATTTACAAAAACAGAATAAGTCGAGTTGATACTAGTTTCTCTCTGCCATGGCCAGTTCATCGAATATCGTCATTATTGCCTTTCACTTGCACGACCGAACAATGTGAAAATAATTATAGTGCAAGAGTGCCGTGGATTAAGCTGGAATCTGCAAACATTTTATTCAATAGGAGAAGACAAGGTAAAATGGGATCTCTATTAAATCAAAAATTATGCATATGAGAGCCACTCAACATTTTCATCACGGTCTTCTCCTTGGTACGACTCGAATAAAAAGAAAAGAAATTCAGAGAAACATACTGAAATATTTTTGGAGTTTCTGGTTTTCTAGAACAAGCAAATAAAAGGGAAAGCAAAAACGAGAAAAACTATTTACATGGGAAAGCTCCCAACAAGCAAAAGAAGAACAAGGGAATCTTTTTGGGGTTTTCTTCTTAATATGACAACCAAGCAAGCATAGAAGGTAAACTAACTACATCTAGAAGGCGAGAAATTAAATTAAGCATGGATAATGCAATGAAAAGGTGTGAACACCGACAACTGAAATGATATGTGTGAACATGAATGTAAAGTCGGTGAGAAACACGTACTCCCCCAACTTCAGGCTTTTGACCTAACTTGGTAATCACCACTCGAAGAAGCCATGGGATCCCATGTTGAATTGCTGAGGAACGGGAACATGATAGCCCCACTCATAAGGCTCCTCCTGTGCTGCAGCTAGGTTGTTCCGGTAGGGGACGATGTCCTCAGGCATAATCCTGTATCCGCCCCTGGCAATAAGATCAAACAAAGCAGGTGCAGGCAATGGGATAATATCACGAGTATTCACACTAAAAACTAGGTTATAAGGAATAGGAATGTTGGGGTAATCGGCAGCAATAAATTGATGGTGTTCCATAGCCCGACGATCTAAATGAACCCTAGGTAAAGGATAATCATGCTGGCATATCTGAACGTTAAAGTGAGTCGCCAAGTGAGTAGCGTAGATCCCACCATGTATTTTACCCTTGGATCCGTTGATGTGGAGGCGACGTGCCACAATAGCTCCCATGCTATAAGTGTTGTCGCCGTAAAGTGCGCGACATAAAACAGCAAAGTCTAGAGCACTAAGTGCACCTACTTTCTCTCTAGCAAGCAAACACTTTGCAATGAAAAGAGCAAAATAATGTACTACCGGGAAGTGTAAACTAGTGGCAGTGATACCCGATACCCCTCTCTCATCTCCCACTTTCAGAGTACGGTAAAAACCATCAAACTCAGCTGGCTTAGGCTCAACTAAACCACCATCAGAACGAAGCAAGCATATATTATAAAATTCAATCAATGGTATCTGATGGGGTTCAACATATACATTAAATTGCACCTTAGGGGGGTTATTCCAAGAAAAAAATTGAAAACTTTGCACAAAGGAATTTGTGAGGAGATGCTAATGTTTGCATTCAGCCGTAATAAAATCGGTGAGGCCGGCATTAGCAACATATTGTGCAAACTCTTGAAGGATTCTAGCATCTTCCATGAATGGGATATGTGGCCATTCGCATGGTCGTAGTTCCACCAATCTCCGAATGTGGAAGTTCTTCTTGGAAGCAAACTTCCTACAGATACTCATGTTTTTCCTACGAACAAAATTCTGAAATTTTTAGTCCACAATTTTTCTTTCAACAAAACTTTACAAGATTAATAGCAACTACTCATAGGGATGCCTAGAGGCCATAGAAAGCATTAAAACAACTTAGAACTCCAAGAATTCAACATGCAAGCTCATCTACAGCAGCACCAAGAGTAGCTAATTATTCAAAATATAAACCACTAAAACAAAAACTAATTGGGCAAACGGAGGAGTCACATACCAAGCAACAATCCCCCGAACTAGTTTCGGAAATGGAGCTTTGAGCAAAGAGATCGAAATCCGCAAGTTTTAGAGCAAGAACATGAGAGAGAGAGAGAGAGAGAGAGAGAGAGAGCAATGGTGAATTTTTTCTGAAGGTAGGTGATGATGTGGTGTAAAGAGATGAGGGTGCCCATGGGGGGACCACAACCCACCAGGGCGCGTCTGGGGGTCCTGGCGCGCCCAGGTGGGTTGTGCCCACCTCGTGCACCTCCCTCTGATATTGTTTGCACTAGAAATTCTTAAATATTCGGAAAAAATCGTGTTAAATTTTCAGAGCATTCTGAGAACTTTTATTTTTGGGTCATTTTTTATTGCAAAGGAAATTCAGAAAACAGACAAAACATGGCATTTTATTTTATTTAACTAATAAAAACATAAAACAAAAGGTAGGGACAGAAGGTAGTACTTACTAAATTCATCAACATCATACCTCTAAAAAATGATCTATTAATAAGGTTGATCAAGTCTTATTAACAACCACTTTCGATTAGCATGAAACTAAAGAACTTTCGTAAATCACTAAGTTAGCTCAACGGGGATATGAATGTCCCCAACAACAAGCATTTCATATTTATTTTTAATAGTAGGTAAAAGGCAGATGAAAACTTCTAATAGTGATTGTCGGAGATTTTTCAATAACATTAGTACCATTCACTTGGAATTGTTTCTTCGGAAAGTGCACCATATGATCATTACCATTGATATTAAAAGTGACCTTGCGTTTATTGCAATCAATAACAGCCCCTGTATTATTCAAGAAGGGTCTGCCAAGGATACACTACAAGAAATATGTCAACTTATGACCTTTTGTTAGTGACCCGGGAAGAATTGGTCATAGATCTATGACCATTTCAGACCAATTGGTCAAAAGCTGTTCGGGGGGCTCCAAACCCTAAACTATAACGACGATTTTTGTCAGAAAGGTCATAATTTCCTTACACGAAATGGTCACAAAGCAGATAGCACTGGTTCGCTGCCTTATTTCTAGCTGTTCATGACCAATATAGATGGTCATAACCTTGAAAATTGTGGTGGGTTGCTACGACTAGGCGCCACCTCATCAGTTTTGCCTATGTGTCATGTCCATGTGGCAGTTTTTGCCCTAGGTTGTGAAGCAACCTATATTTCTGTCATTCCCAAAATTCCCCAAAAAATCTCATAAATTCTTTGGGTCATATATTCGTCAAATATATAAAAAAACCTTCCTTGCCTAGTTCAAAAATAATTCAAAAATATTCATTTTCCTATTCTGTTCAAAAAAACACTTTGTGAAGGAAGTACCACTTTGGCATGTCCAAATGGTATCCATTCTCTACAGTGCTTTCCTATGCCCAAATAACTATCCTCCACCAAATGCCAGCTCAATCCATTCATTATTTTGAGCCCATCTTCAATATTCGTATTTATGTCCAGTGTGGTACTTTGCAAAGCAAGTACCACCTAGACTCCTCCTTTTGAGCTGAAAATTTGTGAAGACGGTCTTCTTAGTAACTGATCATCCTCAACCAAAACTCACGCCCATTAGCCATGTGCATTTTCCGTACCGCTAATCAAACACTTGGCTGCTAATTCATGTTTGAGCATCGATCGGTCTCCTCGTGAGAATCTTATGTTCTAATTTTCTTCCTAGCACCTACTCCCTCCGTCCTTTGAAAAGTGTACTTCCAACTTTGTTGGAAAGTCAAACATTTCTATGTTTGACCGCATTTATACAAGAATACACCAACATTTATGACATCAAATTAGTAGCATTAGATTCATGATAAAATATATTTTCATCATATACGTATTTGGTTTCACAAACATTGATATATTTTTGCACAAACTCGGTCAAACAATGAGATAGTTTGACCCTCCAACAAAGTTGGAAGTACACTTTTTAAAGGACGGAGGGAGTACCTGGGGAGTGGCCAACCCACTAGACATGCCTAGGCCGCCCAGAACACATGGCAACGCCACAGTCACGCGGTGACCACGCAGCGGGCATGCGAGTTTACGCGCTCTAGAGTTGGGGCCCTCGACCACCGCCCAAACCTCGACGTATCGCCACAAAACCATGTATTTATGATTAAATAGGTACTTATGTACCTAGAAATGATTTTTGGAAAAAATAAATAGCAAACTATGAGGCAGCCGCAGTTCAAATTTGACCCGCTTCCAGCTGAATCGGCGGAAATTTGTCTTTTTCACGAGAGGTGGATCAAAACTTTTTACACCAAACCATTTTGTCAATTGTGCATTAAATATGTCCTAGTATTTTAGAAAATTGATTTGGTCAAATTTTACAACAATTATTTGGGAGGTCCTTCACAAAAAAAAAACCTCCTTTTGGGCACTCGAAAAATGGAAAATGATTTTTTCGTCCAAAGAAAATGAAAACTTCCTTAGGCAACATTGTTTGCCATTCCAAGATGCACCCTTGTGCACAATATGAGATAATTTGAACAAACTATGCCATGAATGTGGCCATAGGATTGATCATTTGGCTTGAAAGCCATGAATCTTCACGCATGATAGCTCATTTCTGAGAACACTTTTTTAATAGAATTGCCGTATTACAAGTTTATTATTTTTCCTGGTAACTTGGTCATATATAATGACACAATGCGAAGGTGTTCCAATTTTTTGGTTTTTTTGAATTTTTTATGCCCGTTTCAAAATGCGGTCAAAACGGCGGGAATGACCGTTCCTAGCTAGTGGTGGAATCTTGGAATTTTTTTGGTGTTTCTCTGATTAAATAGATACTTATGTACCTACAAATGATTTTTTGGAAAAAATAAAAAGCAAAGTACGAGGTAGCTATAGTTCAAATTTGACCCGCTTCCAACTGAATCGGCGGAAATTTGTCTTTTTCAGGAGAGGTGGATCAAAACTTTTTACACCCAACCATTTGGTCAATTGTGCATTAAATATGGCCTAGTATTTTATAAAAATGATTTGGTACAATTTTGCAACAATTATTTGGGAGGTCCTTCACAAAAAAACCTCCTTTTGGGCACTCGAAAAATGGAAAATGAATTTTTCGTCCAAAGAAAATGAAAACTTCCTTAAGCAACATTGTTTGTCATTCCAAGATGCACCCTTGTGCACAATATGAGATCATTTGAACAAACTATGCCATGAATGTGGCCATGGGATTGATCATTTGGCTTGAAAGCCATGAATCTTCACGCATGATAGCTCATTTCTGAGAACACTTTTTTAATAGAATTGCCGTATTACAAGTTTATTATTTTTCCTGGTAACTTGGTCATATATAATGACACAATGCGAAGGTGTTCCAATTTTTTGATTTTTTTTGAATTTTTTATGCCCGTTTCAAAATGTGGTCAAAACGGCGGGAATGACCGTTCCTAGGTAGTGGTTGAATCTTGGATTTTTTTTGGTGTTTCTCTGATTAAATAGATACTTATGTACCTAAAAATGATTTTTGGAAAAATTAAAAAGCAAACTACGAGGTAGCTACAGTTCAAATTTGACCCGCTTCCAGCTGAATCGGCGGAAATTTGTCTTTTTCACGAGGTGGATCAAAACTTTTTACACCCAACCATTTGGTCAATTGTGCATTAAATATGGCCTAGTATTTTATAAAAATGATTTGGTCCAATTTTGCAACAATTATTTGGGAGGTCCTTCACAAAAAACCTCCTTTTGGGCACTCGAAAAATGGAAAATGAATTTTTCGTCCAAAGAAAATGAAAACTTCCTTAAGCAATATTGTTTGCCATTCCAAGATGCACCCTTGTGCACAATATAAGATCATTTGAACAAACTATGCTATGAATGTGGCCATAGGATTGATCATTTGGCTTGAAAGCCATGAATCTTCACGCATGATAGCTCATTTCTGAGAACAATTTTTTAAAAGAATTGCCGTATTACAAGTTTATTATTTTTCCTGGTAACTTTGTCATATATAATGACACAATGCGAAGGTTTTCCAATTTTTTGATTTTTTTTGAATTTTTTATGCCCGTTTCAAAATGCGGTCAAAACGGCAGGAATGAATCTTGGAAAACTTTTGGTGTTTCTCTGATTAAATAGATACTTACGTACCTAGAAATGATTTTTGGAAAAAATAAAGAGCAAACTATAAGGCAGGCGCAGTTCAAATTTGACCCGCTTCGAGCTAGATCGGCCGAAATTTGTCTTTTTCACCAGAGGTGGGTCGAACCTTTTGACACCCAACCATTTGGTTAATTGTGCATTATATATGGCCTAGTATTTTAGAAAATCAATTTGGTACAATTTTGCAATAAATATACGATAGGTCCTTCACAAAAAAACTTATTTTGGGCATTCAAAAAATGGAAAATTATTTTTTCGTGCAAAAGAAATAAAACTATCTTTGTCAATATTGTTTGCCAATCTAAGATCTAAACTTCTGCAAAATATGACATTATTTGAACGGATATTTGATAGGTGTTTCACAAAAAAACTCATTTTGAGCATTGAAAAATGGAATGAAAAATTTGTGTGTAATCAATCATGACCAATTTATATGGTCAAAAGGTTTTCAGATTGTTTGGTGCGTTCTGATTGGTCCAGAGGCATATCACGCGGATCATGTATCAACCACCGTCGGATGCTTCTAGATCCAACGGCAGCCCTCACCTCCTCACCCTCTCACCCAAACCCTAACTCAGATCCACTGAACGCACCAACACACACTCTCTCTCGCTCGATCCCACCCAAACCCTCGTCGCCTCCTCTCTCCCCCCGAACCCCTCTCTCCCTCGCCGCCGCCACCACCCACGCCGCTGCCGCCACCCACGCCGCCCGGTTCCGGCGAGCTCCGGCCGCACGCAGCACGCCGGCGAGATCCCCTTGGTCCGCGTCTGCCTTACCTCCGTGCAGATCCGCGGCTCCCCCACTAGCTAGGGTTTTGTATCCCCTTTTGTTCGCTGGGATCCGCCACGGCAGGCCACGGCGAGGCCATAGGTGACCTAATCCAGCACTGGTAAGCCCCTCCCCCTCCTTCTTCACCCACCATCTCCTCCTCACCTCACGCACCTCATCTTCTCTTCCTTCTCTGCAGGTTGCCATGGGCGTGCCGGCGATGACGGCAGGAGGGGCGCACCTCCGTGGGGCGGGACACCGCCATGGAGATGGATTCCCTTGTCTCCCACCACGCAGCGGACCCATGGAGCCTCCCAGCGCCCCAAACCCTAGCGGGGAGAGAGGAGCTGCTCCTAGTACAGCACGCCATGGAAGGTTCTTTTTTTGCTGTTTCTCTTCCCGATCTAAACATGTGGAAGGCCCTTTTCCTCACCATGATTTATTCATCTCCCCTTCCTCCGTTTTGTGCAGGTTACTCTAATGGCGAAGCTTCTGCTGTAGGACGCCCTCCACCTCTCCCCTGCATCCATCTCCCACCCCCATACATGGTGAGCTACAACCTCTCTTTCTAGCCCTTGCAAATCTGATCTGAAGTGGACATCAATTGCAATTGTCACGGACACTACATAATAGCAAGTATTGGTTCAGGTTTTGTGTGAAATTTGATTGTCATTGTGCTTTTTGATGCTTGCTTCAGAAAAATAAAATCATGGATAGTTAGAAGATGGAAACAGTGAGCTTCCTTTCAAGTTAGTAATATTAAAAATCATTTGGCTTATCAATTTTTCATGTCTTGTGTTAAATCCACTCCATTGCAATCTGGCTATGTATGGATGGTTTGGTACGGTTTGCCATGGACGAGTATACGTAGTTACGTACACATGAGCTCTGAAGTTTTAGTTCTTCTTGTATTGCTGCACTTAGTCTAGAGATACACCAACATTAGTTAGGTCCATGGATGGATGGATCAACACATACAATTGTTGGTCGTTTGGATCCAGTGGGATGGTGCGGAGGCGGACGACGGCCGGACTCCCTGTTAGAGACACCTTTGCCTCTTCGTCGGGCAGGTCGACAGCTTTGAATCTCTCAAGCGACGAGTTTTAAGGAATAACAACCTTTGCCTCTCACATCTTATATCAGTATTCTGAGAAATAAAACACCGAAGTACCATCTCACTATGTAATTGTAATGCTTTCAGATTTGGGAGTATAGTTTGTCCATCTCACTATATAATTGTTGCTGTATTTTTTCCAGAGCTTGAAGTATTCCGCCTCACTATGGAGTGTGGAGCTTGGACTACTTTGCCTTGCACCCAGATATTAGTGCATGGCTAGATGCCGCTCTATGTTTGCTTACTAATCAAACAATCAATCTTTTGAGACTTGGATAGTTGTCTGTTTATTTTCATAATACACCAATTACCATTCTGTCTGCTGACATACACTTCCAAAGACAGTTATGCAGTGCTCCCTACACTATGTCTGTTTGCAATATATATATATATATATATATATATATATATATATATATATATATATATATATATATATATATATATATATATATATATCATTCATGTATTCTTGGATAGTATTGACTACATACTAGGGCGAATTAACCACAATTTGCCACAATTTGCAGTTACTGAAACTTAATCTTGTTGGTTACCAGCTAGCAGCCATGATTGCCAGCCAGCCACCACCATGTAAATGGAATACATGTGTGGCCTATCTAGTGTGCTACTCATAGAAATGTAGATGTGTGGCCTATCTAGTGTGCTGCTGATAATCTGATTTTACCTCACTTGGCAAGCACCATAATCTGTTTTTACATCACTATAATGTAGGAATAAATGTGTGGCCTATCTAGTGTGCTACTGATAGAAATATAGATGGAAGATTAGTTGACCAGTAATGCAATCTATAATCCTTCATATATAATGATGTTGTCTATGCGTGCTGCTGCTTCATACATGTTTAATCAAATCTATCAAGCAGTTGTTGTCATGTCATGCTTGTTGTATTAATAGCCAATTTAGTCGCGTATTGCGAGTTCAAGTTGTTTAGTATATATCATGTTCTGTTTTGCTACTGAACACTTTCCAACTGAAATGCTGAATTGCCTTGTACACATAGTGTTTTGTAATCTATGGGAAAGTCGTTAATAGTCAGCTGACCTTATGAACTGTATAAGCTATGTTTGATGCTGCCTACAGGTTCTTATTCTTCTTCTTTTTTGCATAGGTGAAGTATGAAATGCGAAGCCGTGAAGCCTATCAGCAAGAGTAGCATATTATGTATTGTAATATCAGCCAGAGTGTAACATTAGTGAGAGTAGCATGTTATGTATTGTAATATTTAGTGTTGTTTTGGATGAATTTCATTTTCTCTAAAGTCTATTTGAAATACTGATTGTGTATATAATTTCAATACTATGAAATGGAAACCTGACCAGGGGGTCCCACTTATGAAAATTGTTTGACAAATTTTGAAATTTCTGACGTGTGGGTCCAATTGTGATATCAGCATGACAAGTGGGACCAATCTGACCAGTGGGACCAGCACAAAAATAATATGGCTGAAAATATAAAATTAATAGTAATGGCCCAGAAAATAAAAATGTTGAATTGTTGGGCCTGGCCCATGTGGCTGTCCAGAATTAATAAGGAAAAAAATATATAAAAGGCCAAATTATTGGGCTCGGCCCATGTAAAACACCGAGTTGGACCGGGCTGAATCTTGTGCCACATCAGCATGCCACGCTGGATGCCTACGTGGCCTGGGGAGGCTGCTAGTGACCAAAACACGACAGTAGACATATTTTGGTCATAAACGTCTATGACCTTCTCACAGAGAAGGTCGCTATAGTCAGTTTATGACGGCCAGCTTTTGACCTTATGTTTTTGGTCACAAAAAGGTCACAAATGGAAATTTGTGACCATTCAGTGACCAATAGTGGTGGTCACAAGTTGACATATTTCTTGTAGTGATAATCGACATGTTGTCGTCCTCAGGCATCTCAAGTATAATAAAGTAAGTCAAAATAGTAACATTAGCAACAACAACGGGCACATCATCACAGATACCGATAGGTATGACAGTTGATTTGTCAGCCATTTGCAAAGATATTTCAGTAGGTGTGAGTTTATTCAAAACAAGTCTTTTATATAAAGAGAAAGGCATAACACTAACACCAGCTCCTAAGTCACATAAAGCAATTTTCACATAATTCTTTTTGATGGAGCAAGGTATAGTTGGTATTCCCGGGTCTCCAAGTTTTTTAGGTACTCCATCCTTAAAAGTATAATTAGCAAGCATGGTGGAGATTTCAGCTTCCGGTATTTTTCTCTTATTAGTGATGATGTCATTCATGTACTTTGCATAAGGAGGCATTTTCAAGATATCAGTCAAGCGAGTACGCAAAAAGACTGGCCTCAGCATTTCAGCAAACCGTTCAAATTCGTCATCATCTTTCTTTTTAGTTGACTTGGGTGGAAAAGGCATAGGTTTTTTGAACCCACGGTTCTCTTTCTTTACCGTGTCTCCTAGCAACAAAGTCTCTTTTACCATAACATGTATTTTTGGGCTGTGGGTTATCAAGATCAACGGGTGGTTCTATTTCAACATCATTATCTGGTTCTTTTTCATTGTTTGGTTGAGTATCTTCATGAATATCAGCATTATCTTTTTCATTATCACTAGCTGAATGTTCATTACCAGATTGAGTTTCAGCATCAGAAACAGAAACATCATTATCATTATCAGGAGGTTTCTCTACTTCAGGTTCACTAGTAGCATGCAAAGTCCTATCATTTTTCTTTTTCTTCTTCTTTTTAGAAGGACTAGGTGCAGTGGTGTTGTTTCTTTGTGAATCATGTTTAATTCTTTTTGGGTGTCCCTCAAGATAAAGTGGTTCCTGAGTCATTTTCCTCCTCTAGTTGCAACTCTAACAACAAAGTAATGTACGTTGTTATTCATTTCATCAAGCAATTATCTTTGTGATTTAGCAACTTGTTCTAACTGGGGTTCTACCATAGAAGCATGATTTCCCACACCTATAACATCATTTGAGATTCTAAGTAACAAGTCACTCAAGCGAGCAATCATATCAGAATTGTATTTCAATTGTTTCATAACATTTGCATTGAAGTGATCTTGTTTCCTAATGTAATTTTCAAACTCATAAAGGCATTGGCGAGGGTGCATATTGTGAGGATTGTCATTATCATTGAATTTCATTAAAGAATTTACATCTACCGCCTTAGGCAGTGGTGTTGTATAAAGCCCATGTATTTCTTCAATAGGAGGTAAATTTTTAACATCCTCAACTTTAATACCTTTTTCCTTCATAGATTTCTTTGCCTCTTGCATATCTTCAGGACTGAGATATAATATATCCCTCTTCTTTGGAATGGGTTTAGGTGGTGGTTCAGGAAGAGTCCAATCATCATAATTTTTCAATATGTTATTCAATAATTCTTCAGCTTGTCCAATAGTTTGTTCCTTGAAAACACAACCAGCACAACTATCTAGGAAGTCCCTAGAAGCATTGGTTAGTCCATTATAGAAGATATCAAGTATTTCATTTTTCTTAAGAGGATGATCTGTCAAAGCATTAAGTAACTAGCAAAGCCTCCCCCAAGCTTGTGGGAGACTCTCTTCTTTAGTTTGCACAAAGTTAAATATTTCCTGTAAGGCAGCTTGTTTCTTATGAGCAGGAAAATATTTTTCAGATAAGTAATAAACCATATCCTGGGGACTACGTAGACAACCAGTAGTAAGAGTATTGTACCAAGCTTTAGCATCACCCTTTAATGAGAACGGAAATAATATGAGAATATAGTAGTAACGAGTTTTCTCATTATGAGTAAAAAGGGTGGCTATGTCATTCAACTTAGTAAGATGTGCCACGACAGTTTCAGTTTCATAATGATGGAAAGGATCAGATTCAACCAAGGTAATTAACTCTGGGTCGACAGAGAATGCATAATCATTATCATCAATAAAGGTAGGTGAGGTAGCAAACTTAGGATCATATTGCATTCTAGCATTAAGAGACTTTTCTTTATACTTGCATAATAATTTCTCTAGATCATCTCTATCCTTACAAAAAAGAATATCTCCTCATTCATAAGATAACCTTTAGGTACCTTAGGCAATTCATATCCGGGCGATGGAGAAGACGACGGCAGGGGGCCCGAGGGCGCAGGGCGCGCTCACACAATTGGAGCTTGCAGAGGATGGAGGTCCGGCGGGGAGGCGAATCTGGAGAGGAAGCACCTTGGCGGCAAGGAGGTGCTCCGGCGGCTCGCCGGACAGACGAGGGCCGAGGAGAAGCGGTCTTGGCGCGGCAGAAGGAGGCCGGGCGCGGCCCGTCTTACGTAGAGGAGCACGGGTCGAGGCCATCTCGTCTTTGCTCGGCCGAAGCAAAGGCGCAGCACGGTGGGACTTGAGGCCATGGCTGCAGCGAGGCACCGGCGGCGCGGGAAGGGGGGATGGCGAAGATGGGAGGAGGAAGATGGCGACCTGCGGGGCTTCACCGGCGCCTGCACTTATCGGCGATGGCGACCGGAGGCGGGAAGGTGAAGAAGAGGCAAGCCAGCTGGACTTGGGGCGCTGGAGATGGGCATCTGCGGGTCTCGCGGGCGACGAGGGCGCCGTCGTGCTCGAGGACGAGCACCTAGCTCGGGTACTATGGGACAGATGCGAGAGCTTGAGGACGACGAGCTCCTCTCCTCTAGATTGTGCGAAGCAGAGGTGCGGGGACGAGGGGGCACAGCCTCGATCCCTTCCGGAACGAGTAGGAGGACTGCGGTCGGTGGGTGGATTGAAGGAATCCGGTAGGGGTGGTTGGCGTTGAAACCAAGGGGATACCAGGTGGTGGCGGGATGGATCCCGAGAGAGAAGGTAGGTAGGTGGCGGCGGCAGGAGGATGGATGGGACAAGGTCCCTAGGTTTTATGGTTGGGCTGATGTATATAGCCGGTGGATTAGGTTAGGTGCTATTTGGGCCCTATGATTTAGATCGGACGGTCGAGAAAAAATAGACTAGGGAGTCCAAATAAGAAAACGGAGATGCTTTAGGGATGTTTGGGGATGATCCGGATCCATCGGTAACGACAGCCCGGGTCGGGCTTGGGTAAGTTTCTGACAAGTAGTGAGGAGAGGAAAAGCGGAATGTGTAGAAAGTGAGTAGACTGAGAAGAGAGGGAGATGGCAGCCCGGCAACAGGTTTCAGAGCACTGAAACGTCCGACGTTTATCCGGCTATAGTGCCGCTATATGTTTATCGGTTGGGCTATCAAACGAACTCCGAATGCGATGAAATTTGACAGGCGGTCTACCTACACTATAATAAGACCGCACGCCAAGTTTCAACCCATTCCGAGAACATTTTCCGGCCACTTATAAAATAAATTTTCGGAGGTGCCGCAGGCGCGTGCGAGTGTGTCTGGACTCAGAACGGACAACGGAGAGGACTGGGGAACCCGAACAAATGCAAGTTTTGAAAACATGTTGATGAAATGCACATGATGACATGGCAAAGTGCAACACGCAAGCAAATGACATGGCAACGACGATGAATAACTGGCTAACACCTAGCGCATCGGTCTCAGGGCGTCACAGCGGTGGTTTCGGTAACGGAGGGAATGGACCCTCGGTCGTGCGTACGTCCTTCGCATCCGTCGAATGGGCTCATATTTTTTGCACGTGATATAGTGACCATGCAGAGAAGGCACGTCAAATTTTATCGCGTTTCGAGTCTGTATCGATTTTCTATGATTTTCCGTGC
>LR738709.1:23030107-23047533 GCA_902687465.1 Secale cereale
GCCGTTCTTGCTCCTCGCTCTTCTATTCTACCTCGCCGCCTGGCTTATGCCGCGTGATGCCTGACGCCACGAGTCTCCTTCGAGCCGCCCGAGAGTGCTAGTTCGCCGCTGATTGTAGCCTGCATAGCCACCACAGTTCTTGCTGCTCGCTCTTCTATTCTACCTCGCCGCCTGGCTTATGACGCGTGATGCATGACGCCAAGAGTCTCCTCCGAGCCGCCAGAGAGTGCTAGTTCGCCGCTGATTGTAGCCTGCGTAGCCACCGCCGATGAATCTCTGACATACCGTGTCCCTGAGCTCCGCCTCCTCGCGCTTATCTCCCTCATCGACGGGTTCGTGCACTGATGGCTGGAGACGACTGAATCGAGCATTTCTCAGCTGCTAGTGTCGGCCGCTCCTATCGGGTGTACTACACAGTGCTTTTCATGGTAATGGTTCTAGTAGATGTATGATCATTTTAATGTAGTATATCCCAATTTCACTATGAAAATATAGCTGCAACTTGTCTTTTTATTTGACTTTAAGTACTCATATTTATTTATTTTTAGGACAGTAAAACTGAGCCTAATTCGAGGCTTCTCACGCCCCCACTGATTTCTGCCATTGGATCCCGCATCTCATCCATCCCTGGCCGTCCAAGACATTGTTTTCTCTCTCATGGGCTAGTACTGGGCCGAATGTCCTAGGGCAACTATTCCCACGGCCTAATCGGAAGCCTCTTATTCACTTACAATAGTCAACGTCGGATGTGGAAGGAACGAACGTGATTCCCTCCGTGTCCTCGTAGCCCCACTCTCCCCTTCGCGCAACCACCCCCGACCCCTCCAGGCGAGCCGCCGTTGTCGTCGTCATCGCCTCATAGAGAGGGCGCCGCTCAGATCGCTCCCGTTCTATGCCGAGGCTTCAAATCTCTCATGAAGAAAGAGATCATGGCGATGGTGGCAGACGGCGTCACTTCCTCCATCATGTACAGTGTACAGGTCTGTGCCTCTATCCATCTCTCCTCTTTCTCTTATCCTCTATTTTCTAGCAGTGGCTTTACTCAATTTGGTCTTCGAGATGGTTGGAGAGCAAGATGAGAGGCTGAGCATGGTCATCGTTGTTTTGCAGGAAGACGTGTATCCAAGCATGTCGTCGCCGCCCCCACGCAGGAAGAGACGCTCTTAGAGGATGCCGAGGCCGAAGTTGACCACAACAGAAAGCTCGAGGAGGTCTACTCGGATGTGAAGGTGGACGACGCCGGGAGGATGCGTGGAAGGCAACGACGTGAGTTAGTTTCTCCAACGCCCCCTACCCCTCTCTATCCACGTGTGTGTTGACTGTTGTCCATAGGGTTCAGTGTCTCAACAATGATTCTAGCCTGTCAAACATTGTCGGCTTTGTGTTAAGTTTGGAGTAGAATCCTTCTGATCCATTCATTATCTCTATTGGGATCAGACCTCATTCAAAACAGTGAATCCTCCGAGAAGCCTGAGAAGCCATGACCGAAGCAACGCTACAACAGCACGAATGTGCTGCAACCGGTGGCCTGCAGAAGACTACCTAACTAATTGATGCGCCCAATACCAAGGTATAATCAGTTCAAATCTGTTTTTTATTTGGGTTCTGTTCCATGTTAAAAAAAATTGAAGCCAGTGCTACGTGGGGAACAAAAGGGACACGGAGAAAGCATCAAACACACACAAAAAATATATTTGTGTGTACTGTTGATTTAGACACATAATTTGCTTATGCTGATTGTAGTAGTTCATCCAGGTTAGTGTCAACACCTCAAGCATTTATGCATACCAGTTCCTTTTGCTTAAAGCCACTGTAAATATGGCTACTGGATCCAGGTATATGTTTATGAAGTCATATGGCGCGCTCATTGATAATTCACTTATAATGTTTATATTCTTTGTAACTTTGCCATGGAATGTCTATTGTTAGAAAGCACATACACACACATGCCCCCAACACAGCAACAAGCATGCACATACAACACAACACAGATGCTCTGCTCCTGATTTGTCAATAGTATGCTTATGCTTTGCCACTCTGAAATTTTTGCACCACGGGCCACTTTGCATGTGCTTGCTCATGTAGTGACCTGATTGTTGTGTTGTCGTGTTCAACTAATGTCCAGATACAACAAGTTAGTATTGATTTGTACAAGAGCCAAGTAGGCTGCTCCTCGTCGACGGTCTGGTCCAGCGTCACTTAACCGTTGTGACCTGGCCGGTTTGGTTCAGCTTTGAGCTGCCCAATGCGGAGTGGGATGCCGACACGCTCGTGAACATCGAGACCGGATCAAGTACGATGGTGCACCATGGCGTTCGGCGGCCTATTTTGTTGTAGTGATACTACATATGGTCTCATCCAGCACTGAGTAATGTTTATTTAATCCTGATGATGATGTTGTAGCATAAAGTGGACACCATATTCGGTTTGTCTTGATGCTTTATCTCTGGTGGTTCTTGTCTGATGCACACTGTTCTTTCCAGGGCCGTTGACGAGGATGAGCGAGGTGGGCGACCGCACAGGCCCCCCAAAAATTAGTGGGCTTCAAATCCTGTATATTTGTTCTTTGTCGCCATGGATCTGAGAATGGCCGAACTGCTCGTTTTCGTTGGAGAAGAGAGGACAGGAAGAAGAGGGACCTAGGTCATGGGCCCTTTTGGCGAAGGGGGAAGTGCCTACTGCAATTAAAAAAACATGATGACAAAGTTTGCAAAATTGAGCCAACAGGTGGAACCCAACAGATGATTATAGTCATATGCTTGCGACCTTGTAAGATTTATGTTGCTCACTTACATTGCTAAAAGTGCACTTCTATTTGCAGGTGCCAACGAAGAGGATTGACATAGAAAATAGTAGTCCAAACTTGCAAAATACTCTTTTTCAGGGATCTAGTTCTAATAAGACTCCACTGGTATTTCTTCAAATGCGCTCATACAAGCTGAACAAGAAATTCTCAAATTTTTAAAGCAATGGTAAGTCAGAACCTTGCTTTCTCTTCATGTGTACCTGCATTATTTGATACGTATAGCCTTCATAATTAGCTACCTGCTTCTTCTCTTTCACCATGTGTTTTCGCTGCATCTTGTCACAACTTAGAAAAATCGAATATGTGCTAGCTAGGGACATGAACTTAACTGAAACTATAGACTGAGTCACAACTTAACCTAATAGCATATGCTTGTATGTGATACAGTCCAAAGTAGGTTGTCGATCCAGAGGATGCTAGTAGGTATGCAAACTTCAGAGTTCCAGCGATGGACAGAAGAGAGCAAAATGGAGTTGGAATCTTCGTGTTTTGATGAAATGGTCAAAAGGGGTTTTGACTTCATCAATGGGTAACGAAGATGCTTGTAATCCAAGAAAGTAAGTGGGAGCGCAATAATATTTCTAAAAACCTTGTGTGCTCGACACACTGGTAATTGGAAATAAATTTCTTGACACGAATTAGGACTTCATTTGAAAATAGTTTTTCGATGAAGTGCTTAGGCTAAATAGCCTTGATATTAGGCATGATGATCTATGGAGATAGATTTACCTAATGGGGCTAAGCTATGAATACATATTGACAAGATGCTACACTCTTGTGTTTGGATTAATCATGTATTCCATGGTATCTAAAACAACCAGATATGTCCGATACTCCCAAGGTGTTGCGAGTATGGATACCAAAGTGATCAAAGTACTGATCATAGGACAACAGTGAAAGATGTCATTTAGTACCAGAGTAGTACTGATGACATGTTTTCTCGCAAGCAGAGATTATGAAGTGCTCATTGTAAGTAATTACATCGATACAGTCTTCATCAATGCTCCATGCGATTTTCGATTTAAAATTAAGGGTTTTGTGTAACACACAGTGTGGTGGCACAGTTAGTTGGAAAATGTTCCATACAAGTTACTGTGGCGAATTCTATAACAGAGGCGAAGTATGTTGCCGCTTTTGAAGCGACAAAGAAGATGTTGAATCATATAGTTCATTCATGAACTTAGTATGGTTCCAAGATGGCTTTTGTCAATGGGACACTACTGCGGGTAGTTGCTCCATAACTAAGTCTGAGGAATCCAGGTTCGACCTGTGATTCACATACATACAAAACCAAGTCCACACAAAATATGAATTTTGTGAAAGCGTGAAGACGCGAGGATATGCAAAGATACACACGGAGCTGAAGTCGTCAGATCCGTTGGACATCAGGCTATACCACAAGCGAAGCATATTTACACCAATGTGCCATAGGTGTAAAGTGCATTAGCATTGACTAGATTATTGACTCTAGTGCAAGTGGGAGTCTGTAGGAGATATGCCCTAGAGGCAATAATAAATACTATTATTTATCTCACTGTTCATAATTAGGTTTATGTTCCATGCTATAACTGCTATGGTTCTCGAGTCTGCAAATAAAACGAGGCTCGGAGGAAGACTCATATGCACGTGTGGAATAATAAACGATAAAATGTATTCCTGGTCTGGCCTCTAAGACTAGCTCAAGTGTTGCATGATGGTTCTGTTTTCCTGATCATGGGCATGTCTATGCCAGCAACTTTGAGGGCACAATGTTATAGGAACATTTGTGTTGAGTCGACCCGATTGATGTTATGCTATGAGATACTTTCGTCACAAGTTAATGGTTAATAACACAGGAAGTTAATGTTTGCATAATTCCTTAGACCATGAGAGTATCGACTTTCTTCATGCTTGCTTCATGAACTTTGGGGTTTGTTAAACGTCATCCGTAAAAGGGTGGCTATTACGGCGGCTTACGGGTTCATGGAAAAGTATGGCAAGTAACGAGATAGCTCAAGATTGGGATTTGCTCCTCCGACGATGGAGAGATATACTCGGGCCCTCTCGGTGTAACGGTATCCATCATCGTCTGGCCAGACACAGGGTGATTTGATCATTGGGATGCCGGAACACGAAAACGAGAAAAGAGTACAAAACCGGTAACGAGGTAACTTGCATAGTGGACAAAGTGTTGGCCCACGGGGATGCAATACATCTCACCTCACGTGTTTGTGATATATCGCGAAGCAACAGGAATAGCACACAGCAACTGGAGGTTCACTCGAATATTTATTCATGTGGGTATAGGGGGTCAATATGGGTGTCCACGGCTCCGATGTTGATCATTGATCGGAAGTGTTTCCGGGTCATGTCTATACTTCACTGAACCTATAGGGTCACACGCTTAAGGGTCATCTATCTGCTGAATACTAGACAGGGAGTCTGAGAGAAAATCACCGAAAATGTTTCGGAGACAACGGAAGAGTTCCGGAGAGAGAACACCGAAAGAGTTTCGGTAAAACCGAAAATATGTTTCGGAATATATTATTAGGTCAAAAAGGGTTTCGGCACCGCATGGAAATTATCAGAGGGTGCCAGAATTGGTCTGGGAACTTCTGGGAATTTTCAGAGAGAAAAACCGGAAATGTTCCGAAACTGCCGTAACCGCTGTTAATGCTTTCCGCTGATAAAAACCACAGCACCGAAAATGTTTCGGATCATGCCCAGAATAATTTTAGAGGGTACCGGAAATGTTCTGGGACCTTCTGGAATTTTTCAGAAAAAAGTTTCGCGGAAAACATCTTGTCTCAGCGCGAGGGGACAAGATCCCACGAATCGGGGGTTGCATGTTTGGTGGCTTTTTGTCTAGGGAGCATGCATGTTTCATGGAGACATGTTGGTGGCTTGTTGGGGGCCCCCCCCCCCCATGGGGGGACAAGGTGTTGGGCTGCCATGGTGGTGTCCCCCTTGGGGGCCCCACTTGCATTACCATTTTACCCTTCATGTGGGACATGTAGCATGGGTATTTTGGTATTTCCTCCACCACCCCACCCTTTGCCTTGGCCTATAAATAGAGGTGGAGGGGCAGCCCTCCACACTCATCCCTTGCTCTCTGATACACATGCCATGCAATGATCTGGCTTCTTCTCTCCCTCCCACGAAAAGAGTTTCGTAGAGCCGAAAGGCTGTCTGGGTTCCGACAGGAACTAGTTCTGGACGGCGAAGCCCTGCCGGATAGATGACACCGTATGTGTGCAACCCCGTAGAGAGGTCGTAGTTTCGATCTTTGTGCCCGAGGGGCTGTTTTGAGAGTGCCTCCCGAAGGGCTGTCCAAGTGACGGTCCGAGTTCTGTGAGTCCTCCCGTAGGGCTGTCCGAGTGACCGTTCGAGTTTCGAAGGTCCTCCCGAAGGGCTGTCCGCGACATCGTCCGGGGGACTGTCCGACTGCCTCCCGGAGGGCTGTCCGAAGGGCGGATGAGGGTATACATCCTCGCGGTTGGGAGGTTGTAAATCCTAGCTGCGGGGATCTGCACCAACGATCGTCATCGACTCTACTTCCGCTGCGCTACGAGTCGGTAACGAAACAGATCAAACCTTGTATGCAGTCTTCATAGTGGTCCTGGGCTGGTGCGTAGGTCAGAAATTTTTATTTTCTGCTGCGTTACCCTACATTTATGCATACCAGTTCCTTTTGCTTAAAGCCACTGTAAATATGGCTACTAGATCCAGGTATATGTTTATGAAGTCATATGGCGCGCTCATTGATAATTCACTTATAATGTTTATATTCTTTGTAACTTTGCCATGGAATGTCTATTGTTAGAAAGCACATACACACACATGCCCCCAACACAGCAACAAGCACGCACATACAACACAACACAGATGCTCTGCTCCTGATTTGTCAATAGTATGCTTATGCTTTGCCACTCTGAAATTTTTGCACCACGGGCCACTTTGCATGTGCTTGCTCATGTAGTGACCTGATTGTTGTGTTGTCGTGTTCAACTAATGTCCAGATACAACAAGTTAGTATTGATTTGTACAAGAGCCAAGTAGGCTGCTCCTCGTCGACGGTCTGGTCCAGCGTCACTTAACCGTTGTGACCTGGCCGGTTTGGTTCAGCTTTGAGCTGCCCAATGCGGAGTGGGATGCCGACACGCTCGTGAACATCGAGACCGGATCAAGTACGATGGTGCACCATGGCGTTCGGCGGCCTATTTTGTTGTAGTGATACTACATATGGTCTCATCCAGCACTGAGTAATGTTTATTTAATCCTGATGATGATGTTGTAGCATAAAGTGGACACCATATTCGGTTTGTCTTGATGCTTTATCTCTGGTGGTTCTTGTCTGATGCACACTGTTCTTTCCAGGGCCGTTGACGAGGATGAGCGAGGTGGGCGACCGCATAGGCCCCCCAAAAATTAGTGGGCTTCAAATCCTGTATATTTGTTCTTTGTCGCCATGGATCTGAGAATGGCCGAACTGCTCATTTTCGTTGGAGAAGAGAGGACAGGAAGAAGAGGGACCTAGGTCATGGGCCCTTTTGGCGAAGGGGGAAGTGCCTACTGCAATTAAAAAAACACGATGACAAAGTTTGCAAAATTGAGCCAACAGGTGGAACCCAACAGATGATTATAGTCATATGCTTGCGACCTTGTAAGATTTATGTTGCTCACTTACATTGCTAAAAGTGCACTTCTATTTGCAGGTGCCAACGAAGAGGATTGACATAGAAAATAGTAGTCCAAACTTGCAAAATACTCTTTTTCAGGGATCTAGTTCTAATAAGACTCCACTGGTATTTCTTCAAATGCGCTCATACAAGCTGAACAAGAAATTCTCAAATTTTTAAAGCAATGGTAAGTCAGAACCTTGCTTTCTCTTCATGTGTACCTGCATTATTTGATACGTATAGCCTTCATAATTAGCTACCTGCTTCTTCTCTTTCACCATGTGTTTTCGCTGCATCTTGTCACAACTTAGAAAAATCGAATATGTGCTAGCTAGGGACATGAACTTAACTGAAACTATAGACTGAGTCACAACTTAACCCAATAGCATATGCTTTTAGTACATGTACTTGTGCTTATGCTTTAGACATTTACACTTGTAAAACTACCCCGATCCATCAGTTACATGCTTGTTGACATAGTATTACTCCAGTTAGTCTGGCGATAGTTATTTTTAACAATGAGGCTAGAATAATTGTATGGTGTATGTTATGTTGGACTCATTAACTAGAACTATTTTTTTTATTTCTTGATTGCAGGATCCAAAGATCTAGCTCGACCGGACTCTAGATCACGGATAATTTTATCTTGGCCCTTAATTAGGATGGTTAAATTACATTTGAGTATCATTTGATGGATATTTGCTATGAGAATTATGAATTTGATGAATATACATATTATACGTGTGGTTTTGAATATTGTAATTGAATGCCTGTATTTTTTTAATGGTTGCAATAGGCTATTACCACAACCCACTTTCGGTTGCCACATGTTAGCACCACGAAAAGAATAAATTGTCGCAATAGTTTCTCGCAACAAACATTTCACCCGTTGTGATACCTATTTATCACCACCAAAACTAGTATGTTGCCATTTCCTGTTACGACGACTGGAATATTTGTTGCCATAAGTTAATGCCACAAGTGTAGCGGTTAGTGGTATAATGCCTAATACCATGAAAAAAGGATTGTTGCCATAGTTTATTGCCACGATTGACTATTGCCACGGAAGAGCATGCGCCAAAAAACGAGCGTCGTTGGCATAGGTTGTTGCCACAAATGTCTATCGCCACGAGTTATCAGTCGCCATGATTCGTTACATGTTGCATTAAAGCTATCTCCAAAAAAGAAAATTGTGGCATCAGGTGAGTGTTGCCACGGGAAAACATGTGGCAACTTCCCACATGGTTGTTGCAACAGCAGACTTTATTGCCACAATTATTTTTTTGTGGCAGTAACCTGTTACCATGTGTCCAGTCGCAACAGCTGCCAATGAATGTTGTTTCGTGGCAATAGGTACTTATCGCGACAAATCGGCATGTATTGCGACGGACGATTTTGTTGCAATAGACCCGGATCCACGTTTTCACTACAAGCACCATCCTCATTGTTTTGAAAGTCCTCGTCGGGTTAATTATCGTACGACGACCATGATTCATTGTCGCTGTTGTCACCGTATTTAGTACTTCGATCTTCATTCATACGACCAACACTATCGTTACCATACAACTCACTCGTCTGCAAGAGCACATCCGTAAATCATGTTTCTTCCTCCATTGAATAACCTCACTACCAACACTACAACATTTAAAATAAAAGATGATCTGTCAATTCAAAATCAAACTAGATGTACTACGGTCATGCCAATGAATAGTTCATAACATTAAAATGATTGCAAATAATTATCTACAACTACTAAAGTATTTTACTGCGAACTAGATCGGTCACGGGAGTCGGCGGCAAACCCATCGAGGAAAGGCCACTGGGAAGAGCGGCCGCGGACGAAAGGCTGCATCTCCGACGGCGGCGATAATGACGAAGGCGGCGACCAAGGATTGAATCGCGTGAAGCTATTGGCAAGACGAGGCTCTGTGTGTTCGTGGGCCGGTGTTATACACGCACGGACAGCAAATCTGCCCCTCAAACACTAGCTTTTTTAGAGAACCATGTATTCATTCATAAAAACATCTACAACCAGGCGCGTCAAAGCCGCCTTCGGGCAGGCCGCCGGTCACTGGCCGGTCAGTTAATTTTGTCCTACGCCTCAAACAGGCTGATCGGCACCCCTCATATCCAGCTCAAATATGGGACATATATGGGTCACGTTGGATTGGCCCGCAACGACCCCACTGCAGCCCCACAAATACATGACGATCGAGGAGCAAACCCTAGTCAAACTCAGTCCATACTCACCCGACCTCTCCACTTCTCCCCCAAATCCACTTCGTCTCCTCCCCACACCCGCCATGTCCGACAGTGAATCCGACCTATCGGAGGGGCACAAGGCCGCCGTGCAATCCGATGGCTCATCGGCGCTCGACGAGGAGGAGCTAGCGCTCCACATTGCCCTCCGCCGGACGCTGCTGGAGCCAGGCAACATAAGGTTCACACTACTGGAATTTTCATATACGCTGCCAGGCTCTTCGCCGAGAGCCAAAATGCAGGCTCTCGGCAAACACATGATATTGCCGGGAGAAGAACTCGGCAAAACGACATAACTCGGCAAATGCACTATTTGCCGAGAGCCAAGTAGTGCTGCACGGCAACGTTTTGCCACGTGGCACATCCGGCGGCGGTTAACGGCACGACCACAGACCGACTTCTTTACCGAGAGTAGCCCTTGGAAAAATAACGGTACTACTAGGAAAAGGCCTATTAATGGCGCACCTAATTTGGCCATTAATGGCGCATTAGTGGTGCGCCATTACTAGCACGCCATTAGTATCTGGTATACTAATGGCGCACCGCAGATGCGCCATTAGTGTGCACAGTAGTGCGCCATTAGTATGCCTCCTAGGGGCCATGTGTACCCAGGTGCTTTGGCATACTAATGGCGCACTCAGGCACGATGCGCCATTAGTAATGTCCGCATAGTAATGGCGCACTGGCTGATAATGCGCCATTAGTATGCTTTGGCACACTAATGGCGCACTGTGCTCTGATGCGCCATTAGTATGAATATTAGGTTTTTTTTATATTATTTTTCTGTTTTTTTGCACAGATTACAAAATGTATAATTGCACAGAATATAGACAGCACACATCAACAACACATTCATCGAATACAATAGAAGATTAGTCTCTGAATACAATTCATCATATTAGTCTCCGAATACAATTCATCATATTAGTCTCCGAATTGAAAAGACCGAACAAAGATAGAACAATATATTACAAGTCTCGAGACCGCGAGTAGCGAGTTTGTCTTCACTTTACAAGTCGATATCAATCATCTAAACTACCATCACATAGAAGAGAGCTGCGGTCGTCACGATGAGCATCATCACGATGAAACTCGTCTTCATCCGGTTCCTCCAACGCTCCCTCCCCTCTCCCGCTAGATAGCGGGCGTATCTAGATTCGGCCTCGGCATCCCTATTACTGCTCTTTTCTCGTGCGATGGCAAGTGAATAAACACTCGACCTGAGAATAACTAATGGCTTCTCGCCCCTCGTTGGTTACCCCAAGTGGAAGGTGTGAGATGCAGCGTAGCGGAAGTTTTCCCTTGACAAAGATACCAAGGATCGATTTCCCCTGAGACTCCCAGTTTCAACAAGAAGGTGCCAACTGCTAACGGCGCCAGATATTAGCAATCAACGTGGACCTGCACACAGATACAAATAACTTTGCTCCCAACGAGTACAGAGAGGTTGTCAATCCCTCCGGCCTTGTAGTTTACAAAGGATCAAACGCAAGTGATAATAGTGATAGATATTGCTGCAATAGTAAATAAAAGCGGAAAGTAAATAGCGGATGTGATCAATGATGGTAATATGGACCGGAGTCCCATGATGTTCACTAGTGATGTCTCTCTCCCAAAAGACGATAAAACAGCTATGTGAGGTAAACGAATTACAGCTGGGCAATTGACAGAATTATGTGCGCAAACCAATGCTAACTATGTTGCAAGAAAGGTAGAGGTTCAAAGCATGGGCGGTACGCCGAGGTAAGTAGACCGAAATCCATCTGCATCTACTACTAATCATCCACCTTGAGATATCTATCCAGAACATCTCGCTGGTATTAAGTTGCGAGTCCCACCCATAGTGTAAACTCAATGCAACAGACAACTGCATTAAAAGAACTTTGCGTAAAGTAAACAATCCTTGCACCCGCGGGCACAAGCACCGTTGTTTTCCCCCTTGTGGCAACAACAAATCCCCTAGACTCATGTTTCTGTCACTCAAGCTAGTCATCGAGGGGCATGAACCCACAATCAAGCATAACGTTCCCTCTTGGAGTCACTACCTACTACTTGGCCAAAGCAATAAATAACAACGAAGAACATGCAATAATTACTTACGAACATAAATATAAAAGAGGTGAATCAAATATATTACTCAAATACAATCTGAACATAATATCATAATCCATCGGATCCCAGCAAACTCATCATAGCAACAGCATAAGTATTACATATGTGCCTCGATCATGTAGGGCAGCTCACGAGGACTAATTAGTGAAGCACAAGAACGGGAGGAGAACATCACATAGCTACTGGTCATGGACTCATGGTCCAAGGGAGACTACTCACAACTCATCCGGGAGGCGTCCATGGTGGTGGAGAATCTCCCGGTGGTGATCCTCCCCTCCGGTAGGGTGCCGGGAAGAGTTCTCCTGGTGCTCCCGATCTTGGTAGCGGCGGCGGCGGCGGAATAGAGATGAGATCACGAAAAAGAGTTCCCGTCTCGAGGGTTTCGGGACACGATATAAATATATGCCAAAGGGGGGCATCTGACGAGGCTCAGGGGGCCCAGGCGCCCCCCCGGCGCGGCCCAGGGGGGGAGGGCGGCGCGCCACCAGGGCGCCTGGGGCCGGCTGTGCTTCGGGTGCCTGGTAGCTTCTGGAACGCTGATTTTTTATATAATTTTTCCGGGATTTTTCTGGCAGTTCTCGTAATGGGAAAACCTGAAATACAAAAACAGCCGAAAACAGAAACTGGCACTGGGGTGCACTGAGTTAATAGGTTAGTCCAAATATGATCAAAAGTGTATGGAAGTGTATAAATATCATAGCAATATCACCCAAAAGAGGCATGGAGCAAGCAGAAATTATAGATACGTTTTGGACGTATCAACATCCCCAAGCTTAATTCCTGCTCGTCCTCGAGTAGGTAAATGATAACAAGAATAATTTCTGTGGTGACATGCTATTAACCATATAGGACTTTTTCATAGTCACATGACAAAAGCTTACTGAGATAATGAATCTATAGTAATTAAGTTACCTCATGAGAAAATCACAAAGAACTGAAAGTTTTACAATATGATACTGAAACATCAAATAGATTTGTAATGAACATGGTGTGCAAATATGATAAAGTGATATCTCGCTTGCCCCCTTTAGTGAAGCAAAACATAAATGCAGGGGCACCTTCAAGGTTTAAGTGATGACTAGATACAATGATTTCAAAATAAACGATATCACAATCATGCAAAAGACAATGCTACTTTGGGACAATGCACACTACACTCAGAATGACAATCATGCTCTCAGTAGTTGGTGCTTTTAAAAGAAGGTGGAGACTCTCGAACCGTGGCTTTTGTTTTTAAGGTTGAAACCCGTAGTCGGAAACAAAGACAAAACATGTACCAGAGCTCTTGGTTTTTAAAAACAGAGGTAATAATATTTTTTTTAGATCATGCATGTTTCGTCAACGAATGCTAGCAGACAACTCAATCACTTCTTGAGATGGACAAGTTTCGAGGAACGGCTCCCGAATGAGGACGATCACATCCTCTTAATCTCCTTTGTTTATCACTGCCAAAGTTTTCTGATTTCTCATGAACAAAGCGTGAAGGAGGGTTTGTTTGTTATATTAACTTTTTGAGCCGGGCGCACTCAATGCCAGTTCCTTCTCGTATTATGGGTTTGCACATTATACATGCAATCCCGGGGTGAAGCTTGTCCAACTTAAAAAGATCATGAATTAACTACTACTTCCTCATGAACTTAAAACAGAGGCACAAAATAAGAATGCTTTTTTCTTTTTGAATAATTTCGAGATGGTACATGCAAGTCTCCGTTAGGAATGGCAGGTAAATACCATGTAGGAAGGTATGGTGGACTCATATGGCATAACTGGTATAAAGGAATTTGGATGCACAAGCAGTCAGTCCGCTTAGTACAGGTGGAGGTTAGCAAAAGACTGGGAGCGACCAACTGAGAGAGCAATGACGGTCATAATCATGCAGAGCGACAAAGCAACATTGAATCAGGCATGGAAGTTATATCGCTACTCAGAAACAAAAGATCATCAAGGCTTGACAGACTTTCTTTACAGTCTTAAATATGCGTGAGCATACGCCAAGTCAATCAAAATAAATTCTTTGAAGGAAGATATTACTAAACCATACCACATCATAGGCAAACAAATCATGTTGGTATTCCAATAACACATTGGGAACCCCCCAGCTATTTGAGACTAACCATAAGAAAACATGAACTACTAAACGCCATTATGCACGTAGCATCTTTATCATAGACATATCAACCAATGCAACGGAAGCAAACTCTCTTAATAAGATAATCATGATAAATAAAGAGAGTTCAAGCAACCAACTAAATAAAAGCTCTTTAGAAAGATAAGCATGAAAGTTAAGAGCTACACATGATAGTAGCTATTAAAAGACAAAGAACACACACAGCAAAGATAGACATGAAAATTCTATGTTATGTTCTAGGTAGAAGTGGAGCGTGTTTCTCTCCCACATAAAGAATGCTGAGTTCCGACTCGTTATGAAAAGCTAAGGAAAACTAAAAATGAAAACTAAAAGCACGATGCTCCAAGCATAGCACATAACACATGAAGTGATTAAAATATAGTGCAACGAAAGACGAACTGATAATGTTGATGGAGATGGGGATGCACGGGGGCATCCCCAAGCTTAGACGCTTGAGTCTCCTTGAATAATTCTTGGGGGTGCACGGGGGTATCCCCAAGCTTGAGCGTTTGACACTCCTGAATCTTTTTATCATCTTCCCTCGCACACTTGAAAACTCCCTTCATACATAACTCATCATAATCTGATTAGCGAGGTTAGTACCCATAATAAAATAATTGTTCCTTGCTGGAAATAAGGATATTCTTGAAGATCTACTGTTTCTCAAGATTGCCAAAAGGTTTTTGCAAAGAAAAAGCAAGCTCTAGGTTTGCAAAATGAAGGAAAGGCAAAACAGGACAGAATCTGTGAAAAACAGAACAGCAGGTAGTAAATGATTTTTTGGGGCACTTCTGCAACTCTAATCAAAAAACTCAAAACAGACGCACGAAAGACAATTATATAGAGCACGCTGTCGAAAAAATTCAGACCAAAAAGATGATCTGGTGATTTTATACGAATTTTTCTATCCAAGGACAGAATCTGTTTCCTGGACAGCACGTCACAACTTTTGAACTTTCTAGCAATCAGAGGCTACACTTGGCACAAAATTGAAAAGCAAAGATACAATGATGATGCTACTGTAGTAACAACATCAAGACACAACAAAAGCAAAATAAATTTTATTCATGTGGGCTGCCTCCCAAAAGCGCTTTCTTTTATGCCTTTAAGCCAGGCATAATGCATAGAGATCAAGTTGTATCAATTGAACCATCATCAAGATCATCAAAAAGCTCTTCAATAATACAACTAGTCTTAAGAGGACTTTCAAATAAAGGCCTCATAGAGATACTTCTAGGGAGAAAACCAAAAGGATAAAAGTCAAGGGAAGATTCATTTATAAATTCATCAAAGAGAGGTGTTTCTTCCAAAGTCTTTACAGTTTCAACCCCTTTGGCAATAGATGGATTACTTTTAGAACGGGGAGCCTTTGGAACGCGAACGAACTTAGGCTCCCTCTTTGCCGGAGTTTCTACCTTTTTGGTTTTGATTGAGGAGAAAGTAGTTCCTAGAGTATCAAAGATTTCCTCAATCTTGTCTATCCTAGAAGAGTCCAAATCATGGGATTTGATGGTCTCCAAAGTTTTGAAAATTTTATGCACGGAGCTATCAAGCCTATTCAAATTCCCTTGGATCTTACGATCCAACTCATTTATCTTATTAATGTTTGGCATCTCTAGCTCTATCTTTTCAAGTTTTTTCATAATGTGAGCTAGGGTGATGTCCTCTTGAATGCTAACAACAGGGGGATTCCCAACAAGATTTTCAATAATACTAAGAGACTGCCAAACTGGGGCCTCCAGGAAATTCCCATTGATAGCAGTATCTAGAATAAACCTATTCCAAGAACTAATTCCAACATACAAATTTCTAAGCAGGATAGTAGTAGGTTGCTTCTTGGTGGCTCTTTTTTGAGAATCACTAATTCTATACCAAGCATCTTTCAAACTTTCCCCACCTTTTTGTTTAAAGGTGAGAACTTCTGCCTCGTCAAAGACAAAAGGACCCGACATAATGACAACCAAAGAATGAGATAACTATTTTTGTGATTTTCGATAAAAGATACTAAAGCAAAAACTAAAAGGTAAACTAACAAGACTAAAAAGCAAAGGTAAAAGATAGCGTGCAACTCCCCTATCCTGAAGAGTGGAGTCCCCGACAACGGCGCCAGAAAACTTTGCTTGATGGCTTCTCGCCCCTCGTTGGTTACCCCAAGTGGAAGGTGTGAGATGCAGTGTAGCGGAAGTTTTCCCTTGGCAAAGATACCAAGGATCTATTTCCCCTGAGACTCCCAGTTTCAACAAGAAGGTGTCAACTGCTAACGGCGCCAGATATTAGCAATCAACGTGGACCTGCACACAGCTACAAATAATTTTGCTCCCAACGAGTACAGAGAGGTTGTCAATCCCTCCGGCCTTGTAGTTTACAAAGGATCAAACGCAAGTGATAATAGTGATAGATATTGCTGCAATAGTAAATAAAAGCGGAAAGTAAATAGCGGATGTGATCAATGATGGTAATATGGACCGGAGTCCCATGATGTTCACTATTGATGTCTCTCTCCCAAAAGATGATAAAATAGCTATTTGAGGTAAACAAATTACAGCTGGGCAATTGACAGAATTATGTGCGCAAACCAATGCTAACTATGTTGCAAGAAAGGTAGAGGTTCAAAGCATGGGCGGTACGCCGAGGTAAGTAGACCGAAATCCATCTGCATCTACTACTAATCATCCACCTTGAGATATCTATCCAGAACATCGTGCTGGTATTAAGTTGCGAGTCCCACCCATAGTGTAAACTCAAAGCAACAGACAACTGCATTAAAAGAACTTTGCGTAAAGTAAACAATCCTTGCACCCGCGGGCACAAGCACCGTTGTTTTCCCCCTTGTGGCAACAACACATCCCCTAGACTCATGTTTCTGTCACTCAAGCTAGTCATCGAGGGGCATGAACCCACAATCAAGCATAACGTTCCCTCTTGGAGTCACTGCCTACTACTTGGCCAAAGCAATAAATAACAACGGAGAACATGCAAGAATTACTTATGAACATAAATATAAAAGAGGTGAATCAAATATATTACTCAAACACAATCTGAACATAATCTCATAATCCATCAGATCCCAGCAAACTCATCATAGCAACAGCATAAGGATTACATATGTGCCTCGATCATGTAGGGCAGCTCACGAGGACTAATTAGTGAAGCACAAGAACGGGAGGAGAACATCACATAGCTACTGGTCATGGACTCATGGTCCAAGGGAGACTACTCAAAACTTATCCGGGAGGCGTCCATGGTGGTGGAGAAGCTCCCGGTGGTGATCCTCCCCTCCGGCAGGGTGCCGGGAAGAGTTCTCCTGGTGCTCCCGATCTTGGAAGCGGCGGCGGCGGAACAGAGATGAGATCGCGAAAAAGAGTTCCCGTCTCGAGGGTTTTAGGACACGATATAAATATATGCCTAAGGGGGGCATCAGACGAGGCTAGGGGGGCCCAGGCGCCCCCCCGGCGCGGCCCTG
>LR738709.1:23047617-23078684 GCA_902687465.1 Secale cereale
CCACCAGGGCGCATGGGGCCCTGGTGGTCCCCCTCCGGCTGTGCTTTGGGTGCCTGGTACCTTATGGAACGCTGATTTTTTAGATAATTTTTCCGGGATTTTTCTGGCAGTTCTCGTAATGGGAAAACCTGAAATACAAAAACAGCCGAAAACAGAAACTGGCACTGGGGTGCACTGAGTTAATAGGTTAGTCCAAATATGATCAAAAGTGTATGGAAGTGTATAAATATCATAGCAATATCACCCAAAAGAGGCATAGAGCAAGCAGAAATTATAGATACGTTTTGGACGTATCAATAACCCGCTTAGCATGGAAGATACCGACCACCTCCTGTTGTTCCATGAACAATCCAGGCACACAAAAAGGATATTTATTTGAAGTTTTTAGAGATGGCACATGCAAATTTACTTAGGACGGTAGGGTAATACCGCATCTAGGTAGGTATGTTGGACTCATTTGGAATAACTTGGGGTTTTGAATTTGATGCACAAGCAGTATTTCCGCTTAGTACAGGCGAAGGCTAGCAAAATGATTGAGAAGCGGCCAGCTAGAGAGCAACAATGGTCATGAACATACATCATGCATAATAAACATTAGACACCAGCATGAGTAGGATATGGACACCATGAACATAAATATCATAGAGGCTATGTGTGTTTTGATTCAACTACATGCATAAACAGGAGCCAAGTCAAGCCACTCGAACATTCAGAGGAGGATACCATATCATCATACTACATCACAGTCATTTTAAAGCAATGTTGATATCCAAGATAAGTAATTATCAACTCCTAGCTACTTATGCATGACACGAGAAACTATAATCTCTAATTGTCATTACAAACATGTTTAATCATAATGGGCTGAATCATGGATACTATATTAAACTTATTTACAAAAACAGAATAAGTCGAGTTGATACTAGTTTCTCTCTGCCATGGCCAGTTCATCGAATATCGTCATTATTGCCTTTCACTTGCACGACCGAACAATGTGAAAATAATTATAGTGCAAGAGTGCCGTGGATTAAGCTGGAATCTGCAAACATTTTATTCAATAGGAGAAGACAAGGTAAAATGGGATCTCTATTAAATCAAAAATTATGCATATGAGAGCCACTCAACATTTTCTAGAACAAGCAAATAAAAGGGAAAGCAAAAACGAGAAAAACTATTTACATGGGAAAGCTCCCAACAAGCAAAAGAAGAACAAGGGAATCTTTTTGGGGTTTTCTTCTTAATATGACAACCAAGCAAGCATAGAAGGTAAACTAACTACATCTAGAAGGCGAGAAATTAAATTAAGCATGGATAATGCAATGAAAAGGTGTGAACACCGACAACTGAAATGATATGTGTGAACATGAATGTAAAGTCGGTGAGAAACACGTACTCCCCCAACTTCAGGCTTTTGACCTAACTTGGTAATCACCACTCGAAGAAGCCATGGGATCCCATGTTGAATTGCTGAGGAACGGGAACATGATAGCCCCACTCATAAGGCTCCTCCTGTGCTGCAGCTAGGTTGTTCCGGTAGGCGACGATGTCCTCAGGCATAATCCTGTATCCGCCCCTGGCAATAGGATCAAACAAAGCAGGTGCAGGCAATGGGATAATATCACGAGTATTCACACTAAAAACTAGGTTATAAGGAATAGGAATGTTGGGGTAATCGGCAGCAATAAATTGATGGTGTTCCATAGCCCAACGATCTAAATGAACCCTAGGTAAAGGATAATCATGATGGCATATCTGAACGTTAAAGTGAGTCGCCAAGTGAGTAGCGTAGATCCCACCATGTATTTTACCCTTGGATCCGTTGATGTGGAGGCGACGTGCCACAATAGCTCCCATGCTATAAGTGTTGTCGCCGTAAAGTGCGCGACGTAAAACAGCAAAGTCTAGAGCACTAAGTGCACCTACTTTCTCTCTAGCAAGCAAACACTTTGCAATGAAAAGAGCAAAATAATGTACTACCGGGAAGTGTAAACTAGTGGCAGTGATACCCGATACCCCTCTCTCATCTCCCACTTTCAGAGTACGGTAAAAACCATCAAACTCAGCTGGCTTAGGCTCAACTAAACCACCATCAGAACGAAGCAAGCATATATTACAAAATTCAATCAATGGTATCTGATGGGGTTCAACATATACATTAAATTGCACCTTAGGGGGGTTATTCCAAGAAAAAAATTGAAAACTTTGCACAAAGGAATTTGTGAGGAGATGCTAATGTTTGCATTCAGCCGTAATAAAATCGGTGAGGCCGGCATTAGCAACATATTGTGCAAACTCTTGAAGGATTCTAGCATCTTCCATGAATGGGATATGTGGCCATTCGCATGGTCGTAGTTCCACCAATCTCCGAATGTGGAAGTTCTTCTTGGAAGCAAACTTCCTACAGATACTCATGTTTTTCCTACGAACAAAATTCTGAAATTTTTAGTCCACAATTTTTCTTTCAACAAAACTTTACAAGATTAATAGCAACTACTCATAGGGATGCCTAGAGGCCATAGAAAGCATTAAAACAACTTAGAACTCCAAGAATTCAACATGCAAGCTCATCTACAGCAGCACCAAGAGTAGCTAATTATTCAAAATATAAACCACTAAAACAAAAACTAATTGGGCAAACGGAGGAGTCACATACCAAGCAACAATCCCCCGAACTAGTTTCGGAAATGGAGCTTTGAGCAAAGAGATCGAAATCCGCAAGTTTTAGAGCAAGAACATGAGAGAGAGAGAGAGAGAGAGAGATAGAGAGAGCAATGGTGAATTTTTTCTGAAGGTAGGTGATGATGTGGTGTAAAGAGATGAGGGTGCCCATGGGGGGACCACAACCCACCAGGGCGCGTCTGGGGGTCCTGGCGCGCCCAGGTGGGTTGTGCCCACCTCGTGCACCTCCCTCTAATATTGTTTGCACCAGAAATTCTTAAATATTCGGAAAAAATCGTGTTAAATTTTCAGAGCATTCTGAGAACTTTTATTTTTGGGTCATTTTTTATTGCAAAGGAAATTCAGAAAACAGACAAAACATGGCATTTTATTTTATTTAACTAATAAAAACATAAAACAAAAGGTAGGGACAGAAGGTAGTACTTACTAAATTCATCAACATCATACCTCTCAAAAATGATCTATTAATAAGGTTGATCAAGTCTTATTAACAACCACTTTCGATTAGCATGAAACTAAAGAACTTTCGTAAATCACTAAGTTAGCTCAACGGGGATATGAATGTCCCCAACAACAAGCATTTCATATTTATTTTTAATAGTAGGTAAAAGGCAGATGAAAACTTCTAATAGTGATTGTCGGAGATTTTTCAATAACATTAGTACCATTCACTTGGAATTGTTTCTTCGGAAAGTGCACCATATGATCATTACCATTGATATTAAAAGTGACCTTGCGTTTATTGCAATCAATAACAGCCCCTGTATTATTCAAGAAGGGTCTGCCAAGGATACACTACAAGAAATATGTCAACTTATGACCTTTTGTTAGTGACCCTGGAAGAATTGGTCATAGATCTATGACCATTTCAGACCAATTGGTCAAAAGCTGTTCGGGGGGCTCCAAACCCTAAACTATAACGACGATTTTGGTCAGAAAGGTCATAATTTCCTTACACGAAATGGTCACAAAGCAGATAGCACTGGTTCGCTGCCTTATTTCTAGCTGTTCATGACCAATATAGATGGTCATAACCTTGAAAATTGTGGTGGGTTGCTACGACTAGGCGCCACCTCATCAGTTTTGCATATGTGTCATGTCCATGTGGCAGTTTTTGCCCTAGGTTGTGAAGCAACCTATATTTCTGTCATTCCCAAAATTCCCCAAAAAATCTCATAAATTCTTTGGGTCATATATTCGTCAAATATGTAAAAAACCTTCCTTGCCTAGTTCAAAAATAATTCAAAAATATTCATTTTCCTATTCTGTTCAAAAAAACACTTTGTGAAGGAAGTACCACTTTGGCATGTCCAAATGGTATCCATTTTCTACAGTGCTTTCCTATGCCCAAATAACTATCCTCCACCAAATGCCAGCTCAATCCATTCATTATTTTGAGCCCATCTTCAATATTCGTATTTATGTCCAGTGTGGTACTTTGCAAAGCAAGTACCACCTAGACTCCTCCTTTTGAGCTGAAAATTTGTGAAGACGGTCTTCTTAGTAACTGATCATCCTCAACCAAAACTCACGCCCATTAGCCATGTGCATTTTCCGTACCGCTAATCAAACACTTGGCTGCTAATTCATGTTTGAGCATCGATCGGTCTCCTCGTGAGAATCTTATGTTCTAATTTTCTTCCTAGCACCTACTCCCTCCGTCCTTTGAAAAGTGTACTTCCAACTTTGTTGGAAAGTCAAACATTTCTATGTTTGACCGCATTTATACAAGAATACACCAACATTTATGACATCAAATTAGTAGCATTAGATTCATGATAAAATATATTTTCATCATATACGTATTTGGTTTCACAAACATTGATATATTTTTGCACAAACTCGGTCAAACAATGAGATAGTTTGACCCTCCAACAAAGTTGGAAGTACACTTTTTAAAGGACGGAGGGAGTACCTGGGGAGTGGCCAACCCACTAGACATGCCTAGGCCGCCCAGAACACATGGCAACGCCACAGTCACGCGGTGACCATGCAGCGGGCATGCGAGTTTACGCGCTCTAGAGTTGGGGCCCTCGACCACCGCCCAAACCTCGACGTATCGCCACCAAACCATGTATTTATGATTAAATAGGTACTTATGTACCTAGAAATGATTTTTGGTAAAAATAAATAGCAAACTATGAGGCAGCCGCAGTTCAAATTTGACCCGCTTCCAGCTGAATCGGCGGAAATTTGTCTTTTTCACGAGAGGTGGATCAAAACTTATTACACCAAACCATTTTGTCAATTGTGCATTAAATATGTCCTAGTATTTTAGAAAATTGATTTGGTCAAATTTTACAACAATTATTTGGGAGGTCCTTCACAAAAAAAACCTCCTTTTGGGCAATCGAAAAATGGAAAATGAATTTTTCGTCCAAAGAAAATGAAAACTTCCTTAGGCAACATTGTTTGCCATTCCAAGATGCACCCTTGTGCACAATATGAGATAATTTGAACAAACTATGCCATGAATGTGGCCATAGGATTGATCATTTGGCTTGAAAGCCATGAATCTTCACGCATGATAGCTCATTTCTGAGAACACTTTTTTAATAGAATTGCCGTATTACAAGTTTATTATTTTTCCTGGTAACTTGGTCATATATAATGACACAATGCGAAGGTGTTCCAATTTTTTGGTTTTTTTGAATTTTTTATGCCCTTTTCAAAATGCGGTCAAAACGGCGGGAATGACCGTTCCTAGCTAGTGGTGGAATCTTGGAATTTTTTTGGTGTTTCTCTGATTAAATAGATACTTATGTACCTACAAATGATTTTTGGAAAAAATAAAAAGCAAACTACGAGGTAGCTATAGTTCAAATTTGACCCGCTTCCAACTGAATCGGCGGAAATTTGTCTTTTTCACGAGAGGTGGATCAAAACTTTTTACACCCAACCATTTGGTCAATTGTGCATTAAATATGGCCTAGTATTTTATAAAAATGATTTGGTACAATTTTGCAACAATTATTTGGGAGGTCCTTCACAATAAAACCTCCTTTTGGGCACTCGAAAAATGGAAAATGAATTTTTCGTCCAAAGAAAATGAAAACTTCCTTAAGCAACATTGTTTGTCATTCCAAGATGCACCCTTGTGCACAATATGAGATCATTTGAACAAACTATGCCATGAATGTGGCCATAGGATTGATCATTTGGCTTGAAAGCCATGAATCTTCACGCATGATAGCTCATTTCTGAGAACACTTTTTTAATAGAATTGCCGTATTACAAGTTTATTATTTTTCCTGGTAACTTGGTCATATATAATGACACAATGCGAAGGTGTTCCAATTTTTTGATTTTTTTGAATTTTTTATGCCCGTTTCAAAATGTGGTCAAAACGGCGGGAATGACCGTTCCTAGCTAGTGGTTGAATCTTGGATTTTTTTTGGTGTTTCTCTGATTAAATAGATACTTATGTACCTAAAAATGATTTTTGGAAAAATTAAAAAGCAAACTACGAGGTAGCTACAGTTCAAATTTGACCCGCTTCCAACTGAATCGGCGGAAATTTGTCTTTTTCACGAGAGGTGGATTAAAACTTTTTACACCCAACCATTTGGTCAATTGTGCATTAAATATGGCCTAGTATTTTATAAAAATGATTTGGTCCAATTTTGCAACAATTATTTGGGAGGTCCTTCACAAAAAAACCTCCTTTTGGGCACTCGAAAAATGGAAAATGAATTTTTCGTCCAAAGAAAATGAAAACTTCCTTAAGCAATATTGTTTGCCATTCCAAGATGCACCCTTGTGCACAATATGAGATCATTTGAACAAACTATGCTATGAATGTGGCCATAGGATTGATCATTTGGCTTGAAAGCCATGAATCTTCACGCATGATAGCTCATTTCTGAGAACAATTTTTTAAAAGAATTGCCGTATTACAAGTTTATTATTTTTCCTGGTAACTTTGTCATATATAATGACACAATGCGAAGGTTTTCCTGTTGGAAATATGCCCTAGAGGCAATAATAAAAGAGTTATTATTATATTTCCTTGTTCATGATAATCGTTTATTATCCATGCTATAACTGTATTGATTGGAAACTCAGATACACGTGTGGATGAATAGACAGACTTTGTGTCCCTAGTGTGCCTCTACAGGACTAGCTCGTTGATCAAAGATGACCGCGGTTTCCAGGTCATAAGACATGAGTTGTCATTTGATAACGGGATCACATCATTAGGAGAATGATGTGATGGACGAGACCCAAACGTTAACATAGCTTTTGATCGTGTCAGTTATCGCTATAGTTTTCTGCATGTCAAGTATAAGTTCCTATGACCATGAGATCATGTAACTCACTGACACCGTAGGAGTGCTTTGTGTGTGCCAAACGTCGCAACGTAACTGGGTGACTATAAAGGTACTCTACAGGTATCTCCGAGGATGTCTGTTGAGTTGACATGGATCGAGACTGGGATTTGTCACTCCGTGTGACGGAGAGGTATCTCCGGGCCCACTCGGTAATACGTCATCTCAATGAGCTCAAAGTGACTAAGTAGTTGGTCACGGGATTATGTATTACGGTAACGAGTAAAGAGACTTGCCGGTAACGAGATTGAACTAGGTATAGAGATACCGACGATCGAATCTCGGGCAAGTAACATACCGACGAGACAAAGGGAACTGTATACGGGATTGCCTGAATCCTTGACATCGTGGTTCATCCGATGAGATCATCGAGAAACATGTAGGAGCCAATATGGGTATCCAGATCCCGCTATTGGTTATTGACCTGGGAGTGTCTCGGTCATGTCTACATGGTTTCCGAAACCGCAGGGTCTACACACTTAACGTTCGGTGACGCTAGGGTTGTTAGTGAGAAGAGTGCATGGTTACCGAAGGTTGTTCGGAGTCCCGGATGAGATCCCGGACATGACGAGGGTCTCCGGAATGGTCCGGAGACGAAGATTGATATATAGGATGAAAGGTTTCGGAGTACCGGAAGTGTTCCGGGGAGCATCGGGAAATCGGCGGAGTACCGGGAAGGTTTTCGGGGGGTCCGGAAGGTGTTCTGGGCCTATTGGGCCACAAGGGGGGACACCACAGCCCTCAGGGGGCTGTGCGCCCCCCCTGGGCCCTCTCCCCATGCGGCTAAGGGGGTGGGACCCCCTAGGGCTGGCCGCACCCCTTGGGACTTGGGGGGCAAGGCACCTAGGGGGGAAACCCTAGGGCCTGGGCGCCTCCCCCTGCCCTGGCCGCCGCCCCCTTCCCCTTGCCCTGGCCGCCGGCCCCTAGGGGGAAACCCTAGGGCGCCCTAGCCTCTCCACCCCCCCTATATATAGTGGGGCAAAGGGAGGGCAGCCAACACAGTTCGTGCCTCGGTGCTGCCCTCCCTCTCCCGTCATATCTTCTTCTCCCGCGGTGCTTAGGCGAAGCCCTGCTGGAGTTCTTCTCCACCATCACCACCACGCCGTCGTGCTGCCGGTTCTCCATCAACCTCTCCTCCACCCCTTGCTGGATCAAGAAGGAGGAGACGTCCCCGAGCCGTACGTGTGAAGAACGCGGAGGCACCGTTGCTTCGGTGCTAGGTCTTCGGCGATCTGAATCGCGACGAGTACGACTCCATCATCCGCGTTCATAACGCTTCCGCTTAGCGATCTACAAGGGTACGTAGATCACACTCCTTCCTCGTAGTTGCATCTACTAGATTGATCTTGGTGAACGGTAGGAAAAAATTTTTGTTTCCCATGCAACGTTCCCCAACAGTGGTATCAGAGCCAGGTTCTTGCGTAGATGCTTTCTCGAGTAGAACACAAAGAAGTTTGTGGCGTTGATGTTTAAATTGCTGCCCTCCTTAGTCTTTCTTGATTCAGCGGTATTATAGGATGAAGCGGCCCGGACCAACTTTACATGTCCACGTACATGAGACCGGTTCCATCGACAGACATGTGACTTTTGTTGCATAAGATGGCTGGCGGGTGTCTGTCTCTCCTATCTTAGTTGAATCGGAATAGAACAAGGCGGTCCTTGTAGAAGGTTAAATAGCAACTTGAATATCACCGTTGTGGTTTTGCGTAGGTAAGAAGCGTTCTTGCTAGATACCCATAGCAGCCACGTAAAACATGCAACAACAAATTAGAAGACGTCTAACTTGTTTTTGCAGGGTATGTATGTGATGTGATATGGCCAATGACATGATGAAATATATTTTGATGTATGAGATGATCATGTTGTAATAGTTGACATCGACTTGCATGTCGATGCATACGGCAACCGGCAGGAGCCATAGGGTTGTCTTTATTTTTTGTATGACCTGCGTGTCAATCATTAAGCGCTTTGTAATGCTTTACTTTATCGCTAAACGGTAGCAATAGTAGTAAGAGCATGGTGGGGCGCCGACAACCCCGATGGCAACACGATGATGGAGATCATGATGATGGAGATCATGGTGTGGCGCCGGTGACGATGGAGATCATGCCGGTGCTTTGGAGATGGAGATCAAAAGCACGAGTTGATGGCCATATCATGTCACTTATGATTTGCATGTGATGTTAATCCTTTTATGCATCTTATTTTGCTTAGGACGACGGTAGCATTATAAGGTGATCCTTCACTAAAATTTCAAGATAAAATTGTGTTCCCCCCGAGTGTGCGCCGTTGCGAAGGTTCGTCGTTTCGAAGCACCACGTGATGATCGGGTGTGATAGACTCTACGTTCGCATACAACGGGTGCAAGCCAGTTTTGCACGTGCAGAACACTCGGGTTAGACTTGACGAGCCTAGCATGTACAGACATGGCCTCGGAACACGGAGGACCGAAAGGTCGAGCATGAGTCATATAGTAGATATGATCAACATGTTGATGTTCACCATTGACACCACCTCATCTCACGTGATGATCGGACTTGGGTTGGTGAATTTGGATCATGTCACGCTCGAATGACCGGAGGGATGTCAATTTGAGTGGGAGTTATAATTAATTTGATTAGGTAATAACTCACTTATCATGAACAATAGTCTAAAAATGTCTTTACAAATTTATGTTGTAGATGGCTCGCGCAGGAGTTCCCCTGAATTTTAATGCGTTCCTAGAGAAAGCTAAACTGAAAGATGATGGGAGCAACTTTGTGGACTGGCTCCGCAATCTGAGGATCATCCTCACAGCTGCCCAAAAGGTTTATGTCCTAAATGCACCGCTAGGTCAACCCCCCGCTCCTGGAGCCTCTGCAGACGATATGAACGTCTGGCAGACGCGTTCGGATGACTATTCGATAGTACAATGTGCCATGTTGTACGGCTTGGAAGGAGGACTCCAAAGGCGTTTTGAACGTCATGGTGCATATGAGATGTACACGGAGTTGAAATTCATCTTTGAGAAGAATGCTAAGATCGAGAGGTATGAGACCACCGATAAATTCTTCGCTTGCAAGATGGAGGAGAATTCATCTGTCAGTGAACACTTACTGAAGATGTCTGGGTACTATACCCGCATAGCTGATCTGGGACTTGTGTTCCCGGATGAGGCTATCATTGACAGAATTCTCCAGTCACTCCCTCCAAGCTACAAGAGCTTCGTCCAGCAGTACAACATGCAAGGGATGAATAAAACCATCGCCGAGCTGTTTTCGATGCTGAAAGTCGCTGAGGCAGACATCCAGAAGGAGTATCAAGTGTTGATGGTCAATAAAACCACCAGTTTCAAGAAGAATGGCAAGGGCAAGAAGGGTAACTCTAAGAAGGGTGGCAAAGCAGTTGCTAATCCAGTGAAGAAACCCAAGGCTGGGCCCAAGCCAGAGACTGAGTGTTTCTATTGCAAGGGGAACGGCCACTGGAAGCGGAACTACCCCAAGTATCTGGCGGACAAGAAGGGGGCCAACAACAACAAAGGTATATGTGATATACATGTTATTGATGTGTACCTTACCAACTCTCGTTGTAGTGCCTGGGTATTTGATACCGGTTCGGTTGCTCACATTTGCAACTCTAAACAGGAACTGCGGAATAAACGGAGGCTGGCGAAGGACGAAGTGACGATGCGCGTGGGAAATGGTTCCAAGGTTGATGTGATCGCCGTCGGCACGCTCGCTCTTCGATTACCATCGGGATTAGTTATGAACCTGAATAATTGTTATTTAGTGCCTGCGTTAAGCATGAACATTATATCTGGATCTTGTTTATTGCGAGACGGTTACTCATTTAAGTCAGAGAATAATGGTTGTTCTATTTATATGAGTAATATCTTTTATGGTCATGCACCCGAAGTTAGGGGTTTATTCTTATTGAATCTCGATAGTGATGATACACATGTTCATAACTGTCGGGGGAAACTGTCCACCACGAACACCTATGGGACCGGAGCCCCTTGTCTGTGCGGTACGAGGGCGGAGGGAGCACGAAGAGCAGATCGAGGCAGACGCGCGGGCAGTTTTTACCCAGGTTCGGGCCGCACGGATGCGTAAAACCCTACTCCTGCTTGGTTGTGTATTGAGTTTGGGCGCTCGGAGCTTGAAGAAGCAGCTACACGAGCGTGAGAATGATCTAGGTTTCCAACTGAACCGAACCCCCTCCACGTTGTGCATGGGCCTCCTTTTATAGTGCAAGGGGTCACCGACAGGTGTCAACGTAGGAGAAAGGGGTAAAAATGTAAAATAGGTGGTAGTTGTAACAGTGCGGGAACAGTGGAGCTACAGTACAGAACAGTGGTCTATACCTACTTTAACAGTGGGGGACAAGGGCATTTAATGCCCGTCGCCGTCGACCCCAAAAGCTCCCGCCGTTGCGTCTCCGTCTGCCACGGCGATGGATCCTCTGCCGTGGAGTGCCACCGTGTCCCCCAGGCTGCACAGCCATCCGCCACGCGTCCCTGGAGTGGCCCCAGGGCGACGCGTGGGCCGATGAGCTGGAGCGCGGGCACACAGCGCACCTCCCCCGGCAAGCACCTTGCCGGGGATCTCGACCTTGCCGGGCCCGGAAGCTTGCCGCTCCCCGAGCCCTTGCCGGGTCTTCTAAGATGAAATCTTCTATTCGTCCTGACAAGCTCCTCTTGCCAGGGTCTCGTGCTAGTTAAGCAATCTCGAGCCTGGGACGGCCTTCCCGGCAAGCTCCTCTTGCCGGGGTCTTGGTCTTCTGTCTTGTATACTTTGTTTTTGAATGGCTAGATAAGGGTCAGGAAGGTCTCCGGCAAGCGCGTGGTGAACCCTGCCGCGGGGAGCTGCCGCTGCCCGTGCACAAGTTGGGGTACTAGGGTACCCCTACCTTAGTACACCGACACGGCTCATCAAAATTTGAGCTGTAATTGCGGTAACTTTCATTTTTTCCAATCCTGCAGGCCATTTTTGAGGGCCAAGACGACCCTTTTTGGTCTCAAAATTTTTCGCGCACGTGATCCTGTGTGTGCACGTATGTAAAATCCTCCAGATCGTAAAAACTAGAAGTCCTATCACCTCAATTCCCCAATAGCTTTCCAACGCCTATGAAAATGACGAAATCGGAGCTTGTTCTCACTTGCTTTGAGAGTCTCGATCAATTCGGACTCTAGGTTGATTTTTGTATTTTCTTTGATCACCGTTTCTTCGCGAGAGTTGGCCTAACACCCTATTGTATCCATACATGGGTGGGGCGCCAAGGACCTGAACACCAAAGTGATATGCCGTCTCATCAAAATTTGAGCTGTAATTGCGATAACTTTCATTTTTTCCAATCCTCCAGGCCATTTTTGAGGGCCAAGACGACCCTTTTTGGTCTCAAAATTTTCCGCGCACGTGATCCTGTGTGCGCACGTATGTAAAATCCTCCAGATCGTAAAAACTAGAAGTCCTATCACCTCAATTCCCCAATAGCTTTCCAACGCCTATGAAAACGACGAAATCGGTGCTTGTTCTCACTTGCTTTGAGAGTCTCGATCAATTCGGACTCTAGGTTGATTTTTGTATTTTCTTTGATCACCGTTTCTTCGCGAGAGTTGGCCTAACACCCTATTGTATCCATACATGGGTGGGGCGCCCAGGGCCTGAACACCAAAGGGATGTGCCGGCTCATCGAAATTTGGGCTGTAATTGTGATAACTTTCGTTTTTCCAATCCTGCAGGCCATTTTTGAGGGCCCAGACGACCCTTTTTGGGCTCAATATTTTCGGCACACGTGATCCTACGTGTGCACGTATGTAAAATCCTCCAAATCACATAAACTAGAAGTCCTATCAGCTTAATTCCCCAATAGCTTTCCAACGCCTATGAAAACGATGAAATCGGAGCTTGTTCTCACTTGCTTTGAGAGTCTCGATCAATTCAGACTCTATGTTGATTTTTGTATTTTCTTTTATCACCGTTTCTTTGCGAGAGTTGACCTAAGACCCTATTGTATCCATACATGGGTGGGGCGCCCGGGTCCTGAACACCAAAGGGATGTGCCGGCTCATCGAAATTTGACCTGTAATTGCAATAACTTTTGTTTTTTCCAATCCTGCAGGCCCTTTTTGAGGGCCCAAATTGTTGGAAATATGCCCTAGAGGCAATAATAAAAGAGTTATTATTATATTTCCTTGTTCATGATAATCGTTTATTATCCATGCTATAACTGTATTGATTGGAAACTCAGATACACGTGTGGATGAATAGACAGACTTTGTGTCCCTAGTGTGCCTCTACAGGACTAGCTCGTTGATCAAAGATGACCGCGGTTTCCAGGTCATAAGACATGAGTTGTCATTTGATAACGGGATCACATCATTAGGAGAATGATGTGATGGACGAGACCAAAACGTTAACATAGCTTTTGATCGTGTCAGTTATCGCTATAGTTTTCTGCATGTCAAGTATAAGTTCCTATGACCATGAGATCATGTAACTCACTGACACCGTAGGAGTGCTTTGTGTGTGCCAAACGTCGCAACGTAACTGGGTGACTATAAAGGTACTCTACAGGTATCTCCGAGGGTGTCTGTTGAGTTGACATGGATCGAGACTGGGATTTGTCACTCCGTGTGACGGAGAGGTATCTCCGGGCCCACTCGGTAATACGTCATCTCAATGAGCTCAAAGTGACTAAGTAGTTGGTCACGGGATTATGTATTACGGTAACGAGTAAAGAGACTTGCCGGTAACGAGATTGAACTAGGTATAGAGATACCGACGATCAAATCTCGGGCAAGTAACATACCGACGAGACAAAGGGAACTGTATACGGGATTGCCTGAATCCTTGACATCGTGGTTCATCCGATGAGATCATCGAGAAACATGTAGGAGCCAATATGGGTATCCAGATCCCGCTATTGGTTATTGACCTGGGAGTGTCTCGGTCATGTCTACATGGTTTCCGAACCCGCAGGGTCTACACACTTAACGTTCGGTGACGCTAGGGTTGTTAGTGAGAAGAGTGCATGGTTACCGAAGGTTGTTCGGAGTCCCGGATGAGATCCCGGACATGACGAGGGTCTCCGGAATGGTCCGGAGACGAAGATTGATATATAGGATGAAAGGTTTCGGAGTACCGGAAGTGTTCCGGGGAGCATCGGGAAATCGGCGGAGTACCGGGAAGGTTTTCGGGGGGTCCGGAAGGTGTTCTGGGCCTATTGGGCCACAAGGGGGGACACCACAGCCCTCACGGGGCTGTGCGCCCCCCCTGGGCCCTCTCCCCATGCGGCTAAGGGGGTGGGACCCCCTAGGGCTGGCCGCACCCCTTGGGCTTGGGGGGCAAGGCACCTAGGGGGGAAACCCTAGGGCCTGGGCGCCTCCCCCTGCCCTGGCCGCCGCCCCTCCTCCCCTTGCCCTGGCCGCCGGCCCCTAGGGGGAAACCCTAGGGCGCCCTAGCCTCTCCACCCCCCCTATATATAGTGGGGCAAAGGGAGGGCAGCCAACACAGTTCGTGCCTCGGTGCTGCCCTCCCTCTCCCGTCATATCTTCTTCTCCCGCGGTGCTTAGGCGAAGCCCTGCTGGAGTTCTTCTCCACCATCACCACCACGCCGTCGTGCTGCCGGTTCTCCATCAACCTCTCCTCCACCCCTTGCTGGATCAAGAAGGAGGAGACGTCCCCGAGCCGTACGTGTGAAGAACGCGGAGGCACCGTTGCTTCGGTGCTAGGTCTTCGGCGATCTGAATCGCGACGAGTACGACTCCATCATCCGCGTTCATAACGCTTCCGCTTAGCGATCTACAAGGGTACGTAGATCACACTCCTTCCTCGTAGTTGCATCTACTAGATTGATCTTGGTGAACGGTAGGAAAATTTTTGTTTCCCATGCAACGTTCCCCAACATTTCCAATTTTTTGATTTTTTTTTGAATTTTTTATGCCCGTTTCAAAATGCGGTCAAAACGGCAGGAATGAATCTTGGAAAACTTTTGGTGTTTCTCTGATTAAATAGATACTTACGTACCTAGAAATGATTTTTGGAAAAAATAAAGAGCAAACTATAAGGCAGGCGCAGTTCAAATTTGACCCGCTTCGAGCTAGATCCGCCGAAATTTGTCTTTTTCACCAGAGGTGGGTCGAACCTTTTGACACCCAACCATTTGGTCAATTGTGCATTATATATGGCCTAGTATTTTAGAAAATAAATTTGGTACAATTTTGCAATAAATATACGATAGGTCCTTCACAAAAAAACTTATTTTGGGCATTCAAAAAATGGAAAATTATTTTTTCGTGCAAAAGAAATAAAACTATCTTTGTCAATATTGTTTGCCAATCTAAGATCTAAACTTCTACAAAATATGACATTATTTGAACGGATATTTGATAGGTGTTTCACAAAAAAACTCATTTTGAGCATTGAAAAATGGAATGAAAAATTTGTGTGTAATCAATCATGACCAATTTATATGGTCAAAAGGTTTTCAGATTGTTTGGTGCGTTCTGATTGGTCCAGAGGCATATCACGCGGATCATGTATCAACCACCGTCGGATGCTTCTAGATCCAACGGCAGCCCTCACCTCCTCACCCTCTCACCCAAACCCTAACTCAGATCCACTGAACGCACCAACACACACTCTCTCTCGCTCGATCCCACCCAAACCCTCGTCGCCTCCTCTCTCCCCCCGAACCCCTCTCTCCCTCGCCGCCGCCACCACCCACGCCGCCCGGTTCCGGCGAGCTCCGGCCGCACGTAGCACGCCGGCGAGATCCCCTTGGTTCGCGTCTGCCTTACCTCCGTGCAGATCCGCGGCTCCCCCACTAGCTAGGGTTTTGTATCCCCTTTTGTTCGCTGGGATCCGCCACGGCAGGCCACGGCGAGGCCATAGGTGACCTAATCCAGCACTGGTAAGCCCTTCCCCCTCCTTCTTCGCCCACCATCTCCTCCTCACCTCACCTCACCTCATCTTCTCTTCCTTCTCTGCAGGTTGCCATGGGCGTGCCGGCGATGACGGCAGGAGGGGCGCACCTCCGTGGGGCGGGACACCGCCATGGAGATGGATTCCCTTGTCTCCCACCACGCAGCGGAGCCATGGAGCCTCCCAGCGCCCCAAACCCTAGCGGGGAGAGAGGAGCTGCTCCTAGTAAAGCACGCCATGGAAGGTTCTTTTTTTGCTGTTTCTCTTCCCGATCTAAACATGTGGAAGGCCCTTTTCCTCACCATGATTTATTCATCTCCCCTTCCTCCGTTTTGTGCAGGTTGCTCTAATGGCGAAGCTTCTGCTGCAGGACGCCCTCCACCTCTCCCCTGCATCCATCTCCCACCCCCATACATGGTGAGCTACAACCTCTCTTTCTAGCCCTTGCAAATCTGATCTGAAGTGGACATCAATTGCAATTGTCACGGACACTACATAATAGCAAGTATTGGTTCAGGTTTTGTGTGAAATTTGATTGTCATTGTGCTTTTTGATGCTTGCTTCAGAAAAATAAAATCATGGATAGTTAGAAGATGGAAACAGTGAGCTTCCTTTCAAGTTAGTAATATTAAAAATCATTTGGCTTATCAATTTTTCATGTCTTGTGTTAAATCCACTCCATTGCAATCTGGCTATGTATGGATGGTTTGGTACAGTTTGCCATGGACGAGTATACATAGTTACGTACACATGAGCTCTGAAGTTTTAGTTCTTCTTGTATTGCTGCACTTAGTCTAGAGATACACCAACATTAGTTAGGTCCATGGATGGATGGATCAACACATACAATTGTTGGTCGTTTGGATCCAGTGGGAAGGTGCGGAGGCGGACGACGGCCGGACTCCCTGTTAGAGACACCTTTGCCTCTTCGTCGGGCAGGTCGACAGCTTTGAATCTCTCAAGCGACGAGTTTTAAGGAATAACAACCTTTGCCTCTCACATCTTATATCAGTATTCTGAAAAATAAAACACCGAAGTACCATCTCACTATGTAATTGTAATGCTTTCAGATTTGGGAGTATAGTTTGTCCATCTCACTGTATAATTGTTGCTGTATTTTTTCCAGAGCTTGAAGTATTCCGCCTCACTATGGAGTGTGGAGCTTGGACTACTTTGCCTTGCATTCAGATATTAGTGCATGGCTAGCTGCCGCTCTATGTTTGCTTACTAATCAAACAATCAATCTTTTGAGACTTGGATAGTTGTCTGTTTATTTTCAGAATACACCAATTACCATTCTGTCTGCTGATATACACTTCCAAAGACAGTTATGCAGTGCTCCCTACACTATGTCTGTTTGCAATATATATATATATATATATATATATATATATATATATATATATATATATATATATATATATATATATATATATATATATCATTCATGTATTCTTGGATAGTATTGACTACATACTAGGGCGAATTAACCACAATTTGCCACAATTTGCAGTTACTGAAACTTAATCTTGTTGGTTACCAGCTAGCAGCCATGATTGCCAGCCAGCCACCACCATGTAAATGGAATACATGTGTGGCCTATCTAGTGTGCTACTCATAGAAATGTAGATGTGTGGCCTATCTAGTGTGCTGCTGATAATCTGATTTTACCTCACTTGGCAAGCACCATAATCTGTTTTTACATCACTATAATGTAGGAATAAATGTGTGGCCTATCTAGTGTGCTACTGAAAGAAATATAGATGGAAGATTAGTTGACTAGTAATGCAATCTATAATCCTTCATATATAATGATGTTGTCTATGCGTGCTGCTGCTTCATACATGTTTAATCAAATCTATCAAGCAGTTGTTGTCATGTCATGCTTGTTGTATTAATAGCCAATTTAGTCGCGTATTGCGAGTTCAAGTTGTTTAGTATATATCATGTTCTGTTTTGCTACTGAACACTTTCCAACTGAAATGCTGAATTGCCTTGTACACATAGTGTTTTGTAATCTATGGGAAAGTCGTTAATAGTCAGCTAACCTTATGAACTGTATAAGCTATGTTTGATGCTGCCTACAGGTTCTTATTCTTCTTCTTTTTTGCATAGGTGAAGTATGAAATGCGAAGCCGTGAAGCCTATCAGCAAGAGTAGCATATTATGTATTGTAATATCAGCCAGAGTGTAACATTAGTGAGAGTAGCATGTTATGTATTGTAATATTTAGTGTTGTTTTGGATGAATTTCATTTTCTCTATAGTCTATTTGAAACACTGATTGTGTATATAATTTCAATACTATGAAATGGAAACCTGACCAGGGGGTCCCACTTATGAAAATTGTTTGACAAATTTTGAAATTTCTGACGTGTGGGTCCAATTGTGATATCAGCATGACAAGTGGGACCAATCTGACCAGTGGGACCAGCACAAAAATAATATGGCTGAAAATATAAAATTAATAGTAATGGCCCAGAAAATAAAAATGTTGAATTGTTGGGCCTGGCCCATGTGGCTGTCCAGAATTAATAAGGAAAAAAATATATAAAAGGCCAAATTATTGGGCTCGGCCCATGTAAAACACCGAGTTGGACCGGGCTGAATCTTGTGCCACATCAGCATGCCACGCTGGATGCCTACGTGGCCTGGGGAGGCTGCTAGTGACCAAAACACGACAGTAGACATATTTTGGTCATAAACGTCTATGACCTTCTCACAGAGAAGTTCGCTATAGTCAGTTTATGACGGCCAGCTTTTGACCTTATGTTTTTGGTCACAAAAAGGTCACAAATGGAAATTTGTGACCATTCAGTGACCAATAGTGGTGGTCACAAGTTGACATATTTCTTGTAGTGATAATCGACATGTTGTCGTCCTCAGGCATCTCAAGTATAATAAAGTAAGTCAAAATAGTAACATTAGCAACAACAACGGGCACATCATCACAGATACCGATAGGTATGACAGTTGATTTGTCAGCCATTTGCAAAGATATTTCAGTAGGTGTGAGTTTATTCAAAACAAGTCTTTTATATAAAGAGAAAGGCATAACACTAACACCAGCTCCTAAGTCACATAAAGCAATTTTCACATAATTCTTTTTGATGGAGCAAGGTATAGTTGGTATTCCTGGGTCTCCAAGTTTTTTAGGTACTCCATCCTTAAAAGTATAATTAGCAAGCATGGTGGAGATTTCAGCTTCCGGTATTTTTCTCTTATTAGTGATGATGTCATTCATGTACTTTGCATAAGGAGGCATTTTCAAGATATCAGTCAAGCGAGTACGCAAAAAGACTGGCCTCAGCATTTCAGCAAACCGTTCAAATTCGTCATCATCTTTCTTTTTAGTTGACTTGGGTGGAAAAGGCATAGGTTTTTTGAACCCATGGTTCTCTTTCTTTACCGTGTCTCCTAGCAACAAAGTCTCTTTTACCATAACATGTATTTTTGGGTTGTGGGTTATCAAGATCAACGGGTGGTTCTATTTCAACATCATTATCTGGTTCTTTTTCATTGTTTGGTTGAGTATCTTCATGAATATCAGCATTATCTTTTTCATTATCACTAGCTGAATGTTCATTACCAGATTGAGTTTCAGCATCAGAAATAGAAACATCATTATCATTATCAGGAGGTTTCTCTACTTCAGGTTCACTAGTAGCATGCAAAGTCCTATCATTTTTCTTTTTCTTCTTCTTTTTAGAAGGACTAGGTGCAGTGGTGTTGTTTCTTTGTGAATCATGTTTAATTCTTTTTGGGTGTCCCTCAAGATAATGTGGTTCCTGAGTCATTTTCCTCCTCTAGTTGCAACTCTAACAACAAAGTAATGTATGTTGTTATTCATTTCATCAAGCAATTATCTTTGTGATTTAGCAACTTGTTCTAACTGGGGTTCTACCATAGAAGCATGATTTCCCACACCTATAACATCATTTGAGATTCTAAGTAACAAGTCACTCAAGCGAGCAATCATATCAGAATTGTATTTCAATTGTTTCATAACATTTGCATTGAAGTGATCTTGTTTCCTAATGTAATTTTCAAACTCATAAAGGCATTGGCGAGCGTGCATATTGTGAGGATTGTCATTATCATTGAATTTCATTAAAGAATTTACTTCTACCGCCTTAGGCAGTGGTGTTGTATAAAGCCCATGTATTTCTTCAATAGGAGGTAAATTTTTAACATCCTCAACTTTAATACCTTTTTCCTTCATAGATTTCTTTGCCTCTTGCATATCTTCAGGACTGAGATATAATATATCCCTCTTCTTTGGAATGGGTTTAGGTGGTGGTTCAGGAAGAGTGCAATCATCATAATTTTTCAATATGTTATTCAATAATTCTTCAACTTGTCCAATAGTTTGTTCCTTGAAAACACAACCAGCACAACTATCTAGGAAGTCCCTAGAAGCATTGGTTAGTCCATTATAGAAGATATCAAGTATTTCATTTTTCTTAAGAGGATGATCTGTCAAAGCATTAAGTAACTAGCAAAGCCTCCCCCAAGCTTGTGGGAGACTCTCTTCTTTAGTTTGCACAAAGTTAAATATTTCCTGTAAGGCAGCTTGTTTCTTATGAGCAGGAAAATATTTTTCAGATAAGTAATAAACCATATCCTGGGGACTACGTAGACAACCAGTAGTAAGAGTATTGTACCAAGCTTTAGCATCACCCTTTAATGAGAACGGAAATAATATGAGAATATAGTAGTAACGAGTTTTCTCATTATGAGTAAAAAGGGTGGCTATGTCATTCAACTTAGTAAGATGTGCCACGACAGTTTCAGTTTCATAATGATGGAAAGGATCAGATTCAACCAAGGTAATTAACTCTGGGTCGACAGAGAATGCATAATCATTATCATCAATAAAGGTAGGTGAGGTAGCAAACTTAGGATCATATTGCATTCTAGCATTAAGAGACTTTTCTTTATACTTGCATAATAATTTCTCTAGATCATCTCTATCCTTACAAAAAAGAATATCTCCTCATTCATAAGATAACCTTTAGGTACCTTAGGCAATTCATATCCGGACGATGGAGAAGACGACGGCAGGGGGCCCGAGGGCGCAGGGCGCGCTCACACAATTGGAGCTCGCAGAGGATGGAGGTCCGGCGGGGAGGCGAATCTGGAGAGGAAGCAGCTTGGCGGCAAGGAGGTGCTCCGGCGGCTCGCCGGACAGACGAGGGCCGAGGAGAAGCGGTCTTGGCGCGGCAGAAGGTGGCCGGGCGCGGCCCGTCTTACGTAGAGGAGCACGGGTCGAGGCCATCTCGTCTTTGCTTGGCCGAAGCAAAGGCGCAGCACGGTGGGACTTGAGGCCATGGCTGCAGCGAGGCACCGGCGGCGCGGGAAGGGGGGATGGCGAAGATGGGAGGAGGAAGATGGCGACCTGCGGGGCTTCACCGGCGCCTGCACTTATCGGCGATGGCGACCGGAGGCGGGAAGGTGAAGAAGAGGCAAGCCAGCTGGACTTGGGGCGCTGGAGATGGGCATCTGCGGGTCTCGCGGGCGACGAGGGCGCCGTCGTGCTCGAGGACGAGCACCTAGCTCGGGTAGTATGGGACAGATGCGAGAGCTTGAGGACGACGAGCTCCTCTCCTCTAGATTGTGCGAAGCAGAGGTGCGGGGACGAGGGGGCACAGCCTCGATCCCTTCCGGAACGAGTAGGAGGACTGTGGTCGGTGGGTGGATCGAAGGAATCCGGTAGGGGTGGTTGGCGTTGAAACCAAGGGGATACCAGGTGGTGGCGGGATGGATCCCGAGAGAGAAGGTAGGTAGGTGGCGGCGGCAGGAGGATGGATGGGACAAGGTCCCTAGGTTTTATGGTTGGGCTGATGTATATAGCCGGTGGATTAGGTTAGGTGCTATTTGGGCCCTACGATTTAGACCGGACGGTCGAGAAAAAATAGACTAGGGAGTCCAAATAAGAAAACGGAGATGCTTTAGGGATGTTTGGGGATGATCCGGATCCATCGGTAACGACAGCCCGGGTCGGGCTTGGGTAAGTTTCTGACAAGTAGTGAGGAGAGGAAAAGCGGAATGTGTAGAAAGTGAGTAGACTGAGAAGAGAGGGAGATGGCAGCCCGGCAACAGGTTTCAGAGCACTGAAACGTCCGACGTTTATCCGGCTATAGTGCCGCTATATGTTTATCGGTTGGGCTATCAAACGAACTCCGAATGCGATGAAATTTGACAGGCGGTCTACCTACACTATAATAAGACCGCACGCCAAGTTTCAACCCATTCCGAGAACATTTTCCGGCCACTTATAAAATAAATTTTCGGAGGTGCCGCAGGCGCGTGCGAGTGTGTCTGGACTCAGAACGGACAACGGAGAGGACTGGGGAACCCGAACGAATGCAAGTTTTGAAAACATGTTGATGAAATGCACATGATGACATGGCAAAGTGCAACACGCAAGCAAATGACATGGCAACGACGATGAATAACTGGCTAACACCTGGCGCATCGGTCTCAGGGCGTCACATCGGTGGTTTCGGTAACGGAGGGAATGGACCCTCGGTCGTGCGTACGTCCTTCGCATCCGTCGAATGGGCTCATATTTTTTGCACGTGATATAGTGACCATGCAGAGAAGGCACGTCAAATTTTATCTCGTTTCGAGTCTGTATCGATTTTCTATGATTTTCCGTGCCGAAAACCCCTAAAATACAGCCCGGACGTGACACAACGTGTGTTCGTTGTCGGATTTTGTTTGTTTTTTGCGTGGGGTACCGGGGTGGGGCCCCAAACCACCTGCCAAAAGTTGGATAGATTCCGTGAAAGCGTTCGGGTACTTACTGTGGAAGGCGGTGGTTCCGGTAACACAGGGAATGGACCTTCGGTGGTGCGTACGTCCTTCGCATCCGTCGAACGGGCTCATATTTTTTGCACGTGCTACAGTGACAATGCAGAGAAGGCACGTGAAATTTTCTTGCGTTTCGAGGCTCTATGGATTTTCTATGATTTTCTGTGCTGAAAACCAATAAAATACAGCCCGGACGTGACGCAACGTGCGTTCTTTGTCGGATTTCGTTCATTTTTGGCGTGGGGTACCGGGGTGGGGCCCCAAACCGCCTGCCAAAAGTTGGGTAGATTCCGTGAAAGCATTCGGGTACTTGTTGTGGAAGGCGGTGGTTTCGGGAACGGAGGCAATGTACCCTCCGTCGTGCGTACGTCCTTCGCGTCCGCCGATCGGGCTCATTTTTTTTAGCACATGCTACAGTGATCATGCAAAGCAGGCACGTCAAATTTTGTTCATTTAATTGAAGAAAAAAAATTATATAAAGAAGATGTGAAAATATTATGCATTTATGGTTTTAGGGGAAAAATGCATTTATGTGTCATAAAAAAATGGCATGGGCACGACGGCGGAAACTTTACGGGACAGGCCAACCGGCCCACTATGTCGTGAACACATCGATAACACCGTACGTGCATGCATGGGCATGTGAAATTACGCCGTCATTGCCTCACCCCACGACCGCCTAGCCCTGCCGCCTCGACGCAGGACCTCCACCGATCCCACCGACATACCGCCGTCGCCGTCCCAAGTCCCTTCACTGTCGCCCTCACGATGGCTATACAGTCCGGCATCCCTGGATCTCGCCCCGGCCAGTGTCGTCTCGGGGTCGCCCGCAGCCAGAACCCTAGGGCGGGCCGTCGGCCATCGCGGTGGTGTTGGCAGAGGGTGGCTGCCACGACTTACCACACAGCGTGGGCATAGCCAACGGGGCCGTCGCGTCGCCGGAAGGTATGGTACAAAACCACATGTAATTTTTTTAGATCTCGTTACTGGTCAAATAACATTCATCTTATTTAGAATATATGGTTACAGTATATGATGCTAGCAAAAAGCGATTTATTATTCGGTCAAATAATGATGGCATCAGTGTGCTTAACGAAGATGTTTATGACATATTCGGGCTACGTAACAAGGGTGATAATGTGATTAGCATGATAGCAACAGTGCAACTAGATGCCAAAAAAATTGTTCCCACTCGGTTTCTAGATAAAAAGACAGGTCTAATCCTGATAGATGACTTGATTAAAAATATTGTTGATAGTCTGTCATATGATGATGATTTTGTGAGAAGGGTCGTACTGGTTCTTATGGGTACAGTCTTAGCACCACAATCCACCAAGTTTGTTCCTTATCGTTATTACAAAATGGTGGAGGACTTCAACGCTATCAAGTCATACAATTGGAACGATTTCACGTTGGGGGTGTGCATGGATGCTATTAAAAAAAACTGTCCAAGATGTTGAAAAATTCCATTGGCCTATCGGGAACTTGGCTCTTCTTCAGGTACAACTCATTTCGTAATAGTTGTATGTAGATATATTTTGCATGTGTTATATGTGTCAAACTAATTGTGTTTCATATCATGCAGTACATATACCGGGAAAAAATTGAGCCAATTGGTGTGGATGCATTTGATCCTTTGTCTCATGAACCCACTAATGCTTAACTGGCCAGAAACGGAAGGGAAAAGCGAGACGACTATAACAACATACACAGGCGGGCACCCGCAATGTAAGTCAATAAGTATAGTCATTATTTGTTCCACATACTAATTAAGTATATTCGTTGTTTAATTTATCTAATTGTTTGTTGTAAAGATTGAAAACTGCATTAGCGAAGAGTACAGACGCGCTAAGGTTGCACGTGAAGGGGCTATCCCAGAGGAAGAAATGAAGAAAGCTAAACGGAAAGCTGGTGGCAGGAGTAGAAAGCCAAGTACATCTGCGGTTTCGTCGAACACGAACAGTAGTATGGACCATGTAATGATATACATAAAACTGCTTCACAACGAGGTTCTCCATATTCCCAAAAGATGTGCACATGTAATATAGAACTAATGGAAAGGTTTCATTTGTGATGACATACATAAAACTACTTTAATTATTTAACTACTAAACGTGTTTCATTTGTGTTTCTAGATGGTAATGGAAAGGTTAAACACAGAAGCTGTGATGTACAAGCATAAGTCACGGGACGACGTTCAAGAATTTGATGATGTAGGTGAAGGAGTTGGGAGGAAGAATGGCAAGTACAAGTCTAAATATGAGGGGTCAAAATATTGGGACGAAATTGAATCACCTACCGACGTAAAGATAGGAACATCTTTCACGGGTATGAATGATACCTCCGTGCCCATTGATGACACGGGTGCTCCGGCCACGACACCGGGTAAAGGTGAAGCTACTGATCCTTTGATTATAGATGATAATGAAAAATCTTCGCCTTCGGCATCAAGTGTACGGACAAAGGACTTTCCGTCTATGTCTCGAACAGCGCAGAATGCTGATATTTCTGGCGAGTGTATGGATGGTTTGTCTCCAACAAAGTCCGAAGAAACGTTTGAGAGTTTCCGGACAATGACCAACATAGGTAATGGATATGGCAGTAAGAAGAATGAAGCTAAATGCAAACGAAATCCGTCAAAATATTGTCAATCCCCATACGACCTTCTGAATACTCGCAAGAAACGTGTTAAAAAAGTATGTCAAATACTAGTTTATTATGCATTCACGTGTTATGTAAATATTATTAATATTTAATTGATGGTAACTGCTTTGCTTTAGATCTATTTGCTTCACCACATTCAATTCTAGCAAGTACACTTAATATGACTCCGGAACACATAGAGGGAGCCAAACTATTTGTTGAGACTCTTGCATCATCAAAGAAGCATGCGCACCGAACTGTGGTTAATGTGCCACCACCAGATGGGGAGATATGCACGCCAGCTATGCTTCATGATGTCCTCACTTTTAACTGGTTGAATGGCGCAGTTTGTTTTTAATACAACTGTCATATGTACTGCATAAGTTGATACAAACTTTATACTACTGTATGCAGGTCATCAATGCATATTGTAGACACCTACAAGCCCGTGGTTTTGATGATCATTACATATGAACAACGTGGTTTCCCAAATTTATGTTAGACAGGGCTAGGGGAAAGAATAAGTCAGTAAATAATTTAAACTCAGAGAAGCTTACAAATAAAACCAAAGTCCTCAACAGAGTGATGGATGAGTATTTCGCATGGGACAAGGTATTGTTTTCATATTTATTAGTTTTACTTGTTCAACGGTGTTTAATTACACTAACCGTCATTTTGTTGTTTTGTAGGCGTATTTTCCTATGCACGTTAACGAGAATCATTGTATAACCATAGTGATGCACACCGTGAAGGAGGAGTTTGAAGTTTTTGACTCAAATTCTAATGGCGCAATTAGCTCAAGAATTCACAATATGATTAACACACTGGTAAGCTATAATTTACGCACTGACATGATTTAAAATATAGGAACACACATATATTCTGATTTTAAATTTGTTTCAGAGAGCTGAAATCTCTAAAGATATTATAAAGGCCAACTCAACTTTCGAAGATTTTTTTTCCAAATGTGTCATCATGGCCAATAAATGAGTCTGAAATGCCGAGACAAAAAGATGGGTAAGTTCATACTGCATACCACTAGTACAAGCAATTGCATGTTACATCGTAACCTGATCGCACGTGTTTATTGCAGAGTGTCTTGTGGACTTTTTGTGTTGTGGTGCATACAATACTGGGATGGAGATCGCTGGACACATGAATTTGACCAGGAAGATATTAATGAGTCAAGGCCACGTATTGTCGCCGAACTTATTTTTTCGGAGGTGAACACATTAGACAAGGTCAAGATGAAAGTTGTTAAAATTATGGAGAAGGAATAGGTATTAGCATCGGTAGGGTTTTAGTCCCATAGAAGGTTTCCCTGTCGTTGTTGGGTACTTATCACTTCGTTGGATTGTAATGCACATGGCACTTTTTGCTTATTTGTTATGCTACTTTGTTAAAGTATATGAGACATGGCACTTGCATTTTATTCCTTATGCTACTTTGTTAAAGAATATGAGATATGTCATTTCAATTGTTATACGTGAAGTATGATATATTTATATGTTACTGTTGTCATAATTTTTGTGAACTGTTTAATATATGAAAAAAATTAATATATGTAAAATAAAAACATATTTTAAAAAAGAGGCCCAGCCATGGCAATGCTTGCCCGTCTCCATCAACGCCAAAGGGAAGGCCTTTCGGCCGCCAAGCGGCACAACCACGGCATAGAACAGGGCAGTTATGATAGTGAGGTTGTGAGAAAGGAGACGACGCGGGTATATAAACCGGTGGTCGCGTCCCTCGGCGGGCGAGGTGGGACTAAACCAATGCGCCAGGTTCCCCAGCCGCACACGAGACCGCCTTAAAGGGCCGGCCCACGCGCCCGACGCGCGTCGTTAATGGGCCGACGTACAAACAATGCCTGCTCCCCACCAGCGCATTGAGAAGACCGACCAACGCGGTGCGCCAAGAGGCCCGCGCAGCCTCGAGTGCTGTGTAGTTTAGTCCCACCTTGCCTCAGGAGGGGCACACGGACCGGCTTAAATAGCCGTCTCGCCGTTCCCTCCTAAACTACACATGCTTGGATTCGCTCGTCGTTGCCGCCGCGCCACTGTGACTTGTTGTGGCACCAAATTTGGCGGACGGATTATTTTTTATATGACCGCCGCGAATTCAAACAATGTCAATGCATACAATAAATAATGCAAATATCACAGCCACAAACTGATACATTTTAACACAGCACAAATGTTACTTCCAATAAGAATAGTTGAGCACACATATAACATTCTGTCTCACAAAATAGTACCAATGATAGTTGAACACGCATTTAAATGTGTAGTCTCACACTAAGGCGACAATAAAACGTAAATAAATTGTCTGCAAATATAGTACGTCTAGGAACACAACGACATGCGGATTGAACTCTGTCCCAGTGCTTTTCATTGATTAATAATACTTCATCTTTATGCCCGGTACCTACATAACAAACTGTTAAAAACTCATCAGACAATTGTAAAGAGAGAAATAAAAGATAATTAAAAAATGTAAAACTTACTTTTCATTATCGGGGCACGTTTGCCGTCTATGGCCCTCTTCGCGACATATGCCACAAAGAGGACCGGTTTTTTTCTCAGAAAATGATTTTGGTCTTCCATTTTTTGTAACATTTGGATCTTTCTTCACCCGCTCTGTCTTGCTCTGTTTAGGGGCACCCTTCGTGGAAACTTTCACGGGATCACCTATGACATCAACATGTTGTTCCGGCTCACGTCACTACAAGGATTCCGGTCTATTGCAATAAAATTTATTGCTACAACTACGTTTTGTTGCAATAAAACGTAGTATTACCACAAATTCTCCGGTTGTGGTAATAGGCCGCACATATTACCATAACTTAGTTTGGTCACAATAAATACTAAATGTGTTGCAATAAAGGCCTCATATTGCAACGAACTGTGTCGGCGTTGAAAAATATGGTAACAATATTGCGACAAAAAATTCTGTTGCACGAGGGCGGTCATTTTGTTGTAATAGAGACTGGGTATTTCAACAAAATAACTATTTGCAGCAATATTCAGAAAGATATTGCAACATCAGCGTGACATTGCATTAGGTACATACATTGTTGCCTAAAAGTAACTACTTATTGCAACAAACAGCATCGCCGTTGCAATATGGTAGCGATATTGTGACAAATATATTTCGTTGTGGGAGGCACTCATTTTTTTGTAGTTGAGACTAGGTATTTCAACAGAATAACTATTTGTGGTAATATTCGGAAAGATATTGCAACATCGGTGTGATGTTGCATTAGTTACAAGTAAATCAATGGGAAAATATATTATTTGAATTTATAGATATTAAGTTATGTTTTTTGCAAGCTTTAAGGAGTAGTTAAATATTTGTAATTGCACCAATTTCAATTAACCAAACACTACAACAAAACATAGATTAAGTAACACATTGATGTAATATATAGAAAATGTGTTACAGAGCAAAATATGTGTAACCCATGCACGGAGTGTAACACGTAGTTGATAAGATTCGAAAATGTGTTACCGGCACATTACCACAATAACATATAATTTTGTGTTGCTCCTGGTGTGTTACACCTATTGATACAATACCTAATATCATGTGTTGATGCATATTGTTACAAGCTATATAACTTTAGAGAAAAAAGGGCGTAAATTACAAAAAGGAATGGTTCCACAATGCTTACAAACATAAGTTCAAGTTTTCACTCAATAGATTTTGTCAACAATCATTGTCTTTGACATAAGCTTGTACATAGGTCTTGAACTTTTTTCTACATTACTTGAACCTTAATTGAGATACATATATGACTCAAACTGAAATTTCTTCCGATATGTATGCATAAATTCATTCACTTAACCTATTGAAAATAGATAATAAATTGAAAACATTGTTCTCCAAATTATGCGGGCAACAAGTATTGTGGTACAAAGGGAGTAGATATTAGCATGAGAGCATATTATATATACATATTCTTCGTATAAAAAAATAGAACATGCAGCCCGTGAACAAAATAAAATGACCACCAATGGGGGCATGCATGAAGAAAAAGAAATGATCCAAACAAAGAATCAAACATGCTACCTCCTACCTAGGGAAACAAGTGATTACCAACAGACTACCACCGTTTGCTTATTGTTAATAAATAAACTTATTCTTAAACAAAATGAACGGCTGGGCTAAGGCCCATTAAAAAGAATGGTGCTCGGCTCGCCGGCGAGGAGTTAAATTGGGCTGCCATTCCGTGACTTAGGCCCGGTTTTGCTTCACGAAGCTTCAGCCTAGTTTTTCTGTTGTCTAAAAAAAAATCAGGTTTTTATTCTTTTTCGGCTAGGTTTATCCTCAGCAGCTTCTTGTTTGTTTTTCTTCTGGTTTTCTATTTGGTTTTTATTTTCTTTTACTTTTTAGTTTCAATTTTTTCAATGTTCTTTTAAAATTTCAGTAACTTTTTCTTTTAAAATTGTATATTCTTTAAAAAATTACCAACAATTTTGAAATTGAACAACTTATTTGAATTCGTGAATGCTTATTGTTTAATTTGGAAAATAATTAAAATCCGTGACATTTTTGGAACCGTGAATTTTTCCCAAATTTACAAACTTTTTTCGAGTGGTTGGACATTTTCATTTTCGCCAATATTTTTTCATACCACAATTTTTTTTTCAAATTCTTGTTGTTTTTTCAAATACGTAAACTTATTTTTACTTTGGTAACTTTTTTCGAGATCGCAAACATTTTTTAGAATGGACGACCTTTTTCTGAAATACATTAAAAAAATCAAATTCATGAACTTTTTTGAGTCCATGTTTTTTTAATTTATGATCTTTTTCAGAACTGAGAAACATTTCATTCAAATTCACGAACATTTCTTGGAGCCACAAACTTATGTCCTTATCGTTTGTTGTGGGTTATAAATAGTCCTACATCAATCTACTTTGAGCTAGAGTAGATGCCAAGATCCTCTAAAATATCCCCGCTTTGATGAAGCCTTGACACGGTCTCTTCTGTAGGTCGGTATGACTTGGTAGTTTCCAATTTCTGGAGATACGGTGCAATACTAATACAAACATAAAAAAACAATTTTGACAAATCCAGTTTCTAACCTCTTGTTTCAAAAAATATATTTTTAGAGTGTAAAATGGGTATTTTTTGTGAGAAAAAAGTCCATTTTACTACCCTGAAAAAATTTGGTGGTTCACATAACCCCTGCTCTTTATTTCTGCTCCCTTCACCCCTAAACAATCCCATACCGGACATTATTGGTTTTGGCATGGTTTGACTCGACCGGATGCTGACGTGGGAACAGTCAATGGTGGTTTTGACCTAATGGTGGACCTGCATGTGGCTTTGACCTCACCTACCTTCCCGTGCACAGCGCCCTCGCGTCTGACCCCGCCGACGACCCTACGCTGCGCCGCAGGTCGTCGCCGACGAGCCAAGCCAGACACCCCACCCCCACCGCCATTCTTGCTCCTCACTCTTCTATTCTACCTCGCCGCCTGGCTTATGCCGCGTGATGCGTGACGCCACGGGTCTCCTCCGAGCCGCCCGAGAGTGCTAGTTCGCCGCTAATTGTAGCCTGCGTAGCCACTGCCGTTCTTGCTCCTCGCTCTTCTATTCTACCTCGCCGCCTGGCTTATGCCGCGTAATGTGTGACGCCACAAGTCTCCTCCGAGCCGCCCGAGAGTGCTAGTTCGCCGTTGATTGTAGCC
>LR738709.1:23078727-23090117 GCA_902687465.1 Secale cereale
TCGGGTGTACTACACAGTGCTTTTCATGGTAATGGTTCTAGTAGATGTATGATCATTTTAATGTAGTATATCCCAATTTCACTATGAAAATATAGCTGCAACTTGTCTTTTTATTTGACTTTAAGTACTCATATTTATTTATTTTTAGGACAGTAAAACTGAGCCTAATTCGAGGCTTCTCACGCCCCCACTGATTTCTGCCATTGGATCCCGCATCTCATCCATCCCTGGCCGTCCAAGACATTGTTTTCTCTCTCATGGGCTAGTACTGGGCCGAATGTCCTAGGGCAACTATTCCCACGGCCTAATCGGAAGCCTCTTATTCACTTACAATAGTCAACGTCGGATGTGGAAGGAACGAACGTGATTCCCTCCGTGTCCTCGTAGCCCCACTCTCCCCTTCGCGCAACCACCCCCGACCCCTCCAGGCGAGCCGCCGTTGTCGTCGTCATCGCCTCATAGAGAGGGCGCCGCTCAGATCGCTCCCGTTCTATGCCGAGGCTTCAAATCTCTCATGAAGAAAGAGATCATGGCGATGGTGGCAGACGGCGTCACTTCCTCCATCATGTACAGTGTACAGGTCTGTGCCTCTATCCATCTCTCCTCTTTCTCTTATCCTCTATTTTCTAGCAGTGGCTTTACTCAATTTGGTCTTCGAGATGGTTGGAGAGCAAGATGAGAGGCTGAGCATGGTCATCGTTGTTTTGCAGGAAGACGTGTATCCAAGCATGTCGTCGCCGCCCCCACGCAGGAAGAGACGCTCTTAGAGGATGCCGAGGCCGAAGTTGACCACAACAGAAAGCTCGAGGAGGTCTACTCGGATGTGAAGGTGGACGACGCCGGGAGGATGCGTGGAAGGCAACGACGTGAGTTAGTTTCTCCAACGCCCCCTACCCCTCTCTATCCACGTGTGTGTTGACTGTTGTCCATAGGGTTCAGTGTCTCAACAATGATTCTAGCCTGTCAAACATTGTCGGCTTTGTGTTAAGTTTGGAGTAGAATCCTTCTGATCCATTCATTATCTCTATTGGGATCAGACCTCATTCAAAACAGTGAATCCTCCGAGAAGCCTGAGAAGCCATGACCGAAGCAACGCTACAACAGCACGAATGTGCTGCAACCGGTGGCCTGCAGAAGACTACCTAACTAATTGATGCGCCCAATACCAAGGTATAATCAGTTCAAATCTGTTTTTTATTTGGGTTCTGTTCCATGTTAAAAAAAATTGAAGCCAGTGCTACGTGGGGAACAAAAGGGACACGGAGAAAGCATCAAACACACACAAAAAATATATTTGTGTGTACTGTTGATTTAGACACATAATTTGCTTATGCTGATTGTAGTAGTTCATCCAGGTTAGTGTCAACACCTCAAGCATTTATGCATACCAGTTCCTTTTGCTTAAAGCCACTGTAAATATGGCTACTGGATCCAGGTATATGTTTATGAAGTCATATGGCGCGCTCATTGATAATTCACTTATAATGTTTATATTCTTTGTAACTTTGCCATGGAATGTCTATTGTTAGAAAGCACATACACACACATGCCCCCAACACAGCAACAAGCACACACATACAACACAACACAGATGCTCTGCTCCTGATTTGTCAATAGTATGCTTATGCTTTGCCACTCTGAAATTTTTGCACCACGGGCCACTTTGCATGTGCTTGCTCATGTAGTGACCTGATTGTTGTGTTGTCGTGTTCAACTAATGTCCAGATACAACAAGTTAGTATTGATTTGTACAAGAGCCAAGTAGGCTGCTCCTCGTCGACGGTCTGGTCCAGCGTCACTTAACCGTTGTGACCTGGCCGGTTTGGTTCAGCTTTGAGCTGCCCAATGCGGAGTGGGATGCCGATACGCTCGTGAACATCGAGACCGGATCAAGTACGATGGTGCACCATGGCGTTCGGCGGCCTATTTTGTTGTAGTGATACTACATATGGTCTCATCCAGCACTGAGTAATGTTTATTTAATCCTGATGATGATGTTGTAGCATAAAGTGGACACCATATTCGGTTTGTCTTGATGCTTTATCTCTGGTGGTTCTTGTCTGATGCACACTGTTCTTTCCAGGGCCGTTGACGAGGATGAGCGAGGTGGGCGACCGCACAGGCCCCCCAAAAATTAGGGGGCTTCAAATCATGTATATTTGTTCTTTGTCGCCATGGATCTGAGAATGGCCGAACTGCTCGTTTTCGTTGGAGAAGAGAGGACAGGAAGATGAGGGACCTGGGTCATGGGCCCTTTTGGCGAAGGGGGAAGTGCCTACTGCAAATTAAAAAAACACGATGACAAAGTTTGCAAAATTGAGCCAACAGGTGGAACCCAACAGATGATTATAGTCATATGCTTGTGACCTTGTAAGATTTATGTTGCTCACTTACATTGCTAAAAGTGCACTTCTATTTGCAGGTGCCAACGAAGAGGATTGACATACAAAATAGTAGTCCAAACTTGCAAAATACTCTTTTTCAGGGATCTAGTTCTAATAAGACTCCACTGGTATTTCTTCAAATGCGCTCATACAAGCTGAACAAGAAATTCTCAAATTTTTAAAGCAATGGTAAGTCAGAACCTTGCTTTCTCTTCATGTGCACCTGCATTATTTGATACGTATAGCCTTCATAATTAGCTACCTGCTTCTTCTCTTTCACCATGTGTTTTCGCTGCATCTTGTCACAACTTAGAAAAATCGAATATGTGCTAGCTAGGGACATGAACTTAACTGAAACTATAGACTGAGTCACAACTTAACCCAATAGCATATGCTTTTAGTACATGTACTTGTGCTTATGCTTTAGACATTTACACTTCTAAAACTACCCCGATCCCTCAGTTACATGCTTGTTGACATAGTATTACTCCAGTTAGTCTGGCAATAGTTATTTTTAACAATGAGGCTAGAATAATTGTATGGTGTATGTTATGTTGGACTCATTAACTAGAACTATTTTTTTTATTTCTTGATTGCAGGATCCAAAGATCTAGCTCGACCGGACTCTAGATCACGGATAATTTTATCTTGGCCCTTAATTAGGATGGTTAAATTACATTTGAGTATCATTTGATGGATATTTGCTATGAGAATTATGAATTTGATGAATATACATATTATACGTGTGGTTTTGAATATTGTAATTGAATGCCTGTATTTTTTTAATGGTTGCAATAGGCTATTACCACAACCCACTTTCGGTTGCCACATGTTAGCACCACGAAAAGAATAAATTGTCGCAATAGTTTCTCGCAACAAACATTTCACCCGTTGTGATACCTATTTATCACCACCAAAACTAGTATGTTGCCATTTCCTGTTACGACGACTGGAATATTTGTTGCCATAAGTTAATGCCACAAGTGTAGCGGTTAGTGGTATAATGCCAAATACCATGAAAAAAGGATTGTTGCCATAGTTTATTGCCACGATTGACTATTGCCACGGAAGAGCATGCGCCACAAAACGAGCGTCGTTGGCATAGGTTGTTGCCACAAATGTCTATCGCCACGAGTTATCAGTCGCCATGATTCGTTACATGTTGCATTAAAGCTATCTCCAAAAAAGAAAATTGTGGCATCAGGTGAGTGTTGCCACGGGAAAACATGTGGCAACTTCCCACATGGTTGTTGCAACAGCAGACTTTATTGCCACAATTATTTTTTTGTGGCAGTAACCTGTTACCATGTGTCCAGTCGCAACAGCTGCCAATGAATGTTGTTTCGTGGCAATAGGTACTTATCGTGACAAATCGGCATGTATTGCGACGGACGATTTTGTTGCAATAGACCCGGATCCACGTTTTCACTACAAGCACCATCCTCATTGTTTTGAAAGTCCTCGTCGGGTTAATTATCGTACGACGACCATGATTCATTGTTGCTGTTGTCACCGTATTTAGTACTTCGATCTTCATTCATACGACCAACACTATCGTTACCATACAACTCACTCGTCTGCAAGAGCACATCCGTAAATCATGTTTCTTCCTCCATTGAATAACCTCACTACCAACACTACAACATTTAAAATAAAAGATGATCTGTCAATTCAAAATCAAACTAGATGTACTACGGTCATGCCAATGAATAGTTCATAACATTAAAATGATTGCAAATAATTATCTACAACTACTAAAGTATTTTGCTGCGAACTAGATCGGTCACGGGAGTCGGCGGCAAACCCATCGAGGAAAGGCCACTGGGAAGAGCGGCCGCGGACGAAAGGCTGCATCTCCGACGGCGGCGATAACGACGAAGGCGGCGACCAAGGATTGAATCGCGTGAAGCTATTGGCAAGACGAGGCTCTGTGTGTTCGTGGGCCGGTGTTATACACGCACGGACAGCAAATCTGCCCCTCAAACACTAGCTTTTTTAGAGAACCATGTATTCATTCATAAAAGCATCTACAACCAGGCGCGTCAAAGCCGCCTTCGGGCAGGCCGCCGGTCACTGACCGGTCACTTAATTTTGTCCTACGCCTCAAACAGGCTGATTGGCACCCCTCATATCCAGCTCAAATATGGGACATATATGGGTCACGTTGGATTGGCCCGCAACGACCCCACTGCAGCCCCACAAATACATGACGATCGAGGAGCAAACCCTAGTCAAACTCAGTCCATACTCACCCGACCTCTCCACTTCTCCCCAAAATCCACTTCGTCTCCTCCCCACACCCGCCATGTCCGACAGTGAATCCGACCTATCGGAGGGGCTCAAGGCCGCCGTGCAATCCGATGGCTCATCGGCGCTCGACGAGGAGGAGCTAGCGCTCCACATTGCCCTCCGCCGGACGCTGCTGGAGCCAGGCAACATAAGGTTCACACTACTGGAATTTTCATATAAGCTTCCAGGCTCTTCGCCGAGAGCCAAAATGCAGGCTCTCGGCAAACACATGATATTGTCGGGAGAAGAACTCGGCAAAACGACATAACTCGGCAAATGCACTATTTGCCGAGAGCCAAGTAGTGCTGCACGGCAACGTTCTGCCACGTGGCACATCCGGCGACGGTTAACGGCACGACCACAGACCGACTTCTTTACCGAGAGTGGCCCTTGGAAAAATAACGGTACTACTAGGAAAAGGCCTATTAATGGCGCACCTAATTTGGCCATTAATGGCGCATTAGTGGTGCGCCATTACTAGCACGCCATTAGTATCTGGTATACTAATGGCGCACCGCAGATGCGCCATTAGTGTGCACAGTAGTGCGCCATTAGTATGCCTCCTAGGGGCCATGTGTACCCAGGTGCTTTGGCATACTAATGGCGCACTCAGGCAGGATGCGCCATTAGTAATGTCCGCATAGTAATGGCGCACTGGCTGATAATGCGCCATTAGTATGCTTTGGCACACTAATGGCGCACTGTGCTCTGATGCGCCATTAGTATGAATATTAGGTTTTTTTTAATATTATTTTTCTGTTTTTTTGCACAGATTACAAAATGTATAATTGCACAGAATATAGACAGCACACATCAACAACACATTCATCGAATACAATAGAAGATTAGTCTCTGAATACAATTCATCATATTAGTCTCCGAATACAATTCATCATATTAGTCTCCGAATTGAAAAGACCGAACAAAGATAGAACAATATATTACAAGTCTCGAGACCGCGAGTAGCGAGTTTGTCTTCACATTACAAGTCGATATCAATCATCTAAACTACCATCACATAGAAGAGAGCTGCGGTCGTCACGATGAGCATCATCACGATGAAACTCGTCTTCATCCAGTTCCTCCAACGCTCCCTCCCCTCTCCCGCTAGATAGCGGGCGTATCTAGATTCGGCCTCGGCCCTAGTGGTGTACCCTTTGTAACTGTTACCGTTGAATCGGTGAACCTGTCTCCGACACTCCTCCCAGTCGTCGTAGACTCCGGGAACCTTACCCTTGTACACGACATACGACGGCATCGCTATATATGCACTAGCCAAACGAAACGTTAGTACCAATTCACAGACAATTCATAAGCAATATATAAGTATGCAACAGAACGATCGAAAGAGAAAAGCAAGACATTAATAGCATCGATTACATCTAAGTTGAACGACTCTCGAAACCAAAGAGACATACTACAAGTTCATTAAAGTTTAATTACAACATGAGCCGATCGATGTTTCAGAACTAGACACAGCATCACTGCTTTCGACTCGACTCAATGCACCGGAGCGTGGATGAAGCCGCCGTCTATCGTGGGAGTCATGAAATCACGGGCGTTGTCAGCCTGCATTTGTAGCATTGTGTCGATGTCACTGTTCGACGGTTGATTTCTGAGGTAGAACTGCCCCGAGGTACGAAGGACATCTTGATGGATGATTTCCGCAAACTCCGACTGGATGCGAAAGAAATCTTGTCTGATGTCCGCGTCCTGGATTGCCGACACGCGCGCGGCCCAATCTTTGAGCTTACTCGGTAGCAGAAGTTGATGATGGTCCCGTACGATCGCCCGCATGTGATGGATGGCGTAGTAGGCACCCTTCTGACCGCCAGGCGGCTGCTTGACGCAGCAGAACGTCGTGTTGTGGGAGAACACGTGCTTGCCGTACTTACGAGTTGTCCTGGTGAAGGTGCCTCCAGATTTGGCGTAGCCGGGGAGAACATCATCAAGAACCTTCTTGACATTTGTGTAGTCTACAGCCGACTGACGGTCCGGGTCGAAATACGTGGCCATGGAATATTTGGGGCTTAGTAGGATGAGCGTGCACTGTGTGTCACTGCAGAAAACACGGAATGTTAAAAGAAGAACGATCGAAATCTAAGAATTCATATGTTACGGGGCGGTTGAGGCGGAGGACTTACTTGGGAAAGTAAGGCACGAGGAAGTTATCCTTATCTCGGTTTGCCAGAATGATGCCTTCGAGGTAAGAACTCGCGACTTGCCGGTCCCCAGCGCTGCCCAAGATCTTGGCACACATGTAGAAGGGGTCGACTATCACGATGTCCGGGGTCTTGTCGCGAATGATCCGCATCTCCATACTCAGCGAAAATAGCCGAACGAAGGTGTAGTGCAGCGGATGAAGGTTCAACATAGCGTGGATGTCATCAAACCGCAGGACGATCGTACCCCCGATGAAATTATCCACAAAGCCCTTGCCCTCCGGCACCTTGGCCGCGAAAACCGGGTATGCCACATCCTTCTCTCTGAGTCGCCGCTTCTCCAAAGAAAGAACACTGTCATGCAGACTCCGCATAGCACCGGTTGCAGCATCGAGCATATTTGTCGGTAGCATCGGCCTACCCGCCACATGCACCCTCCTCATTACATCCTCAGGTGAAGGTGGCCCGTCCTAAGCACGGATCGTACTCGGTGCCGGCTGGCTCGCACCCTTGTTAGTTTTTCTTTTGCGTGCCTTCTTCTTGATCTCATGAATTGGGACTGAGTTCTGCTCAGAGACCGCCTTCTTTAGTGTGTTGGGGCTGATCATATTTCGCACCTCGCCTATCTGAGGCTCGGTGAAGTCGGCAGCTGGAGGCGTCTCCTGAGAGCTGAACGGCAGACGACGCCTATTGCAACTTGGCTTCTCCGCGGTACCGGCTTGATCGCGCACGTCTTTTGTTGGGTTGGGTTCTTGAGAAGGAGCCCCCATGAAGTCGTCACCGTACCCATGATCAGCAAAGTACTGATCGACGTTGGCAAATGTATCGTCGTCGTTGTCGTTCTGATCCTGTGCCATATGCATGTTTGGATCCAGTGGCATAGGGATGTCCGGCACCGTTGCGGCGGACTTGCCATGGGGACGACTTGGCGCCGGGACGACTGGCGGTGTTGTCTTTGGTGTGGTTTCCCCCGCCCCCAAACGAATCTGGCTCTTCGGCCAAAGCAGGGGCCAGCTCAGGCAGGCGCTGAGGGTCATGACGTCATCATCGTCGGCCCCGACGGGTCGAATCGGAGGTAACACCTCGTCGCAGCCTGGCAGCACCCGAACCAGTTGTACCCTAAACAAGTTGGGTGGCATCTGGGTACCGTGGAACAAGGGCTGGCCCGGTTGAACGATTTTGCCCTTGGGGACATCGACCAACTCGTTGTTCACGAAGTGCAGGAGAGTGCACGGAACGTCGGCGGCGCCCTGCGAAAACATGTAGGGCGTCAGGGATGCCCAGTCAAAGGAAAGGAGATGAAGTCCTCGGCCGAGAGAGGCTTAATTAGTTATCGTGATGATGGCGTCGAGCTCGGCTAATGTCGAGGCACCGCCAACGGCGGGCGTGCAGTTGACGGAGGGGCCGCTTGCTGCAGAGGTGCCGGCCGGCGTACACACGGGTGCATTAAGCTCCCGTGCCGGCGTCGGAGACACCAATGCCGCCTCCGCCGGAGACACCAATGGCCCCGCCATCGCGTTCTGCGAGTTGCTGGGCGTGAAGCTGGGAATCGGGGGCGGCCCCTGTTGGCCGCCAGCAATCCACGCCTGCAACCCCTCGATCAAGCTAGGCACAATGGCGGTGATCGTCGCTCCGATCTGTTGTTGCACTTGCTCTTGGACAATCTCCGGAATCCGCTCCACCTGTGCCTTGAGTTCTTGAACCTCGCGCTCCTGGCTTTCCGAGCTGGTCTTTTTCTCCTTTCGCCCACCAGCGTTATAGTATGACGACCATTTTGTCGACAAGCCTTTGCCGGCCACACGACCAGCTGACGTCGGCTTCTCGAGCTTATCCTTGTTCTTCATTACATTCAACGCCCTATTTAGAGTCGTGTCCCAAGGGCCGCTCTTAGTCGACCCCGCGCTACTGCTTTCAGTCGCCTGCGGAAGGAATGTGAATCATTTAGAAATTTGGCTTCATTAATTAGAATGCAACCATATGGAGCTAATTACGCGGGGGTGTATTCCTTACCAGAACAGCCTCAAGCGCCCTGGTCTTCGGATCCGTGGTCAGCTCCTTTCTTTTCGGATCCTTCTTGTACCGGGCCCTGATAAAGTTCCTGGTCTGCTTGTCACCGTATTTATCGAAGAGGGGCGGTAGGCCTTGCTCAGCACGGTCCGCCTCCTCCTTGTCCCATATAGGCTCCGCCACTCTATAACCGCCGGGACCGAGTGTGTGTTCCCCTAAGTTGAGCTGCCGCATTTCTTTCCCCCACTGATTTGATTCGGAGTGTGCGGCGCTCGAGCAATTGATCTTGAAGTCGTTGTAGTCATCTTCGGTGATCGAAGCATGTTTCTCCTTGATCGTCTCATAACTCTCACCTTTCTCGATCATTCTCTTCACACTGGTTTTCCAAGTAGACAGGGCCTTGCTCATCTTCGTGAGGGCGGCATTGTTCACTTTATTCCCTTTGAGGCTTGTGTTATCAAATTTTGCGGGGAACTTGTATCGTTCGTGCAGCTTCGTGAAGAGGAGGTTGCGGTAATTCCCGTTGTCAGGATGCCTCAGGTTCTCGCTGTTGATCGAGACGGTGCTCCGGAGAATGCACCCGAGCTGAATCGAGTACCTCTTGACTATTCGTTCGGGCGCCGTTGGATTCCCGTCGGAGTCCACTTCAGTAACTTCCTCCTTGAGGGTGCGGAGCACGGTCGGGCGCCGGTCCTTCCGTTGCCTCTTTGGTTGGCTGCCATCTGTGCGTGCGCCGCCATCATCAGTGGTGGCATTCTCGGCGGCACCATCAGTGGTGGCATCAGTGGGGTCATCCTCCGCGGTACCATCAGTGGTATCAGGATCGGTGGGGAAGGCGGTGTCCTCATACAAGTGAGGTTGTTCCTCCATCTCTTGGGACAGCTCCCAGAATGCCTTCCCGCCCGAACCGCCGGCCTCATCGTTGTTGGCCATGTTTCGCTCTAAATAGGAACAAAGTTTGGTCAAAAAGTTGGTTATTGTCAAGGAACAAGATCATGGTCTCATCATTTAGGGTTTGTCGACACCGAGGCATCCTAAAAGCTAAGCTTTTATAATTGAGGGTTTTTCGACGCCGAGGCACCCTAAAAGCCTAAGCTTTCATCATTTCGGTTTTTATCGACACCGAGGCACCCTAAAAGCCAAGGTTTCATAATTTATGGTTTGTCGACACCGAGGCATCCTAAAAGCTAAGCTAGGAAGGAGAATTGTAAGTTGGGCCTAATCACTTGGCTCTATTGCCGCCTATGGTTTAATGCAGCTAGAATAAAGGGGCACTTGATCCTACCTAATTAACCACTAAGATACCCCGGCCCATGCATTAGTCACAAGTACCCTATATGTCCTATTTTTAGCAAAGTCATGCTAAAATTAACGGAAAATTTCAGCATGACCTTTGCTGAAAATAGGACATATGGAGTACCCGAATTTGCCGGAACGGAAGTTAATCAACATTCCAGCAAACTCAAGGGCCTCTCGGGGTACCTGCAAAACTATCACAATGTGATCACAAGTCTTTCTCAATGTGATCATCATCTTTACAAGTCTTTCTCAATGTGATCACAAGTAATTCAGAGGCATCACAAGTAATTCAGAGCATCACAAGGCATTAGTAGTTCAGTACATGAACAAGTTTTACCAAGCACATCAATATGTACTGTATTTCATTGTGGAGTGATATACAGTATGTTACAGCAAAGAAACTGCTTAATCCACATGCCTCAGCTTATCAACAGTCATTACTTGTCAAATACAGAAGAAGGAACAATTTATTTGTGACATAGTTACAAATGATGACAGAATAAAGCAACACCCTGTATCTATTAAAGAAAAACTGTAGACGCTTCCTTCAGTAAAAAAAAGGAACTATGATACTCTACATAAAAAAGCCATGGTTGAGCACCAGAGCAAAATCACCAACCCTAAATTGCAGTTTGTTCCTAGCCTTCAAGGTCCAGTTCAGAAATAAATCTAGGAGATCATTCAGATTCAGATTCAGTAGCATGTCTTCTCCTTATGGAAACCAAATTAATATCAGGTCAAGTTTGAGCATTTGATGACTGTATGGGACTTCTCTCACAGACTTATAAATGCTTTCCGTTGATTTTGCTAACTCAAGTACTAATAATTAACTCTCTTTTGTATATAGACTTAATTAACAGATGATAATAACCAAAGTAAGTATCAGGTTTGGCTTTGACCTTTTGATGTCTGATGACTCTCTTCTCACTGTTTTCATGTTTGTTTCTGACTTGCTTCCCTAGCAGGCAGGGGCTAAGATTGTTTTTAGCTAAAAACCTATAACGAATCGTAAACCTAACTTGTACTGATTCAGTCCACAGGAGGAGGATGCCATGGGTAGGAGGAGGATACCTTGGCGTGGTGTTGGCGACGGTGAGGGGCCCGTCGAGGCCGGGGCGTCGGGGGCGCGGGCGGAGGCGGCGTAGCTCCGGGCGTCCGGGGCGTCGGGGGTGCGGGCGGCGGCGGCGTAGCTCCGGGCGTCGAGGCCGGGGCGTCGGGGGCGAGGGCGTCGGCGGTGAGAGAGAGAGAG
>LR738709.1:23127219-23208982 GCA_902687465.1 Secale cereale
CCCGGTGGACCCCCGGACCCCTTTCGACACTCCCGGTACAATACCGATAATACGCGAAACTTTTCTGGCAACCAAAACAGGACTTCTCATATATAAATATTTACATCCAGACAATTACAGAACTCCTCGTGACGTCCGGGATCTCATCCGGGACTCCGAACAGCTTTCGGTTAACCACATACAATTCCCATTACTACTCTAGCGTCACCCGAACCTTAAGTGTGTAGACCCTATGGGTTCGGGAACCAGGAAGACATGACCGAGACACCTCTCCGGTCAACTGGATACACATATTGGTTCCCACATGTTCCACGATGATCTCATTGGATGAACCATGATGTCAAGGATTTATACAATCCGATATGTAGTTCCCTTTGTCCATCGGTATGTTACTTGCCCGAGATTCGATCGTCGGTATCTCCATACCTAGTTCAATCTCATTACCGGCAAGTCTCTTTACTTGTTCTGTAATACAAGATCCCGCAACTAACTCGTTAGTCACATTGCTTGCAAGCTTCTTGTGATGTTGTATTACCGAGAGGGTGCAGAGATACCTCTCCGTCATACGGAGTGACAAATCCCAGTCTTGATCCATGCCATCTCAACAAATACCTTCGGAGATACCTGTAGAGCACCTTTATAGTCACCCAGTTACGTTGTGATGTTTGGTACACACAAGGTACTCTTCTGGTGTCATGAGTTGCATGATCTCATGGTCATAGGAACATATACTTGACATGCAGAGAACGATAGCAATAAACTGTACCATCCCAAAAATCTTAATTTTGGAATGTTATAATAAATAGATAGATTTGATTGCTGTTTGATGTGCTGAGTGAAATTGAGTAAAATTTGAAACTTTTGAAAGTTAAATGAGAGGGAATAAAATGACTTCCCAAAACTTTCACTTTGCTTTTTGATCTCCGAGGGAATTCAATTTCTTTTCAACACAAAACCCTAGAGTGAAGATAATATGACCTCTTCCATTTATTATTAAATGATAAAGGGCTTTGAAAGGATTTTGAATTTCATCCTCGCAATATTTTTCAGTTCAGAGACTTTAAGCAACTCAATGATTTTCCCGAGAGAAGATAAAATGACTTCTTCAAATTATAGGAAATATGAGTTGGAAGTTTTTCTGAAATTTTCTCGAACTCAATTTCCAATATTGAGTTATTTGCTTTTTATTCAAATTATTTTTCTCCAAAAATATATTACATGGAAAATAGGGTAACATGATTCCCTACAACAGAAAATTGGAGAGAAATATATTTGAATTCCTTTTGGCATTTTAAAGTGATTTTATTTGGGTTTTAATTGCAACAGTAGGACCTTTTGATTTATTAGATTTTGTGGACATTTTATTTGACAGTAATAAAATGTTCATGTTGAAGGGCTTATTTTTCTGCAAATTTTGATATATAATATGCCTATAGGATATTTGTACTTATTTTGTTATTATTCATTTTCTAGGTCTGTTAAAAAAATGTTTAAAAAAAATATAGGATCTCCTCCGAACCTGGGCCGGCCCAGCATTGCCAGGCCACAGGCCCAGCTCGCCCCGACCCTTTCCTCCTCCCCCACGGCAAGTCGCCGCCGCCGCCGTGTCCCGCATGGACTCCTCGCCGCCGCCTCTCCCCTCGCCCCCTTCCCCAAGCAAAACCCGCCCCGCCAGCCTATATAAGACCGCTGCCGCCGCCCCTCTGTCCCCTCTGCCCTCGCATCGCCGCCGCCGCCGCAAATCCCGCCGCCGCCGCCGCTTTTGCTCGCCGCCGCCGCATCCGCTTAATGCTGCTGCCGCCGCCTCCGCCGCTGCCCTTGCTCACAGCCGCAGTCGCGCCACGCCCTCCGCCCTTCGCCCCGCTCGCCGCCCTGCCCCGTGACGCATCCCGCCGCCGCCTGCCCCACCTCGCCGGCCGGAGCTCACCGCCGGCCAGGTCTGAACCCGATCTGAGCCTGATCTGAGCCGATCCGTCGCCCGGTTATATTCGCCGAACCGGCGGTTTTCGCCGGAAAAAACATAGGTAAAAAAAACCGCTTCAGTTTTCTGTTTAAGATAGGTTTTCGCCAGGGACTTGTCTGTAATTATTATTTTTTACAGATTAGCCCCTGCACTTCAAACGGCCCTATCTTTTTACTCGTTGGTCCAAATCCAACGAAACCAACGCCCACGTCTTCGTTACGAAGCCCTCTTTCCAGTAATACAACTCAAACATGTTTTTGAAAAGTTTAAAATTTGAATTCAACTAATTTTAGATTCAAACTTCGTTTGATCATAACTTGAGTTTCGTAGCTCCGTTTGAGGTTGATTCTTTTGGCAAATCGAAGCTCTTGACCTAAACTTTCCGATAAGGCCAAATGCACATAATTTTGGTACTGTTGGAAATTGTTTTGTGTTTCGAGATTCATTCATTTGTTTTCAAAGTTTTCCAAAGTGTTTATTCGTTCTGTCCGATCTTTCTGAGTGATTGCTTATGTGTGATTGCTTATGTGTGGTTACCGGAGTGTGATGAGTAGATCTATCCAGAGTTTTGAGTGCGAATCATCTTCATCAACATTGCAGGCAAGTAACACTTTGATCATGCTTTCCAATTACCCAGTTTTCATTGCATTAGTCAAACCCTCACACATTGCATGAGTAGGATCAATTAACTTGTGGGATTGGGAAGTAGATTGAGGTAGTACCTATTACCTGCATTACATTCAAACCCTTGGGAGTTACTTCTATGTTTGCTGCTAGGACATGCTATGCTCGTAGACGTGGTTTGGGTTTGAGTGAAATCCATGACAGATGTGAGTTGTTAATTAATGGTTCAACTTAAGGTGGCAACTTTAATACACATCTGGGTGGATTGAGGCATCTGGGTATTCCAGGATTGCCTGTTTTTATTTTGGACCGCCACCCAGGCTCAAAGGGATCATGAGATTTTTCATGCTAGAAACTTCCGTGTGCAGCCACATGCCAATATGGGCTCTGGCATAGTTGAGTAAGATGTGGGAAACCTTTCCATGATGGGCTAGCAGATGTAGTTGGGTTTTGTAGGTGTACCGGCCTATCTATCTGGTTAAGGGGACCTCTTCGGAAAGATTGTGTCTCGGTCATCCGTTTCTCAAACACCATGCAGTGCGAGAAACTAAACGGAGGCGATCGAGTCTTGTGGGGAAAGTGCACAAACCTCTGCAGAGTGTACAAACTGATCATGATTAGCCGTGTCCCCGGTTATGGACATCTTGAGTATCTGGTATTTGGATTATCATGTGCATCTCAACATGTTACTTTAATTTAATTTTGTTGGGTTAATGATTACTTTTAATTGGGGTTGAGAGGATGTCTATCTTCTCAACGATGTTTCAACTACCATGATAGTTAATTAAAATCTATTCCTTTGAAGTAGGGAAAATTTGGCTTTACGCAAAAACTTAACCATAGAGCTTTCCACCAGCCATATTGCATATAGTATAGCTTTACTTTCATTGCATCTCTTGTGTTACCTTGCCAGCATATTCCATGTGCTGACCCGTTTTCGGGCTGCAACGTTTTATGTTGCAGGATTATCTTACGACGAGTAAGTGTTACATTAGGGTTACGATTTCTACACTCAACTTTGCCGTTGGTGTTGATGGGAATCCACAACCTTGTTTCTTCCGCTATGATCGATTGAGGTAATAGTATTTACGTTACTTAATACATGTGATTTACCTCTGTTATAAATCCTGTTTGTACTGTGTGTGTCAGCATACCGATCCAGGGATGACATAGAACACAGAGACTTCGGTCCATTCGGATCGTGGGCGCTACAAGATGGTATCAGAGCACATGTTGACTGTAGGACGTGGCCCTAGAAACTAGCCAGACCATAGTAAAAGTTTTCTCTAAAACTATCTTTTTCAAAAGATTCTTATCTCTCTTCTTTTCTAAGACTTTGTCAAATCTTCCCTTTGACCTTAAATAGTTAGATAATACCCTTTTCCATTGGGTCACTTCGGAGTAAAGAGGATTTCACCCTGCATTGGAAGTGTTGAAGCTACAACAATGGATACTCCGAATGTTTGAAGAGTTGACAACTTTGAAGAGATGATGACCTTTAGAAGACCAACCCCCTATTGTGTACTTACGTTAGATACGACGATTGTGAGCCGTCGTTTGTTTGATGTTTTTCTGACGGCCACAAACTAAAACCGTCTTTTCAAAACCATTGTTTGTATTGAGTGTATCTCTCTCCATCTCTCTAATCTCATCCCAAAACCCTTGGACCCAATAGAGGATGACTAAAGATAGGCTTGAAGTCTCTGGACCAATGACCCAACCGGAGGCAGAACTATGGATACAAAACATGGAGGATCACTTCAGGAAGAATTTAGTTGAAAGGAAGTATGAAGTTCAATACGTTCTTCAGTACTTTACAAATAGTGCTGCAACATGGTGGAAGATGCATCAAGCCATACAAGGATGTAATAGAGCAGAAAATTGGGAAGAATTCAAGAAGACTCTGTTAGGATCCCGTCTCATCTGAGAGCGTGGTGACAAGCCGAAGAAGAAACTTTGTGCCTGTAGGATTTGGGGAGAAATAGGACACACCCAGGAGGAGCACCAGGATGAATGCCCTAATTGTGAAGGAAGTCACCTAGCTGAAGAATGCCCAACTAGGCAGATTACTTGTTTCTTGTGTGAAGGAACTACCCACTACCCTGCTCAGTGTCACATTTACCCCATGGTGCAATGAACTGTCCAGCAGAAGAAAGAAGCAATGAAAGAAGTCCTCGAGGAAACCTTAATGGAATCCACGATGGAGGTAGATATTGACGACCCTGATGGAGAAGGACTAGACAAATATTACTCCTGTGCTTGCTACTCATGTGGAGAGAAAGGACATCTTTCACAGCAATGCACTAGGGAAAGTCAGGAGTATCTGGGAGACATCCTGACAGAAGAAGTGGAGTTTGATCCACAGAAGATAGAAGTATTGATAGGAACGAAGAAGTCAAGGAAGAGAAAGAGCATGTGTCCCCAGAACAACCCAATTTCTGCGGAAAAGGACCTGAGTGACATCACATGTTATCTGTGCAAGGATTTAGGTCATTATGCCATCAACTGCCCAACCAGGAAAGGAAGAACCCAGTGAACCAGGATAGTCACCATGAAGCCCTTAGATCTGTCTTATGACATTAGTTTACACTACAAGGAAGTAGAGCATTTTGCTAAGAGAAGTTTTAGACCGGAGGAAGATTGATCTGAGTAGTTGAGATTTTCATATTGGAATGAATCATGTAGATTAATAAGGAATACACCTTATTACAATGATGAATTGAGTATGGAAAGAACATTGTAATAGCTCGTGAAGCAATGGAAGTTGAAATATTGGAAGCTAAGAAGGAGATGTTATGAGTTGTTGGATGATTGTGAGTGCCCCTCTCGCTATTCTCACCCTGACTAAAACCTAGAACCCTTGGAGTAGTTGACCCCAAACCTTTCTCGGACAAACAACCACAAGGAAATACCTACATTGTCCTGAGTGCCCTTTTATCTTATACCTACAGATGAGCACCCTTTACGAGTCTTTTCTCAAAGGCCCGGAAACCATCATGACCCTGACTAGCGATCAGGATTATCCAAAGATCCTGAAGGACATGATGAAGCATATTCACCTGGAAGGAGATGCAGTTTACAAGGGTTATCCCTTCATGGAGAATGGAGTTGAACTTTGGTACGTGGAGGTACACCTCCATCATGTGAAAGGAGTTTGCCCAAATACTATGGGTCAATACTTTTTCATCTCCCGAGTACCGCGAACAACGTTCTTCGATTCTGTTCGTGAAGCTGATGGAGGCCATACGTCAGATTGGAGAAATACTCGAAGCAAGAATTCGTTTTACCCAGGGATGCCTGAGTATGATGCATGCAGAGATGGTGGAGATGAAGCACACGACCAATAGGATGAAGCAAAATACTGATGATTATTAGAATCACGTTGCACAATTCCGGTGGGACCGAAGCATCCATAGCTAGGACAAAGGAATAAAGATGGAAGGAATGTTGACCATACCCAATTATGTGGATGGCAACATTTGTAGTGAAGCACCTTCGTAATTGGAGTGTTGAATACTGGTTCAAGTAGTAATACCAGATTCGATATGAGGAGAATACGGATTATGGATGAACCAGTGCATTTTGTTTAGTTGAACCTTATTGAGTGAACCTTGGACCAATAGAAAGGAATGTGTTGCCCCAATTAGTGGAGTTTGCACAAATAAGTTGGAGTTATGGTTGATATGAAGCTTACCCCAAGGTTATGAAGAAAATAAGTACAATTGGAATTTTAAAGGGGGTAATGCTGGAGTATGGAAGTATAGTGACCCCAAGGATTGAGTTAAGGCTACACAATGTCTTGAAGTGGACCCACAAGCCGAGGACCTAAAGGAGGCTACGTAGTTATAAGGGGAACCACGAGACTTGTCAGTAGTAATATGTTTCTGCTGTGGTAAAGCAGTGCATTTTGTTGTTGATTGTACCAAGAAGAAGGAGTTTTGTGCTAAGTAGTGGAGTTGAAGCAAGAAAATGAAAGTGCAGTAGATCGTAGTAAGATGAGAATCAATACAGCTGGCATCGTGGTATTGATGTTGGATTTTATGAGCTGGTACCATATAAGTGATGAGTGGAGACATGATGCATGGAAGGAGATTCTGAAGAAACTAGTGTTATTCATTTTAAGTGTGGTAGAATCCAACACCGTTACCCGAATACGCTAGCTAGTGGTTAGTTACGTCTGACTTGGAGTGGATTGCCCAAGGATGAGTCTGAGTAATTACACCGTAGTTTTACCCAAGAGAAGTAAATGATTCTTGGATGGATTTAAGAAAACCAAGGAAGTTGGATGTTGGAAGAATGACCAATTGCAACCCAATGATGAGACCAAGTGTTGCTAGTGATGAGATGGGCCATAACCCACAGGCCCCAGGACCTGACAAGCAAGCACACTCTTGCTGAAGGAAAACCCCTGGTAGAAGTTACGACCTTTGTCAATAGACGATCCTATAGGTTGTTACCTTAAACCCGAGGGTTGTGAAACGCTAGATGTTTTGTTTGGCTTGCAGAATCAATGGATATATCCGAACTCAGTTCGTCGACAAAGATGAAATTCTGCAATGCTTGTGAGGATGACCGAGTGTTAGAATACGAGATTCACTAAACCATATACAAGGTAATGATTTGGGTGCGGGATGGATTGATCACCATACCGACTTACTCTTATTATTCGCCTCTGTTATACGGGATGGTAAATCTGAGTGACTTACCTATAGTAGAGAGACGACGATGTCAAAACTTTGTTTAAACCTTAGAATGGTATAGAAATTTTTCCCCTTGTACACGGCATGTTGTTACCAACCATAGGATATACGGTGAGGATGAAGCCCAGACCCGTTTTCTGCAGGGACCCAATAAACTGTCCGATGACCACCATGAGGTATCGATATTTATTTAGTATTGGCGCCAGACCTGTCAGCTAAGAGGAACCAGTCTCGAAAGAACCTTACTAAGATGAAAGGATACAAGGATTAATGACAACAATTTTGCCACTACCGAAAGAGCCCCAGAGAAGGAGTTACCCTGAAGATTTGAGAAGACCCACGCCGTCAACCCAAAGGATGGAGTACCTGAGTTTGATGGAACCGTATCCCTGTTCCTAAGTGTGGTAGCACACTAGGCCACACCAATCAGTGGATTTGTTAGGAGACCCTCAAACCCTAACCTATTTCTTGCTAGCCTCTCCGAATCTCGAGGACGAGATTCATTTTAAGTGTGGTAGGTTTGTAACATCCCAAAATTCTAAATTTTGGAATGTTATAATAAATAGATAGATTTGATTGCTGTTTGATGTGCTGAGTGAAATTGAGTGAAATTTGAAACTTTTGAAAGTTAAATGAGAGGGAATAAAATGACTTTCCCTAAACTTTCACTTTGCTTGTTGATCTCCGAGGGAATTCAATTTCTTTTCAACACAAAACCCTAGAGTGAAGATAATATGACCTCTTCCATTTATTAATAAATGATAAAGGGCTTTAAAAGGATTTAGAATTTCATCCTCGCAATATTTTTCAATTCAGAGACTTTAAGCAACTCAATGATTTTCCCGAGAGAAGATAAAATGACTTCTTCAAATTATAGGAAATATGAGTTGGAAGTTTTTCTGAAATTTTCTGGAACTCAATTTCCAATATTGAGTTATTTGGTTTTTATTCAAATTATTTTTCTCCAAAAATATATTACATGGAAAATAGGGTAACATGATTCCCTACAATAGAAAATTGGAGAGAAATATATTTGAATTCCTTTTGGCATTTTAAAGTGATTTTATTTGGGTTTTAATTGCAACAGTAGGACCTTTTGATTTATTAGATTTTGTGGACATTTTATTTGACAGTAATAAAATGTTCATGTTGAAGGGCTTATTTTTCTGCAAATTTCGATATATAATATGCCTATAGGATATTTGTACTTATTTTGTTATTATTCATTTTCTAGGTCTATTAAAAAAATGTTAAAAAAAATATAGGATCTCCTCCGAACCTGGGCCGGCCCAGCATTGCCAGGCCACAGGCCCAGCTCGCCCCGACCCTTTCCTCCGCCCCCACGGCAAGTCGCCGCCGCCGCCGTGTCCCGCATGGACTCCTCGCCACCGCCTCTCCCCTCGCCCCCTTCCCCAAGCAAAACCCGTCCCGCCAGCCTATATAAGTCCGCCGCCGCCGCCCCTCTCTCCCCGCTGCCCTCGCATCGCCGCCGCCGCCGCAAATCCCGCCGCTGCAACTACTTACTGCTGCTGCCGCCGCTGCCCTTGCTCACCGCCGCAGCCGCGCCACGCCCTCCACCCTTCGCCTCGCTCGTCGCCCTACCCCGTGACGCATCCCGCCGCCGTCTGCCCCGCCTCGCCGGCCGGAGCTCACCGCCGGCCGGGACTGAACCCGATCTGAGCCCGATCTGAGTCGATCCGTCTCCCGGTTATATTCGCCGAACCGGCGGTTTTCGCCGGAAAAACACATAGGTAAAAAAAACTGCTTCAGTTTTCTGTTTAAGATAGGTTTTGTTTTAGTTCGGTTTTTTTATTAGGTTAGATCTATACAGTGAACGTTCACTGGTTAGGCCCTAAAAGTGAGCGTTCGCCCAGTAGTCTTTTTCTTTTTCTTTTTTTTTTGGCCAGGGACTTGTCTGTAATTTGTTTTTTACAGATTAGCCACTGCACTTCAAACGGCCCTATCTTTTTACTCGTTGGTCCAAATCCAACGAAACCAATGCCCGCGTCTTCGTTACGAAGCCCTCTTTCCAGTAATACAACTCAAACAGGTTTTTGAAAAGTTTAAAATTTGAATTCAACTAATTTTAGATTCAAACTTCGTTTGATCACAACTTGAGTTTCGTAGCTCCGTTTGAGTTGATTCTTTTTGCAAATCGAAGCTCTTGACCTAAACTTTCCGATAAGGCCAAATTCACATAATTTTGGTACTGTTGGAAATTGTTTTGTGTTTCGAGATTCATTCGTTTGTTTTCAAAGTTTTCCGAAGTGTTTATTCGTTCTGTCCGATCTTTCTGAGTGATTGCTTATGTGTGGTTACTATTGCTTGCTTACGATAGATTGACCGGAGTGTGATGAGTAGATCTATCCAGAGTTTTGAGTGCGAATCATCTTCATCAACATTGCAGGCAAGTAACACTTTGATCATGCTTTCCAATTACCCAGTTTTCATTGCATTAGTCAAACCCGCACACATTGCATGAGTAGGATCAATTAACTTGTGGCATTGGGAAGTAGATTGAGGTAGTACCAATTACCTGCATTACATTCAAACCCTTGGGAGTTACTTCTACGTTTGCTGCTAGGACATGCTATGCTCGTAGACGTGGTTTGGGTTTGAGTGAAATCCATGACAGATGTGAGTTGTTAATTAATGGTTCAACTTAAGGTGGCAACTTTAATACACATCTGGGTGGATTGAGGCATCTGGGTATTCCAGGATTGCCTGTTTTTCTTTTGGACCGCCACCCAGGCTCAAAGGGATCATGAGATTTTTCATGCTAGAAACTTCCGTGTGCAGCCACATGCCAATATGGGCTCTGGCATAGTTGAGTAAGATGTGGGAAACCTTTCCATGATGGGCTAGCAGATGTAGTTGGGTTTTGTAGGTGTACCGGCCTATCTATCTGGTTAAGGGGACCTCTTCGGAAAGACTGTGTCTCAGTCATCCGTTTCTCAAATACCATGCAGTGCGAGAAACCAAACGGAGGCGATCGAGTCTTGTGGGGAAAGTGCACAAACCATTGCAGAGTGTACAAACTGATCATGATTAGCCGTGTCCCCGGTTATGGACATCTTGAGTATCTGGAACTTGGATTATCATGTGCATCTCAACATGTTACTTTAATTTAATTTTGTTGGGTTAATGATTACTTTTAATTGGGGTTGAGAGGATGTCTCTCTTCTCAACGATGTTTCAACTACCATGATAGTTAATTAAAATCTATTCCTTTGAAGTAGGGAAAAATTGGCTTTACGCAAAAACTTAACCATAGAGCTTTCCACCAGCCATATTGCATATAGTATAGCTTTACTTTCATTGCATCTCTTGTGTTACCTTGCCAGCATATTCCATGTGCTGACCCGTTTTCGGGCTGCAACATTTTATGTTGCAGGATTATCTTACGAAGAGTAAGTGTTACGTTAGGGTTACGATTTCTACACTCAAATTTGCCGTTGGTGTTGATGGGAATCCACAACCTTGTTGCTTCCGCTATGATCGATTGAGGTAATAGTATTTACGTTACTTAATACATGTGATTTACCTCTGCTATAAATCCTGTTTGTACTGTGTGTGTCAGCATACCGATCCAGGGATGACACAGAACACAGAGACTTCGGTCCATTCGCATCGTGGTCGCTACATAAACATGACACGATCATATGCTACGTTCATAGTTTGGGTCTCGTCCATCACATTCTCCTAATGATGTGATCCTGTTATAAAATGACAACTCATGTGTATGACCTGGAAAGCATGGCCATATTTGATCAACAAGCTAGTCTAGTAGAGGCTCACTAGGGACATGTTGTTTGTCCATGTATCCACACATGCATTTGAGTTTCCAATCAATACAATTATAGCATGGATAATAAACGATTATCATGAACAAGGAAATATAATATTAACCATTTTATTATTCCCTCTAGGGCATATTTCCAACACAATATGCCTGGGATCCCGCCTTTTGGCCTAGATACTTGCTGCGCAACATGGTTTCCAAACACCATTGTCAGTAAGAAGTTTGAACAACCATTTACTGAGTAGGGCCTCATTCTTGACTTGTAGGTCATGAATTACATGGCCACCTTGGTCTTTTGGCCCATGCTCCATTTGGCCAACCGATATCTTTTTTTCCCCATCTCCTTGCCAAAAAAATCTAGATATAAAATAGTCCAATCTTTGCAGGACCCCTTTTGGGAGTTGGAAGAAAGAAAGCATATAGAGAACCATATTTGTGAGGACGAAGTTAATCAAAACCAGCCGTCCGCCAGCTGAGAACAGCTTGCCTTTCCAACTGCTCAATCGCTTCTCTAGACGCCCCTCTACATGCTTCCACTCCGCAATGATGAGACGCCGATAGTGGATCGGTATTCCGAAATAATTTAATCGAGAATTGGCCATGTGTGCAACCAAAGAGGTCAGCGTAATCGGTAGCCACCTCAACAGCTTCTCCAAAGCAGAAAAGTTCACTTTTATGGAAGTTAATTTTGAGACCCGACATTTTCTCCAATGCTGAGAGCAAAAATTTCAGGATTCGAGCCTTGTCTAGGTCATGTTCCATAAAAATAATTGTCTCATCGGCATATTGCAGAATAGAGATGCCACCATCCACAAGATGTGGCACTACTCCTTCTATCTGGCTGTCCTGCTTAGCGCGCTCAATCAGAATAGCCAACATGTCAGCAACAATGTTAAATAACATTGTGGAAATGGAGTCACCCTGTCGTAGTATTTTTTTTGTCTGAAAGTAATGGCCTACATCATCATTGACTTTGATGGCCACACTACCTCCAGTTACAAAATTATGGATCCACTGACGCCATTTATCGGAGAAACCTTTCATTCTTAGGGCTTGTTGGAGGAAAGACCATTTGACCTTGTCATAGGCTTTTTCAAAGTCAATTTTGAATACTACTCCACTCATGTTTTCCAGTGCATCTCGTGAACGGTCTCATGCAAAATTACTATGCAATCGAGTATATTCCTTTCTTGCATGAACGCCGTTTGAGATGGCCGAACAACATGGCCAGCTACCGAGTTTAACCTATTTGTAGCCACTTTGGTGAAAATCTTGAAGCTAACATTAAGGAGGCATATGGTTCTGAACTATTGGATCCGTTCGACGTCCTTAATCTTTGGCAACAAGACAATCTCGCCAAAATTAAGTCTAAATAGGTCTTCTCCGTCGGCATGAAGACAATTGAACAAATCCAAAAGGTCAGTGTTGATGATATCCTAGAAATTCCGATAGAATTCTGCGGAGAAACCATCTGGGTCTGGAGCTTTGTTATGTTCCATTTGGAACGCCGCCGCTCTGACCTCCTCTTCTGAGAATGATGCCATTAGGATATCATTTTCTTCTGCCGTGACTTGTGGAATATCATCCGTTCGGGTCTCATCAAGGGTGAAGTTCCCTTCAACTGACGCTCCAAACATAGATTTGTAGTATTTGGTGATATACTTCTTCAGCTCCTCCTGTCCTTCGATCCGCCCCTCATCTTGTTGGAGACTGTAAATACATTTTTTCCTATGTCGCCCGTTGGCGATCAATTGGAAATATCTTGTATTACTATCACCCATCTAGATGAAGTCAACTTTGGATCTTTGGTAGTATTTGATCTCCTCTTCTCGCCAAAGGCGTGCAACCTTCTCATTAGATTGATTTTTCAGCTCAATTTCTTGTTGAGATAAGATGCGTGTCTCTGCAATTTTGTCGAGATCGTCAATAATGGTGGAGAGTCTTTATTTTTTTAATATATCCAGTTGATGTGTTTCGCCCATCCAAAGATGCATACCTCCTATTTCTGGTGAAAATATATGCGAGCATGGGGCAAAAGAGGAGCCTCGGCTCGAGACAATCCAGCTGGCATGATAAGAACTGCAATAACGTTAACATATACAAGCCGCTTCAGTTAGCATTTTTTTGTTATGGGAGCCGTTTTCTTTGTGACATACTATCAGATAGATGTAATGTTAAATGTTAAATACTGGTGTGGTAAAATGGCACTATGACAATATCGGTAGTGAACATACAGTATTATATGGTGTCTTACAAATTCCAAAGTTTGGAGAAATCACATCCACAATCGAGTATGCTGGCAATATGAATTTGTCACCATAAGGACATCTTCAATGCTAGACTCCTACAACGACGCTAATTGATAAAAAAGAATCTCATCAAATAAAAATGTATCAAAGCATTCCCAAAACTCGGGCGATAACTATAGGTCCTAATTTAACGGGAAAATTGATCGCTCCACAACAAAGATTTCTAGCACGTACAAAGGAAAAAAAAGGCTAAGCGCCCGTCACCATTCTTTACGTCGATGACTGCCTGGACGCCAGGATTAATCGGGCCAACAGCTAATTTGTTAGCATTTTTATCATGGGTTAATTATCCTTTCGCCCTCAATGATGTCCATGTGCTCAGTTGTGCCCTCAGATACGAATTGTCCTCAGTTTTGCCCCTAGTCCATGCACAACTACTACGACGAGGCCAAACGACCAGATTTGAGTCCATTCCGTCCGCCGGCGTTAGTGGTTGTGGGTCCGGAGCTTACACGTGGGACCGCGTGGACGTGGGTCAGGAGCTGACATGTGGGCCCGTGCAACGAAATCCCCAAATCATTCGTAGGATTCTAGCCGGCCAAATCGACGCCCACTCTGCCCATCCGCCGGCTGGCCGTCCTGTGCCGCGGCCGCCACCTGCGCCGCGGCCAGCACCTGCCCCGCCATCAGCTGCACGGCCTGCTCCGCAATCGTCCTGTGCCGACGCTCCACCTTCCTGTGACGCCCGCCACCTTCCTGCGACGCCACGGGTGGGGCGCCCGCCACCTGCTCGACTCGCGGCGTGGTCTCCTTCTGTGCGCCCGGACGGAGCGCTTAAAGGTGGGGGGCTGCTGGAGCTGTTTGAACTAGGAGGAAGAACCCCAGGGCGAAATGGCAAGCGGCGGCGACCCTGGAGTATTTGGCGAGGCAGGCATCGGGCCGGAGATTAGCCGCATCCACGACTGGGTTCCCGAGGAGTAAGTCACGCCTCCTGTTTAGATTGAGCTTAGTTGTGCATTTGAACAGTCGATTCGAGTAGGTTTGCCCAATTAGTGTGCTGGTTGCGTATCTGTTTTTCGTCTGTTAGGATGGAGTTGCAGTTTGCTTTCTTGGTGCACATTAGAAGGGACCGGTACATGTTCGGTGCAAAGGATAATAAGAAATACCAAGGAGGTTTCGATTATCGGTTGCCAATGGCTAGTAATTAGAGTTTCAGACAATTTGGGGAGGTAATTGGTAGCCAATATCCTCGGGGTTTGCGTGATGAAGTAGTATACAAATACTATGATGGGGAAAAGAAATGTGTGACAGTTAGTAATGATGAAGAGCTGGCTACCATGCATGTTTGCTAGGCATAAAGAGAAAGATAATTTTCATGTGAGGCTGCAAATTGATGTGCTTGATCAACCATTTGGACCTAGGATGATGGGTGCAACATCTCGGGGAGAACCAAGTCGTAATAATGGCATCTGTAGTCAGAACAGTTCAGTTGGTGCACGGCGACGTGGTGGCTCGACAAGTGTGGGCAACGGCAGTAGAGTCCCCCTTGAAGTGGAGCCTGATGACTACAATTCTAGGGTTGATGAAGAGAAGCTATATTCTGATGTTATTCAGAATTTACGACGGGCACCTCGGTATGAAAACCAAGATGAGGCTCACAATGCAGTCCGTGTGGATGATGACGCGGTGAGTGAGGACGAAGACCTTGCAGCTGTTGAATGGGACCCTTTGAACCCTCATATGAAAGAAGGTACTGTTTTTGCATCCATGACTGAGTGTAGAAATGCACTTGTGACCAAGGTTGTCAGAATCACGATTTTGAATAGGATCGGACCTTCGATTGTAGGATCACAAATCGTAGAATCTTCACTATCAGGATCGTAGAAACGTAGATTCTAAGAACTAAAATCGTAGAATCATAGGGGCTAGTTTGGATCGTAAAATCGTAGAATCGTATGATAGAATCGCGATTCTAACAACCTTGCTTGTGACATACTGCATCAAGGTAGAACGTACTTTCAAAGTTGACAAGAGCGATCAAGTACGTTATAGAGTGCACTGTCCGACTGAGGGTTGTCCATGGAGGCTGCTCGCATCTAAAATGCGAAATAGCACTAATGTTCAGGTCAAAGTGAACCCTTTTAAGCACACATGCCAGGAATCAACCCTTAGGAATGATACAATCAGTAGAGCCAAGTCAAGATGGGTGGAAGAAGAAGTAAAGAACTGGGTGAAAGAAAACCCGCAAGTGGGTCCAAAGGAATTGTAGAAGAATATAAAAAATAAATTCAAGATAGATTTACCATACATGAGGTTGTTCAATGGTAAACAACATGCTATCAATTCTATTTATGGTAACTGGCAGGAAAGTTTTCAATTGTTGTATTCATTCAAAGGTGAAGTGGAGAGGACCAACCCAGGTAGTATTGTAGATATTGATCACCACACCATGGAGTACACATTCAGGGGAGTGACAAAGACCAAGGAATGCTTTAGGAGGGTTTTTGTCTGCTTTGAGGCTTGTTGCCGGATTTTTTTTGCACGCTGAAGGCCTTATGTGATTGATGCCACTTTTCTCACAGGGAGGTTTAAAGGACAGTTAGTAGCAGCTTGTGCAGTTGATGCACATGATACGTCCATTTTGCATCATGTTTATATGTTGATATTTATTGCATTATGGGCCGTTTTTACACGTTATGTCACGATACTTATGCCTTTTCTCTCTTATTTTAGAAGGTTTACATGAAGAGGGAGAATACCGGCAGCTGGAATTCTGGGCTGGAAAGGAAGCAAACTCTGGAAACCTATTCTGCACAACTCAAGAAGCTCCGAAACTCCACAGGACACCGTTTCAGAAAATATAAAAAATATCTGGCGAAAGAAGATCACCAGGGGGGCCACCACCTGTCCACGAGGGTGGTGGGCGCGCCCCCTGCCTCGTGGGCCCCCCGATGCCCATCTTCTCCTATATGAGGTGTTTTGACCTAGAAAAAATCAGAAGGAGGCTTTCGGGACCAGACGCCACCGTCTCGAGGCAGAACCTTGGCAGAAACCAATCTAGGGCTCCCGCAGAGCTGTTCTGGCGGGGATACTTCCCTCCGGGAGGGGGAAATCGTCACCCCCGTCATCACCAACAACTCTCCCATCTTGGGGAGGGCTATCTTCATCAACATCTTCACCAGCACCATCTCCTCTCAAACCCTAGTTCATCTCTTGTATCCAATCTTTGTACCCAAACCTCAGATTGGTACCTGTGGGTTGCTAGTAGTGTTGATTACTCCTTGTAGGTGATGCTAGTTGGTTTATTTGGTGGAAGATCATATGTTCAGATCCATTATGCATATTAATACCCCTCTGATCATGAACAATATTATGTCTTGTGAGTAGTTACTTTTGTTCCTGAGGACATGGGAGAAGTCTTGCTATCAGTAGTCATGTGAATTTGGTATTCGTTTGACATTTTGATGAGATGTATGTTGTCTCTCCTCTAGTGGTGTCATGTGAACGTCGACTACATGACACTTCACCATTATTTGGGCCTCGAGGAAGGCATTGGGAAGTAATAAGTAGATGATGGGTTGCTAGAGTGACAGAAGCTTAAAACCTAGTTTATGCGTTGCTTCGTAAGGGGCTGATTTGAATCCACTTGTTTCATCCTATGGTTAGGTTTACCTTAATACTTCTTTTGTAGTTGCGGACGCTTGCATTAGAGGTTAATCATAAGTGGGAGGCTTGTCCAAGTAAGGACAGCACCCAAGCACCGGTCCACCCACATACCAAATTATCAAGGTACCGAACGCGAATCAGATGATCGTGATGAAAACTAGCTTGACGATAATTCCCATGTGTCCTCGGGAGCACTTTCCTTTATATAAGAGTTTGTCCAGGCTTGTCCTTTGCTACAAAAGGGATTGGGCCACCTTGATGCACCTTATTTACTTTTACCTTTTGTCACTTGCTACCAATTACCTTATCACAAAACTATCTGTTACCTATAATTTCAGTGCTTGTAGACAATACCTTACTGAAAACTGCCTATCATTTCCTTCTGCTCCTCGTTGGGTTCGACACTCTTACTTATCAAAAGGACTACGATAGATCCCCTATACTTGTGGGTCATCAAGACTCTTTTCTGGCGCCGTTGCCGGGGAGTGAAGCGCCTTTGGTAAGTGCAATTTGTTAAGGAAAAAATTATATAGTGTGCTGAAATTTATTATCACTTGTTACTATGGCTCATAATCTTTTGATGGGCTTGTTTGGGGTATCTTCACCCCGACCAGAAGAGAAAAGAGTTTCTCCTCAACCTGCTGCACCTACCGAAAATGTTTGCTTCGAAATTCTTTCAGGTATGATAGAGAAACTGCTTGATAATGCTTTTACAGGAGACGGAACACTGCATCCTGATTTACACCTAATCTATGTGGATGAAGTTTGTGGATTATTTAAGCTTGCAGGTATGCCCGAGGATGTTATCAAGAAGAAGGTCTTCCCTTTATCTTTGAAGGGAGATGCATTGACATGGTTTAGGCTATGTGATGATACTGGATCATGGAACTATAATCGTCTGAAGTTGGAATTCATCAGAAGTTATACCCTATGCACCAGGTTCATCGTGATCGTAATTATATATATAATTTTTTGCCTCGCGAAGGAGAAAGCATCGCTCAAGCTTGGGAGAGGCTTAAGTCAATGTTATATTCAGGCCCCAATCATGACCTCTCAAGAGAAATGATCATTCAAAAATTTGCTCGGCTTTCTCTTAATAATCGCTCCATGCTCGATACTTCTTGTTTTGGTTCTTTTATGATGAAGACTATTGAACTCAAATGGGATTTATTGGAAAGAATTAAACGCAACTCTGAAGATTGGGATCTCGACGAAGGTAAGGAGTCAGGTATGACCCCTAAGTTTGATTGTGTTAAGGCTTCTATGGATACCGATGTTTTGCGTGAGTTTAGCACTAAATATGGACTTGACTCTGAGATAGTAGCTTCTTTCTATGAATCATTTGCTACTCATGTTGATCTTCCCAAGGAGAAGTGGTTTAAATACCTTCCTCCCATTGAAGTAAAAGTAGTTGAACCTGTTAAAGTTGAAGAAAAGACCATCACTTATAATGTTGATCCTATTGTTCCTACTGTTTATATTGATAAACCACCTTTCCCTGTTAGGATAAAGGATCTTGCTAAAGCTTCAACTGTAGTTCGTAAGAGTAATACTAGAACACCTACACCCTCTGAGCAAATTAAAGTTGAACCTAGTGTTGCTATGGTTAAATATCTCTTGGTAGAAGATTTAGATGGACATGTTATTTACCTCCAAGAGGAATCTTCTAGAATAGCCAAACCCGTTGCTAGGAATAAACATAGACCTATTGTAGGCCTGCATGTTATCTCTGTTAAAATAGGAGATCATTGCTATCATGGTTTATCTGATGTGGGTGCTAGTGCGAGTGTAATACCTATATCCTTATATGATGAAATTATGCACGATATTGCACCCGTTAAGCTAGAAGGTATAGATGTTACCATTAAGCTTGCTAATAGAGACACTATCTCACCAATTGGGATTGTTAGAGATGTTGAAGTCTTGTGTGGGAAAGTTAAATACCCTGCTGATTTTCTTGTTCTTGGTTCCCCACAAGATGACTTTTGTCCCATTATATTTGGTAGACCCTTCTTGAATACTGTTAATGCTAAGATAGACTGCGTGAAAGATATTGTTACTATTGGTCTAGGGGATATGTCTCATGATTTTAACTTTGCTAAATTCCGTAGACAACCCTTTGATAAAGAATTACCTAGTAATGATTAAATTATTGGTCTTACTTCTATTGCTGTGCCTCCTAATGATCCGTTAGAACAATATTTGCTAGACCATGAAAATGATATGCATATGAATGAAAGAAGGGAAATAGATGAAATATTCTTTAATGAGGGACCCGTATTGAGAAACAACTTGCCTGTTGAAATCCTAGGGGATCCTCCTGCACCCAAGGGTGATCTCGTGTCTGAACTTAAACCTCTACCTGATAATCTAAAGTATGTTTATCTTGACGAAAAGAAGATATATCCTCTTATTATTAGTGCTAACCTTTCAGAGCAGGAACAAGAAAAATTATTGCAAACTCTGAAGAAGAACCGTGCTGCTATTGGATATACTTTGGATGATCTTAAGGGCATTAGTCCCACCTTATGCCAACACAAGATAAAATTGGAAGAAAACGCAAAACCAATTATTGATCATCAACGATGGTTAAATCATAAGATGAAAGAAGTGGTAAGGAAGGAAATACTAAAGCTTCTAGAGGCAGGTATTATCTATCCAATTGCTGATAGCCAGTGGGTAAGTCTTGTCCATTGTGTCCCTAAGAAGGGAGGTATGACTGTTGTTCCTAATGATAAAGATGAATTGATCTCACAAAGAATAGTTACAGGTTATAGGGTGGTAATTGATTTCCCTAAATTAAATAAGCTACTAAGAAATATCATTACCCCTTGCCTTTATTGATCAAATGCTAGAAAGGTTATCCAAACACACTCACCTTTGCTTTCTAGATGGTTATTCTGGGTTCTATCAAATACCTGTGTCAAAAGGGGATCAAGAAAAGACCACTTTTACTTGTCCTTTCGGTACCTTTGCTTATAGACGTATGCCTTTTTGTTTATGTAATGCACCTGCTACCTTTCAAAGATGCATGATGGCTATATTCTCTGATTTTTGTGATAATATTGTTGAGGTTTTCATGGATGACTTCTCCGTTTACGGAACTTCTTTTGATGATTGCTTAAGCAACTTTGATCGAGTTTTGCAGAGATGTGAAGACACTAATCTTGTCTTGAATTGGGAGAGGTGCCACTTTATGGTTAATGAAGGCATTGTCTTGGGACATAAAATTTCTGAAAGAGGTATTGAAGTTGACAAAGCCAAAGTTGATGCTATTGAAAAGATGTCGTGCCCCAAGGATATCAAAGGTATACGAAGTTTCCTTGGTCATGCCGGGTTTTATAGGAGGTTCATAAAGGACTTCTCCAAAATCTCCAGGCCTCTGACTAATCTCTTACAAAAATATATTCCTTTTGTCTTTGGTGATGATTGTCTAGAAGCATTTGAAGTACTTAAGAAAGCAATAATCTCTGCACCTATTGTCCAGCCTCATGAATGGAATTTACCTTTTGAGATTATATGCAATGCTAGTGACTATGCTGTAGGTGCTGTTCTAGGACAAAGAGTTGATAAGAAATTGAATGTTATCCAATATGCTAGTAAAACTCTAGACAATGCCCTGAGAAATTATGCTACTACTGAGAAAGAATTTTTAGCAGTTGTATTTGCTTGTGATAAGTTTAGACCTTATATTGTTGATTCTAAAGTAACTATTCACACTGATCATGCTGCTATCAAATACCTTATGGAAAAGAAAGATGCTAAACCTAGACTTATTAGATGGGTTCTCTTGCTGCAAGAGTTTGACTTGCATATTATTCATAGAAAGGGAGCTGAGAACCCCATTGTAGATAACTTGTCTAGGTTAGAGAATATATTTGATGACCCACAACCTATTGATGATAGCTTTCCTGACGAACAATTAGCTGTCATAAATGCTTCTCGTACTGCTCCATGGTATGCTGATTATGCTAATTATATTGTTGCTAAGTTTATACCTCCTAGCTTCACATACCAGCAAAAGAAAAAGTTCTTCTATGATTTGAGACATTACTTCTGGGATGACCCACATCTTTATAAAGAAGGAGTAGATGGTATTATTAGACGTTGTGTACCTAAGCATGAACAGGAACAGATCCTACGCAAGTGCCACTCCGAAGCTTATGGAGGACACCATGCTGGAGATAGAACTGCACATAAGGTATTGCAATCCGTTTTTATAGGCCTACTCTCTTCAAGGATGCCCGTAAGTTTGTCTTATCTTGTGGTGAATGTCAAAGAATTGGTAATATTAGTAGACGTCAAGAAATTCCTATGAATTATTAACTTGTTATTGAACCATTTGATGTTTGGGGCTTTGATTATATGGGACCGTTTCCTGCCTCTAATGGGTACACACATATTCTAGTTGTTGTTGATTACGTTACTAAGTGGGTAGAAGTTATTCCAACTAGTAGTGTTGATCATAACACCTCTATTAAGATGCTTAAAAAAGTTATTTTTCTGAGGTTTGGAGTCCCTAGATACCTAATGACTGATGGTGGTTCACACTTTATTCATGGTGCTTTCCGTAAAATGCTTGCAAAGTATAATGTTAATCATAGAATTGCATCCCCTTATCACCCTCAGACTAGTGGTCAAGTAGAACTAAGTAATAGAGAGTTGAAATTAATTTTGCAGAAGACAGTTAATAGGTCTAGAAAAGAATTGGTCCCAGAAACTTGATGATGCATTATGGGCCTATAGAACTGCATACAAAAATCCTATGGGTATGTCTCCATATAAGATGGTTTATGGAAAAGCTTGTCACATACCTCTTGAGCTAGAACATAAGGCATATGGGCTATTAAAGAGCTCAATTATGATTTGAAACTTGCCGGTGAGAAGAGGTTATTTGACATTAGCTCTCTTGATGAATGGAGAACCCAGGTCTATGAGAATGCCAAGCTGTTTAAAGAAAAAGTTAAAAGATGGCATGACAAAAGGATACAAAAGCATGAGTTTAACGTAGGTGATTATGTCTTGTTATACAATTCTCGTTTAAGATTTTTTGCAGGAAAACTTCTCTCTAAGTGGGAAGGACCCTACGTTATCAAGGAGGTCTATCGTTCCAGTGCCATAAAAATCAACAACTTCGAAGGCACAAATCTGAAGGTGGTGAACGGTCAAAGAATCAAACATTATATCTCAGGTAACCTTATCAATGTTGAAACTAATGTTATTGAAACCGTAACCCCAGAGGAATACATAAGGGACACTTTCCAGAACGATCCAGACTCCGAAAAGGAAGAGGTACGTGATACGGTAAGTAAACTGACTCCAAAAAAGTTCTAAAGGCAATTTTTCTCCCTTTTGGAATATTTAGAAAAATAGAAAAATAAGTGGTAGTCCGGAAGAGACACGAGCCGTCCACGAGGGTGGAGGGCGCGCCCCCCTGCCTCGTGGACAGCTCGTGTGCCTCCCAGACTGCGATTTCTTGTATGTTACTCCTTTTGGTCGATAAAAATTCATTATATATATACTCCCGATGGTTTTGACCTCTGTATCACGCAAAAATCCTCTGTTCTTGTTTCGAGCTGTTTTCTGCTAGGGTTTACGAAGCCAGGCACCATGTCGTCCCCTTCCTCCAACAATGAAGGCAATGATGCTTGTCTGATGAAGATAGATCTGAAGAGGGAAGGACCCGAGGAGACCAACAAGGAGAAGAGGATCAAGAAGGAGGTGGAAGATCAGGCTCCGGCAAAAGGAGAAGAAGACACCCATCAACCTCTTCCCAACCTCTTTACTTCAACTGAGATTGAAGCTTTCAAGATGATTGAGTTAGCTCAAATTCAAAACAAGTATCTCACAAGTGAAAATATTTTGTTGAAGGAGTATATAGTTGCACTCAAAGGTATTGTCCGCAAGCTGGAGGATCTCCTATGCTCGATATATGATGATCCGGCGTCACTACTTTCAACTCCATCATCACCATCGCCGAAGAAGGAGACATAATCATATGGGTATGGGCACTTCCCTTGGCAACTGCCAAGCTTGGGAGAGTGACCCCGGTATCATATCACCATCACTCCTATCTTTACGTTTTTTCTTAGTTCGATCCTTTTGGTAGTATATTGATCTAGTAGAATAAAGTTAGCATGATCTAGTTGTGAGCTTTTGCTTTATGATCTTTATCCTTTGTAATCGAGTCCGTGAGCTTTATAATAAAGATGAGTGTTGAGTCAAGGGCTTGATTTCCTCACCTTGGTCATGATAAAAAGAAAGAAAACATAAAGAGTATCCAAGAGATCATATTCATCTTATGGGAAGTAATGACTTCACATATAAAGAGTATGATGAATAAAAGTTGTTGGGAGTTGACAAACATAGTTTTGGTCATCGTTGCAATTAATAGGAAGTAATAAAGAAAGAGAGGCTTCACATACAAATATACTATCTTGGACATCTTTTATGATTGTGATCACTCATTAAAATATGACATGCCAAAGAGTTGATGTTGGACAAGGAAGACAACATAATGGGTTATGTCTTCTTATATCTGAAATAAAGTATATAGTCATGGATCATCCAACATGTTGAGCTTGCCTTTCCCCCTCATGCTAGCCAAAACTCCTTGCACCAAGTAGAGATACTACTTATGCTTCCTTATATCCTTAAACCCAGTTTTGCCATGAGAGTCCACCATACCTACCTATGGATTGAGTAAGATCCTTCCAAGTAAGTTGTCATGTTGCAAACTCGCTAAAATATGTATGATTTATTAGTGTGGAGGAAATAAGCTGTATACGATCTTGTGATATGGAAGTAATAAAAGCGACGGACTGCATAATAAAGGTCCTTATCTCAAGTGGCAATATAAAGTCACGTTCTTCTGCGCTAAGACTTTGTGCATCCAACCATAAAAACACATGACAACCTCTGCTTCCCTCTGCGAAGGGCCTATGTATTATTCTTGCCTACAAGAGTCAAGGTGAAATTCACCTTTCCTTTTTACATTTTATCCTTTGGCAAGCACACTGTGTTGGAAAGATTCTGACATATATACCCACTTGGATGTAAGTGTTCATGGTCTATTACTGTTGACATTACCCCTGAGGTAAAAGGTTCGGAGGCGTCACCATAAGCCTCTATCTTTCTCTATGTCCGATTAAAACTCCATAACCATAAAGTATTGCGTGAGTGTGAGCAATTGTGAAAGACTATATGATAGTTGAGTATGTAGGCTTGCTGAAAAGCTCTTCTATTGACTCTTTCCGAAGTTATGATAAATTGCAATTGCTTCAATGACCGAGATCATAGTTTGTTGGTTTTCAATGAAGTTTTGATTCATGCTCGATATGGTGAATGGATTGTTACTTTAGCATAAGAATCTTATGACAATATATATATATATATATATATATATATATATATATATATATATATATATATATATATATATATATATATATATATATGTTGCTGTTATGAGAATGATCATGATGCCCTCATGTCCGTATTTTATTTTTATCGACACCTCTATCTCTAAACATGTGGACATATTTTTCGTTATCGGCTTTCGCTTGAGGACAAGCGAGGTCTAAGCTTGGGGGAGTTAATACGTCCATTTTGCATCATGCTTATATGTTGATATTTATTGCATTATGGGCTGTTATTACATGTTATGTCACAATACTTATGCCTTTTCTCTCTTATTTTATAAGGTTTACAAGAAGATGGAGAATATCGGCAGCTCTGGAAAAGAAGCAAACTCTGGAAACCTATTCTGCATACCTCAAAAAGCTCCGAAACTCCACAGGACATCGTTTCAGAAAATACAAAAAATATCTGGCGAAAGAAGATCACCAGGGGGCCACCACCTGTCCACGAGGGTGAGGGCGCGCCCCCCCTCTCTAGGCGCGCCCCCTGCCTCGTGGACTCCTCGATGGCCCCCCGATGCCCATCTTCTCCTATATGAGGTGTTTTGACCTGGAAAAAATTAGAAGGAGGCTTTCGGGACCAGACGCCACCGCCTCGAGGCGGAACCTTGGCGAAAACCAATCTAGGGCTCCGACAGAGCTGTTCTGTCGGGGATACTTCCCTCTGGGAGGGGGAAATCGTCACGGCCGTCATCACCAATAACTCTCCCATCTTCATCAACATCTTCACCATCACCATCTCCTCTCAAACCCTAGTTCATCTATTGTATCCAATCTTTGTACCCAAACCTCAGATTGATACCAGTGGGGTGCTAGTAGTGTTGAATACTCCTTGTAGTTAATGCTAGTTGGTTTATTTGGTGGAAGATCATATGTTCATATACATTATGCATATTAATACCCCTCTGATCATGAACAATATTATGTCTTGTGAGTAGTTACTTTTGTTCCTGAGGACATGGGAGAAGTCTTGCTATCAGTAGTCATGTGAATTTGGTATTCGTTTGATATTTTGATGAGATGTATGTTGTCTCTCCTCTAGTGGTGTCATGTGAACGTCGACTACATGACACTTCACCATTATTTGGGCCTAGAGGAAGGCATTGGGAAGTAATAAGTAGATGATGGGTTGCTAGAGTGATAGAAGCTTAAACCCTAGTTTATGCGTTGCTTCGTAAGGGGCTGATTTGGATCCACTTGTTTCATGCTATGGTTAGGTTTACCTTAATACTTCTTTTGTAGTTGCGGACGCTTGCATTAGAGGTTAATCATAAGTGGGAGGCTTGTCCAAGTAAGGATAACACCCAAGCACCGGTCCACCCACATACCAAATTATCAAAGTACCGAACGCGAATCAGATGATCGTGATGAAAACTAGCTTGACGATAATTCCCATGTGTCCTCGGGAGCGCTTTCCTTTATATAAGAGTTTGTCCAGGCTTGTCCTTTGCTACAAAATGGATTGGGCCACCTTGCTGCACCTTATTTACTTTTACCTTTTGTCACTTGCTACCAATTACCTTATCACAAAACTATCTGTTACCTATAATTTCAGTGCTTGCAGACAATACCTTACTGAAAACTGCCTATCATTTCCTTCTGCTCCTTGTTGGGTTCGACACATATCGAAAGGACTACGATAGATCCCCTACACTTGTGGGTCATCATCACACAGTTTTCTATTTCCAGTTGCCTACGGTATGCTGGAGGCAGAGTCTGAGGAGAGCTGGACTTGGTTTTTGCATAATCTGCGCCTGGGTATTGCACATGCCAATGGGTTGGTCATTCATACAGATGCCTGCAAAGGTTTAGAAGTTGCCGTGGATAATGTGTTCCCTGGAGTAGAGCATAGGGAATGTGTTTGTCACCTTGCTGCAAATTTCATGAAGAAATTCAAAGGAAAGGTGTATACCGGAAATTTATAGCCAACATCTTGGACTTGCAGTGTGAAGAAGCACAACTACCACTTGAGGCATTTATACATGAATCCCAAAGTGAAAGAATACTTGGAAAAACACCACTCCAAGTTATGGGCCAGAAGCCAATTCAATGAACTGAGCAAAGTTGACTATGTGCACAATAATCTAGTAGAGTCTTTCAACTCAACGATTCGGAAACTAAAGGGTCATTATGTGGTGGATTTGCTTGACAGGATAAGGATAGAATACATGCAGAAATTTCATTATCGTGCAGGAATAGCCGAGGCAAAATTCATGGGCCACATTATCATCCCAGCCATGATGAATGAACTGAAGCAGAAAACAACAGGCTTGGAAATGAACATGACTCTTTTCTCGGGTACCACAGCAGAGATATCATATTTGGATAAAGAGAAGAGGGAATGGAGATATCCAGTGGATTTAGAAGCTAGAACTTGCAGTTGTAGGCAATGGTAGATAACTGCTTTGACATGCATTCATGCCCTATTTTTCACCACTTGTCTCCCAGGTCCAGCAGGGAACATACAATAGTATGTGCATGATTACTACTTTGTTGCAAGGTTCAAAGCCACATATGCTTATGCCATTCCTGCTATGGAGGGAAAACAATGATGGGACATGGTGGACCCTGGATTCAAGCTTTGCGCTCCAGTTGGACTTGGAGCGAGGAAGCGTAAGTGCACAAGATGTGGTGGGTCTGGTCATTTCGGTAAATATTGTGATAACACAGTCGATCCAGCGTTCGGAGAGAGTTTCGATGAAGGCTTCGATGAAAGTGTTGGTCAGCAGCCGGTTGCCTCAACTGATGATGAAAATGATGGTCAACAGCCGGTTGCATCAGATGAGGATTTTGACGTAGATCCAAATGATGATGGTCAACAGCCGGTTGCATCAGATGAGGATTTTGACGTAGATCCAAATGATGATGGTCAACAGCCGCATGATTTTGACGATGATCCAAAATATCCTCCAAATAATGATTCAAGTGAGGCTCCAAATGGTGATCCAAGTGAGGCTCCAAATGGTGACCAACCTTGGTTGTTGTGAGTTCTGCTAGGTATGTAAATCTTGCAAGGGTCAAATACTACTATACATTTATCACTTGACATGATCTCATTACCCTTTATGTTTTGCACAACTCTATGGTAGGTTTGAAGAAGACGCGCAAGGTACCAACAACCAAGAGGAGAAGAGAAGAAGCAATGAGCACAAGCTGCACGAGGAGCAAAGTGATGGAAAGAAGCTCAAGGAACAGATAGTAGCCCCAACGTTATTTATGAATAATTATGAAACATTATGAAAAATGTTGTATTTCTGTTGGATGATGTTGGACATATGTTAGAACTATGTTTGAATGATGTTGGACCTATGTTAGCCCCAACGCTATGTTTGAACTATGACGGCCTCATTTCTAAGCAACATTTTTTTGACCTTGTCTAAATGAGCCAAATAACTTTCCTACACTACACATATATATATTCTATATACACAGACTAACTTTGTTTTGCTCATTTGAATTCTGGTTTTTCCTTTTTTTTAATTTTTTTGATTTTTATTTTGTTCATTTGCATTCTGGTCAAACCTAACTTTGACCAAGATTTAAACAAGTCTAAAACATCAAAATGAAAAAATAAGCCTGGATCCTTCTTAGTCAATCCAAAATGAAGTTGTGGTGAGATTTTTGAAATTTTCATGAAAACTATGCAAAAAAGAGGGGTCCAAAGGTAGGGTAAACGGCCTCATTTCTAAGCAAGGTTTTTTTCGACCTTGTCTAAATCAGCCAAATAACTTTCCTACACATATATTCTATATATACACATTATGTGCGCTGGTTTTTCCATTTTTTGATTTTTTTAAATTGTTTTGCTCATTTGAATTCTGGTCAAACTTAACTTTGACCAAGATTTAAACAAGTCTAAAACATCAAAATGAAAAACTAAGCCTAGATCCTTCTTAGTCACTCCAAAATGAAGCTGTGGTGAGTTTTTTTGTATTTTTCATGTTCATTTCCTCAAAACACTTCTCTTCACTTCATACATGAGAGTTTGAGATACTCGAGATATCACATAAGACACATGAACTTATCTTTTAAATGTATGTAAACCTTGTTTATCAACTTAAATCGTTAGTATATGACATAAGAAGACTATGTGCGCAGGTTTTTCATTTGTCTGATTTTTATTTAATTTATTATGCTCATTTGAAATCTGGTCAAACATATCTTTGACTGCTCCAAACCCCTCCCAAACCCGGCAAACCCTAGCGCCGAACAAGGACCGTCCATCTAACCCTAGTGGTGATCAAGGGCCATCGATCTAACCCAAGGAATCTGCGGGGAGGAGTGGGGCAATCCACGAGATGCAATCTGATTGGCTGGGAGATTGTTTTTTCTATAAGCAAGTACAGGGCGTGCTGGATGGATCATTGGGCCATCTCGTTTTCTAGGCCTGAGACCGCAGTTAATAGCCCGTCTCAGCCTTTCCAGGCCTGCATGCATGGGAAGGGCGGCGACGTGGTCTGCAAAGCGCGTGAGGCGGACGTGCATGCATGCATGCATGCAAGCGAGGCGAGCGAGGCGCGCTAGGATAGTGAGGCGAGCGTGGTGAGCTAGGTAGGCATGCACGTATTGATTCAGAGTTAGTCCATTACGGTAGTGGTTCAGATTACGGGAGAGAGTCAAATGCACGGACCCGGCCAAAGAGCTTCGCTATGAAGTGATTCACATGCACGCACGCGCCCCATGCATCGTTTTCGTGCAAAAATATAAGGGTCCAAAACGTAATAGATACACACATGCGTCCGGATTCATACAAGCACCATTCTCATCCTTTCTCTCTTCCTCTCCCACCCACAGGCCTATAAATAGGGTGCCTCTCTTCCTCTCCCACCCACAAGCCAGATCCGATCCATTCTCTCCAACTTCAAACACCCAAGCGACCGAGCCCTCTCCAAGCGACCAGGTGAAGATGTAGTTCAACAGGCCGACCTTCAACCATCCGCCTGTCGTGCCGGAGCTGCGCTACACACCGGGTGTGCTCGTGGAGAGGGAGATCTGTGTGTGGGCGACTTCTAGGTGGAGGGGTTCCGTCGAACTCACCCGCGCCTTCCTTAGAGCTGGCTATGCTCACCACCCACGGGGCTTGCCTAGGATGTTCACCCTTAACGAGGTTCGTGACCGCGGCGACATCCTCCTACTGCTCATGATCACCTTCACCAACCCGTTTGACACGTGCGAGCTCCTCGGCCAAGTCTTTTGGTGCGGCTGCGAGGCCATCTTCTTCACGGTGTACAACATCTACACCAACTACGATAGCATCTTCCCCACTCGAGGACAGATGCCCTCCCTTCCCTACGAGGAGGAGGAGGAGGTGTGAAGTTAAAGACGGGGTTGAAGGGGAGCGACCAAGGTGGAAGAAGGAGGTGAAGATGACGATGTTCAAGATCATCATGTTTTAGTTTTATCATTTTTATTTTGTTGCTTTTCTATATCATTTCTTCCCTAAACCAAGTCATGAAGTTCGAGAACTTGAGGCTTTTATTAATGAAAAATGAAAATCGGAGGGGGTGAGAAGCCCTCTCTTTCATTAAAAAAACCAAATCATCAACTAACATGCAAATTTATTCCCTTTAAATCCTAAACCAAGTGCCACTCTAACCCTAAACCAAGTGCAACTCTAACCAAAATCATGTGGCGGTGCAAACATACGTTTCTAACCCTCCAAAATTTCAGTGCAAAACAAAGGAAAACCATTCTCACGCGTGTGCAAACATTCACGGTCTCACTATGCATACCTTCCTTCCCTACCCATGTCAAAGTCTTTCCATCTGTCCTAGCGGTTACCAGCGTAGCCCTAAACACCACAAACCAACGTGGTCCTAGGTTTGAGTCCCCAGCCGCACCAATTTTTTGTGCATTTTCCACCCTTCATTTTTTAGACAAATTATTTTTTTCTCAATGTAATGCCCTTAAAAATGTTCATTTATTTTGGCACCGGGTGTAAACCTCTACCAGAGCTGAGGCACATTTTCCATGACAATTTGGTATTTGATTTAAATCACGGTGTATTTGAATTGGAGTAATTAAATTGCTATTAAATATTTAACAGCTACAAAAAAAATTCTAAACTTAATTGTTTGGCTCTGGAATAATTCAATTAGCTTCCACAAAAAGTTTCAGCATTATGATTTACTACCTAAATTAAATCAGAACAGAAAACAGAAAAACACGCAAGAGAACCCCCGAATGGGCCTAATCGGATCTAGTTGGCCCATTAGTCTAGCATGCACTTAGCTCTACGCTCTGTATTTGTCCATAGAGGAAAGGCAGAGCAGAGAGCTGCATTTCATTGATCAAAAGTTTCTGAATTCCTCATTTCTTCTCCCTTCTTTCAACATATTTAAATGCTGGTCACTTCTTTTTTTTTTTAACATTTAAACAACTTTGACCAACATTTAAACTAGGTCAATTTCTCATACAATTTCAAGCTTACCAATTCCTCCATAATTCATGCCTTTCCATACATTTTCAACATTACAACAAGTGCGATTATCATACCTACAAATGCCCAAAAGTAATTGCAAATGGGTATTGGTATTTCTGCTTGATCTTCAAGCTTCCTAACCTTCTTCTTCAACATCCTAAGCTCAACAGCTAGCTCTCTGTCAGTGTGTGCTTCGCCCTCCATCTCTTCTTCTGGAGCTCGTGCTGCGGCCACTGCCGTTCGGGGCAGCATGCACAACCATTCTTCATGCTATTCTTGTAGTTCATTCATCAGCGTCTTGGCCAAAGCATCGACCCAAAGAAAGAAGCATGTCACCTGCATGTACACAAAACAGATCAACCAATTGCTCAAAGATCCCGACCACCAAAATGGTGCAATTACCTCGATTCTTACCCCATTCTCGCTGCACACGTAGAACGGACGATTCTGGTTCCTCGGTGTGTGAGAAACCCTCCGATTAATGCCCGCCCGTCATCGCGGCCAGACGAAGATAGTAATGTCCACACGCGCCCGGTTCTGCATCGCGAGGTGGCGCGGGAGCTTGAGGAAGATATGGAGCTTGGAGCCGAAGGGGATCTCAACGCCGCCGCGCCCTCCACAGCTAGCTTCCCACGGCTTTGCTCTCTCTCTCTCTCGCCGTGGTCACCGCCGTGCTCTCCGTCGCCGTGGTCACCGTCTCTGTCGCCTGCTTATATAGCACACCCGCAATGACTCTTTGCTCAACGGCTCTCTGCTAGGTCCCACAAGCCACACGTGCAACGGTCTGAATAGCATTGGCCCTCTCTACCACCTGGTCCCACCTGTAAGGGACGAGTCAAACGGTTGACCTAACGGAGACGGCAGAGTTCACGGAACGAGTCGGTGCGCACGGTCTAGGGGCAAAATTGAGCACAATTCGCATCTGAGGGTAAAACTAAGTACATGGACACCACTGAGGGCAGAAGGATAATTAACCCTTTTATCATAGCGCCCAACGCCGGAGATGCCCTAATACCGGTAGTCAACAAAGGAACTGGGATGATTTTAAGCTCCTTTTTAGGGGAAAATGATTTTAAGCTCCATAACCAGCAACGCGTAGATGGATCATACCAGATCTTTGGACAATAATTTTCTCACCACCTCCACGCAGTACAGCTGCAACACCAACCTAGGATTCTCCAAGTGGATCACGAGTATAACCACTTCTATTACTGTTAGACGAGTATAACCGCTTCTATTGCTCTTAGCAGCTCTGCAAGTTCGGGAGCACACACCAGGGTGAATCTAGCGCACCTAGTGGTCATAAAACTCCCATCATCTCGCCTACTAATCAGTCCACCCCCACCCCCCTCCTGATCCCTCACTCAGGCCACCATTTGCATTTGCATTTGCAACCTCTTCAGGATTGCAACCTCTTCAAGATTTTCCTTTGGTTCACCATGGACGACTGCATTCCTTGCTTCCTAGATTTCATAAATCATTTTCAAGTAGATACATAAATTATTTCATTCCAGGGGAGAGACTGCATCCAATAGCCAATTCTTCAATTATCTGCCTTCCCTGTTCTTGTCCTTTAGTTTCAGCCACTCAAAAATTATTGATCTCTTCTAGGTCCCGCCCGCGCTTCCATCACGCATGCATAGCCCTAGAAATAAGGTACAAAATTTTCAGTCCTAAAGTAGTATGGCCAATGGGTGGCCAACACCAAACTTAATCTTCCTGCACTGAAGCTCATTCCACACAACCAGACATTTTTGGTACCAATATCCAGGCATGAATCTTAGTTTTTCCAGGAACTTTGGCACGCCATAGCTTACCCCATCTACTAAAATTAGTAGTTGAAGCAGGAGTGCTGCTTCGCTTAACATAATTTACTGTCATGTCGTGGGATTTCTTTATGTGATAAGCATACCTGACAGAAAAATACCATTTGCCGTCCAACTCCATGCTAGGCAGTCATCTCCCTCATATTCTCTGATCTTAATCTTTAGAATATCCTTTGCATCCACCTCCTGGAAGATCTCCCTAACTAATTCTTCGTTCCACATTTTTGTTCCTGGGATTAGGAATCCAGAAACCATCGAAATACCACTATCTTCCCACATTTATCTTTGCTTGATTCCTCCCAAACTTTTTGTATACTCTTTTCAATCCAAATCATTGCCTCATGCCAAAATTCAACTCAATTTGCCTAGTAAATATTTTTCAGCTAATTTCCGAAGTTTCTGAGCAGAGAGGAACTTTGTGAAGGAGGTACTGTGAAAAAGGGTTTCCCCCCGCTTTCTGAAGGAGGTACTAGCTAGGCATATTCAAATGAGTTGAAATTTTTTCACAACCTCCATATGATAATATCATAGCTCTACACCAAATTTGAGCTCATGTAATCCATCCATGTGAGCTCATCATCACATCTTTTCTTCTGGTCAGATTTTCAGTTTGTGAAGCAACCATATTTTATATTGCTTCATTATTTTTGAAAATTTACCAGGGCCTTCTCTTATGCATATAAATCATCTCTACCAAATTTCGGCACATTTCATTCGACCATTTTCCCTCAGGAATTTTTCTAAGATTCTGTCCAGAGAGGACCACTGTGATGGTAGTACCAGTTTGGTGTACCCAATTGGTATGAACTTTTTACAGTGTATTTATACGTCCAAATAACTATCCTCCTCCAAATTTCAGCCCAATCCAACACTCCTAGTGAGTGCTAGTTCATGATTTATTTTCTAGACCAGATTTGGCAGTTGCAAAGCAACTATATTAAATCTTGGTCCAAATGCCTCCAAACTTCATAGGATTCTTGTCCTTCCTACCCTAAACATCTGAGACATCTTGTTCTATCCTTTCTCCATCTGTGTTGATCACAGTCTCATGCAACAGTTTGCAGCAACAAACTTCAGATGGTCTCTCCTATCAATCCTTGGCTTATTTTTGTTGTACCTTAACCTCAGAACTAACCCATAGTGGATGAACTACTCGGGAGACAACCTATTGAACGCCAGAGTGCACAATGTGCACAAGTCCCCGCGGTGACCATCGTCCTGGTATGTAGTGGCCGCGCTCTGGGTGATTGAACTCGTCGGCCTCTATGTTTCCAGCAATGTCCGTGCGTCCCTGAGTGCCGACCTGACTCCCCCTTTTCTCCCGCCGCTCTCCAGCCACGGCTTCCCTCCTGTAGCTCGCTCGTCGGAGCTCGTCGCCTCGCGCCCACGGGCGAACAGTGGTCGTTCGGCTCTGTTCGTGCCTTGACCTCTTCCTCCCCGTGACATTGGCTCCTTGCTCTGCTCCCTGACCTCCTCGGCTCTCTCCCGTCGCCGTCCATGGCTCACGAGGCCCCTGTTCACGCCAGAGCTCCGGCGGGACTCGCTCGGCGGTAACTGATCACGGGCGTCGATGCCCCGCTATATATAGACACTCCGAGCCCATCCCGAGCTCACCAGCGGCCTCCTCGCTCTCGCACACCCTCCCCAACCTCTCCATCCCTCTCCATGGCCGTCGGTGATCCTTGCCTAAATTGGAGCTCCATGCTCCCTCCCTCTTCCTTCTACGACCACCAGAGGAAACCCCACTACTCACTGCAAGTGCCAGGCCTATTCAATCTCTACTTTACATATACTTTACTATAGCAAACCTTGGCAATAAGCCACGGACATTTCTGAAAAAATAACGTGTAGTTAGCATAAGTACAATTAACAATCCCTGGTTGTTATTGGTGTGATACGGGAGCAGGTGAGGTTGATACTAGAGCACGGGCACGGGAAACATCGCCTCCGCCCATCCGTTGCGGCCGGCGAGCCACCTGGGACACGCCGCCTGCAGGCTTCTCTGTCAGCTAAAAGCAGTGGTACGTTTATCTCCCACCTCTAATCTTTTTTATCCATCGATTGCGCGCGCGTCGCAGCAGCTGTTTTCAGACCAGGCGTACTTCCTTAATTAAATGCAAATCAGCATGGTTTCCTTTTTAGCAACTACATAAACATCTCCACCCCGTTGAAATCAGGGGGGCGGAGAGATTATGGAAAGGCAAGCTTGGCCCCACTGGTGGAATTCACGATTGGGAGGAAAGCTATGATAGGATACGCACACATGCACGGGCCCCACATCCGACAGGGACAGATTTTGTCTTTGCGCTTTGCCGCGCGCGATCGCATAAAAGAAGAAGCTTAATTGATAGATGCAGCCCACGGGGGCTTTTCCGCACGACCGAGGAATCAAACCACCAAACACTTGAAGTCAAGTCTTGTCCACAAGCACTAGGCAAGTGCAAAACATACAGAGAGTACGATGAGATGGTGGCCTGTGCATGGGATGCAAATAAAGTCTTAATACAAATTCTTTATGTGATTATATGATGCAAATAATGATTATAATATACTCAACTATAAATAACTATTGAATACATACAACCTGGTGAAGTGTGCCGAGCAGGGGGGGATATGTCCCCTGTCCATGTAGATTTTTGGTTCTGCAAATCAATTTTGTTGCAATTTATTTAAATATGTAGATACATTAGACCGCGAAAAAGCTATGGAAGGATACCCACACATGCACGGCCCCACATCCGACAGGGATAGATTTTGTCTTAGCGCTTTGCCGCGCGCGACCGCGAAAAAAAAGAAGCTTTATTGATAGGTGCAGCCCACAGGTGCTTTGCCGCATGACCGAGAAATCAAACCACCAAACACTTGAAGTCAAGTCTTGTCCACAAGCACTAAGCGAGCGCAAAACATGCAGAGAGTACGATGAGATGGTGGCCTGTGCATGGGGTGCAAATAAAGTTTTAATACAAAATCTTTATGTGATTATATGATGCAAATAATGATTATAATGTACTAAAGTATAAATAACTATTGAATACATACAACCTGGTGAAGTGTGCCGAGGAGGGGAGGGGGGCATATGTCCCCTGTCCATGTAGATTTTTTGTTTTGCAAATCAATTTTGTTGTAATTTATTTAAATATGTAGATATATTGGACCATTATTTAAGATGGGCCCTAAGCCGCCACACCTTTTGCCATGTCCTAGGCCGGCTCTGCACCAAGAATCTTGAGCTGGGGTCTGGGGGATTGCCGGCAAAACCATTGTCGCATGTGACAGTGCACTGCAAGGCATGCAACAATGCCAACAATGAGATTCACGCAAACCAGCTTCCTGCTTCATGAGGGGCCACAGATGTGACCCATCATAATATAATGTGCTTTACTTTCTCGGTCGTGCGGCAAAGCACCTATGCTACGGAACTGCAGCTATCAGTCACCCGTCATAATATAATGTGTTGCACTTTCTCGGTCGTGCGGCAAAGCACCCATGCTACGGAACTTCATCTATCAGTCAATTATTATTATCTATCGGCCCATCGTGAAGCTGGAAGCTGGTTTGCGCGAATCTCACTGGTGGCATTGTTGCACGCGTTGCATTACACTATCACAGGCGACAATGGTTGTGCCGGCAATCCCCTAGGCCACAGCTCAAGATTCTTGGTGTAGTCTTTCCAACCTAGCACAGAGGCTTCTCAATGGAGACATGATGTAGGGTCCGATGACCGGCTCATGGACCTGCTAAATCAGAACTTTGTAGAGTGACGGCCCACTAAGGCCCCGTTTGGAATGGATGTTTGAACAAAATATCTACTTCCTCCGTTCCAAAATAAAAGACTCAATTTTGTACTAACTTTGTACTATTTTGGAAAGGGAGGAGTAGTACGTAGCATGATCAAACCAAAATGAGGGCTGTACAACTCAGGGCACAATACATAAACCTATAAAGTAAACCTAGTACTAGGTAGCATCATCAAACCTAATAGAAACCTTTATATGAACAGGCCAGAATGCATAAACCTAGAATGCATAAACCAAGTACGTAGCATCATCAACATTAGTTTTGGCCAAGCGAAATCTGATCCCATGGGCTCTCGAACCGCTCCCGCGTCAGGTGAGCGCTGCCTCCCGCGGCTCTTCGATCTTCTCCCTCCGGCCAGCCCTGCAACGACCGAGACCAGATCCGGAATCCTCTCAGCGCGCTCCATCTTCTCCCTGCAAAGCTCTGCTCAAGGCCATGGCTGGCCGCTCTGGGCCTGCGCCTGTGTCGACGACAGCTTCGGCGGCTGTCCCTCCATCCGTGCCGAGGGCCGTCTCTGCACCATCCCGCTCCGTGGAGCTTCGACATCCTGCTTGGAGGTTCAGGAGGGAGAATGGAGGCGTGATGTCTTCATCACTGTCGCATGGCCCGAGATGCTACAAGCAATATCATCTTGCTTGTAACTAGTTTTGAGCTCTTTCACTTCCTTGATGCGAAACTTCAGATCATCAATTTGGTTGGTGATTCCATGTCGAGCTTCAAGCGTCTATAGACGGTGAGTGATACGTCTCCGTCGTATCTATAATTTTTGATTGTTTCATGCCAATATTATACATTCTTGATAAAAAAAAATCATCCCAAATATCTATATCTTTTATGAATTCTTCATTCTTGGACACTTGGGAGATCACATCCTTGATAATTTTCTTTGTATTTGGCTTTTGGGAGACTGACACAAAAGCATGACAATAAAAACGCCCTTGAATCTTGTGATAGACCTCATTTGCTAAGGTTGTCTTGCCCAATCCACCGAACCCAACAATAGACAATATTTTGCGGTGATGTTTGTTTTCTTCTTGCACCATCCATTTGGCGAGATCATCCCTGGGACCATCAATGCCAACAAGGTGTGCCTCCTCCGCAAAGAGAGCGGCCAACCGGGGATCCACTGTCGCATGGCTCGAGATGCTACAAGCAATATTATCTAGCTTGTAACTAGTTTTTAGCTCTTTCACTTCCTTGAAGCGAAACTTCAGATCATTGATTTGGTTGGCGATTCCATGTCGAGCTCCAAGCGTCTTTAGACGGTGAGCCATCTCGCGGAAGAACTCCTTGAAGCCAGCAGCATGCCCACCTTTGCCGAGGTGGTGAATGAACTTGTCAAAGCAATCTTCTGTGTCGTAGGCCAACTCCCTCACCAGTGATATCCATTCCTTCACTTGGTCATCAGGATCTTGTAGCTTTGTGTACTTCTTGAGCGCACCATGCATGCAGGTAAGCTCAGATTGGAGCGACCGGATCTCGCGGCGGACCCCTTTCAGGCGTCCGCACTCGTCGGCAAGCAAGGCAGTGAGCTTCACCAGGAGCGGGCCCAACGCTCCCTGTGAAGCGGTCACCACAGGCTCCATCAACCCTGCTGTGCTTCTGTCTTGTTTGGTTCTGGCCAGAACCTAGAGCTTGATCGGTTGCAGCCCTACTCCTGGAGAAGATTTGTCCTGCAGCAGCACCACCACCACCATCGATAAGAGTAAAGCATCAAACAGCTGCAGCACAGTTCAAGCAGCAGCGGCAGAAAGCAAGCAAACTTCACAAAGTATCAACAGCCTCACCACCACCGCCACCACGATGCCTGGCCTAATCAGCACGCTTATCGCTCCACTGCCATAAGCTCGACGCAGTCATTGTGGTATATCGGAAGGGACGGTGCATTTAACGAGATGTGCGAGCAAGCTAGCGAGCAGAGCCGCTGCCGTAGTAGAGACTGACTGAGGCGGGAGTGGGAGGAGGCTATTCTGCAATTGGGTGAGTGCCTTTCCTTTTCGAGGAACCCGATGCTTTGTTCCTTGCCTTCCAAGTGGGTGTGGGTGACCGTTCTTTTTCCAGAAATTGGATGCTCTTTCTTTGGCTCAGCATAATAAATCTTGCTTTGTCAGCCACTTGTACCTGCCAGCAAGCAAATCTTATCATTCGATATGCTAGACAAATAATTGAGAAGGGTACTGATTCAATGTGAGAAATACTATTAGTTAGAGCATCTCCAACGGTCGCACAAAAAATTCGCGCCCAATAAATTTTATAGCGTGCCACTGTAGCACTTTTAGTGCGCCGGGACCAACATTGCTTTAGCAGACGCCCAAAAACGCGCGCCCAAAAAAGCACGTAGTGCAAATTGTGAAGCGCGCTCAATCCGGACAACAAAATATGGTGCGCACGATGGGTCTAACTAGTAAAAAGTGATAGTGAGCTAGTGAGTGAATGAATTGAAGGAGCAAGAGAACTACATTTTCTTAATCCTAATTCAAAGGAAATATGAAAAACAATTGAACGCTCTGCGCTCGGCAGGAATCGAACCTACGCCCTTCTGCTTCGAGGTGGGCTCTCCACCATACTAGGAAGCAGTTCATGCATACATAGAGTTAAATTAAATATATTTTAATGCTAATTTTTTTAATTCAATTTTTGTTCTACATTCGGACGAAAAACCGCAAATTCTGAGATTTTCCAAAAACCTGTCTTTTTGCCCAGAGCCGAGAAACAAATCGGTAAAAACAAAACTTGGCCATGATCCAAGATGAATAGATTGAAAGTTTTCCTAAAGAAAAAAATGTATCCTTTTGGTTCTAGGAGTGCACAATAAGTAACAAAGTAGTATTGTCTTCGTCTCAAAATAAGTGTCTCAGTATTTGTTTAAACTAGCCAGTGATTACAATTATTGTACTGTAACAACGAAACTGCATACTGCAAAAAATAAGACTTCCGAGAAACAAGTACCACGTCCTAAAAACTCCAACAACTGATAATCTATTTAAGACACAAGGAAACTAGTAGTAGGTATATAAAAAGATAGCTAATTAGCTAATTATTGAGGCCGTCGTAGTCGTCGATCACAATAGATCAGCTCGAGTTACCGGCCGGCTGCTGCTCCTCGGTGTCGCGCGCCGATTTCTCGTATACACACTCGAGCAGCGCCGCCCGCGCGCCGGCGCAGGCGGCGGCGTCCGGCCCCGTGCATGCGGCAATCAACGCGTGCAGCATATGACGGCATTCGTTGTTGGCGCGGTTGAAGTTGTTGATGACCTCGTCCCTGGCGACCGTCAAGGCTTCTGTCAACAGGTCGGGAGACAGCAGCGGCGATTCGTTACCCGTGGAGATGGCCGATGGTGTTGGTGTTGGTGTTGCGCTCTCCATGACAACGACGAGAAGAAGTAGCTAGATAGATAGGGCGTGAAACTTATATCTATCTATGTGGCGGTTGCCCGGGACTCGCTAGTTTTCGTACGTACGTGTGCGTGCTGTTTTCCCTTGTATTTATCGGCGCATCTACGTGCTGTACAAATACGAGTTCGGCTGCAACTAGTATCTAGTAGTACAACTTTTGGTTCGGAGTCTATTCTTACAATAATTCCTTCCAGCCACGTAAAAAAGATTAGTTCCTTGCAGCGCAAGTCATCGAGTTTTGTACGGGGAGAGAGATTTTCTAAGATTTTTTTTTTTTTTTTGCCATGGAGTTACAGCGCAGCGCAACTAGTACTACTTTTGTAAAAAAAAAATCTTGAAATGACAGTTATCATGCATTTTTTATCGAAAAAAATTTAGGAAGAAAAGAGTTGCTCGGTTAATTAAGAAATACCGAGCGAAAACCAGATTGCCCAGTTAATTATGGAGAACTGGGCGAAAACCATCACAACCGATGAGCGGGACACATAAGAAACCCACACACACCACTCCAAAGAGGGCCTCATCGACACCGCACGCAGGCGTCATCGTCATCACTCTAGGAAAAGGGCTATAGCTAATATGGACATTAATGGCGCACCATGTATCTGGTGCGCCACTGCTACAGTGGCGCACCAGATACATGGTGTGCCATTAATGTCCTCATTACTAATGACGCACCAGACACACGATGCGACATTATTAACAATTTTTTTATCCAAAACTACTAATGGCGCACCAGGGCACAGTGCGCCATTACTAGTTACACACTCTGTGCGCTACTACTAACAAATATTTTTTTTACTTTTTTTTTAAAACTAGTAATGATGCGCCACTTAATAGCTGCGCCATTAGTAACCAGGGTTACTAATGGCACATTATTAGGTGGTGCGCCATTGGTAACCTGAGAGCAGCTAGATCTTTTTGACATCCACCTACCACACTCACTTTCCCCACTTCATTCTCTCCACCTCCTCCTCCAAGCTTTTCTCGGCTGCCTCTTCCTCCTCACCTCATTTGCACCATAGATTGACCCAAATTAAGTGGTTAAATTATCTTTTTTTGATAGGTAACCAAGGGTAAAGCTTTGTTTATGTTGTAGATCTACTTTTTTCTCCCTCCAACAACGTGCACATGCACTTTTTATGACCTAGATCTACGTATGTTTGTGGTGTTGCATATGTTTGTGTTTGCAGGTACCGGTATTTGAAATGCGATAGTTGCCAATATTTTGCCGGAATGTTTATTCATTTCCGTTTCGGCGAGAATTTGGCACTATGCATTCTTTTTGGTCCTATTTCTAGGCAAAGTCATGCCAAAAAAAATTTTGGTTCTAAAATATCGTTTTGATCTACCCCGCATGCGACCATGGTCCGCACGATGACCGAAGGCATCGTGAATAGGTTTTTGAGCTCCGCGAAGGCCGAGATGCTTCAAAAAAACAAGACAGAGATAAGATGTCCGTGTCGAAGATGCAAGCTGAAGAGCCTTATTACGGACCCGGATTCCGGACAGGTGTGGGACCACCTGCTCTTGCGTGGTTTCATGGATGGCTATCGGTGGCAAGGTGATGAAGATGACTATGAAGTCGTCCATGGGGGCCGGGCAAGAAATGAGGAAGGATAGCAAGACAACCGTGGCGAGGGCGGGCGAGGGCGGGAAAGACAACCGTGGCGAGGGCGGGCAAGAATCTCCAGGACACAGTCATCATGTAGAAGATGCCGGACATGATGATGAGAAAGATCAAAACAAAGGGCATGATCATGAAGATGAAGATGCCGGAGCAGACGACGATGGACCATCGATGGGCTTGGTGCATGACCCTCATATTCAAGAGCTGCTTCTCAAGCAGACGGATAACGCAAGAGCTGCCGCCCGAGAGAAAGCCAAGCTGGATCAACTGGAGATAGACGCAGTTACTCCATTGTATGAAGGATGCAAGCCCGAGGATACCCGCCTGAAAGTAACGCTCATGGCTATGGAGATGAAGGTAAAACACAAAATGATCGACGCATGCTTCGACGAGAACATGTCATTCTGGCATGAACGTCTTCCCAGGGGGAACAAGTGCCAGACCAGTTTCGAGGAGGCGAAGAAAATCTTGTGTCCTCTGGATTTACCGCACGTCAAATTCCATGTGTGCATTAACAATTGCATCATTTATCGGGACGAGCACGCGGAGTCTACCATATGTCCGGTGTGCGGCGTCACTCGATACAAGAAGAGGAAGAAAGCTCCTCGAAAAGTGGTGTGGTACTTTCCGATCACTCCTCGTTTGCAGCGTTATTTCGCAGACCATAAGCTAGCAAAGCTCCTGCGTTGGCACGCGTATAGGGAGGAGAAGAAGCGAGAAGATGACGGAAATGATCCAGATATAAATAAAAAAGACAAGATACTGAGTCACCCTAAGGATGCGAGCCAGTGGCAAGCGTTGAACTTCGAAGACGTAGAATTTGGGGACGATCCAAGGAACATCGTGCTGGGCGCGAGCACCGATGGAGTCAATCCGTTTGGCAGCCAGAGAAGCACACATAGCACCTGGCATGTGTTTGTGTGGATGTACAACCTTCCCCCTGGTTGTGCATGAAGAGGAAGTACATTCACATGAGTATGCTAATTGAAGGGACGAAACAACCAGGGAACGACATCAATCAGTATCTGGGGCAGCTGAAAGAGGAGCTAGACACGCTATGGAAAACGCCAGCCAATACGTGGGACGCCGCAGAGAAAGAATATATGAGAGCCGCACTGCTCACGATGGTGCACGTCTATCTCGGTTACGGATATGTCGCGGGGCAGGTGGTCCACGGATTTTCTGGATGCGTCAGGTGCATGGACGACACAGCGTATCGCCTGCTAGATAGAGATCCCGGGTCTTCGAAAACCGTGTTCATGGGACATCGAAGGTGGCTTCGCGACGATGACTCATGGAGAAAACGCAAGGATCTGTTCGATGGTGAGACCGAACCCCTAAGACGCCCGCGTACGAGGAGCGGCGAGGAAATAGATGAGCTGTTAAAAAATTGGAAAGAGTGCCCACCGCCGGGAAATAAGCGAAAGGCGCCAGAGCCGCTGCTGAAGGTATGGAAAACGAGGTCTGTTTTCTGGGACTTGCCGTACTGGAAGATCCTCCGTGTGCCTCACCGCCTTGATGTCATGCATATCACGAAGAACGTGTGCGAGAGTGTGCTTGGTACCCTGCTCAACATGCCAGAGAGGACCAAAGATGGGCCGAAAGCAAGGGCAGACTTGAAATCAATGGGCATCAGGGAGGAGCTTCACGCTAATGATGATGATGATGATGACGAGGCGAAGCAGGACACGGACAGTCATCGGAAAGGCAAAAAGGCCAAGAAGATCAGAAATGACTGCCCTCCCGCGTGTTTCACTCTAAGTCGGGAGGAGATCGAGCAGTTTTTCACCTGCCTCGTAGGAGTAAAACTTCCTTACGGTTACGCGGGGAAGATAAGCAGATACCTAGACTCAGCGAAGCAGAAGTTCAGCGGGATGAAGTCTCAGGACTGTCACGTGCTGATGACGCAGATACTTCCAGTTGCAATCCATGGGATCATGGATGCGCACGTCCGTGAAACGCTATTTGGCCTATGTTACTTTTTCGACGTCATCTCTCGGAAGTCGGTTGGCGTGAGGCAACTCAGAAGGCTACAGGAAGAGATCGTGGTGATACTATGCGAGCTTGAGATGTACTTCCCGCCCGCATTCTTCGACGTTATGGTACATCTGCTGGTCCATATCGTGGAGGATATCATCCAACTCGGGCCGACGTTCCGGCATAGCATGATGCCGTTCGAAAGGATGAATGGTGTCATTAAAGGATACGTTCGCAACATGTCACGTCCAGAGGGGAGCATAGCCAGGGGCTTTCTGACCGAAGAGTGCATCTCCTACTGTACGAATTATCTAGGCATCGAGAACCCCATTGGTCCGCCCATCAAAAGGCACCTCGGCAGGCTCGCTGGATGGGGTCACCGCGATGCTCGCCACGAAATGCATGTCAACTTCGAGGGTTGACTCGCCGACTTTGAAAGAGCAAACCTAGTCGCGCTATAACACATAGACGTGGTCGATCCTTGGGTGGTAGAGCAAAAAACCTTTATTGAGAAGACGTACAATGACCGAGGCCAACAGAGGATGGATGGAGATATAATCAAAGAGCACAACTCATGTTTCACACGTTGGTTTGAAGAGAAGCTTCTGTCGTACCCTTTACATGAGGATTCTTCCGCGGAAGAAAATCTCATATTCGCCATGTCACAGGGCGTCGGGCACAACCTGATGACGTATGAGGCGTACGATATCAACGGCTACACGTTCTACACCGAGGACAAGGACATGAAGAGTGATGGTTATCAGAACTCCGGGGTAACGATGGAATCCTACACCGGTAACGACAAGGACAGATACTACGGAAGGATCGAAGAGATCTCGGAGCTGAGCTACGCTGGAGAGAAGGTCCCGATGTTCTGTGTCAGATGGGCCAAGAGCGTCCTAAAATAAGACCGGTATTTCACCACCATGGTTATACCCGAAGCCAAATCCAAGACCGTGGGCGCAAACGTCACCGTGAAAAATGAGCCATGCGTACTGGCTTCTCAAGTGGACCAATGCTTCTTCATTACCGACCCGTCAAAGCCCAGTCGTGTTGTCGTGAGGAGAGGCAAAAGGAAGATCATCGGAATGGATGGTGTCGCCAATGAGCAAGACTTCGACAAGTACGGCGACCCGAAGATGGAACATGACGGCGACGATGAAGTGCCATACACCATAAGAAGAAGCAGGACCACCCTACCTAAAGGATGTCCGTTCAAGAGAAGAACTCCATTTGCGAAAAATAAGGGTAAGAAGATTGTGAAAAGATAGCTAGCTAAGATCGATTGTATTTAAATTGTAGCCTTCATTTCTCGATTGTATTTCGACATATGGAAATGACATTTCTTCTGTTCTAGTCCTCATGAATATTTATTTATATTTATTTGAACTCATGAATATTTATTTATGTTTATTTGAACTCATGAATATTTTTTGAACTCATGAATATTTTTAAATTTCATTGGCACTTTTTGAATTCATGAATATTTTAAAATTTCATGTGCACTTTTTTAATTCAGGAATATTTTAAAATTTCATGGGCACTGTTTGAATTCATGAATATTTTTTCAAATTTGATGATATTTTTTCATATTCATAAATGTTTTACCAACTCACAAATGAATGCAACTAAAAATCCAAAAAAAAGACTAGTTGTGCTTGGTTAGATGTTACTCCCAAAAGCATATAAAGTTTGTCAAATTTGAAGCTATGGATATTTAGTTATGATTTAAACAAGTTTGAACATATTTAAACACAAATAAATATTAAACAATATTTTAAATATTGTTAACGTGGCAACAAACAGCATATTATTATTCTTCATGAAATTCTGAGCATATAGCATATGTGACATGTTATATTTGGATGCATGGATAAAAAGATATGAGCGAAGAAAACTAATGGTGGCATAAAAACAAAAATAGTGAATATTTTTTCAAATTTGATGATATTTTTTTCATATTCATAAATGTTTTGCCAATTCACAAATGAATGCAACTAAAAATCCAAAAAAAAATAAAGACTAGTTGTGCTTGGTTAGATGTTACTCCCAAAAGCATATAAAGTTTGTCAAATTTGGAGCTATGGATATTTAGTTATGATTTAAACAAGTTTGAACATATTTAAACACAAATAAATATCAAACGGCATTTTAAATGTTGTTAACATGGCAACAAACTGCATATTATTATTCTACATGAAATTCTGAGCATATAGCATATGTGACATGTTATATTTGGATGCATGGATAAAAAAATATGAGCAAAGAAAAAAAATGGTGGCATAAAAACAAAAATTGGGGCGCCTAGGAATCGAACCAAGGACCTCATGGTGTGTGTGCTGCGTGCTGACCAATCGGGCTAGTTAAGTGCTTCTAATGCACAAAGGGCTCGATAGAAGATAACCTGAGGGCTCACACTAGTAATGGTGCACCGCTGCGAGATGCGCCATTGCTATAAGTGTACTTATGGCGCACCAGGAGGAGGTGCGCCATTGCTAAGTCTCCCCCAGTCCAATCGTTCCCCTCTCCCCCATTCCCCTCTCCCTCCATTCGCCGCCGCCCCGACCCACTTATTCCCCTCTCCCTCCACTGCGCCGCCGCCCCGCCTCAATGCGCCGCCCCTCCACTCCTCGGCCTCCACTGTGCCGCCCCTCCACTCCTCCAGAGCCGCCTCCCAGAGCGCGGCCGCCGCACATCACCGCGGCCATGGACCGCCCCATGCTCCGTCGTCGTGTCGGCGTCGCCGCTACCCGCCCCCGCGTTTCCCCCCTTCTCCACAAGATCCACACCCCACCACCTCCCTCGCCGAGCAGGCCCTCCCACTGGCCGCCGCCCCTCGCTGTCTGCTAGGGTTGAGGTCGCCGGCCTTCTCCGCGGCGCCACCTTCCGTCCACTAGCAGGTACATCTCTCTCTCTCTCTCTCTCTCTCTCTCTCTATCTATCTATCTATCTATCTCTCTTTCTCTATCTCTCTCTCTCTCTCTCTCTGACCGGCCGTGTTCTCTGCAGATCCTCGGGTGGCAAGGTGCTTGCCGAGGAGAAGGACGCCGGGAAGGTGACCCAGATCCGGCAAGATGCTTGCTCCGGCGGCAAGTTGCCCCTGCTGACCTCCTCCTCCTCCTCAGCAAGGTGCTCCAGCGGCAAGGTGCCCCTACTGGTCTCCTCCTCGTCTGCAACAACAACACGAGCAACCATGTCTTGGTTCTGCAAATATTTGAAATACCAGCTGAATTTTTATGTGGTTTGTCCTAGCCACATGTTTGGACATTTAGACAAGAATCTTACTCATAGAGTCAACTACACATCTGATCCTGCACGCATATCACATCAACTGATGATACAGTTAATGACACTATTGCACATGAGGCTGGTCGTGCTAAACCTGACGAAGTATATATAAATAGGCCTGGGCTCATCCCAACCTCAAAGCAAAGTTTAGGCCTTAGTGGATTCGTTGGTGAGGTTGTTGGCAAAGAGTTGTAGGGAGCGTAGCTGGAGCATGGTTGCGATTCCTTTGGCGTCATCGTTCTTGTTGTACCAGAACTTACTGTCTGCGTCTTCGCCATCACTGTCGTCTTGGAGATTGTAGAACCGAAGATCACTCATTCTGAAGTGCCTTAGCTGCGGGCATGCTTTGCTGACCTGAAACATTTGATTCCCACCTATATTTGAACACAGTGAGAGCTCGAGCTCCTCTAGTAGAGGGAACTTGTTCATTGCGTCCACCAATTCTTCAATGTTCACGCAGTGGCAAGAGATGAGACGAAAACTCTTCAGAGATGGTGCCTTGCAAACATAGTACTTGGATACTTGGTTACCAGTATATATGGCCTTTCAAAAGTAAAAGTAGAATCATGTTGTACAAAAAGTTAACACGGGCCCATAGAAGAGAATCTAGAGATGACTGCAATAGGGGTGACTGATCAAGGCTCTTATATTTCTTTATAGAGGGAGTAGTTATATATCGGACATCATTACTGGTGGAGCATTTACAAGGGTTCCGTGACATGTAATTTGTGTAAAAAATGTTTTATTTGACATGACGAAGAGGAGCAATCTGTTAATACGATTGGTCGCAGAGTGCAATTATAGTTTACCAGCATCAATATTAATTGGGAGTTTCTCAAGTTTTTCGACTGTTTCACATGGTAATGCATCTAACTGTGAAAAGCTATCTCAGAATTACTAGCTATTTCAAACTACATAATCCCAAGAAGCATGTCGCTTGTCTTAAACAGTTACAGTTAATATGTCAACTACCTTATTAACACTGCCACATCAATCCATAAGCCGGTTATGCCATAATTTTCAGCACACACGCTTTGCAAGTGCAGCTTATCACTGTCCAAAGACAAGTAAGCACCACAGGGGTAGTTAATTAGTGCTAAAATAAAGTGGAATCAGCAAAGTAAAGCACTACACATGATGAATTCTCAAGGTGTCTTCCAGCGAGTGTATATTCTCAATTACCAACGTGTTGCAGAGCATTTAGTTATCCTAATGCTGGAACCAGCCTTAGATTTAAGTTAATATACTTCAGAGTTACATTCAGCATTCACTTCATTGTTGGGAAAGTATGACTAAAACATACATAAAGGCTACAATACTGAGCAACAATTTTCCCAAATCCCACTTGTCCACTTAGTTTCCTACTGTCCCATGTTATAGAAATAATATGAAACATTCAGTGGCACAATATACAGACTCAGGCACAGGAATATACAGAGATCACAGAATTATGAATCGGAAACTGCATTGGACAACATTGTGGGGATCAACATCAGACCAAGCCTAAACTTTGAATAATGCACAAGATGCAACAGTTTCCGATTAAAGATTGTGCAAAATAAGCCACGCACACACACATATACTGATTGGGTTCTGAAGAAGCCGAACGGGCAATTTTAACTAAAAGACTACCTACCTTCAAGAATAAATACCAATATTAGTGTACTGAAGCAATTTTGTTGTTCCAGAAAATAATGTCTAACAAAGAATCTATTTCCAGAAAATAATGTCTAACAAAGCATTTTGGTGCCTTTCTGTTTTTTATTTGTAGAAATAATAATTGGTTCTGCAAGCTTTTTTTAAGAGTGGTTTTTTCTTTTCCTTACTAGAACTAGATTGTGTAGTTGAGTACAATAGGATATGACAACTGTAAACTGAACCAAAACTCATGGATTCGCTACAAGTGAGCTCCTGTTTTTCAGGTTGATGAGTTAATAGTTGAGTACAATAGTTGATTGTGTAGTTGATGCTCTTGTGATCTTCTGAAATGACCCCTTTCTCCTGAAATGTTGATTAATTTCCGTTTCGGTTGAGAATGGGGCACTCCTAGGTCAAGAAAATTAGCAAAGGTCATGCCCAATTTTTTTGACCTAGAAGGTGCCCGATTCTCAACCGAAACAAAAATTAATCAGCATGGTTGGATTAGTTTAGTATTTCTTCACACACTCAGACACCCTTGCTTGCCATGTGTGTGAGAGAGATAGTGAGAGGAGACAAGAAGAATGTAAGGGCATATTTCTCCCTAAGTAGTTTTGGTGATTGATGACAATGCATTTGCGGACTGATCATGTGCTCTAAGCTCATACAGGTATATCTCCCTTATGGCACAAGACGATTGCTTGCCCCTCGGATTCTATGAAGGACGGTGTTTTTTTTTTGCTCCCTGTCGGTGGCTTTGAGTAATAGGAAAGCCGTACTATTAAGAGGGGGTCCGCGTCGGAAAGGTTTGGGTAGAATCAACACGTACACATCTTTCTCCCACACCACCTTTCCTTGCTTCTCTGGAGGTCCAACCGGTTATCTTTCGTTGTGGCAAATCTGTGGCTTCTGTACTGATCAACTGCCTAGCAAGCGGTAGTACCGCTCAACCAAGCGGTAGTACCGCGCAGTTACACGGTAGTACCGCCTGCCGACACGGTAGTACCGCTCCCGCAGTAGTACCGCGTCCCCAGAGCGGTAGTACCGTGTATCTGGCCCAGGCGCTGAGTCTAAGTATAGAAGTGGATGCGGAAGTAATTTTTTACTTCCGCATACAACGCGGTAGTACCGCTTAACTTAAGCGGTAGTACCGTGTCGCGTTTTGCTACTACCGTTTTCTCCTGCGGATGTAGCCACGGATGTAATTTATTTCATCCGTGGTTGTCAATCATGTCGCAATCTTTTGCCTATGCGGTAGTACCGCTTCCCAAGCGGTAGTACCGCTCAGCCAGCGGTAGTACCGCAACTCATGCGCGGTACTACCGCTCTCTGCGGGCTGAAACCTCCAATAACGGTTGGATTTGTCCCCCCACTATATATAGGGGGTCTTCTTCTCCAAGAAGACTCACCTCTTCCCCCACTACTCCATTGTTGCTCCAAAAGCTCCATTTCCGCCCGATCTCTCTCCCTAGCCAATCAAACTTGTTGATTTGCTCGGGATTGCTTGAGGAGGCATCGATCTACACTTCCACCAAGAGATATTTGATTCTCCCCACTAATCCCTTGCGGATCTTGTTACTCTTGGGTGTTTGAGAACCCTAGACGGTTGAGGTCACCTCGAAGCCATATTCCATTGTGGTGAAGCTTCGTGGTTTGTTGGGAGCCTCCAAGTTGTGGAGATTGCCCCAACCTTGTTTGTAAAGGTTCGGTTGCCGCCTTCAAGGGCACCACTAGTGGAATCACGGCACCTTGCATCGTGTGAGGGCGTGAGGAGAATACGGTGGCCCTAGTGGCTTCTTGGGGAGCATTGTGCCTCCACACCGCTCCAACGGAGACGTACTTCCCCTCAAAGGGAAGGAACTTCGGAAACACATCATCATCTCCTCCGGTTCTACTTGTGGTTATTTCTTACCTTTACTTTTGCATGCTTTACTTGTTTAACTCCTATAGCATGCATGTGTAGTTGTTGTGCGTCTTTATCTTAGTTGTCATCCTAGTAGAATATCTAGACAACTTATTTTGTCGCTTAATTTTAAGTGGTTAAGAAAAGCTAAAAATTGTTATTTGCCTATTCACCCCCCCTCTAGTCAACCATATCGATCCTTTCAATTGGTATAAGAGCCTCGTCTCTTTTTAAGGACTTTACCGTCCGAAGAGTATGGTTGACAACGTAGTCGAGACGGAGGACCACTCCGGTGGAAATCCGTCCTTGCCTACGTTAGATGGGGGAGCCTCGGTCACTCGTGAGGAGTTCAATGTGGCCTTGACCACATTGAAAGAATCACTAGCAAGCGAGGTCAAAGGCATGTTTAAAGAAATGTTTGAGGGGCTTAAATTATCCACCTCACCGTTGGAAGTGGGTCGTCCCGCTACCAACGTGTCAGAGGCTAATCCCGACAAGGGAGAAGCTAGTAGTGAGCAAGCCCCGGTCACTAAGCATGGAAGTGGGAAATTTGCCCAATCTGCTCCTCCTACTCACTATGGAGGACCCATTCCCACACCGCATTTAAATTCTGCCGGGCCCCCTCCCAAGTTTGTTAAAAATACTGATTTTGCTACTTGGGTGTTTCGTTTCAAACGTCATATTAATCATTGTTCCACTAACCTCTGGAGAATTATTGAGCAAGGTTTTTATCCATATGATCCCGATAACATGACTCCAAGAGAAACTGCCGATCATCAGTTCAACGAGTCCGCACTTTGCATTCTTCAAGATTCCATCCCTCCTGAAGACATTGCTCATCTTCGTCCATTCACTATGGCCAAGGAAGCATGGGAGCATGTTGGCACAATGTACAAGGGAAGCACAAGTATTCAACGCTCCAACTATGAAGTGGTGCAAGATGAAGCTGATGAGTTTGCTATGATCGAAGATAAAGATCCTCGTGAACTTTATCGAAGATTAACTATTCTTGGAGTGTCTCTTCGAGATCATGGCAGTAAGGATACGGATGACAATTGGATCAAGCGCAAGTTTCTCAAGGACATGATGCCCTATCATAAGGCCATGTCCTCTGTCATTCGTCAGAGACCGGACTTCCACACTTTATCCTCAAACGAAGTGTTGGATGAATTTGTTGCCATGAGGATCCTTGACGTAACCGCCGACAATGCGGTCCTAAGAGCTCAACGATCCAAGAAGCCTAGTCTTGCTCTGAAGGCCAAGGCTTGTGTGGAAGAGGAGGAAGTGGAAGATGATGATGAGTGTTGCCCCGAGGACACCAAATATGCCTATCACGAGCACATGGCTCTTGCTTCAAGGCAATTCTGGGGCAAGAAGAACTCAAGGTCCAACTTTAACAGGAACAACTCCAGTGGGAACAAAGGGAAGCAACGAGTAAGGACATGTTTCAACTGTGGAAATGTAAGCCACTTCGTTGTGGATTGCCCATATGATAAGAGAGAAGACTTTGGAGGCAAGCTTATTCGGAAGGACAAGTCAAAGTCCTATCCCAACAAGAACAACTTCATCAAGAAGACTCCTCCGAAAGTGTTGGTGGCTCAAGAAGAATATGTGGAGGATGATGACAATGATGAAGACGATGAGGTGACCACTATGGCCACAATTGCAATTGCTACCACTCCGCACTCATCTCTCTTCAACTCACCAAACAAGAACATCACCGCCAAGTGTCTCATGGCCAAGGCCACCAACAAGGTAACCCCGAACATCAATACTACTATCTCTTCTAACCCCTCATTAACTAATTGTATTGATGAGGTTGAGGGTAGTAAGGAGGGAGAAAATGAATTTGATGTGTTCATAAAGAATCTCAAGGGAAAATCCAAGAAGCATGTGGTTGCTCTCTTGGAACAACTCGGTGAGGCCAATGACATTATCGAGGCTCACGAGGAAACCATTACTAAAATGGAAGGGCATAGTCGAGACTATGCCGATGAGATATCGGATCTCTCTAACGCCCTAGAGGAAGAGCGTGGTCTTCGTTTGACTCTTGAGGAGTCACACAACGATGATCATGCTAAATTAAAGAAAGATCTTGATCATGCGTTTGTTGTCTCTCGTGTCCTTAACTCTGAGAAGGCAAAACTTGAGGTTGACCATGCTAAACTCAAAGAGGAGTTTGACATACTTGACAAGGCTCACAAGGCCTTGAAAGGAATGCATGCTACTCTCAAGGAGTCTCATGATCAACTCCAAGTTTTGCTAACCAAGGAAAAGGCTATCTTTCCTCGCATGGTTTTAATTGATAATGCAAATGCTACTAACCCATGTTGTGAGCATGTGCATCTTGTTGAAGAGAATGCCGAATTGAAGAAGCAACTTGAGAAATGCCTTGTGACTTGCATACAAGGTGAGAAGAACCTCAACGCCCTTTTGAGCAATCAAAAGGAAGTTGTGGCAAAGGAAGGAATTGGGTTTGCTCCTAAGCCCAAGAAGAAGAAGAATGACAAGACAAAGCAACCACCCCCTCTCCGACAATCCTTTGTGAAAGAAGGAGAGGGCACATCAACCAAGAAGAAAAGTGGTGGTGTCAAGAAAAACCCCACCACACCTTCAAACATGGCCGGCGATTTTAATCCTTCATATGTTTTATGCCGTGCTAGTGATGGCCATGTGTTTGCTAAATTTGTTGGTTCTTCTTATGAGTACATTGAATGGTCCATTTGGGTTCCTAAGACCCTTGTCACTAACCTCAAAGGACCCATTACCTAATGGGTACCTAAATCCAAGCATTGATCTATTGTAGGGGTTTGCTTCCGGTGGGGGATCATGGTTGCTCGATAGCGGAGCCACAAATCATATGACCGGAAGCAAAGACTTAGTGGTGGACGTGCATCTCGGTTCATCTATGGCCACCAACGTCGAATGGGGTGATGCTTCATCTTCTAAGGTATTGGGACTTGGCAAGGTTGTTGTCTCTCATGATCTCACGATCGAGAAAGTCATGCTTGTTTAGTCCCTTGCATACAATTTACTTTCAGTTCGCCAACTCGCACTCATGGGCTTTGCTACATTCTTTGACATTGATTCTGTGGCCCTCTTGTGGAGCAAGACTCTTAAAGTAGCCTATGTTGGGCATGTCGAGAATGGTTTTTATGTGGTTAACTTCTCGAAGCAACCCACTAAGGTCGCGACATGCCTAATGGCTAAAGTTGATGTGGGATGGCTTTGGCATCGCCGTTTGGCCCACGTCAATATGAGATCTTTGCAAAGTCTTCTCAAGGGGGACCATGTCCGAGGACTAACAAATGTTAGCTTTGCCAAAGATCGTGCTTGCAGGGCGTGCATTGAAGGAAAATTACATGAGAAGGCTCACCCTCCCACGACTATCATCTATTCAAAGAGACCTCTAGAGCTCCTCCACATGGATCTATTTGGGCCTCCCACTTTTGATAGTCTTGGGGGTAGGAAATATTGCTTGGTGATTGTGGATGATTACTCAAGATATACCTGGGTATACTTCTTCAAGAAGAAGAGTGAGACCCAACAAACCGTCATCAACTTTGCAAATGAAGCTCAACGACAACATGAAGCAAAGATTTTGATGATCAGAAGTGACAATGGCACCGAGTTCAAGAACTACACCTTGGATGAGTTTCTTGGTGATGAGGGGATCAAACATCAATATGCCGCCCCGTATACCCCTCAGCAAAACGGTGTTGCGGAGAGAAAGAACCGAACCTTAATAGATGCTGCAAGAACCATGATGGCTGAATTCAACTCTCCATACAACTTTTGGGCCGAAGCCATCAACACCGCTTGCCATGCGTCAAATCGTCTCTATCTCCGCAAAGGCTTGAACAAAACTCCGTATGAGATTCTTACCGGTAACAAGCCCAATCTCAAGTACTTCCGGGTGTTCGGGTGTAAGTGTTTCATTCTCAAGAAAGGTGTTCATTTGTCTAAATTTGAATCTAGAGCTCATGAGGGCATATTTGTTGGTTATGCTACAAACTCTCATGCTTACCGTGTCCTCAACAAGTCCACTGGACTCACAGAGGAGACGAGTAACGTAGAGTTTGATGAAAATAACGGCTCCCAAGTGGAGCAAAGTGGTACTTGTGATGCAGGTGATGAAATTCCTCCTCAAGCCATAAGAAGAATGGGTGTTGGATATATCCTACTCGTTGAGGAACCCCTTGTGGCCGAAGGAGAAGGACAATGTTCCACTCAAGTGGAACCATCACCAACCCAAGACCCACACGCTTCCGAAGAACAAAGTGAAGGCCCTTAGCCTGATGAACAAGGCCAAGTGCAAGATCAACCTCAAGTTGGTGAAGAACCACCAATTGATGCACAAGGCCAAGTTCAATCCCCCGAGCAAGATCAAGGTCAAGGGGAAGCTCAAGATCAAAATCTTGCTCATGATGACGCTCAAGATGATCAACTCAATGCTCCTCAGTTACTTGAAGAGCAATTAGAGCGTCGTGCTGCAAAAGTTGCCTCCAGGCTTGCTTCCAACGAGCATCACATCGAGAACATTTTAGGAAGCATCAAAAGGGGGGTAAGCACTCGTAGACAATTAGCAAACTATTGTGCTCATCAAGCTTTTGTCTCCTTTGTTGAACCTAAGAAGGTCTATGAGGCGCTCGAGGACCCTGACTGGCTCAATGCCATGCATGAAGAACTCAATAACTTCGAGCGCAACAAAGTGTGGCGTCTGGTGCCAAGACCAAAGGAGAACCATAATGTCATTGGAACCAAATGGATCTTTAAGAACAAGCAAGATGCCCATGGTATTGTCATCCGCAACAAGGCACGTCTGGTGGCTCAAGGCTACTCCCAAGTCGAGGGTATCGACTACGGTGAAACCTTTGCCCCCGTTGCTCGTCTTGAATCCATTCGTTTGTTGCTTTCCTATGCTTCCCATCATAACTTTAAGTTGAAACAAATGGATGTGAAAAGTGCATTTCTTAATGGTCCCATTAATGAGTTGGTGTATGTTAAACAACCCCCGGGGTTCGAGGATCCTAAGTTCCTCAATCATGTGTATCAACTTGATAAGGCACTCTATGGCCTTAAACAAGCCCCACGAGCGTGGTATGAGCACCTTACCGAGTTGTTACAAGATCGTGGGTTTGAAATTGGGAAAATCGACCCCACTCTTTTTACTAAGAAGGTCAAAGGGGAGTTGTTTGTATGCCAACTATATGTTGATGATATTATCTTTGGTTCTCCTAACAAAGCTTTCAATGATGAGTTCGCCGCACTCATGACCACACATTTTGAGATGTCCATGATGGGAGAATTGAAGTACTTCCTTGGATTTGAGATCAAACAACGAAGAGAAGGCATCTTCATCAAACAATCCAAGTATACTCAAGACATGCTCAAGAGGTTCAACCTTAGTGATGTCAAGCCGGCTACTACTCCAATGCCAACCAAATGCCAACTTGACATTGATCCCAATGGTAAAGCGGTGGATCAAAAGGTATATCGCTCTATGATCGGATCCTTGCTTTACCTTTGTGCATCTAGACCGGATATTATGTTGAGTGTGGGAATTTGTGCACGGTTTCAAGTCTCACCTAAGGAAAGTCACTTTGTGGTTGTCAAGCGAATCTTCCGATATTTGGCTCATACCCCAAACTTTGGCTTATGGTACCCAAGAGGAGCAAATTTCAACCTTGTTGGTTTCTCTGATTCTGACTGGGCAGGAGACAAAGTGGATAGGAAGTCCACCTCGGGAGGGTGCCAATTTCTTGGTTGCTCTCTTGTTAGTTGGTCTTCCAGAAAGCAAAGTTGTGTGTCTCTCTCGTCCACCGAAGCAGAATATGTGGCAGCTGGCAGTTGTTGTGCTCAACTCTTATGGATGAGGCAAACTTTAAAGGATTATGGTGTCACTTGTGACAAAGTGCCTCTTTGGTGTGACAATGAAAGTGCCATCAAGATTTCTCTCAACCCGGTGCTACACTTCAAGACGAAGCATATTGAGATTCGGTATCACTTCATCAGGGATCACATAAGGCAAGGAGAAATCGAGCTTCACTACATCAACACTCATGACAACCTTGCAGATATCTTCACGAAGCCTCTGGATGAAGCAAGATTTCGCGAGTTAAGGCATGAGCTAAATATCATTGATTTGAGCAATGTGGTTTGAATCTATGCACACACTCCTCACACTCGACATAGCTATCTTGTCTAGATGTAGGCATGGATTTAGGGGGAGTACTGTTCTCTCAATGAACTATTCCTCCCCCCATTATGCATAAACTAACCACAACTTTTTCATTTGCTATACATAGTTGGCTTAAATGCTTCAAGTCGAGCTTTGATCATGGGCCCAAGGATAATTCTTCGCGGTGCCATATCTATAAAACTCAAACATAGGTGGCCTCGGCCACCGCCCTCTTGTGAGGAATTTGTGTTTCATGTTTTGTTTGTGCTCGTGGTGTTTTTACTCTCTCATGCTTAAAGCCTCTTGCCTCTTTTGTGCATTTTCTTGGGGAAGCGGTACTACCATGACTGGTTACGGTACTACCGTGGAGGACATGCGGTACTACCGTACCTCCAGCACGGCAGTAATTTTTTGTACTACCGCGCAAGCGGTACTACCGCGATGACCGCGGTACTACCGCACATATCAGAACGTGTGGGGGTTATAAGCAGGCAGGGGGAGTTCCATCTCCCCCATACCCATTCACTCCTAACCCCCACGTCGTCCCTGTCTCTCTCTCTCAAGAACGCCGCCGGAGGACCTCGCCGGATCTCCTCCCCCGGCCACTCTTCTCGCTTTCCGACCGGTGGGATCGTTCCCCACCACGTCCTCTTGCCATGGATGCAGGTTTCTCCCCTTTTCCCCTCTTCTTATTGCCTTGCCTGAGTTTTTAGGGTTAGGGGAGATGCTTAGTGTTTTTGTGTTCTTCGTGATCTTATCCATGGATGCTTAGGTTGTGGAAGAGTGTTTGTGCACTAGAAATATGCTTAGAGCTGTTGCTACGAAGTTACTATGATCAGCCGTAGTACCGTGTGTCGATCTTGTTGGTAGTTTCTAGATCTGTTCTTCTCAGATCTGTTTCGTGCGGTACTACCGCTGGAGAACCGCGGTACTACCGCACGATGTAATCCAGATCTGATCTGACCTGAGCGGTACTACCGCTGTCCTCAGCGGTACTACCGCTCGGGAGGAAGTAAAAACTGTAGTACTGCGTGCCGAGCGGTACTACCGCGAGCCAATGCGGTACTACCACTCCGCATGCAGCACTAAGTTTTTAGTTCCGCCCCCTCGGGCGGAAGTAAACTTTTAGTACTGCTTGCCGAGCGGTACTACCGCGACCCAATGCGGTACTACCGCTCCGCATGCAGCACTAAGTTTTTAGTTCCGCCCCCTCGGGCGGAAGTAAACTTTTAGTACTGCTTGCCGAGCGGTACTACCGCGACCCAATGCGGTACTACCGCTCCGCATGCAGTACTAATATTTTAGTTCCGCCTCTTCTGGCGGAAGTAAATTTTTACTACCGCAGCGTATGCGGTACTACCGCATATGACATGCGGTACTACCGCTTACCCTGCGGTACTAATTTTTTTTACTTCCGCAAGGGTCAGCAGTACTACCGCTTGGATCATACTTTCTTCGTAGCATGTTCTCTTTTCTATTTCCCCTGGTTTCTTGTGTCTTTCGAGGCTTTGGCATTGATTCTTCTTGTATTTGTGTTGTTGTGGTCTTGTGTTTGTGTTTTTAGGTGGTGGCTCCGGTTTTGAGGGTCGTCGTACCAACCCAGTCCGTGACACCGATTCCAAGCGCCTGCGTACCCCGAGTGATGTGCCAGAGGGCTCCACTCCCCAGCGCCGGTACAAGACTTCAGCCAACAAACGTAAGGAATCCTCCATGTCTAGGAGATGCCTGCCGGTGAGTTCATGTCTCGAAGGAAGATCAACCCGTATGGAGAACCCCGTGAGCACTTTCCTGGCGATGATATCTTCTGGACCAAGCAACAGTTTCGCATCTATCATGAGGTGCTCAAGACCAAGGCCAATCTTTATGTGGATGCTCACTGGGTGGATGTGGAGCACATGAGGAAGGATAAGAACCGGGCATACTTTGCAGAAGCCCTTGATTTGATCGAGCAGCTGGGTCTGGAGCACATCATGACATTACAGAATGACTTTGACCCTGAGCTAATTGCGCAGTTCTATGCCTCGGTCAACTTTCAGGCCAAGGAGGATCGCCCCATGACTTGGATGACCCATGGTCACAAGATGACCTCTACTTGGAAGGAGTTCATGGATCTTCTTCAGCTTCCTGATGAGGGTCTCCATAACCCAATTGGTTTTCGGCCTCACGCCAATCCTGAATCAGCAAACAAGGACAAACTGCTTCCATTTTATGAGGAGAAGACCCTTGCTAGTGGCAAAACAACTTGGGTGCTGAACCCCTTCTTGGACATCATGTATCGGATCTTTCGCAACACTCTGTTCCCTCGTGTTGGCGATAAGGACAAGGTCCATGCCTATCTGGTTGATATGCTTCTGATGTGTCAAGAGGCTCGCTCCGCCCAGGCTGCACCGCTTGACATTTCCCACATCATGTGGAATGAGCTCCGGTTTGCCATCTACTCTCGCAAGGTACCCATCTATGGTCCATACTTATTTCTGCTGATCTCCAAAACTTGGGAGAAGTTGTATCCAGAGGAGGAGTTCGAGGCCGACTGCTACCGCCATGATCCTATCCGGCTTCGTGTCAAGACTCGTTGGGCCAACACCACTACTCGTGCTCAGGCTGCTGCTGCCCAGATGGGCACTGAGGATGAGCCTGTGGAGGAGACTGCTGATGTCCGCTCTGGCAGATTTGCCCCCTCTTCTTCCTCTGCAGTGGAGAAGCCTTCTTGGGCTAAGAGGCTACAGCAGAAGATGAAGGCCCTCTTCTGCATGCAGGCTCAGGGGCAATACCGTGCTCATGTGACTGACAAGAAGACACGTCAGCGGGACAAGAAGATTCTGGCTTTGTATGGAGAGGAGGTTTCCAATAGATCGGAGGACAACATCACTCCTGAGGCTACCTGGATGGCTCGCCAGGGGTACAAGTGGTCAGAATCTGCTGAGGAGTATCAGCCAGAGCAGCAAGGATCTGATGATGAGTATCAGGAGGAGCAGCAGCAGGGGTTTGATGACGAGTATGACGACTGAGCTTCTCCCGGGCTGCCACCCGTCTTCGTATCCTCTTTTCCCCTTTGTGGTGTCTCGATGACAAAGGGGGAGAGTGTTTTGCCGTCTTGTGTCTTGTGTGTCGTGTTCGTGTGTTTATCGTTGAACTTGGTTTATTTTGCGTGTTTCTGTGAGACTATCATATGGTGTAAGACATATGCCCCGTTATCGTTTAACTTATTATCATTATGTCTTTAATGTTTATCCTGTGCAGTTAATGTCATATAGAGTATCTCGTGTGTAGATTATTAGGGAGCACTATACCTAGTATGTGTGCTGTGCAGTCCAAAGCACAATCGTATGAAGGCACACATCCAGGGGGAGCTCACCTATACTCTAGGGCTTGTATTGCATATTCTATTATTTCTTTTCTGTGCAAATCTCGTGTTGTCATCAATACACCAAAAAGGGGGAGATTGTAAGGGCATATTTCTCCCTAAGTAGTTTTGGTGATTGATGACAATGCATTTGCGGACTGATCATGTGCTCTAAGCTCATACAGGTATATCTCCCTTATGGCACAAGACGATTGCTTGCCCCTCGGATTCTATGAAGGACGGTGTTTTCTTTTTGCTCCCTGTCGGTGGCTTTGAGTGATAGGAAAGCCATACTATTAAGAGGGGGTCCGCGTCGGAAAGGTTTGGGTAGAATCAACACGTACACATCTTTCTCCCACACCACCTTTCCTTGCTTCTCTGGAGGTCCAACCGGTTGTCTTTCGTTGTGGCAAATCTGTGGCTTCTGTACTGATCAACTGCCTAGCAAGCGGTAGTACCGCTCAACCAAGCGGTAGTACCGCGCAGTTACACGGTAGTACCGCCTGCCGACACAGTAGTACCGCTCCCGCGGTAGTACCGCGTCCCCAGAGCGGTAGTACCGTGTATCTGGCCCAGGCGCTGAGTCTAAGTATAGAAGTGGATGCGGAAGTAATTTTTTACTTCCGCATACAACGCGGTAGTACCGCTTAACTTAAGCGGTAGTACCGTGTCGCGTTTTGCTACTACCGTTTTCCCCTGCGGATGTAGCCACGGATGTAATTTATTTCATCCGTGGTTGTCAATCATGTCGCAATCTTTTGCCTATGCGGTAGTACCGCTTCCCAAGCGGTAGTACCGCTCAGCCAGCGGTAGTACCGCAACTCATGCGCGGTACTACCGCTCTCTGCGGGCTGAAACCTCCAATAACGGTTGGATTTGTCCCCCCACTATATATAGGGGGTCTTCTTCTCCAAGAAGACTCACCTCTTCCCCCACTACTCCATTGTTGCTCCAAAAGCTCCATTTCCGCCCGATCTCTCTCCCTAGCCAATCAAACTTGTTGATTTGCTCGGGATTGCTTGAGGAGGCATCGATCTACACTTCCACCAAGAGATATTTGATTCTCCCCACTAATCCCTTGCGGATCTTGTTACTCTTGGGTGTTTGAGCACCCTAGATGGTTGAGGTCACCTCGAAGCCATATTCCATTGTGGTGAAGCTTCGTGGTTTGTTGGGAGCCTCCAAGTTGTGGAGATTGCCCCAACCTTGTTTGTAAAGGTTCGGTTGCCGCCTTCAAGGGCACCACTAGTGGAATCACGGCACCTTGCATCGTGTGAGGGCGTGAGGAGAATACGGTGGCCCTAGTGGCTTCTTGGGGAGCATTGTGCCTCCACACCGCTCCAACGGAGACGTACTTCCCCTCAAAGGGAAGGAACTTCGGAAACACATCCTCGTCTCCTCCGGTTCTACTTGTGGTTATTTCTTACCTTTACTTTTGCATGCTTTACTTGTTTAACTCCTATAGCATGCATGTGTAGTTGTTGTGCGTCTTTATCTTAGTTGTCATCCTAGTAGAATATCTAGACAACTTATTTTGTCGCTTAATTTTAAGTGGTTAAGAAAAGCTAAAAATTGTTAGTTGCCTATTCACCCCCCCCCCTCTAGTCAACCATATCGATCCTTTCAAAGAAGGTGGTTAGGAAGATGCTGCCTGCTCATCAAAGCTAACCTTCTCGCCCTTTTCACCCCTTTTCCTTTGTTTTTTGTGGGTTGCAAGGAAGCTACTGTCTTAGCTAGCTTAGCTTGTGCACAAATCCACTGCCACTGCCCTGGTTAATTTATCTTAGACCTTGAGAACGTGGACTTGGACCTTAGCAACAACACACTAACAGGTTCCATCCCAACACACCTAGGAAATATCACAAACATCTCTCGATTGTTCCTTGACAATAACCAACATTTTGGCTACATTCCTCGAGAATTAGGTTATTTGGTCAACTTAGAGATCTTGTTCCTTGACAATAACGAACTTTTTGACCAAACTTTTTTCCTATTTAGAGCAAACATGGCCCACAACGATGAGGCCGGCGGTTCAGGCAAGGCATTCTGACAGCTGTCCCAGGAGATGGAGGAAGAACCTCACCTCTATGAGGACGCCGCGGAAGACACCGATCCCGACTACACAACCCCTAGTGGCGTCGGGGATGACACCACTGATGGCGCCGTCGAGGATGCCACCACTGATGATGACACCACTGATGCCGCCGAGGATGCCGCACACACAGATGGCAGCCAACCGAAGAGGCGACGGAAGGACTGGCGCTCGAACGTGCTCGGCACCATCAAGGAGGAATTTACTGAAGTGTCCTCCAGTGGGCATCCAACGGCGCCCAAAGAATTAGTCAAGGGGTACGCGGGACAGCTCGGGTGCATTCTCCGGAGCACCATCTCGATCAACACTGAGAACCTGAGGCATCGTGACCGAGGGAATTTGCGCAACCTCCTCTTTCGCGAAGCTGCACGAACGATACAAGTTCCCCAGTGAGTTCGCAAACACATGCCTCTCAAGGAATAAAGTGAACAGTGCCGCCCTCACGAAGATGAGCACGGCCCTGGCTACTTGGAGAGCCACGATGAAGAGTATGATTGATAAAGGTGATAGTTATGAGAAGATCAAGGAGAAACATCCTTCGATCAGCGAAGCTGACTACCTCGAGTTCAAGATCAAGTGCGACAGCAATGCATCAGAGGAATCAAGTCAGTGGGGGAAAGATATGCGGGACTTGAACTTAGGGGTCCAGACACTCGGTCCTGGCGGTTACAGAGTGGCGGAACCTATATGGGACAAGGAGGACGCGGAGCGTGCCGAGCAAGGCCTACTGACCCTCTTCGATAAATACCGTGACAAGCAGACCAGGAACTATGTCGGGGCCCGGTACAAGATTGACCCGGTAACAAAGGAGCTTACCACAGATCCGAAGACCAAGGCGCTTCAGCTTGTTCTGGTAAGAAATCCCCCCCCCCCACATAATTAGCTCCATATGGTTGCATTATAACTAATGAAGCCAAATTTCTAAATGGTTCATGTTCCTTCTGCAGGCTTCTGAAAGCAGTAGCGCAGGGTCGTCTAAGAGCTCCCCTTTTTACACCACTTTAAATAGGGCGTTGAACGTAATGAAAAACAAGGATAAGCATAGTAAGCTGTCGTCAGCTGGTCATGTGGCCGGCAAAGGCTTGTCCAAGAAATGGTCGGAACACTATACCGCTGGGCGAAAGGAGAAAAAGACCAGCTCGGAAAGCCAGGAGCGCGAGGTTCAAGAACTCAAGGCACAAGTGGCGCGGATTCCGGAGATAGTCGAAGAGCAAGTGTGAGACCAACTGGGAGCGACAATCACCGCCATTGTGCCTACCTTGATTGAGAGGTTGCAGGCGTGGATTGCGGGCGGCCAACAGGGGCCGCCCCGATTCCCAGCTTCACGGGCAGCAACTCGCACAATGCGCCGGCGGCGCCATTGGTGTCTCCGGCGGAGGCGGCATTGGTGTCTTCGGCGTCGGCGCCGGCATTGGAGCTTAATGCACCCGGGTGTGGGAAGAATACGCTGGCCAGCACCACGACATCAAGCAGCCCCTCCGTCACTTGCACGCCCGCCGTTGGCGGTTCCTCGACATTAGCCGAGCTCGACGCCATCACGGTAACTAATTAAGCCTCTCTCGGCCAATGACTTCATCTCCTTGCCTTTGACTGGGCATCCTTGACGCTCTACATGTTTTCGCAGTGCGCCATGGATGTTCCATGCACTCTCCTGCACTTCGTGGACGGCAAGTTGATCGATGTTGCCAAGGCCAGAATCGTTCAACCGGGCAACCGCATGTTCCACGGTAATGCGATGCCACCCACCGTGCATAGGTTTCAACTGGTTCAGGTGCTGCGGGGCTTCCATGACTTGTTACCTCCGTATCGACCCCCTGGGGCCGACGAAGATGATGCGATGACCCTCAACGCCTGCATAAGCTGGCCCATGCTTTGGCCGAAGAGCCAGATTTGTTTGGGGGCGGGGGACACCACCCCACAGACAACACCGCCAGTCGTGCCGGCGCCAAGCCATGGGAAGACCGCCGCAACGCTACCGTTGTCAGCTGATACGGACATGCATATGGCATAGGATCCGAATGAAGACAACGATACATTTACCAATGTCGATAAGTACTTCAATGAACATGGGTACGATGACGAATTCTTGGGGCCTCCATCTCAAGAACCCAACCCTGAAAAAGACGATCGCGATCTAGCTAGTACCACGGAGAAACCCAATTGCAACAGGCGTCGTCTGGCGTTCAGTTCTCAGGAGATGCCTCCAGTTGCCACCTTCACCAAGCCTCAGATAGCCCCAACACACTCAAGAAGGTGGTCTCTGAGCAGAACTCGATCCCATTACAGCAGAAGAAGCAGAAAGGACATAAAAGAAAGAATAACAAGGGTGTGAGCCAGCTGGCACCGAGTACGATCTGTGCTCAGGACGGGCCACCTTAACCTATGGATATCTCGAGGAGGGTGCATGTGGCGGGTAGGCCGATGCTACCGACTAATCTGCTCAATGCTGCAACTGATGCTATGCGGAGTCTGCATGACAGTGTTCTTTCTTTGGAGAAGCGGCGTCTCTTCGAGAATGATGTGGCATACCCGGTTTTCGTGGCCAAGGTGCCACATCGCAAGGGCTTTGTGGATAGCGCCATCGGGGGTATGATCATCCTGCGGTTTGATGACATATTTGCTATGTTTAACCTTCATCCGCTGCACTACACCTTTGTTCGGCTATTTTTGCTGCGTATGGAGATGCGGATCATTACAGACAAGACCCCGGACATCGTGATAGTCGACCCCTTCTACATGCTGCTACTTGTCGAGCTTGCGTTGTATTCTCTTGAAGAGGAAAGGGAGATGCAGAACAATAGCGTAAGTATTTCCCTCAGTTTTTGAGAACCAAGGTATCAATCCAGTAGGAGACCACGCGCGAGTCCCTCGCACCTGCACAAACAAATAAGAACTTCGCAGCCAATGCGATAAGGGATTGTCAATCCCTTTACGGTCACTTACGAAAATGAGATCTGACAGAGATGATAGTTTATATTTTTGGTATTTTTGTTTATAAGAACAGAAAGTAAAAGCGGTAAAAGTAAGGTAGATGTAGATTGATATGTTGAGAATAGACCCGGGGGCCATAGTGTTCTCTAGTGGCTTCTCTCATGATAGTGATATTCTACGGCGGGTAAACAAATTACTGTCGAGCAATTGATAGAGAAGCGAATAATTATGAGACTATCTAGGCATGATCATTGTATATAGGCATCACGTCCGAGACAAGTAGACCGAAACGATTCTGCATCTACTACTATTACTCCACACATCGACCGCTATCCAGCATGCATCTAGTGTACTGAGTTCATAAGAACAGAGTAATGCCTTAAGCAAGATGACATGATGTAGAGGGATAAACTCAAGAAATATGATATAAACCCCATCTTTTTATCCTCGATGGAAACAATACAATACGCGCCTTGCTGCCCCTACAATCACTGGGAAAGGACACCGCAAGATTGAACCCAAAGCCAAGCACTTCTCCCATTGCAAGAACTATAGATCTAGTAGGCCAAACCAAACCAATAATTCGAAGAGACTTGCAAGGATGTTATGAGAACACATAAAGAGTTCATAAAAGAACCAAATATTTCTCATAGATAATCTTGATCATAAACTCACAATTCATCGGATCTCGACAAACACACCGCAAAAAGCGATTACATCGAATAGATCTCCTCGAAGACCGAGGAGAACTTTGTTTGAGATCTAGAGAGAGAGAAGAAGCCATCTAGATACTAGCTATGGACCCGAAGGTCTATGGTAAACTAATCACAACTCATGGTGAGGGCGATGATGATGATGTAGAAGCACTCCGTGATGGATCCCTCCTCCGGCGGAGCTCCGGAACAGGCTCCAAGATGGGATCTCACGAGAACAGAAGGTTACGGCGGTGGAATTAGGGTTTTCTCTCTGTTGCTGATGGTTTCGGGGTACGTAGACTTATATAGGAGGAAGGAGGACACCGGGGGAGTCACGAGGGCCCCATGAGGCAGGAGGGTGCGCCCCCCACCCTCGTGGGCACATCGTGGCTCCCCTTCCGTGGTTCTCAAGTCTCCTGTGCATGATTTTCTCAAAAAATAACTCTCCCGAAGGTTTCATTCGGTTTGGACTCCGTTTATTATTCCTTTTCTGCAAAACCCTGAAACAGGCAAAAAACCAGCAATCTGGACTGGGCCTTTGGGTTAGTAGGTTAGTCCCAAAAATGATATAAAAGTGTATGACAAAGCCCATTAAACATCCAAGACTTCATAAATAATAGCATGGAACAATAAAAAATTATAGATACGTTGGAGACGTATCAAGCATCCCCAAGCTTAATTCCTACTTGTCCTCGAGTAGGTAAATGATAAAAACAGAATTTTTGATGTGGAATGCTAATCAACATAGTTTTTCAATGTAATTCTCTTAATTGTGGCATGAATGTTCAGATCTGTAAGATTCAAGATAAAAGTTTATATTGACATAAGAAATAATAATACTTCAAGCGTACTGACAAAGCAATCATGTCTTCTCAAAATACTATGGCTAAAGAAAGTTATCCCTACAAAATCATATGGTCTGGCTATGCTCCCTCTTCATCACACGAAATATTCATATCATGCACAACCCCGATTTCAGCCAAGCACTTGTTTTTATACTCTATTTTTTCAAACCTTTCAACTTTCACGCAATACATGAGCGTGAGCCATGGACATATCACTATGGGTGGAATAGAGAGGTGGTTGTGGAGAAGACAAAAAGGAGGGAGATAGTCTCACATCAACTAGGCGTATCAACGGGCGATGGAGATGCCCATCAATAGATATCAATGTGAGTGAGTAGGGATTGCCATGCAACGGATGCACTAGAGCTAAAAATGTATGAAAGCTCAATAAAAGAAACTAGTGGGTGTGCATCCAACTTGCTTGCTCACGAAGACCTAGGGCATTTGAGGAAGCCCATCGTTGGAATATACAAGCCAAGTTCTATAATGAAAATTCCCACTAGTATATGAAAGTGACTACAGATGAGACTCTCTATCATGAAGAACATGGTGCTACTTTGAAGCACAAGTGTGGAAAAAGATAGTAGCAATTGTCCCTTCTCTCTTTTCTCTCATTTTTTGGAGGGGCTTTCTCTCTATTTTTATTAGCCCCTCTCTAATTTTTTTTGGGCCATCTATTTTTTTATTGGCCTTTCCTCACATGGGACAATGCATTAATAATGATGATCATCACACTTTTATTGATTTACAACTCGATATTAGAACTCGATATTACAACTCGATACTACAACAAGTATGACTCTACATGAATGCCTCCGGCGGTGTAGCATGATGTGCAATGAATCAAGACTGACATGTATGAAAAATTCTGCATGGTGGCCTTGCCACAAATACGATGTCAACTACATGATCATGCATGGCAATATGACAATATGATGCGTGTCATATGAACGGAACGGTGGAAGGTTGCATGGAAATATATCTCGGAATGGCTATGGAAATGCCATGATAGGTAGGTATGGTGGCTGTTTTGAGGAATAATATGGTGGCTGTTTTGAGGAAGGATATATAGTGGGTTTATGGTACCGGCGAAAGTTCCGCGGTACACGAGAGGCTAGCAATGGTGGAAGGGTGAGAGTGCATATAATCCATTGACTAAACATTAGTCATAAAGAACTCATATACTTATTGCAAAAATCTACCAGTCATCAAAACAAAGCAATCAACGCAAGCTCCTAGGGGGAGGTTGGTAGGAGTTAACCATCGCGGGCCCCCGACCTCCACACAAAGGTTGGCACTTTACAAATACCTCATGCTCTAACTTCATCACATAACGGTTCACCATACATGCATGCTACGGGAATCACTAACCTTAACACAAGTATTTCTCAATTTCATAATAACTCCACTAGCATCACTCTAATATCACTATCCTTATATCTCAAAACAATTATCAAGCATCCAACATCTCATCATATTCAATGCACCTAGTGTTGGGGAACGTAGTATTTTAAAAATTTCCTACGATCACGCAAGATCTATCTACCAGATGCATAGCAACGAGAGGGAAGAGTGTGTCTACGTACCCTCGTAGACCGGAAGCGGAAGCGTCAAGTGATGCGGTTGATGTAGTCGAACTTCTTCGCGATTCAACCGATCAGGCACCGAACGTACGGCGCCTCCGCGTTCAGCACACGTTCAGCTTGATGATGTCCCACGAGCTCTTGATCCAGTTGAGCTTCACGGGAGAGTTTCGTCAGCACGACGGCGTGGTGACGGATATGATGTATGTACCGGCGCAGGGCTTCGCCTAAGCACTGCAACGGTATGGCCGAGGTGTATTTCTGTGGAGGGGGGCACCGCACACGGCTGGAACAATTCAACTTGTGTGTCTTTGGGTGCCCCCCTGCCCCCGTATATAAAGGAGCAAGAGGGGAGGGCCGGCCGGCCTCCTATGGTGCGGCTAGGGCAATCCTACTAGGAATGGGATTGCAATCCTATTCCTAGTAGGAGTCCACCAAGAAGGAAGAGAGGGAAAAAGAAAGAGAGGGAGAGGTGGCGCCCCCCCAATCCTAGTACAACTAGGATCCCCTGGTGGGGCGCCGGCCAGCCTCTATGGGCTGCCTCTCTCCTTTCCTCAAGGCCCACTATGGACCATCCCCCCTCGTAGGGGGTTCCGGTAACCCCCTCCGGCAATCCAGTTAAATCCGAAACTTTTCCGGAACAATTCCGGTGTCCGAATATAGTCGTCCAATATATCAATCTTTATGTCTCGGACATTCCGAGACTCCTCGTCATGTCCGTTAACTCATCCGGGACTCCGAACTACCTTCGGTACATCAAAACTCATAAACTCATATACCGATCGTCATCAAACGTTAAGCGTGCGGACCCTACGGGTTCGAGAACTATGTAGACATGACCGAGACTCATCTCCGGTCAATAACCAATAGCGGAACCTGGATGCTCATATTGGCTCCTACATATTCTACGAAGATCTTTATCGGTCAAACCGCATAACAACATACGTTGTTCCTTTTGTCATCGGTATGTTACTTGCCCGAGATTCGATCGTCGGTATCTCTATACCTAGTTCAATCTCGTTACCGGCAAGTCTCTTTACTCGTTCCGTAACACATCATCTCATGACTAACTCATTAGTCTTTTGCTTGCAAGGCTTATTGTGATGTGTGTTACCGAGAGGGCCCAGAGATACCTCTCCGACACTCGGAGTGACAAATCCTAGTCTTGATCTATGCCAACACCACGAATACTTTCGGAGACACCTGTAGAGCATCTTTATGATCACCCAGTTACGTTGTGACGTTTGATAGCACACAAGGTGTTCTTACGGTATTCGGGAGTTGCATAATCTCATAGTCATAGGAACATGTATAAGTCATGAAGAAAGCAATAGCAGTAAAACTTAAACGATCATAGTGCTAAGCTAACAGATGGGTCTTGTCCATCACATCATTCTCCTAATGATGTGATCCCGTTGATCAAATGACAACTCATGTATATGGCTAGGAAACATAACCATCTTTGATCAATGAGCTAGTCTAGTAGAGGCATACTAGGGACACTCTGTTTTGTCTATGTATCCACACATGTACTAAGTTTCCGTTTAATACAATTCTAGCATGAATAAAAGACATTTATCATGATATAAGGAAATATAAATAACAACTTTATTATTGCCTCTAGGGCATATTTCCTTCAGTCTCCCACTTGCACTAGAGTCAATAATCTAGCTTACATCGCCATGTGATCTAATACCGATAGTTCACATCGTTATGTGAATAACACCCATAGTTCACATCGCCATGTGACCAACACCCAAAGGGTTTACTAGAGTCAATAATCTAGTTCACATTGCTATGTGATTAATACCCAAGAGTAATAAGGTGTGATCATGTTTTGCTTGTGAGAGAAGTTTAGTCAATGGGTCTGTCACATTCAGATCCGTATGTATTTCGCAAATTTCTATGTCTACAATGCTCTGCATAGAGCTACTCTAGCTAATTGCTCCCACTTTCAATACGCATCCAGATTGATACTTAGAGTCATCTGGATTTAGTGTCAAAGCTTGCATCGGCGTAACCTTTACGACGAACTCTTTATCACCTCCATAATCGAGAAACATTTCCTTAGTCATCCAGTTACTAAGGATAATTTTGACCGCTGTACAGTGATCTACTCCTGGATCACTATTGTACCCCCTCGACAAACTCATGGCAAGGTACACAACATGTTTGGTACACAGCATGGCATACTTTATAGAACCTATGGCTGAGGCATAGGGAATGACTTTCATTCTCTCTATATTTTTCTGCTGTGGTCTGGCTTTGAGTCTTACTCAACTTCACACCTTACAAGTCAGGCAAGAACTCCTTCTTTGACTGATCCATTTTTGAACTACTTCAAAATCTTATCAAGGTATGTACTCATCGAAAGTCTTATCAAGCGTATTGATCTATATCTTATTGATCTATATCTTATATATCGAAAGTCTTACCAAGGTCTTTCTTTGAAAAACTCCTTTCAGACACTCCTTTATGATTTCCAGAAAATTCTACATCATTTCTGATCGACAATATGTCATTCACATATACTTATCAGAAAGGTTGTAGTGCTCCCACTCACTTCTTGTAAATATAGGCTTCACCGCAAGTCTGTATAAATCTATATGCTTTGATCAACTTATCAAAGCGTATATTCCAACTCCGAGATGCTTGCACCAGTCCATAGATGGATCGCTGGAGCTTGCACATTTTGCTAGCACCTTTAGGATTGACAAAACCTTCTGGTTGCATCATATACAAGTCTTCTTTAATAAATCCATTAAAGAATGCAGTTTTGTTATCCATTTGCCAGATTTCATAATCATAAAATGCGGCAATTGCTAACATGATTCGGACAGACTTAAGCATCGCTACAGGTGAGAAAGTCTCATCGTAGTCAACTCCTTGAACTTGTTGAAACCCTTTCGCAACAAGTCGAGCTTTGCAAACAGTAATATTACCGTCTGCGTCGGTCTTCCTCTTGAAGATCCATTTATTTTCGATGGCTTGCCGATCATCGGGCATGTCATCCAAAGTCCACACTTTGTTCTCATACATGGATCCCATCTCAGATTTCATGGCCTCAAGCCATTTTGCGGAATCTGGGCTCATCATCGCTTCCTCATAGTTCGTAGGTTCATCATGGTCTAGTAACATGATTTCCAGAACTGGGTTGCCGTACCACTCTGGTGCGGAACATATTCTGGTTGATCTACGACGTTCAGCAGAAACTTGATCCGAAGTTTCATGATCATCATCATTAACTTCCTCACTGATTGGTGTAGGAATCACTGGAACAATTTTCTGTGATGTACTACTTTCCAATTCGGGAGAAGGTACAATTACCTTATCAAGTTCTACTTTCCTCCCACTCACATCTTTCGAGAGAAACTCCTTCTCTAGAAAGGATCCACTCTTAGCAACAAAGACCTTGCCTTCGGATCTGTGATAGAAGGTGTACCCAACAGTTTCTTTTGGGTATCCTATGAAGATTTACTTCTCCGATTTGGGTTCGAGCTTGTCATGTTGAAACTTTTTCACATAAGCATCGCAGTCCCAAACTTAAAGAAATGACAGCTTAGGTTTCTCGTCAAACCACAGTTCATACAGTGTCATCTCCACGGATTTAGATGGTGCCCTATTTAACGTGAATGCAGCTGTCTCTAATGCATAACCCCAAAAGCGATAGTGGTAGATCGGTAAGAGACATCATCGATTGCACCATATATAATAAAGTACGGTTATGACGTTCGGACACACCATTACACTGTGGTGTTCCAGGTGGCGTGAGTAGTGAAACTATTTCACATTGTTTTTACTGAAGGCCAAACTCGCTAACTCAAATATTTTACCTCTACGATCATATCGTAGAAACTCTTATTTTCTTGTTACGATGATTCTCCACTTCACTCTGAAATTCTTTGAACTTTTCAAATGTTTCAGACATGTGCTTCATTAAGTAGATATAACCATATCTGCTCAAATCATCAGTGAAGGTCAGAAAATAACGATACCCGCCGCGAGCTTCAACACTCATTGGTCCACATACATCTGTATGTATGATCTCCAACAAATCTGTTGCTCGCTCCATTGTTCCGGAGAACGGAGTTTTAGTCATCTTGCCCATGAGGCATGGTTCGCAAGCACCAAGTGATTCATAATCAAGTGATTCCAAAAGTCCATCAGTATGGAGTTTCTTCATGCGCTTTACACCATTATGACCTAAACGGCAGTGCCACAAATAAGTTGCACTATCATTACTAACCTTGCATCTTTTGGCTTCAATATTATGAATATGTGTATCACTACGATCGAGATCCAACAAACTATTTTCATTGGGTGTATGACCATCAAAGGCTTTATTCATGTAAACAGAACAACAATTATTCTCTAACTTACATGAATAACCGTATTGCAATAAATATGATCAAATCATATTCATGCTCAACGCAAACACCAAATAACACTTATTTAGGTTCAACACTAATCCCGAAAGTATAGGGAGTGTGCGATGATGATCATATCAATCTTGGAACTACTTCCAACACACATCGTCACTTCACTTTTAACTAGTCTCTGTTCATTCTGCAACTCCCGTTTCGAGTTACTAATTTTTTAGCAACTGAACCGGTATCAAATACCCAGGGGTTGCTATGAATACTAGTAAAGTACACATCAATAATCTGTATATCAAATATAACTTTGCTCACTTTGCCATCCTTCTTATCCGCCAAGTATCTAGGGCAGTTCCACTTCCAGTGACCATTTCCTTTGCAGTAGAAGCACTTAGTTTCAGGCTTGAGTTTTAGCTTTGGGTTTCCTCACGGGCATGACAACTTGCTTGTCATTCTTCTTGAAGTTCCCCTTCTATCCATTTGCCCTTTACTTGAAACAAGTGGTCTTGTTAACCATCAACACTTGATGCATTTTCATGATTTCTACCTTCGCCGACTTCAGCATCGCGAAGAGCTCGGGAATTCCTTTCGTCATCCCTTGCATATTATAGTTCATCACGAAGTTCTACTAACTTGGTGATAGTGATTAGAGAACTTTGTCAATTACTATCTTATCTCGAAGATTAACTCCCACTTGATTCAAGTAATTGTAGTACCCAGACAATCTAAGCACATGCTCACTGGTTGAGCTATTCTCCTCCATCTTGTAGGCAAAGTACTATCAGAAGTCTTATACCTCTCGACACGGGCATGAGTATGAAATACTAATTTCAACTCTTGGAACATCTTATATGCTCTGTGGCGTTCAAAACGTTTTTGAAGTCCCGGTTCTAAGCCGTAAAGCATGTGGCACTTAAACTGTCAAGTAGTCATCATACCGAGCTTTTTTCAAAACGTTCATAACGTCTACATCTGCTCCTGCAATAGGTCAGTCACCTAGCGGTGCATCAAGGACATAATTCTTCTGTGCAGCAATGAGGATAATCCTCAGATCACGGAACAATTTCGCATCATTGCTACTAACATCTTTCAACTTAGTTTTCTCTAGGAACATAAAAAAATAAACGGGGAGCAACATCGTGAGCTATTGATCTACAACATAGATATGCTAATACTACGAGGACTAAGTTCATGATAAATTAAAGTTCAATTTAATCATATTAATTAAAGAACTCCCACTTAGATAGACATCCCTCCGGTCATCTAAATGATCACGTGATCCAAATCAACTAAACCATGTCCGATCATCACGTGAGATGGAGTTGTTTCAATGGTGAACATCTTATGTTGATCATATCTACTATATGATTCACGCTCGACCTTTCGGTCTCCAGTGTTCCGAGGCCATATCTGCATATGCTAGGCTCGTCAAGTTTAACCCGAGTATTCTGCGTGTGCAAAACTGGCTTACACCCGTTGTATTTGAACGTAGAGCTTATCACACCCGATCATCACGTGGTGTCTCGGCACGACGAACTTTCGCAACGGTGCATACTCAATGAGAACACTTATACCTTGAAATTTAGTAAGGGATCAACTTATAATGCTAACGTCGTTCTAAGCAAAATAAGAAGCATAATAAGATAAACATCACATGCAATCAAAATATGTGACATGATATGGCCATCATCATCTTGTGCTTTTGATCTCCATCTCCAAAGCACCGTCATGATCACCTTCGTCACCGGCGCGACACCTTGATCTCCATCGTAGCATCGTTGTCATCTCGCCAACTATTGCTTCTACGACTATCGCTACCGCTTAGTGATAAAGTAAAGCAATTACATGGCGATTGTATTTCATACAATAAAGCGACAACCATATGGCTCCTGCCAGTTGCCGATAACATTACAAAACATGATCATCTCATACAAAGCCGTATAACTCATCATGTCTTGACCATATCACATCACAACATGCCCTGCAAAAACAAGTTAGACGTCCTCTACTTTGTTGTTGCAAGTTTTACGTGGCTGCTACGGGCTTAGCAAGAACCGTTCTTACCTACGCATACAAAACCACAACGATGTTTCGTCAAGTATGTGCTGTTTTAACCTTCACAAGGACCGGGCGTAGGCACACTTGATTCAGCTAAAGTGAGAGAGACAGACACCCGCCAGTCACCTTTAAGTAACGAGTGCTCGTAACGGTGAAACCAGTCTCGCGTAAGCGTACGCGTAATGTCGGTCCGGGCCGCTTCATCTCACAATACCGCCGAAGCAAAGTATGACATGCTGGTAAGCAGTATGACTAGTATCGCCCACAACTCATTGTGTTCTACTCATGCATATCATCTACGCATAGACCTGGCTCATGATGCCACTGTTGGGGAACGTAGTATTTTAAAATTTTCCTATGATCACGCAAGATCTATCTACCAGATGCATAGCAACGAGAGGGAAGAGTGTGTCTACGTACCCTCGTAGACCGGAAGCGGAAGCGTCAAGTGACGCGGTTGATGTAGTCGAACTTCTTCGCGATTCAACCGATCAAGCACCGAACGTACGACGCCTCCGCGTTCAGCACACGTTCAGCTTGATGACGTCCCACGAGCTCTTGATCCAGTTGAGCTTCACGGGAGAGTTTCGTCAGCACGACGGCGTGGTGACGGATATGATGTATCTACCGGCGCAGGGCTTCGCCTAAGCACTGCAACGGTATGACCGAGGTGTGTTTTTGTGGAGGGGGGCACCACACACGGCTGGAACAATTCAACTTGTGTGTCTTTGGGTGCCCCCCTGCCCCCGTATATAAAGGAGCAAGAGGGGAGGGCCGGCCGGCCTCCTATGGTGCGGCTAGGGCAATCCTACTAGGAATAGGATTGCAATCCTATTCCTAGTAGGAGTCCACCAAGAAGGAAGAGAGGGAAAAAGAAAGAGAGGGAGAGGTGGCGCCCCCCAATCCTAGTCCAACTAGGATCCCCTGGTGGGGCGCCGGCCAGCATCTATGGGCTGCCTCTCTCCTTTCCTCAAGGCCCACTATGGACCATCCCCCCTCGTAGGGGGTTCCGGTAACCCCCTCCGGCAATCCAGTTAAATCCGAAACTTTTCCGGAACACTTCCGGTGTCCGAATATAGTCGTCCAATATATCAATCTTTATGTCTCGGACATTCCGAGACTCCTCGTCATGTCCGTGATCTCATCCGGGACTCCGAACTACCTTCGGTACATCAAAACTCATAAACTCATAATACCGATTGTCATCAAACGTTAAGCGTGCGGACCCTACGGGTTCGAGAACTATGTAGACATGACCGAGACTCATCTCCGGTCAATAACCAATAGCGGAACCTGGATGCTCATATTGGCTCCTACATATTCTACGAAGATCTTTTTCGGTCAAACCGCATAACAACATACGTTGTTCCTTTTGTCATCGGTATGTTACTTGCCCGAGATTCGATCGTCGGTATCTCTATACCTAGTTCAATCTCGTTACCGGCAAGTCTCTTTACTCGTTCCGTAACACGTCATCTCGTGACTAACTCATTAGTATTTTGCTTGCAAGGCTTATTGTGATGTGTGTTACCGAGAGGGCCCAGAGATACCTCTCCGACACTCGGAGTGACAAATCCTAGTCTTGATCTATGCCAACACCACGAATACTTTCGAAGACACCTGTAGAGCATCTTTATGATCACTCAGTTACGTTGTGACGTTTGATAGCACACAAGGTGTTCTTACGGTATTCGGGAGTTGCATAATCTCATAGTCATAGGAACATGTATAAGTCATGAAGAAAGCAATAGCAGTAAAACTAAACGATCATAGTGCTATGCTAACGGATGGGTCTTGTCCATCACATCATTCTCCTAATGATGTGATCCCGTTGATCAAATGACAACTCATGTCTATGGCTAGGAAACATAACCATCTTTGATCAATGAGCTAGTCTAGTAGAGGCATACTAGGGACATATTGTTTTGTCTATGTATCCACACATGTACTAAGTTTCCGGTTAATACAATTCTAGCATGAATAAAAGACATTTATCATGATATAAGGAAATATAAATAACAACTTTATTATTGCCTCTAGGGCATATTTCCTTCACCTAGTGTGAAAGTTTTTACTACATTGGTATTGTATGTCTATCATGTGAAGACTAATTATTTAGCCTAAACACATTACCATGCTGTTTTAATATACTCTCAAAAGGATATAAGTGAAGCATGAGAGTTCAACAATTTCTTCATAATATTATCACCACCGTGCTCTAAACGATATAAGTGAAGTACTAGAGCAAAAACTATTCTACTCAAAAGATATAAGTGAATCACATAGAGTATTCTATCAATTCCTAGTCCATATTTAACTCTCTCAAATAGGTGTGTCCAGCAAGGATGATTGTGACTAACTAGCAAGCAAAGACTCAAATTATACAAGACGCTCCAAGCAAAACACATATCATGTGGTGAATAAAAATATAGCTCCAAGTATAGTTACCGATGGATGAAGACGTAAGAGGGGATGCCTTCCCGGGGCATCCCCAAGCTTAGGCTTTTGATTGTCCTTGAATTTTACTTGGGGTGCCATGGGCATCCCCAAGCTTAGGCCTCTAGTACTTGTTCCATAGTCCATCAAAGCAATACTCAAAACTTGAAAACTTCACAACACAAAACTTAGACAAAAATTCTCGTGAGCTCCGTTAGTATAAGAAAGCAAACCACTTCTCAAAGGTACTGAAATGAATTCATTCTTTGCTTATATTGGCGTTAAACCTACCGTATTCCAACTTATCAATGGTTCATACCTCCAAATATTACTCATAGATGCAGTGAAATAAGCAAACAACACACGAAAAACAGAATCTGTCAAAAAACAGAACAGTCTGTAGTAATCTGCAGGTTTCGCAAACTTCTGTAACTCCAAAAAATTCACACTAAATTGGTATACGTGAGGAATTTGTCTATTAATCATCTGCAAAAAGAGTCAACTAAATAGCATGCTCCAGTAAAATCTGATGACCATTCTAGCGAGCGCTAACGATTCTGTTTTTCATAGCAAGATCACATAAACTTCACACAAGTCTTCCCAAAGGTTCTACTTGGTACAAACACTAAACAAAACATGAAACCACATCTAAACAGAAGCTAGAAGAAATATTTATTCCCTAACAGCAACAAAAACAAAAAATATATAATTGGGTTGCCTCCCAACAAGCGCTATCGTTTTAAGCCCCTAGCTAGGCACGATACAAGATAGATCTAGGTATTGCCATCTTTGGAAGGCAATCCATAAGTGGCTCTCATGATAGATTCATATGGTAATTTGATTTTCTTTATTGGAAAGTGTTCCATGCATTTCCTTAACGGTAATTGGAATCTAATATTTCCTTCCTTCATATCAATAATTGCACCAATCATTCTAAGGAAAGGTCTACCAAGAATAATATGACATGAAGGATTACAATCTATATCAAGAACAATGAAATCTACGGGCACATAATTCTTATTGTCAACAATAAGAACATCATTAATCCTTCCCATAGGTTTCTTAATAGTGGAATCCGCAAGATGCAAATTTAAAGAACAATTATCAAGCTCATGGAACCCTAGCAAATCACACAAAGTTTTTGGGATAGTGGAGACACTTGCACCCAAATCACACAAAGCATAGCATTCATGATCTTTTATTTTTTATTTTAATAGTAGGTACCCACTCACCATAAAGCTTTCTAGGGATAGAAACTTCTAACTCATGTTTTTCTTCATAAGATTGCATCAAAGCATCAACTATGTGTTTGGTGAAAGCTTTATTTTGACTATAAGCATGCGGAGAATTTACTACGGATGGCAACAAGGAAATACAATCAGTCAAAGAGCAATTATCATAATTGAATCCCTTGAAATCCAAAGTAGTGGGTTCGTCACTATGCAAAGTTTTAATCTCTTTACTCCCAGTTTTAACAAATTTAGCATCAAGATCTAAAAACTCCGAATCATTGGGACACCTTAAAGGAGAATCATCTCCAATCCTACCTTCATCAACATTTATACTATAAAACAAGGATCTAATAGGAGACACATCAATAACTTTCAGATCTTCATCTTTATTTTCATGATAACTAGAAGAACACGCTTTAATATAATCCTCTCTTTTAGCATGCATCCTAGCGGTTCTTTCCTTGCATTCATCAATGGAAATTCTCATGGCTTTGAGAGACTCATTGATATCATGCTTAGGTGGGATAGATCTAAGTTTCAAAGAATCTATATCAAGAGTAATTCTATCCATACTTCTAGCCAATTCATCAATCTTAAGCAATTTCTCTTCAAGCAGAGCATTGAAATTCTTTTGCTTGATCATAAACTCCTTAACACCAGTTTCAAATTCATAAGGCATCTTTCCATTAGAGTTGTTGTAGGAATTACCATAATTATTAGAAGAATTACTAGGAAAAGGCCTAGGAATAAAATTCCCTCTATAAGCATTGTTACCAAAATTATTCCTACCAACAAAATTCACATCCAAAGATTCATTGCTATTTTCAATCAAAGCGGACAACTGCATATCATTAGGATCAGATGAAGCACTCTTAGCAGCAAATAATTTCATAAGTTCATCCATCTTTCCACTCAAAACACTAATTTCTTCAATAGCATGCACATTTTTACTAGTAGATCTTTCGATGTGCCATTGAGAATAATTAACCATAATATTATCTAGGAGTTTGATAGCTTCTCCTAAGGTAGTTTCCATGAAAGTGCCTCCTGCAGCCGAATCTAAAAGATTTCTAGAAGCAAAATTCAAGCCTGCATAAAAATTCCGAATAGTCATCCATAGATTCAAACCATGTGTAGGGCAATTACGTATCATTAATTTCATTCTCTCCCAAGCTTGTGCAACATGCTCATGATCTAGTTGCTTAAAATTCATAATATCGTTTCTAAAAGAGATGATCTTAGCAGGAGGGAAATACTTAGAGATAAAAGCATCTTTGCACTTATTCCACGAATCAATACTATTTCTAGGCAAATAGGAAAACCAAGTTTTAGCAAGATCTCTAAGTGAAAATGGAAATAATTTCAATTTGACAATATCATTATCCGTATCCCTTTTCTTTTGCATATCACACAAATCAACAAAGTTGTTCAGATGGGTAGCGGCATCTTCACTAGGAAGGCCGGAGAATTGATCTTTCATGACAAGATTCAACAAAGTAGCATTGATCTCACAAGATTCAGCATCGGTAATAGGAGCAATCGAAGTGCTAAAAATCATTATTGTTGGTATTGGAGAAGTTACACAATTTGGTATTGTTCTGAGCCATAGTGACAAGCAAGCAATCCAACACTCACAAGCAAACACAAAGCAAGTGAACGATAAACCCACGGTAGAAGAAGGGCAAATAAAACGGCAAGGGTGAAGTGGGGGAGAGGAAAACGAGAGGCAAATAAATGTAATGCGAAGGATAAAGGTTTGTGATAGGTACTTGGTATATGACATTTGCGTAAGCCTCCCCGGCAACGGCGCCTGAATTCTTCTTGCTACTTCTCGAGCTTGCGTTGTATTCCCTCGAAGAGGAAAGGGAGATGCAACATAGTAGCATAAGTATTTCCCTAGGTTTATGAGAACCAAGGTATCAATCCAATATGAGACCAAGGTGTCAATCATTTTAAGGTCACTTACGAAAATGAGATCTGATAGAGATGATCGTTTATATTTTTGTTATTTTTGTTTATAAGAACAGAAAGTAAAAGCGGTAAAAGTAAGGTAGTTGTAGATTGATATGTTGAGAATAGACCCGGGGGCCATAGTGTTCTCTAGTGGCTTCTCTCATGATAGCGATATTCTACGGCGGGTAAACAAATTACTGTCGAGCAATTGATAGAAAAGCGAATAATAATGAGACTATCTAGGCATGATCATTGTATATAGGCATCACATCCGAGAAAAGTAGACCGAAATGATTCTGCATCTACTACTATTACTCCACACATCGACCGCTATCCAGCATACATCTAGTGTATTGAGTTCATAAGAACAGAGTAATGCCTTAAGCAAGATGACATGATGTAGAGGGATAAACTCAAGCAATATGATATAAACCCCATCTTTTTATCCTCGATGGAAACAATACAATACGTGCCTTGCTGCCCCTACTGTCACTGGGAAAGGACATCGCAAGATTGAACCCAAAGCCAAGCACTTCTCCCATTGCAAGAACTATAGATCTAGTAGGCCAAACCAAACCAATAATTCGAAGAGACATGCAAGGATATTATGAGCACACATAAAGAGTTCAGAAGAGAACCAAATATTTCTCATAGATAATATTTATCATAAACTCACAATTCATCGGATCTCGACAAACTATTGGGGATCGTTGTAGAAAATAAAAAAATTTCCTACGCATCACAAAGATCTATCTATGGAGTCTACTAGCAATGACAGGGGAGTGCATTTTCATACCTTTGAAGATCGCGATGCGGAAGCATTATAAGAACGCGGATGAAGGAGTCGTACTCGTAGCGATTAAGATCGCGGTTGGTTCCAACCTAAGCGCCGAACAAAGGCGCCTCCGTGTTCAACACACGTGCAGCCTGGTGATGTCTCCCGCGCCTTGATCCAGCAAGGGGAGAGGGAGAGGTTGGGGAAGACTCCGTAAAGCAGCAGCACGCCGGCGTGGTGGTGATGGAGGAGCGTGGCAATCCTGCAGGGCTTCGCCAAGACTTGGGTGTGGCTGCCCTCCCACCCCCCACATATATATAGGGGCCAGGGAGAGGGGGCGGCCCCCTCAGATTTGACCTGAGGAGGGGGACGACGGCTAGGGGGGTTGCCTTGCCCCCCAAGGCAAGGGGGGCGCCCCCCTTTTAGGGTTCCCCCAAACCCTAGGCGCCTTGGGCCCTTGGGGGGCGCACCAGCCCACCAGGGGCTGGTTCCCCCATTCACTTGGTCCACTTGGTCCACCGAGCAGGGGGCCCCACCCGGTGGACCCCCGGACACCTTCTGGTGGCCTCGGTGCAATACCAGTGTGTTGGGGAACGTAGCAGAATTCAAAAAATTTCCTGCGCTTCACCAAGATAAATCTAAGGAGTCATCTAGCAACGAGGAGAAAGGAGTGCATCTACATACCCTTTGTAGATCGCGAGCGGAAGCGTTCAAGAGAAAGTGGATGATGGAGTCGTACTCGTCGTGATCCAAATCACCGATGATCCCAGCGCCGAACGGACGGCACCTCCGCATTCAACACACGTACGATGCAGCGACGTGTCCTCCTTCTTGATTAAGCAAGGGGGGAGGAGAGGTTGATGGAGATCCAGCAGCACGACGGCGTGGTGGTAGATGCAACGGAAATTCTGCAGGGCTTCGCCAAGCACCTGCGGGAGGAGGGAGATGTGTAACGGGGGGGGGG
>LR738709.1:23209015-23237784 GCA_902687465.1 Secale cereale
GGAGGCGCCAAGAGCAAGGGTGCGGCTGCCCTCTCTCCCCCCACTATATATAGGGGCTAGGGGGGCGGCGGCCAAGGGGGAGGCTTGCCCCCCAAGCCAAGGGGGTCGCCCCCACCCCTAGGGTTCCCAACCCTAGGCGCAGGAGGGAGGCCCAAGGGGCTGCGCCAGCACACTATGGGCAGGTTCCCCTCCCCCTATGGCCCATGGGGCCCTCCGGGATAGGTGGCCCCACCCGGTGGACCCCCGGGACCCTTCCGGTGGTCCCGGTACACTACCGGTGACCCCCGGAACTCTCCCGACGGCCGAAACTGGACTTCCTATATATAATTGTTTACCTTCGGACCATTCCGGAACTCCTCGTGATGTCCGGCATCTCATCCGGGACTCCAAACAACATTGGGGTTACCGTGTGCATATATCTCTACAACCCTAGCGTCACCAAACCTTAAGTGTGTAGACCCTACGGGTTCGGGAGACACGTAGACATGACCGAGACGACTCTCCGGTCAATAACCAACAGCGGGATCTGGATACCCATGTTGGTTCCTATGTGTTCCTCGATGATCTCATCGGATGAACCACGATGTCAAGGATTCACTTAATCCCGTATGCAATTCCCTTTGTCTATCGGTATAGTACATGCCCTAGTTTCGATCGTCGGTATACCGATACCTTGTTCAATCTCGTCATGGCAAGTCTCTTTACTCGTTCCGTAATACATCATCCCGTGACTAACTCCTTAGTCACATTGAGCTCATTATGATGATGTCTTACCGAGTGGGCCCAGAGATACCTCTCCGTCATACGGAGTGACAAATCCAAGTCTCGGTTCGTGCCAACCCAACAGATACTTTCGAAGATACCCGTTGCATACCTTTACTTGACATTGGAAAAGCTTTAGCATTACGAACTACACGATCTTGTGCTAGGCTTAGGATTGGGTCTTGTCCATCACATCATTCTCCTAATGATGTGATCCCGTTATCAATGACATCCAATGTCCATGGTCTAGAAACCGTGACCATCTGTTGATCAACGAGCTAGTTACTAGACGCTTTACCAGGGACACATTGTGGTCTATGTATTCACACATATATCACAGTTTCCGGATAATACAATTCAAGCATGTATAACAGACAATTATCATGAACAAGGAGATATAATAATAACCATTTTATTATTGCCTCTAGGGCATATTTCCAACAGTCTCCCACTTGCACTAGAGTCAATAATCTAGTTACATTGTGATGAATCGAACACCCATAGAGTTCTGGTGTTGATCATGTTTTGCTCGTGGAAGAGGTTTAGTCAAAGGATCTGCGACATTCTGATCCGTATGCACTTTACAAATATCTATGTCTCCATCTTGAACATAATTCCGGATGGAGTTGAAACGGCGCTTGATGTGCTTGGTCTTCTTGTGAAACCTGGGCTCCTTGGCAATGGCAAGAGCTCCAGTGTTGTCACAGAAGAGAGTCATCGGGCTTGACGCGCTTGGAATGACTCCTTCCTGCGCGGCTTCGCAAGAAGCTATGTACTCCGCTTCACATGTAGAATGCGCCACGACGCTCTGCTTGCAACTGCACCAGCTGACTTCCCCACCATTCAAAATATACACGTATCCGGTTTATGACTTGGAGTCATCCAGATCTGTGTCGAAGCTAGCATCGACGTAACCCTTTACGACGAGCTCTTCGTCACCTCCATAAACGAGAAACTTATCCTTAGTCCTTTTCAGGTACTTTGGGATGTTCTTGACCGCTGTCCAGTGTTCCATACCGGGATCACTTTGGTACCTCCCTACCAAACTAATGGCAAGGTTGACATCAGGTCTGGTACACAGCATGGCATACATAATAGAACCTATGGCTGAGGCATAGGGGATGACACTCACCTTTTCTCTATCTTCTGCCGTGGTCGGGGATTGAGCCGTGCTCAATCTCATACCTTGCAATACAGGCAAGAACCCTTTCTTGGACTGATCCATATTGAACTTCTTCAATATCTAGTCAAGGTATGTGCTTTGTGAAAGACCAATGAGGCGTCTCGATCTATCTCTATAGATCTTGATGCCTAATATGTAAGCAGCTTCTCCAAGGTCCTTCATTGAAAAACTCTTATTCAAGTAGGCCTTTATGATCTCTAAGAATTCTATATCATTTCCCATCAGCAGTATGTCATCCACATATAATATGAGAAATGCTACAGAGCTCCCACTCACTTTCTTGTAAATACATGCTTCTCCCCAAGTCTGTATAAACCCAAACGCTTTGATCACATCATTAAAGCAAATATTCCAACTCCGAGATGCTTTCACCAGCCCATAGATCGAGAGCTGGAGCTTGCATACCTTGTTAGCATTCTCAGGATCGACAAAACCTTCCTGCTGTATCATATATAGCTCTTCCTTAAGGAAGCCATCAAGGAATGCCGTTTTGACGTCCATTTGCCATATCTCATAATCATAGAATGTGGCAATTGCTAACATGATTTGGACGGACTTCAGCATCGCTACGGGAGAGAAAGTCTCGTCGTAGTCAACCCCTTGAACTTGTCGATAACCTTTAGCGACAAGCTGAGCTTTATGGATGGTCACATTACCATCCGCGTCAGTCTTCTTCTTAAATATCCATTTATTTTCTATGGCGTGCCGATCATCGGGCAAGTCCACCAAAGTCCATACTTTGTTTTCATACATGGATCCTGTAGCGACCAGACCTCAAACAGTCTGATCTCTGTGCATCAGTGTCATCCCTGGATCAGTAATGCTGACACGCAAAGTACTTGAAGGATTTATAAAAGAGTAGCAATCACACACTTATTACATCGATAGTCCAACGATGAACTTATTACAAATAATATGGCTGAAGGCCATCTAACACGATAACAGCGGAAGGCTTGGAAGATAAGTGAGTCCATCAACTCCAGCGGCATCACTGAGTATAGAACCACGACCTAAAATGGCGTCTTACTCGTCGTTTGAAAAGTCTGCAACATGAAACGTTGCAGCCCGAAAACGGGTCACCACATGGAATATGCTAGCAAGGTAACACAAGAGAATGCAATGAAAGTAAGGCTATACTATATGCAATATGGCTGGTGGAAAGCTCTATGGTTAAGTTTTTGCGTAAAGCCAATTTTTCCCTACTTCAAAGGAATGTATTTTAATTAACTATCATGGTAGTTGAAATATCGTTGAGAAGATAGACATCCTCTCAACCCCAATTAAAGTTCATCATTAAACCCAACAAAATTAAATTAGAGTAACATGTTGAGATGCACATGAAAATCCAAGTACTAGATACTCAAGACGTCCTTAACCGGGGACACGGCTAATCATGATCAGTTTGTACACTCTGCAGAGGTTTGTGCACTTTTCCCACAAGACTCGATCGCCTCCATTTGGTTTCTCGCACTACATGGTTTTGAGAAACGGATGACCGAGACATAGTCTTTCAGAAGCGCTAGCACCTTACGATCGGGCGGACCGTACCAACCTACATCCCCTACATCTGCTAGTCCACCACTGTAAGAGTTCGCACAACTTACTCATACTATGCTAGAGCCCATAATAGCATTGTGGCTGCACACGGAAGTTTCTAGTATGAATAATCTCATGATCCCTTTGAGCCTGGGTGGCGGTCCAAAAGAAAAACAGACAATCACTGGAATACCCAGATGCCTCAGTCCACCTAGATGTGTATTAATGTTGCCACCTTAAGTTGAACCATTAATTAAAAAACTCACATCTGTCATGGATTTCACTCACCCAGTCCACGTCTACGAGCATAGCATGTCCTATCAGCAAACGTATAAGTAACTCCCAAAGGTTTGAACGTAATGCAGGTAATAGGTACTACCTCAATCTACTTCCCAATCCCACAAGTTAATTGATCCTACTCATGCAAATGTGTGAGGGTTTGACTAATGCAATGAAAACTGGGTAATTGGAAAGTATGATCAAAGTGTTACTTGCCTTGCTGATGATCCGCAAAACCTAGAGACTCAAAGTAGCAAGCGGCGCACTCCGGGTACTCTATCGCAATCAAATAAGCATACAATAAGTACTTAACTAATGCATGGGTAAAACTCAAATAAAAGATCTAACCAGAAAATTCAACTTAAGAACTCCGGTTTGCAAAAAGAATCAACTCGAAAGAAGCAACGAAACTCAAACTGCGAAAGAAACGAGCTCCGGTTTACTAGTTGGCCTAAAGTCAAATTTTACAGTAGCCAAAACATTGTTCAAGTTTATTAAACGTAAAGAGGGCTTCGAGACGAAGATCTGGGATTTTGAATCACCTGATTCATACTCTCGAGCGAAAAGAAAAACGAAAAACAAGATCAGGGCAGAAATCGCGATCAGAATAACCGCGGATAAATACCCCGAAAAAAGAAAAGCGATGAACAGGCTAACGAACGCACGTTTGCTGTCTGTGGTTAACTAACGACAACCGTTCGTTAAAACAAACATACGGATGAACGTCCGCTAAATAACTAAACCGGCGGAAAAACCGAACCGATCTATTTTAAAATAAAAAAACAGATGTAGGTTTTCCTAAAACAAAACCGATCGGTTAAACGGGAAAAACCGAGAACTACCTCGAACTCCGGCAGAACTCCGGCGGGGCGAGGCGGCAGCGGCACGGCACGCGGGGCGGCGGCGGCTGGCGGCGGGGCGGCGAGGCGGCGGCGAGTGGCGGCGGCGGCGGGCTGGCGGCGGGGCTGGGCGGCGCTAGGGTTCGGGCGAGCGGGGGCTGGCGGCTGGGCGACTTGGGCCGGCGGGGCTGGCGCTTATAAAGCCAAGTCTCCCGACCCTATACGAGACAAGGTCGGTTTCCCCTTTTTTTTTAAAAAAAAAAAGAGTCCCGTCGCAGAAAAACTAACGAAAGAAATACCAAACGGACTAAAAAAATCCCGAAATAAATTTTCACCGTCCTCTAATAATATTTGGGACAAAGTGAACATTTTTCCCGGACCTAAATGCAATTTTGAAAAACGCGTATTTTTCCTACGCAAATAAATCCGCAATTAAATCCAGAAAAATACCAAAAGTGATTTTAACATTTTTCCTCCAATATTTCTGTTATTTTGGAGAAGTCATATTATCTCCGCTCATATTTTGTATTTAGAAAGATTTTTAGGAGAGAAAAATAATTAAAATCACACTGTCCTCGTACCGGTATTCGAGCGAACTCAATACGAAAACGGTAAAATCCCCAACTCTCTCCGTAGGTCCTTGAGTTGCTTAGAATTTCGAGAACTCCACGAACAAAATGCAAAAACATGCCAATGCAATATGATCTATGTATAACATTCCAAATTGAAAATTTGGGATGTTACAAACCTACCCCCCTTAGAATGAATCTCGCCCTCGAGATTCGACTTGGCTAGAGAACAGGTGTGGGTGGTCCTTGCGTAGATCATCTTCTCGTTCCCAGGTGGCTTCTTCCTCGGTGTGGTGACTCCACTGAACTTTGCAAAACTTGATAACCTTACTACGAGTAACTCCGCTCAAAAATTCGAGAATCTTAACAGGCTTCTCCTCGTAAGTCAGATCACTGTCCAACTGAATTGCTTCCACGGGTATTGTGTCTCTAAGCGGTATATCGGCCATCTCCGCGTGGCACTTCTTAAGCTGCGAAACGTGAAACACGTCGTGCACTCCTGACAATCCTTCGGGCAATTCCAACTTGTAGGCAACCTCTCCCATGCGTTCCAAAACACGGTAAGGTCCCACAAATCTCGGGGCTAACTTCCCTTTAACTCTGAAACGTTTAACTCCTCGCAGAGGAGATACTCTTAAGTATGCTCTGTCTCCGATCTCATAGGTTATCTCCTTGCGCTTCGAGTCTGCATAACTCTTCTGTCTGGGCTGAGCTACTTTCAGTCTATCTCGGATCAACTTCACCTTCTCCTCAGACTCTTTGTTTAAGTCTGGTCCGAACAACTGTCGGTCTCCAACTTCATCCCACGACAACGGTGTTCGGCATCTCCTTCCATACAATGCCTCGAACGGTGCCATCTTCAAACTGGCTTGGTAACTGTTGTTGTATGAGAACTCCGCGTAGGGCAAATTGTCATCCCAACTAGATCCATAATCTAACGCACAGGCTCTCAGCATATCCTCCAAAATCTGATTTACTCTCTCCGTCTGTCCATCTGTCTGCGGATGAAACGCTGTGCTCAACTCTAGCCTGGTACCCAAAGTTTCATGTAACTGATTCCAGAACTTTGAGGTAAACTGGGTTCCTCTATCTGATACGATGCTCCTCGGAACTCCGTGCAGACATACAATTCTGGTCATGTATATCTTAGCCAACTTTGCACTGGTATATGTGGTTTTCACAGGAATAAAGTGGGCTACCTTCGTCAATCGGTCTACTATTACCCAGATTGAATCATATCCTGCTTTGGTCCTGGGCAATCCGGTGATAAAATCCATGCCAAGCTTCTCCCACTTCCATTCGAGTATTGGCATAGGTTGTAACAATCTTGCTGGCTTCTGATGTTCTGCCTTCACTCTCTGACATACATCGCAAACTGCTACATACTCCGCAATATCCTTCTTCATACCAGTCCACCAGAAAATATCCTTTAAATCCAAATACATCTTAGTATTTCCTGGATGAATCGAGTATGGTGAATCATGGGCCTCCTGTAAAATCAACTTCCTGATCTCCGGGTCATTGGGCTCATAGATTCGATCCTCAAACCATAGGGTGTCGTGTTCATCCTCACGAAAACCTTTAGCTTTTCTTTCGCTCATGCTCTCCTTTATAGCGTCAACCTCCTTGTCAGCTTTCTGAGCTTCTATGATTTTATCCATCAGGGTAGACTGGATTTCTAGTGTTGCTACAAAGCCTCTTTATCTCCAAACGTAGTTCTCGTAGGTCCTCGGCTAACTCCTTTGGAAATTCTTCCATCATTAGGGTATTGACATGGCTCTTACGGCTTAGCGCATCAGCTACTACGTTAGCCTTTCGGGGATGATAATGCAATCTCATGTCATAATCCTTTATAAGTTCCAGCCATCTACTTTGCCTAAGATTCAGCTCCTTCTGGGTGAATATATACTTCAAACTCTTGTGATCCGTATACACTTCACAATGGTTCCCAATGAGAAAATGTCTCCACGTCTTTAATGCATGCACTACGGCTGCTACCTCCAAATCGTGGGTGGCATAGTTCATCTCATGAGGTTTCAGTTGTCGTGAAGCATATGAAACAACTCTTCCTTCCTGCATAAGAACAGCTCCAAGTCCTCGACGTGAAGCATCGCAATACACCTCATAATCCTTATGTTGATCCGGCAAAATCAACACAAGGGATGAGACCAACCTTTTCTTCAATTCCTAGAAACTAGTCTCACATTCTTCGGTCCAACTGAACTTGGTGTCCTTCTTCAAAAACTCCGTCATTGGCTTTGCAATCTTCGAGAAATTCTCGATAAATCTCCGGTAGTATCCTGCGAGTCCAAGAAAACTCCGGATCTCTCCAACTATTGTCGGTGCTTCCCAATTGGTCACAGTGTCCACCTTGGCGGGATCTATTGCTATTCCTTCTCCGGATATAACATGTCCGAGGAATCCGACTTCCTTCAACCAAAACTCACATTTGCTAAACTTGGCATATAACTGATGTTCTCTGAGCTTCTCCAATACCAAACGCAAATGCTCTGCATGCTCCTCTTCATCCTTCGAGAAGATCAAAATATCATCTATGAACACTACGACGAACTTATCCAAATACTCCATAAACACTTCGTTCATCAGGTTCATAAAGTATGCCGGTGCGTTTGTCAGACCAAACGACATAACGGTATACTCGTACAACCCATACCTAGTGGTAAAGGCCGTCTTAGGTATATCCTGCTCTCGGATCTTCAACTGGTGGTACCCGGATCGCAGATCGATCTTGGAAAATACCTTAGCTCCTTGCAATCTATCGAACAGATCATTGATCATCGGCAGTGGGTACTTGTTCTTGATCGTTACTTCATTCAATCCTCGGTAATCGACAACCATTCTTAACGATTTCATCCTTCTTCTCCACTAGAAGTACTGGCGAACCCCAAGGCGAAGAACTTGGGTGTATGAATCCTTTATCCAGTAACTCCTTAATCTGCTTCTTAATTTCCTCCAAATCCTTTGCGGGCATCCTATATGGTCTCTTAGAAATTGGCCCGGTGCCTGGCAAAAGTTCAATCAAAAACTCTATATCTCTATCCGGTGGCATGCCATGTAATTCCTCTGGAAACACATCCGGATAATCTTTCACTACTGGCACTTCCTCCTGAACAACTCCTGACAAGGAATTTAACCTACTCCTCTTTGACGCATGCCGGGATACATACTTGATCCTTTTTTCCTTCCGGTGTATTAAGCAAAATGGTCTTACTGGCACATTCAATATTCCCTTCATACTTAGATAACCAATCCATGCCTAATATCACATCCAGTCCTTGAGATTCCAATACTATTAGGTCCGAAGGGAAAAATGTAATTACCAATCCTTAGGGGCAACTGATCACACCATGACTTAGCCATATACTCCGCTCCTGGTGAGGTTACTAACATGGGCGATCTAAGGGCTTGGGTCGACAGCTTATACTTATCCACGAATCCCCTTGAAATATAAGAATGCGATGCACCAGTATCGAAAAGAACGAGTTCAGTAAAGGACTTAACTAAGAACTTACCTATAACTGCATCTGGTTGCTCCTCTACTTCCTCCAGAGTCACGTGGTTCACTTGTCCTTTGTTGAACGGGTTGGGCTTCTTCCCGGCGCTTCCATTGCCGTTCCCGTTCTTAACTTCTGGGCATTCATTGGCATAATGTCCATTCTTCCTGCACTTGTAACAAGTGACATGGCTGAAATCCCTCTTGGTGGGTGTGGGTGGTGTAGGGCGGTTCTGGTTTGCATTGGCTCCATTCCCATTTCCATTGCCATTCTTGGTGCCATTGTGGTTGTGCGAGCTACTTCCTCCATGATTATGCTTAAGCTATCCTACCGCTTTAGGGGTAAAGCGGGGCTTCTGCTGAGCTCCAGAATTATACTTTCCGTGCCCATACTTCCTCTTACGACTATCAATCTGTTGATGCTTCCTTTCAATCATTAGGGCGCGGTCAACCAACTCCTGGTAGTTATTGAAAGTAGCCACCATCAACTGTACACTCATCTCATCATTCAGCCCTTCCATGAATCTCTCCTACTTCTTGGCATCTGTGGCCACATCATCTAGGGCATAACGAGATAGGGTACTAAAATCATCCACGTACTGCGCCACAGTACGATTCCCTTGGCGCAAATTGCGAAACTTCTGCTTCTTCATACTCATTGCTCCGGTTGAGACATGGGCGGTACGAAAAGCTTGCTGAAATTGATCCCAGGTCACATTGTCTACGGGGTAAGTGGTTGTGTAGTTCTCCCACCATGCTGCGGCTGGTCCAGACAACTGGTGTGCGGCAAATCGCACCTTCTCAGCATCCGAGCAATTGGCGGTAGTCAAATCCCTTCCAATCTTGCATAGCCAGTCATCAGCCACAATTGGTTCGATGCTGCTAGCAAACACGGGTGGTTGCAACCTTAAGAAACGTGTCAGGTTGTCCACGGGTGGTGGTGGTGGAGGGTTGTTGTTGTTGTTGTTCTGGTTGTTCTGAGTGTTCTGGACAAGAAGTTGCATCAAGGTGTTCTGCTGCTGGATCAACTGGGTGAGCTCACGGGGAAACTCGAATTCACGTCTTGGAGGCATCTGATGGGTGTAGAGGGAAGAGATGAGAATAGAAAAGAGGTCTAAGGGAAAATCACTACCCATATGCACATGAGACAAACACACAATCATATCACACCAATCAATTTCAAATAAAGTCTTACAAATCTAACGATCGTTACAAAAGTGCTCTAAGACTAATATATGGGGTAAACTAATAGTCACAGGGTGGTCATCTAAAAATATTGATCGACAGAGGATTCCATACTATCTGCTCCAGCTTCATCTTCATAGTCTTCATCCTTGCTATCCTCAGCTTCCGAATCCGTGTCATCTATGATGATATAATCTTCCGGTGGAATCTCCTTGGGTTCTTCTTCCTCGTCTTCTTCTCCCATGAGTATCCCTAACTTCCGGGTCAAGTCATCATTCTTCTCCACAAGTATCTTCATCTCCTCCTCATATCCATCGCGTGTAGACTTGAGTTCTTCTTCTAGCTCCAAATTCCTATTAAGGGATTTCTTTAAATCTATCATCCCAGCACACATCTGGTGCTCCTGGCGACGAATGTGATGGTTCAACTCCTGGATGAATGCTGCAATGGATATACCCTTCCGGGTGCTGATCATATCCCAATTCTCATCTCGGCGTCCACAAATCTGGTAGATGGTGTCCTTTAGCTCCTGCTTGTAGACTTCTCCAATCCTTCCCATAGCAATGTGGGCTGCCATACTCCTTCCTAGGCTCCATGTAGGCGCATTAAAGGAAAATGCTATGAGTGAGGTGACAGGTGCGAACGTCCTTCCTGGAACTTGGGCTTGAATCAACCAACGCTCCTCCTCTGGTAGAGTGGCATTGTAGGTTCCGGTGAAACTTGGTAATCCAATGTTGAGATATCTTGTGACTTCCTTCAGGTGTCGTCCAAATGGTGTATCATCATCCGGTTGCATGAACTTGTGCTTTGCTTCCACCATCCTAAAGGGTAGAAAAGACGAGGAGTCAGAAAAGAGAAGAGTGAATTGTGCTCTAGGGCTTGTCTTAGTGGTCGTGTCCTACAGTCAGCGTGTGCTCTGATACCATCTTGTAGCGACCAGACCTCAAACAGTCTGATCTCTGTGCATCAGTGTCATCCCTAGATCAGTAATGCTGACACGCACAGTACTTGAAGGATTTATAACAGAGTAGCAATCACACACTTATTACATCGATAGTCCAACGATGAACTTATTATAAATAATATGGCTGAAGACCATCTAACACGATAACAGCAAAAGGCTTGGAACATAAGTGAGTCCATCAACTCCAGCGGCATCACTGAGTATAGAACCATGGCCTAAAAGGGCATCTTACTCGTCATCTGAAAAGTCTGCAACATGAAACGTTGCAGCCCGAAAACGGGTCAGCACATGGAATATGCTGGCAAGGTAACACAAGAGAATGCAATGAAAGTAAGGCTATACTATATGCAATATGGCTGGTGGAAAGCTCTATGGTTAAGTTTTTGCGTAAAGCCAATTTTTCCCTACTTAAAAGGAATGTATTTTAATTAACTATCATGGTAGTTGAAACATCGTTGAGAAGATAGACATCCTCTCAACCCCAACTAAAGTTCATCATTAAACCCAACAAAATTAAATTAGAGTAACATGTTGAGATGCACATGAAAATCCAAGTACTAGATACTCAAGACGTCCAGAACCGGGGACACGGCTAATCATGATCAGTTCGTACACTCTGCAGAGGTTTGTGCACTTTTCCCACAAGACTCGATCGCCTCCGTTTGGTTTCTCGCACTACATGGTGTTTGAGAAACGGATGACCGAGACATAGTCTTTCAGAAGCGCTAGCACCTTACGATCGGGCGGACCGTACCAACCTACATCCCCTACATCTGCTAGTCCACCACTGTAAGAGTTCGCACAACTTACTCATACTATGCTAGAGCCCATAATAGCATTGTGGCTGCACATGGAAGTTTCTAGTATGAATAATCTCATGATCCCTTTGAGCCTGGGTGGCAGTCCAAAAGAATAACAGGCAATCACTGGAATACCCAGATGCCTCAATCCACCCAGATGTGTATTAATGTTGCCACCTTAAGTTGAACCATTAATTAACAAACTCACATCTGTCATGGATTTCACTCACCCAATCCACGTCTACGAGCATAGCATGTCCTATCAGCAAATGTAGAAGTAACTCCCAAAGGTTTGAATGTAATGCAGGTAATAGGTACTACCTCAATCTACTTCCCAATCCCACAAGTTAATTGATCCTACTCATGCAAATGTGTGAGGGTTTGACTAATGCAATGAAAACTGGGTAATTGGAAAGTATGATCAAAGTGTTATTTGCCTTGCTGATGATCCGCAAAACCTAGAGACTCAAAGTAGCAAGCGGCGCACTCCGGGTACTCTATCGCAATCAAACAAGCATACAATAAGTACTTAACTAATGCACGGATAAAACTCAAATAAAAGATCTAACCAGAAAGTTCAACTTAAGAACTCCGGTTTGCAAAAAGAATCAACTCGAAAGAAGCAACGAAACTCAAACTGCGAAAGAAACGAGCTCCGGTTTACTAGTTGGCCTAAAGTCAAATTTTACAATAGCCAAAACCTTGTTCAGGTTGATTAAACGTAAAGAGGGCTTCGAGACGAAGATCTGGGATTTTGAATCACCTGATTCCGACTCTCGAGCGAAAAGAAAAAATGAAAAACAAGATCAGGGCAGAAATCGCGATCGGAATAACCACGGATAAATACCCCGAAAAAAGAGAAGCGACGAACAGGCTAACGAACGCACGTTCGCTGTCTGCGGTTAACTAACAAAAACCGTTCGTTAAAACGAACGTTCGGACAAACGTCCACTAAATAACTAAACCGGCGGAAAAACCGAACCGATCTATTCTAAAATAAAAAAATAGATCTAGGTTTTCCTAAAACAAAATAGATCGGTTAAACGGGGAAAACCGAGAACTACCTCGAACTCCGGCGGAACTCCGGCGAGGCGAGGCGGCGGTGCACCGGCGGCGGCGGCGACGCGGCACGCGGGGCGGCGGTGGCTGGCGGCGGGGCAGCGCGGCACGGGCTGGCGGCGGGGCGGCGAGGCGGCGGCGCAGCGTGGCGGCGGCGGCGGGTGGCGGCGGCGGCGGGCTGGCGGTGGGGCTGGGTGGCGCTAGGGTTCGGGCGAGCGGGGGCTGGCGGCTGGGCGACTTGGGCCGGCGGGGTTGGCGCATATAATGCCCAGTCTCCCGGCCCTATATGAGACTAGGTCGGTTTCCCCTTTTTTTTTAAAGAGTCCCGGCGCAGAAAAACTAATGAAAGAAATATCAAACAGACTCCAAAATTCCCGAAATAAATTTTTACCGTCCTCTAATAATATTTAGGACAAAGTGAACATTTCTCCCAGACCTAAATGCAATTTTGGAAAACGCGTATTTTTCCTATGCAAATAAATCCGCAATTAAATCCAGAAAAATACCAAAAGTGATTTTAACATTTTTCCTCCAATATTTCTGTTATTTTGGAGAAGTCATATTATCTCCGCTCATATTTTATATTTAGAAATATTTTTAGGAGAGAAAAATAATTAAAATCACACTGTCCTCGTACTGGTATTCGAGCGAACTCAATACGAAAACGGTAAAATCCCCAACTCTCTCCGTAGGTCCTTGAGTTGCTTAGAATTTCGACGAACTCCACGAACAAAATGCAAAAACATGCCAATGCAATATGATCTATGTATGACATTCCAAATTGAAAATTTGGGATGTTACAGATCCTATCTCGGATTTCATGGCTTCAAGCCATTTGTTGGAATCCGGACCCGCCATCGCTTCTTTTATAATTCGAAGGTTCACCGTTGTCTAACAACATGATTTCCATGACAGGGTTGCCGTACCACTCTGGTGAAGAACGTGTCCTTGTGCACCTTCGAAGTTCAGTAGTAACTTGATCTGAATATTTATGATCATCATCATTAACTTCCTCCCTAGTCGGTGCAAGCACCTCAGGAACCACTTCCTGTGATGCGCTACTTTCCGGTTCGGCAGGGGTGACTGTCACCTCCTCAAGTTCTACTTTCCTCCCACTCACTTCTTTTGAGAGAAACTCTTTCTCCATAAAGGATCCATTCTTGGCAACGAAGACCTTGCCTTCGGATCTGAGGTAGAAGGTGTACCCAATCGTTTCCTTTGGGTATCCTCTGAAGACACATTTTTCCGATTTGGGTTCGAGCTTTTCAGGTTTAAGTTTCTTGACATAAGCATCGCAACCCCAAACTTTCAGAAATGACAGCTTAGGTTTCTTGCCAAACCAAAGTTCATACGGTGTCGTCTCAACGGATTTTGACGGAGCCCTATTTAAAGTGAATGCGGCAGTCTCTAAAGCATAACCCCAAAAAGATAGCGGTAAGTCGGTGAGAGACATCATAGATCGCACCATGTCCAACAGAGTTCGATTTTGACATTCGGACACACCATTACGCTGAGGTGTTCCGGGCGGTGTCAATTGTGAAACAATTCTACTATTCCTTAGGTGCGTGCCAAATTCATTACTTAAATATTCACCCCCACGATCCGATCGTAAGAACTTTATTTTTCTGTCACGTTGATTCTCAACCTCATTCTGAAATTCCTTGAACTTTTCAAACGTCTCAGACTTGTGTTTCATTAAGTAGACATACCCATATCTACTCAAGTCATCTGTGAGGGTGAGAACATAACGATAGCCTCTGTGAGCTTCAACACTCATTGGACCGCACACATAGGTATGTATGATTTGCAATAAGTTGGTTGCTCGCTCCATTGTTCCGGAGAACGGAGTCTTGGTCATCTTGCCCAGGAGGCATGGTTCACACGTGTCAAATGATTCATAATCAAGAGACTCCAGAAGTCCATCTGCATGGAGCTTCTTCATACGTTTGACACCAATATGACCAAGGCGGCAATGCCACAAGTATGTGGGACTATCATTATCAACTTTACATCTTTTGGCATTCACACTATGAATATGTGTAACATCACGTTCGAGATTCATCAAGAATAAACCATTGACCAGCGGGGCATGACCATAAAACATATCTCTCATATAAATAGAACAACCATTATTCTCGGATTTAAATGAGTAGCCATCTCGCATTAAACGAGATCCAGATACAATGTTCATGCTCAAAGTTGGTACTAAATAACAATTATTAAGGTTTAAAACTAATCCCGAGGGTAGATGTAGAGGCAGCGTGCCAACGGTGATCACATCTACCTTGGAACCATTCCCGACGCGCATCGTTACCTCGTCCTTTGCCCGTCTCCGCTTATTCCGCAGCTCCTGCTTTGAGTTACAAATGTGAGCAACTGCACCGGTATCAAATACCCATGAGCTACTACGAGCGCTGGTAAGGTACACATCAATAACATGTATATCATATATACCTTTGATGTTGCCGGCCTTCTTATCTTCTAAGTATTTGGGGCAGTTCCACTTCCAATGACCCATTCCCTTGTAATAAAAGCACTCAGTCTCAGGCTTGGGTCCATTCTTTGGCTTCTTCCTGGCAACTGGCTTACCGGGCGCGGCAACTCCTTTGCCGTCCTTCTTGAAGTTCTTCTTACCCTTGCCTTTCTTGAACATAGTGGTTTTATTCACCATCAACACTTAATGCTCTTTCTTGATCTCCACATCCGCTGATTTCAGCATTGAATACACTTCGGGAATGGACTTCTCCATCCCTTGCATATTGAAGTTTAACACGAAGCTCTTGTAGCTAGGTGGGAGCGACTGAAGGATTCTGTCAATGACCGCTTCATCTGGGAGAATCATTCCCAACTGAGACAAGCGATTGTGTAACCCAGACAATTTGTGTATGTGCTCGCTGACAAAACTATTCTCCTCCATCTTACAACTGTACAATGCGTTGGAGATGTCATATCTCTCAACTCGGGCATGAATTTGGAAAACCATTTTCAGCTCCTGGAACATCTCATATGCTCCGTGGTGCTCAAAACGCTTTTGGAGCCCCGATTCTAAGCTGTAGAGCATGCCACACTGAACCAGGGAGTAATCATCACAACGCGACTGCCAAGCATTCATAACATATTGGTTTGCCGGGGTGGGAGCGTCACCTAGCAGTGCTTCTAGGACATAAGTTTTCTTGGCAGCTATGAGGATGATCCTCAGGTTACGGACCCAATCCGTATAGTTGCTACCATCGTCTTTCAGCTTGGATTTCTCTAGGAACACGTTGAAGTTGAGGGTGACATGAGCGTGGGCCATTTGATCTACAAGACATATTGTAAAGAATTTAGACTAAGTTCATGACAATTAAGTTCATCTAATCAAATTTAATTAACTCCCACTCAGATAGACATCTCTCTAGTCATCTAAGTGAAGCATGATCCGAATCGACTAAGCCGTGTCCGATCATCACGTGAGACGGACTAGTCATCAACGGTGAACATCTTCATGTTGATCGTATCTTCTATACGGCTCACGTTCGACCTTTCGGTCTTTCGTGTTCCGAGGCCATGTCTGTACATGCTAGGCTCGTCAAGTGAACCCTAAGTGTATTGCGTGTGTAAATCTGGCTTACACCCGTCGTATGCAAACGTTAGAGCCTATCACACCCGATCATCACGTGGTGCTTCGGAACAACGATCCTTAGCAACGGTGCATAGTTAGGGGAAACACAATTCTTGAAATTTTAGTGAGATATCATCTTATTTACTACCGTCGTTCTAAGCAAATAAGATGCATAAACATGATAAACATCACATGCAATCAAATAAAGTGACATGATATGGCCAATATCATTTTGCTCCTTTGATCTTCATCTCCGGGGCTCCATGATCATCTTTGTCACCGGCATGACACCATGATCTCCATCATCATGATTTCCATCATCGTGTCTTCATGAAGTCGTCGCGCCAAATATTACTTCTACTACTATGGCTAACGTTTAGCAATAAAGTAAAGCAATTACATGGCGTTATTCAGTGACACGCAGGTCATACAATAAATAAGACAACTCCTATGGCTCCTGCCGGTTGTCATTCTCATCGACATGCAAGTTGTGATTCCCTATTACAAGAACATGATCAATCTCATACATCACATATATCATTCATCACATCTTTTTGGCCATATCACATCACATAACACCTGCTGCAAGAACAAGTTAGACGTCCTCTAATTGTTGTTGCAAGTTTTATGTGGCTGCTATAGGTTTCTAGCAAGAATGTTTCTTACCTACGCCAAAACCACAACGTGATATGTCAATTTCTATTTACCCTTCATAAGGACCCTTTTCATCGAATCCGAACCGACTAAAGTGGGAGAGACAGACACCCGCTAGCCACCTTATGCAACTAGTGCAAGTCAGTCGGTGGAACCAGTCTCACGTAAGCGTACGTGTAAGGTCGGTCCGGGCCGCTTCATCCCACGATGCCGCCGAATCAAGATTGGAGTAGTAGCGGCAAGACAACTGAACAAATCTATGCCCACAACTTGTTTTTGTTCTACTCGTGCAATATGCTACGCAAAGACCTAGCTCAGATGCCACTGTTGGGGAACGTAGCAGAATTCAAAAAATTCCTACGCTTCACCAAGATCAATCTAAGGAGTCATCTAGCAACGAGGAGAAAGGAGTGCATCTACATACACTTTGTAGATCGCGAGCGGAAGCGTTCAAGAGAACTTGGATGATGGAGTCGTACTCGTCGTGATCCAAATCACCGATGATCCCAGCGCCGAACGTACGGCACCTCCGCGTTCAACACACGTACGATGCAGCGACGTATCCTCCTTCTTGATCCAGCAAGGGGGGGAGGAGAGGTTGATGGAGATCCAGCAGCACGACGGCGTGGTGGTGGATGCAACGGAAATTCAGCAGGGCTTCGCCAAGCACCTGCGGGAGGAGGAAGATGTGTAACGGGGGGAGGGAGGCACCAGGAGCAAGGGTGCGGCTGCCCTCTCTCCCCCCACTATATATAGGGGCCAGGGGGGCGCCGGCCCTAGGAGATGGGATCTCCTAGGGGGGCGGCGGCCAAGGGGGAGGCTTGCCCCCCAAGCCAAGGGGGGCGCCCCCACCCCTAGGGTTCCCAACCCTAGGCGCAGGGGGATGCCCAAGGGGGTAGGCCAGCCCACTATGGGCTGGTTCCCCTCCCCCTACGGCCCATGGGGCCCTCCAGGATAGGTGGCCCCACCCGGTGGACCCCGGGCCCCTTCCGGTGGTCCCGGTACACTACCGGTGACCCCCGGAACTCTCCCGACGGCCGAAACTGGACTTCCTACATATAATTATTTACCTCCGGACCATTCCGGAAGTCCTTGTTACGTCCGGTATCTTATTCGGGAGTCCGAACAACATTCGGGTTACCGTGTGCATATATCTCTACAACACTAGCGTCACCGAACCTTAAGTGTGTAGACCCTACGGGTTCGGGAGACACGTAGAAATGACCGAGACGACTCTCCGGTCAATAACCAACAGCGGGATCTGGATACCCATGTTGGTTCCTACATGTTCCTCGATGATCTCATCAGATGAACCACGATGTCAAGGATTCACTTAATCCCGTATGCAATTCCCTTTGTCTATCGGTATAGTACTTGCCCGAGATTTGATCGCCGGTATACCGGTACCTTGTTCAATCTCATCATGGCAAGTCTCTTTACTCATTCCGTAATACATCATCCCGTGACTAACTCGATAGTCACATTGAGCTCATTATGATGATGTCTTACCGAGTGGGCCCAGAGATACCTCTCCGTCATACGGAGTGACAAATCCCAGTCTCGGTTCGTGCCAACCCAACAGATACTTTCGGAGATACCCGTTGCATACCTTTATAGCCACCCAATTACGTTGTGACGTTTGACACACCCAAAGTATTCATACGATATCCAGGAGTTGCACAACCTCATGGTCTAAGGAAAAGATACTTGACATTGGAAAAGGTTTAGCATTACGAACTACACGATCTTGTGCTAGGCTTAGGATTGGGTCTTGTCCATTACATCATTCTCCTAATGATGTGATCCCATTATCAATGACATCCAATGTCCATGGTCAGGAAACCGTGACCATCTGTTGATCAACGGGCTAGTAAGTAGAGGCTTTATCAGGGACACGTTGTGGTCTATGTATTCACACATGTATCACTGTTTCCGGATAATACAATTCAAGCATGAATAACAGAAAATTATCATGAACAAGGAAAAATAATAATAATCATTTTATTATTGCCTCTAGGGCATATTTCCAACACAGTGACCCCCGAAATCATTCCGGTGACCAAAACGGGACTTCCCATATATAAACTTTACCTCCGAACCATTCCGGAACTCCTCGTGATGTCCGGGATTTCATCCGAGACTCCGAATAACATTCGGTAACCACATACTACATTTCCTATAACCCTAGCGTCATCGAACCTTAAGTGTGTAGACCCTACGGGTTTGGGAACCATGCAGACATGACCGAGACAACTCTCCGGCCAATAACCAACAGCGGGATCTGGATACCCATGTTGGTTCCCACATGTTCCACGATGATCTCGTCTGATGAACCACGATGTCAAGGATTCAATCAATCCCGTATACGATTCCCTTTGTGTATCGGTATAGCACTTGCCCGAGATTCGATCGTCGGTATACCGATACCTTGTTCAATCTTGTTACGGCAAGTCTCTTTACTTGATCCATAACACATCATCCCATGACTAAACCCTTAGTCACATTGAGCTTATTACGATGATGTATTACCGAGTGGGCCCAGAGATACCTCTCCGTCATACGGAGTGACAAATACCACTCTCGGTTCTTGCCAACCCAACAGATGCTTTCGGAGATACCCGTAGTGTACCTTTATAGCCACCCAGTTACGTTGTGACGTTTGGCACACCCAAAGTATTCCTACGGTATCCGGGAGTTGCACAACCTCATGGTCTAAGGAAAGGATACTTGACATTGGAAAAGCTTTAGCATACGAACTACACGATCTTGTGCTAGGCTTAGGATTGGGTCTTGTCCATCACATCATTCTCCTAATGATGTGATCCCATTTATCAATGACATCCAATGTCCATGGTCAGGAAACCGTAACCATCTGTTGATCAACGAGCTAGTCAACTAGAGGCTTACCAGGGACACATTGTGGTCTAAGTATTCACACTTGCATTACTGTTTCCGAATAATACAATTAAAGTATGAACAATAGACAATTATCATGAACAAGGCAATACAAGAATAACCATTTTATTATTGCCTCTAGGGCATATTTCCAACAGTCTCCCACTTGCACTAGAGTCAATCATCTAGTTACATTGTGATGAATCGAACACCCATAGAGTTCTGGTGTTGATCATGTTTTGCTCGTGGAAGAGGTTTAGTCAACGGATCTGCGACATTCAGATCTGTATGCACTTTACAAATATCTATGTCTCCATCTTGAATATAATTTCGAATGGAGTTGAAACGGCGCTTAATGTTCTTGGTCTTCTTGTGAAACCTGGGCTCCTTGGCAACACTACTAGAAAAAGGCATGCTAGTGGGGCATCAGTTTTTCCTACAAATGGCGCACTACTGGTGCGCCACTAGCACCACGCCATTAGAATTAAATACTAATGGCGCACCCCTGGTGCGCCATTAGTATCTGGTGTTCTAATGGCGCACCAGGCAGTGCGCCATTAGTATAGCCCACCGTGCGCCATTAGTATGTCTCCCAGGGTGCCATATGTGCCCATGTGATGTGGCATACTAATGGCGCACTAGTGGGTGATGCGCCATTAGTTTCATTTGAATAGTGGGCAATTAGTATCTTGAGTGGTGCGCCACTAGTATGAATATTAGGGATTTTTTTCTTTTCTGATATTTTCACAGGATACAAAATATATTATTGGACATAATTTAGACAACACCACATAGCAACAATAGATTCATCGAATACAATAGAATATTAGTCTCCGAATATAATTCATCAAATTAGTCTCCGAATTCAAAAGACCGAACAAAGATAGAACATTACAAGTCTCGAGACCGCGAGTAGCGAGTTTGTCTTCACATTACAAGTCGATATCGATCATATAAACTAGCATCACATAAAATAGAGCTGCAGTCATCACGATGAGCATCATCGCGATGAAATTGGTCTTCATCTGGTTCCTCCAACGCTCCCTCCTCTCTATCGCTAGATAGCGCGCGTTTCTAGATTCCGCCTCCGCCCTAGTGGTGTACCCTTTGTAACTGTTACCGCTGAAACGGTGAACCTGTCTCCGACACTCCTCCCAGTCGTCGTAGACTCCGAGAACCTTACGCTTGTACACGACATACGACGGCATCTCTATGCACTAGCCAAACAAAACGTTAGTACCAATTCACAGACAATACATAAGCAATATATACGTATGCAACAAAAGGATCGGAAGAGAAAAGCAAGACATTGATAGCATCGATTACATCTAAGTTGAACGACTATCCAAACCAAAGAGACATACAAATTCATTAAAGTTTAATTACAACATGAGCCAATCGATGTTTCAGAACTAGACATAGCATCACTACTTTCGACTCGACTCAAGGGACAAGAGCGTGGATGAAGCCGCCGTCTATCATGGGAGTCATGAAATCGCGGGTGTTGTCAGCCTGCATTTTAGCATTGTGTCTATGTCACTGTTGGACGGTTGATTTCTGAGGTTGAACTGCCCTGTGGTACGAAGAACATCTTGATGTATGATTGCCGCAAAGTCCGACTGGATGCGAAAGAATTCTTGTCTGATGTCCGCGTCCTGGATTGCCGACAAGTTCGCGGCCCAATCATTGAGTTTATCTGGTAGCAGAAGGTGATTATGGTCCCGTACGATCGCCCGCATGTGATGGATGGCGTAGTAGGCACCCTTCTAACTGCCAGGCGGCTGCTTGACGCAGTAGAACGTCGTATGGTGGGCGAACACGTGCTTACCGTACTTACGACTGGCCTGGTGAAGGTGCCTCCAGATTTGGCGTAGTCGGGGAGAACATCATCAAGAACTTTCTTGACATTTGTGTAGTCTATCTTCGACTGACGGTCCGAGTTGAAATACATGGCCATGGAATATTTCGGGCTTAAGAGGATGAGTGTGCAATGTGTGTCACTTCACAAAACACGTAATGTTGAAAAAATGATCGAAATCTAAGAAATCATATGTTACATGGCGGCTGAGGGGATGACTTACCCGGGAAAGTAAGGCACGAGGAAGTTATCCTTATCTCGGTTTGCCAGACTGACGCCTTCGAGGTAAGAACTCGCGGCTTGCCAGTCCCCAGCGCTGCCCAAGATCTTGGCACGCATGTAGAAGGGGTCGACTATCATGATGTCCGGGGTCTGGTCTCTAACGATCCGCATCTCCATACTCAGCAAAAATAACCGAACGAAGGTGTAATGCAGCGGATGAAGGTTAAACATAGTGAATATGTCATCAAACCGCAGGACGATCGTACCCCTGATGGAGTTATCCACAAAGCCCTTGCCCTCTGGCACCTTGGCCACGAAAACCGGGTATGCCACATCCTTCTCTCTGAGACGCCGCTTCTCCAAAGAAAGAACATTGTCATGCAGACTCTGCATAGCACCGGTTGCAGCATTGAGCATATTAGTCGGTAGCATCGGCCTACCCGCCACATGCACCCTCCTCATTATATCCTTAGGTGAAGGTGACCCGTCCTGAGCACGGATCGTACTCGGTGCCGGCTGGCTTGCACCCTTGTTACTCTTTCTTTTTCGTCCCTTCCTGTTCTGCTGTAATAGGACCGAATTCTGCCTCACAGACCGCCTTCTTGAGTGTGTTGGGGCTGATAATATTTTGCACCTCGGCTATCTGAGGCTTGGTGAAGTCGGCAGCTGGAGGCATCTCCTGAGGACTGAACGCCAGACGACGCCTGTTGCAATTGGGTTTCTCCGCGGTACCAGCTAGATCGCGATCGTCTTTTGTAGGGTTGGGTTCTTGAGAAGGAGGCCCCATGAATTCGTCATCGTACCCATGATCGGCAAAGTACTTATCGACGTTGGCAAATGTACCATCGTCGTTGTCGTCGTCGTCCGGATCCTGTGCTATATGCATGTTCGGATCCTGTGCCATAGGGATGTCCGGCATGTCCGGTAGCATTGCGGCTGTCTTTCCATGGCTTGGCGCCGGCACGACTGGCGGTGTTGTCTTTGGGGTGGTGTCCCCTGCCCAAAAACGAATCTGGCTCTTCGGCCAAAGCAGGGGCCAGCTTAGGCAGGCACTGAGGGTCATCACATCATCTTCATCGGCCCCGGTGGGTCGAATCAGAGGTAACAACTCGTCGCAGCCTGGCAGCACCCGAACCAGATGAACCCTATACACGGTGGGTGGAATCGGATTACCGTGGAACATGGGGTTGCCCGGTTGAACGATTCTGCCCTTGGCGACATCGACCAACTCATCATTCACGAAGTGCAGGATAGTGCACGGAACGTCGGCGGCGCCCTGCGAAAACATATAGGGCGTCAGGGATGCCCAATCAAAGGCATGGAGATGAAGTCCTTGGCCGAGACGCTTAGTTAGTTACCGTGATGATGGCGTCGAGCTCGGCTAATGTCGAGGCACCGCCAACGGCGGGCGTGCAATTTACGGAGGGGCCACTTGCTGCAGAGGTGCCGGCCGGCGTACACCCGGGTGCGTTAAGGTCCAATGCCCGTGCCGGCGTCGGAGACACCAATGCCACCTTCTCCGGAGACACCAATGGCCCTGCCTGCGCGTTCTGCGAGTTGCTGGCCGTGAAGCTAGGAATCGGGGGTGGCCCCTGTTGACCGCCCGCAATCCACGTCGTCAGCCCATGAATCAAGGTAGGCATAATGCCGGTGAGCGTCGATCCCAGTTGTTGTTGCACTTTCTCTTGGACAATCTTCGTAATCCGCGCCACTTGTGCCTTGAGTTCTTGAACCTCGCGTGACTGGCTTTCCGAGCTGGTCTTTTTCTCCTTTCGCCCACCAGCGTTATAGTATGACGACCATTTTGAGGACAAGCCTTTGCCGGCCACACGACCAGCTGACGACGGCTTACTGAGATCATGGTCTCATCATTTAGGGTTTGTCGACATCGAGGCATCCTAGAAGCTAAGCTTTTATCATTTAGGGTTTGTCGACGCCGAGGCACCCTAAAAGCCTAAGCTTTCATCATTTAGGTTTTTATCGACACCGAGGCACCCTAAAAGCCAAGGTTTTATAATTTATGGTTTGTTGACGCTGAGGCCCATGCATAACACAAGAGGCAGTTGATCCTACTTAATTAAGTACTAAGATACCCCGGGCCATGCATTAGTCGCAAGTACCCCATATGTCCGATTTTTAGCAAAGTCATGCTAAAATTCACGGAAAATTTCTGCATGACCTTTGCTGAAAATAGGACATATGGAGTACCAGAATTTGCCGGAACGGAAGTTAATCGACATTCCGGCAAACTCAAGGGCCTCTCGGGGTACCTGCAAAATCATTATCCCCGCGTAATGAAGTCGCCAATGGGTCATTTCAGAAGATCACAAGTAGTAGCTTCACAAGTACAACATCATCACAAGTACAGCTGCAACAGCAGTGAATACAGGCATAACAGCAGCAGCAACAGTTAAGAAAAAGTTGCAGAAGCTTGTAAAACTATACTTTGAAGTTCAAATGGTGAGTAGCTTAGCTTGGCATGTCTCAGACTCATTTGTGCACTGGTAACTCAAAACTATTCACTATCTAACACATTCAGAGCTACACCCAAGAAGAAAAGGTTATACATGACCAGCAATTTCAATATCCTGGAAGGAAACAAACTATATTGGTTACAACTAGCGTGACGAGGTCATCGTCTTTTAGCTAAAGTAAACATTTGTCTAGCTAGCTAAAATTCACACAGGCAGTCTTGAAACAAACACATTCAGACAATTTCATTTACTGCAACGTTAACTTAAGGACCTTCATCATTATGGAGGGCAAGAAAACTACAATCATGGTGCTAAAAAAATATACATAGAGACTCTATCAAAGAATAGCAAGCAGTACAGCTTAAACATTAAACAAATCAACACATCAGACACCAATATGTATGCATATCACAAATAAACTTTGCCGCATATGAACTGAACAATCATAGCTGAGATTTGTCTTCTTACAAATATGTATGTAAACAGATACTCTACTAGTAAGTGCAAATTACATGGCACCAGAACCTTAAAATGTCACCAGTGGCGGCTTATTACTATTCACCAGCCAACAAACACATTCATAGTTATATAGTATACCAAAATCAACACTTATGCTTCAAGGCGCTCCCATGCACATAACCTCGAACAGAAGAATCCATCTGCGTCACGATTCTACGCAATCATAAGGACGCAACCAAACAACGGCCATCTATTTGGGTACATGTAAACGATAACCAGGGGCGGATCTGTACGACGCACACAAGCATACGCAAAATTGGCAGAGGCCAGCGGGGTTTAATCTAACTAATCACCGGATACCGGAGAACCAACCATACCTCGAAGACCAACGGCGGAGTCGCGGACGGAGCAGAGAGGGGGCAGGGTCGCGACTGCACGGCGAGGTAGCACGGGAACGTCGACGGCGGCTGAGGCGAGGGGATCGTCCGGGGGGGGGCGTCGGTGGCGAGGCCGCGGCAGCGCTAGGGCACGACAATGGGCGGGAGGACGTCGAGGGCGCGGGCGCGGGCAGACGGGGGACGGCGAGGGAGGCGGCGCTCGGCTCGGGGAGGGGGCGTTGGGGGCGGTGGTGGTCGGGTGCAGCGGGGGTAGCGAGCACGGCCGGCGCAGTGGGTCGAGGCAGCGGTGGTGACGACGCGGTGGAGAAGAGTATGCGAGGGGGATCGATCGAAGTGAATCTGGCGAGGAAGGGACGAGGGAAGGACGAGGGAGGACTAGCTATAGGGAGGAAGAATACTAATGGCGCACCCCCTGGCGGTGCACCATTAGAATGTTTTTCTATAACAATGGCGCACCAGCGGGACGGTGCGCCATAAGTAATATTCTTTTTTTAGATAGCAATTGTGCACCAGCCAGCGGTGCGCCATAAGTAAATATCATCATATTATTTTTTATTGCGCACCAGCCAGCGGTGCGCCATAAGTAATTTTTTTCATTATTAGTTTTTGTTGCATCTAATAGTTTTTTAGAAAATGAATATGAATATGAAATAGTAATAAATTTTTATAAAAGCAGTAATAATTTTTTTTAAAATATCATCATATTTTTTATTTGAAAATATTTATGAATATAAAAAATATCATCAAATTTGTTATTTGAAAATATAATCAATTTTGTTTTATGAAAATATAATCAAATTTGTTTTTTTAGTTGCATTCATTTGTGACGGTGGAGCGGGGGAGGGTGCGTGGGTCGTTGGCAGTGGTGGAGCGGGGGAGGGTGCGGGGGTGCTCGGCGGCGAGGGGGATCTGGCGAGGGGGGATAGCGATCCAGATGGAGGGGGATCGAGATCGAGTGTCCTCATGAATATTCAATATTTTTTCATGAATTCAAAACGTGCCCATGAAATTTAAAAATATTCATGATAGTTCAAAAAGTGCCCATGAAATACAATCGAGAAATGAAGACTACAATTTAAATACAATCGATCTTAGCTAGCTAGCTATATGTTCACAATCTTCTTGCCCTTCTTTTTCGCAAATGGAGTTCTTCTGTGGAACGGACGTCCTTTAGGTAGGGTGGTCCTGCTTCTTCTTGTGGTGTATGCTGCTACTTCATCGTCGTCGTCATGTTCCATCTTCGGGTCGCCGTACTTGTCGAAGTCTTGCTCATTGGCGACTCCATCCATTCCGATGATCTTCCTTTTGCCTCTCCTCATGACAACACGACTGGGTTTTGATGGGTCAGTAATGAAGAAGCATTGGTCCACTTGGGAAGCCAGTACCCATGGCTCATTTTTCGCGGTGACGTTTGCCCCAGCATTCTTGGATTTGGCATCGAGTATAACCATGGTGGTGAAATACCGGTCCTCTTTTAGGACGCTCTTGGCCCATCTGACACAGAACATCGGGACCTTCTCTCCAGCGTAGCTCAGCTCCTAGATCTCCTCGATCCTTTCGTAGTATCTGTCCTTGTCGTTACCGGTGTAGAATTCCATCGTTACCCCGGAGTTCTGATAACCATCGCTCTTCATGTCCTTGTCCTCGGTGTAGAATGTGTAGTCGTTGATATCGTACGCCTCATAGGTCATCAGGTTGTGCTCGGCGCCTTGTGACAAGGCGAATATGATTTGTTCTTTCACGGAAGAATCCTCATGTAAAGGGTACGACAGAAGCTTCTGCTTGAACCAACGCGTGAAACATGGTGTCGGGGATATACCCCCGCGGTATAAACCAGCCGGAATTATAACCCGGCCGGACTTAGCGGTTTACACTTGGTGATTCACTGGCGATCCGTTATCACCAGACGGTTTACAAGCAACCTGCCTAAATAATATTACTCACTGATAACCCGGCGGATGAATTATGGATGACAAGGCCCAAGGCCCAGAAGGCCGGTTCATATTAATAGTGGGCCGGTTTAATAATAAAGCACAAGGAATATTCTCCATAAAGGAAGCAAGACTAGGACTCCTTGTAATAGATCAATCCTAGTCCTACTAGGACTAGTCAAGTAAAGCCTCCCCTTCAACATATATAAGGAGGGGCAGGGCTCCCCAAAGGGGACAAGTTTTCACAAGTTAGACAAGAGACAGGTTAGGTTTAGAGTTTAGACAAGCAGACAAGTTTCTAGGGTTAGACACCAAGAGCCGGTTTACCGGCGACACCACGCGGATCATAATGAGATCTAGCCTCAAACAGCACGTAGGGTTATTACCGGATGATATTTCCCGGGGCCCGAAGCTGTCTAAATCCGTGTCTTGCATCGCGCCTCTCGATTCCGCTCAACCCCTTCAAGCTACCACATAGATGCGCGCCTCAACACTAAGTCCGTTGATCCGGACATCTGACGTGTTAATTCCACGACAGTTGGCGCCCACCGTGGGGCCGCGCACAGTGGTGTTGAGTTCTTGAAGGGATCTCTCCAATGGATCGAGAAGCTCGCAATTTTCCGGAGGGAGAATATCCGGTTTGAGCGAATCTACATCAGCTTCGAGTTCATCAATCAATATGTCCACCGCCGCAATCTCGTGATCCGGCGTATCACAGTTGTTTTCTCTACAGACATCATCTGCCAAGACCAAAAGAAAGTCAATCACCACGGTTGCGTTATCTTGCAAGGACGCGAGTCCCGAGAAGATTCATAGCAGTAGCGTGCAGAACCAAAAGATATTTTGTCATTGATGTTTTCCACGAGAAGGCAGAAATTGTTTAAACAAGCTAGAAAGACTACTAGTCCACAACCCACGACCCAGAAACGGAGTTGACCACGACCCGGATACCACGTTCGTCTGTGCCTCGAAGATTGGCCGTCTTACCCCTGCATACGCAATCCCAACCAAGACCCGGATTCGCCGTTATCGCCGTGATCTGCTGTTCTGATCCATCTCAGGTGATATCCATCTACAATATTATTTCTCTTACTATATATTACTTTTCAAAGAAAACAAGATGCTTTTATCAGTCTATCTGGTTGTGCAGGGCATATGCACAAAGGAGCAATGAAACTCTCAAGAACATGAGATTATATCCGGTTCAAGGAGAGAAGGCTTCGCAATTTATCCATCGGTTCAGGAGGAACCCTGGCGACCCTCTGAAAGGTTGGATAGTACCACATTCAGTGATTGGTTTAGATTGACCCACCGGTTCAGGAGGAACCCTGGAGGCCCCTGGGGACAGTCCGGTTCGCCCACATCCCCATGATTGGCTATGTTAGGATTATTTGGGCTCCCTGAACAGTTGGTACGCCCACGTTCAAATGATGACCCGGCCCCTGGGGACAGTCGGGTTCGCCCACATCCCCATGATTGGCTATGTTAGGATTATTTGGGCTCCCTGAACAGTTGGTACGCCCACGTTCAAATGATGACCCGGCCCCTGGGGACAGTCGGGTTCGCCCACATCCCCATGATTGGCTA
>LR738709.1:23237861-23289089 GCA_902687465.1 Secale cereale
TTCAAATGATGACCCGGCCCCTGGGGATAGTCGGGTTCGCCCACATCCCCATGATTGGCTATGTTAGGATTATTTGGGCTCCCTGAACAGTTGGTACGCCCACGTTCAAATGATGACCCGGCCCCTGGGGACAGTCGGGTTCGCCCACATCCCCATGATTGGCTATGTTAGGATTATTTGGGTTCCCTGAATAGTTGGTACGCCCACGTTCAAATGATGACCCGGCCCCTGGGGACAGTCCGGTTTGCCCACGTCCCCATGATTGGCTAAACCTTGTTTTGAGCCTGGCAGCTCTTTGAAAAAGCCTCGATTACATAGTTTGATTTACACGAATTGTGTGTTTCTTGATGTTTTTTGTGTTTCATAACCTTTTTAACCAAGGGGAACAGCTCCAGAAGTTGACCACCTATCTATGAAGTTATAAGTCTGGGTCATGAACACCAGCGAGAATTAAACCGGCGTTCATTAAAACCCGGATCGCATATCAGGCAACAAAGTCACAAATTTCTGAACAAAGTGAACCGGTGTCTGTTATCAAGCCCGGAATTATTATTGGATCTATCAAAGACTCCCTCAGAAAATAGCAAGTTTCGCCGGATTAAGAATATCAAGCATATTTTGATCGCAGGTATGAAGTATTTTATTTTTATATATTTTGGTAATATATGATCAGTTATGATGACCGGTATTCCTTAAACCGGCCTGGTTTTGACTATAAGTCGCCAGTATGAGACAAAACAATGACCGGTGTTTATTAAACCCGGCCCGATTGTGATCAAACATCATTGGAACCGGTCTTCAAACCGGATTATATTCTTCAATAGCCAAACATGGCTGGATTCCTATTATGGTTATCAATATTATGATTGAGATCTTCAAAGTCGCTTTAAAGCGCAATGGATATTATTTCATCAATGGAAATGATTTATTTTACAAAGGAATAGTCCCGAGTTGCTGCAGGCTTACAACCCGGCACTTGGGGGCTACATTATTCAGATTAAGATTACATCAAATGCACAAGTCTCAAGCACACAAACAAGTTGTCTACTTGACACTCGGGGGCTAATGGGCAGTTGAAGCAGTAAAACAGCAGCAATTCAAAGACAAAAGTCTCAAGCACACAAGCAAGTTGTCTACTTGACACTTGGGGGCTAATGGAAAGATCATTTGCTTCATCTGGAAGTACCGGTTCACCTTCTAAATGTAGCTAAACCGGAACTTGGGGGCTACCAATCGCTCCTGTCAAACAATTCAAGGTACACAAGTATTCATCCATTATATTGAAAGGCCCGTCTAACTCAGTTGGTAAAGCACAAAGCTCTTAACCTTGTGGACGTGGATTCAAACCCCACGATGGAAGTTACATTATATAATGTTCATTTCAATAATTATATCTACAAAGTCCCTGATCATTATTGCATAATGACCCGGCACTTGGGGGCTATATGTTGCTATTCAAGTTTACATGATCATATTTTCAAAGTCCCTGCTCATTATTGCATAATGACCCGGCACTTGGGGGCTACATGACATGGAATATTCAGTTTCATAGTGATTGGGATGAACAATCCGGATTTTCTTCAAGATTATACAAGGCTATTTCCAATGAAGTATATTCAAAGTCCCTGCTCATTATTACATAATGACCCGGCACTTGGGGGCTATAAGTAATATGCATATAAAGGAGGAACATCTTCAAATTTTCAGTTCCGGCAAATCAGATTAATTGTGTGACCCGGCAATTTTGGCAATCATAAACCGGCAAGTTCTACATCTTCAAACCGATTGGATATCAGTTGACCAATATTTTTGTCAAGTCAAAGCATTAAAAGCCGATTCAAATGGATTCTTTATTTACAATATTTCTTATGCAAGCAAGTTGATTATGAAGTTGGTCTGTTAACCCGGATTTTCTAGAAGAAGGAAAGACAAGGACTTAAGGATGGTCAGATGACGGATTACAAGAAATTCTTAACCCGGAGCACAACCTATCAGATTCGCTATTGTGTTTATTTTGCAGCATAAAGTTTACCATGGACACATCCAAGCTAAACTTGGGGGCTAATGTCGGGGATATACCCCCGCGGTATAAACCGGCCGGAATTATAACCCGGCCGGACTTAGCGGTTTACACTTGGTGATTCACTGGCGATCCGTTATCACCAGACGGTTTACAAGCAACCTGCCTAAATAATATTACTCACTGATAACCCGGCGGATGAATTATGGATGACAAGGCCCAAGGCCCAGAAGGCCGGTTCATATTAATAGTGGGCCGGTTTAATAATAAAGCACAAGGAATATTCTCCATAAAGGAAGCAAGACTAGGACTCCTTGTAATAGATCAATCCTAGTCCTACTAGGACTAGTCATGTAAAGCCTCCCCTTCAACATATATAAGGAGGGGCAGGGCTCCCCAAAGGGGACAAGTTTTCACAAGTTAGACAAGAGACAGGTTAGGTTTAGAGTTTAGACAAGCAGACAAGTTTCTAGGGTTAGACACCAAGAGCCGGTTTACCGGCGACACCACGAGGATCATAATGAGATCTAGCCTCAAACAGCACGTAGGGTTATTACCGGATGATATTTCCCGGGGCCCGAAGCTGTCTAAATCCGTGTCTTGCATCGCGCCTCTCGATTCCGCTCAACCCCTTCAAGCTACCACATAGATGCGCGCCTCAACACTAAGTCCGTTGATCCGGACATCTGACGTGTTAATTCCACGACACATGGGTTGTGCTCTTTGATTATATCTACGTCCGTCCTCTGTTGGCCTCGGTCATTGTACGTCTTGTCAATAAAGGTTTTGTGCTCTACCACCCAAGGATCAACCACGTCTATGTGTTGTAGCACGACTAGGTTTGCTCTTTCAAAGTCGGCGAGTCGACCCTCGAAGTCGACATGCATTTCGCGGCGACCCTCGCGGTGACCCCATCCAGCGAGCCTGCCGAGGTGCCTGTTGATGGGCGGACCAATGGGGTTCTCGATGCCTAGATAATTCAGGCAGTAGGAGATGCACTCTTCGGTCAGAAGCCCCCTGGCTCTGCTTCCCTCTGGACGTGACATGTTGCGAACGTATCCTTTGATGACACCATTCATCCTTTCGAACGGCACCATGCTGTGCAGGAACGTAGGCCCGAGTTGGATGATATCCTCCACGATATGGACCAGCAGATGCACCATAACGTCGAAGAATGCGAGCGGGAAGTACATCTCAAGCTCGCATAGTATCACCATGATCTCTTCCTGTAGCCTTCTGAGTTGCCTCACGCCAACCGACTTCCGAGAGATGACGTCGAAAAAGTTGCATAGGCCAAATAGCGTTTCATGGACGTGCGCGTCCATGATCCCACGAATTGCAACTAGAAGTATCTGCGTCATCACCACGTGACAGTCGTGAGACTTCATCCCGCTGAACTTCTGCTTCGCTGGGTCTAGGTATCTGCTTATCTTCCCCGCATAACCGTAAGGAAGTTTTACTCCAACGAGGCAGGTGAAAAACTGCTCGATCTCCTCCTGACTTAGAGTGAAGCACACGGGAGGGTAGTCATTTCCGGTCTTCTTGGCCTTTTTGCCTTTGCGACGACTTTCCGTGTCATGCTTCGGCTCATCATCATCATCATCATTAGCGTAAAGCTCCTGCCTGATGCCCATTGATTTCAAGTCTGCCCTTTCTTTCGGCCTATCTTTGGTCCTCTTTCACATGTTGAGCAGGGTACCAAGCAGACTCTCGCACACGTTCTTCGTGATATGCATGACATCAAGGCTGTGAGGCACACGGTGGATCTTCCAGTACGGCAAGTCCCAGAAAACCGACCTCGTTTGCCATACCTTCAGCAGCGGCTCTGGCACCATTCGCTTCTTTCCCAGCTCTGGCACCTTTTGCTTCTTTCCCGACAGTGGGCAATCTTTCCAATTTTTCAACGACTCGTCTATTTCCTCGTCGCTCCTCGTACGCGGGCGTCTTCGTGGTTCGGTTTCACCATCGAACAGATCCTTGTGTTTCCTCCATGGGTCATCGTCGCGAAGCCACCTTCGATGTCCCATGAACACGGTTTTCGAAGACCCGAGATCTCTATCTAGCTGGTGATACGTTGTGTCATCCATGCACCTGACGCATCCAGAAAATCCATGGACCACCTGCCCTACGAGATATCCGTAACCGAGATAGTCATGTACTGTCGTGGGCAATGCGGCTCTCATAGGGAAATATTCTTTCTCTGCGGCGTCCCACGTATTGGCTGGCGTTTTCCACATTGTGTCTAGCTCCTTTTTCAGCAGCCCCAGATACAGATTGATGTCGTTCCCTGGTTGTTTCGGCCCTTCAATTAGCATACTCATGTGAATGTACTTCCTCTTCATGCACAACCAGGGGGGACGTTGTACATCCACACAAACACAGGCCAGGTGCCATGTGTGCTTCTCTGGCTGCCAAACGGATTGACTCCATCGGTGCTCGCGCCCAGCAAGATGTTCCTTGGATCGTTCCCAAATTCTAGGTCTTCGAAGTTCAACGCTTGCCACTGGCTCACATCCTTAGGGTGACTTAGCATCTTGTCTTTTTTATTTATCTTCGGATCATTTCTGTCATTTTCTCGCTTCTTCTCCTCCCTATCTGCGTGCCAACGCAGGAGCTTTGCTACCTTAGGGTCCGTGAACCGCTGCAGACGAGGAGTGATCGGAAAGTACCACACCACTTTTCGAGAAGCTTTCTTCCGCTTCTTGTATCGAGTGACGCCGCACACCGGACATATGGTAGACTCCGTGTGCTCGTCCCGATAAATGATGCAATTGTTCATGCACACATGGTATTTCACGTGCGGTAAATCAAGAGGACACACGATTTTCTTCGCCTCCTCGAAACTGGTCGGGCACTTGTTCCCCTTGGGAAGACGTTCGTGCCAGAATGACATATTCTCGTCGAAGCATGCGTCGGTCATTTTGTGTTGTACCCTCATCTCCAGAGCCATGAGCGTTACTTTTAGGAGGGTATCCTCGGGCCTGCATCCTTCATACAATGGAGTAATCGCGTCTATTTCTAGTTGATACAGCTTGGCTTTCTCTCAGGCGGCAGCTCTTGCGTTATCCGTCTGCTTGAGAAGCAGCTCTTGAATATGAGGGTCCTGCACCCAGCCTCCATCGTCGTCTGCTCCAGTATCTTCATGTAGATCATGATCTTGCCCTTCGTCTTGATCTTCCTCATCATCATGTCCGGCATCTTCTACATGATGACTGTGTACAGCATCACCGTCGTGATCATGTCATGGAGATTCTTCGTCTTCTCGCTCGCCCTCGCCGCGGTGGTTGTCTTACTGACCTTCCTCATTTCTTGCCCGGCCAAGGACGACTTCATATTCATCTTCATCACCTTTCCACCGATAGCCAACCATGAAACCACGCAAGAGCAGGTGGTCCCACACCTGCCCAGAATCCGGGTCCGCAATAAGGCTCTTTAGCTTGCATCTTCGACACGGACATCTTATCTCCGTCTTATTCTTTTGAAGCATCTCGGCCTTCGCGGAGCTCAAAAACCTATTCACGATGCCTTCAGTCATCGTAGGGACCATGGTCGCCTGCGTGGTAGAGCAAAACGATATTTTAAATCCAAGAAAAAATTTGGCATGACTTTCCCTAAAAATAGGACCAAAAAGAATGCATAGTGCAAAAATTCTCGCCGAAACGGAAATGAATCAACATTTCGGCAAAATATTGGCAACTATCGCATTTCAAATAACGGTACCTGCAAACACAAACATATATGCAACACCACAAACATATGCAACACCAAAAACATACATAGATCTAGCTAGGCCATAAAAAGTGCATGTGCACGTTTGTTGGAGCTCGAGGGAGAAAAAATGTAGATCTACATCATAAAGATAGCTTTCCCCCTTACTTACCTATCAAAAAAAGGTAATTTAACCACTTAATTTTGATGAATCTATGGTGCAAATGAGGTGAGGAGGAGGAGGCAGCCGACACAAGCTTGGAGGAGGAGGTGGAAAGAATGAAGTGGGGAAAGTGAGTGTGTAGGTGTGGCTGTCCAAAATATCTAGCTGGTCCCAGGTTACTAATGACGCACCACTCACTAATGGTGCACCAGCTTGAGGTGTGCCATGAACACTATTCTGATCATGGGATCAGAATATTACTCTGATCACAAAACATACTTCCTGAGATACGCGCCTGAACTTCCCTCTGTAGGAACCCAAACTTCTGGCTATCTTCGCAACCGTGGCTCTCCCCGTGAATTTTTCTAGTTAGCCGCGTTTTATGTGATGTAAGTGTAATGTTTAAAAGGTTTTTAGCAACTAAATATTATTTTTAAATAGAAATCTCGCTCAAGGGCGGATTTTGCTCTTGGGTCGTGATGAACTCGCGTTTTTTGCAATTTTACTACCTGAGTTGCACGCCTGAACTTCCCTCTGAACTAGGTTGAACTTCGGCCAGCATCGCCCAAACGGGGCTTGTGATATACCGTTGGAAAGCTATGGACACCAGTATCACGACCCAACTTAAATTTTTGTCAAAATGTAAGCGGTTTAAGACCAGTTTTGAAAACCGTTTTTTCTTGACACAAAAAACGTGAATCGTATTTGCGATCTCAATTCTAAACCGTTTATCGGAATGCGGCTTATAATCTGTCGTTGGAAAGCTGCTACAAAACTGCTCCTTTCACATGTTGAAAGTTTTCTCTAATTCCCTATGGTTAAAACGTTATTTGGCAAAACGTAAAATTTCGCAAACCAAACAGCCGAGTTCGTATTTTCGCTGTGATTTCTAAACGGCTAATCCAATTAGGGCATACTATATGGCGTTCGGAAGCTTATGAAATGCGCTACTTTTTTATGTTAAAAGTTTTTTCTAATTTTTAACGTTTTAAGAGTAATCAAGAAAATGGTACAAGTCCTACCGAGTTCGTTTTTTTGAGATAATTTTTTAACCGTGCGCCCGAATGTAGCAATCGATGTGGGTTGGAAAACTTAAACAAATGCGAAACTTTTTTCTATGTATTGGTTCTACTAATTCGTTACGGTTTTAAGTCAGTTTTGAAAATGGCAAAAAACATATTTCGCAGTAATTTCTACAAACTTTACCGGAATTCGACAAATAATATACCGTTGAAAAGCTACGGAAAATGCGAAACTTTTTCATGTTAACGATTTTCTCTGATTCCCAGACGTTTTCAAGTAATTGCAAAAATGGCGAGATCATTTTTCTGCCTTTATCGCGAAACAGATTCTTCGAAAATTAACCGCGTGAAGAACGTGAACTTCTGGGCACGTGTAGTTGAACTTCACTCTGTTTTTCACGGAATTTTTTTGCTCACATCTCTCCATCCACTGCTCGTATCTCTCCATCCACTCACCGGAATTGAGCAAGTGATATACCGATGGAAAGCTGCTGTAAACACGCAACTTTTCCGTGTTGATCATTTTTTCATACTCGCGATAGTTTTAAAAGTTTTACATCTAAAATTCATTCAGTGTAGTAGCTGAACTCCCTGCCGTTTTCACGTTGAACTTCTGTACGTATTTTCGTTCATAATTTCTCATCCATTCGTCAGTGTTATACAAATGATACCGCGTCATCTTAAGAAATTGAACTTCTTGTTTTATTTTTGTTTTATTTCAATATTGTGTAGGACGTCGAACCACATCATTTTTGGAAATTGAACTTCTCCTTTCTTTTTGTTTTCTTTCAACATTGATTTGCATGGCGAACCGCTTCATCTTTAGAAATTGAACTTCTACTTTCCTTTTTGTTTTATTTCAACATTGGTTTACACGTTAAACCTTGCCATCTTTAGAAATTGATCTTCTCTCTTTCCTTTCGTTTTCTTGCATGTTTTACATTGCATGTTTAAATTTATTTTGAACTTCCTAAGGTAACACACTTGACCTTCTCGAACACAACATTCTGACCTTCGCAAAACATAAATTAAAGCCAAAATTTTGACCTACAGATTATGTACAATTTTCTCCACTTTTTCAAGAATAAATGTTGAATCGCCCTGTTAGTTTGACATGAACTTCTGGTGCACAACAACTATAGAAGAGATAATTTTTTGCTGGATGGACAGAGAAGTTCAACAACGAGGCAGATGAGGATGCCTCGGCAGAGGAGGACATTGGCTGGAAGCGGTCCCCTGCACCTCATGTGTGACCTTCTCTCCTGCCATGCGTTGAACTTCTTCCTCCTGCTATTCATGTGGGTAGCGAGTAGCAGAGTAGCACTGAGGATCCTGGAGAGACAAACTTTTGAGCATAAATGAGAGGAAAAATAGCACCAAATAGTAGGGGACTGTTGCTACTAAACAGAATACGTAAGGCTCCAGCCTATCATGTAGTTGAACTTCTGGGCAAGTGTAGTTGAACTTCACTCAGTTTTTCACGTATTTTTTTACTCGATGCTATTGATCCATTGCTCGTATCTCTCCATCCACTCACCAGAATTGAGCAAGTGATATACCGACGGAAAGCTGCTGTAAACACGCAACTTTCCCATGTTGATCATTTTTTCATACTCGCGACGGTTTTAAAAGTTTTTCATCTTAAATTCATGCAGTGCAGTAGTTGAACTTCCTATCGTTTTCATGTTGAAGTTCTGTGACGTAATTTAGTTTTTAATTTTCAATACACATTGAACCACTACATTACTTTAATTTGAACTTCTAGGTTTCTTTTAGAAACGGGGAAATCCAATTACTAATTAAATTTTCTAAACTTTTTTTGTTATTTAATTTGATCTTCAGTTGTGGAAACTTGTTGAACAAGAGGAACTTTTTAAATTTTCGCGGTCTGTGCACTTGAACTTCTAGCAACAAAATTTTTGGACTTCTCCTTTTTACTCCTAATTTCTCACACGAAACACACACCACGCAGTACGTGAACTTCCGTCTGTTGTCAATTTGAACTTCTCTCTATTTCACTTTTTGCTGTTATTAGGACTTTTATATAAACATCGAATCGCTCAGGTATTTTGATTAGAACTTCTACATTTCTTTAGAAATGCAGAAAATACAGTCAACATCAAGCACCGACACGAACCATAAGAAACATCATTTTAATCACTCTAAATTGAGCAGGCTTCAGGAAAGATTGTTTGCGGCTAAACCAAAAGAACATTTTTGTCAGCCATAAGTGTTTTTGTGCACCCCTTCATATACATGGACTTCAATTTTCTGACAACATGAACTTTGTTATTGTCGCTGTGTATGAACGTCTTCTTCAAGCAAAGAGAGAGGATGCATTGAGCCAAGGTACAATCTTACAAAAAAACACTTTTTCCTTTGAGGCATATACACAAACAGCTTGTATGCAATGCCGGTGGTGGGGGGAAGAAAGTGAGCTTAGGGGAGGGTCACCGGTAGGGGATATTGCATCGAATCGGCGGTCTGGTCCGGCACGGGAGGGAAGAAGGCCACGGTGGCAGAGGAGGAAGGTCACGGTGGTAGAGGATGAAGTAAGAAATGTGTTGTCGGAGAATGTTGGATCCGGCCATCGCTGCAGTCCATGCGCGACAGCGAGTGCGCTGGTGATCGTCGTCGGTATCCTTTGATCTCGGATGTGTGTGGTCCTCGAGTCAAAGTCAGACGATAACTGGATCAGTATCTTCAGTCGGAAGGTGACCTGCGAGCTCGTCTGCGAGCCAGCGCTTTTCACCGGCCCTCCAGCTCCAGCACCATCACTGTGATCGGGGTGGTTGACGAGGTGTGGAGGGGTGGGAGCGGCTGCTCCCTGGATGAACCTGTTGGAAATATGCCCTAGAGGCAATAATAAATTGGTTATTATTATATTTCCCTGTTCATGATAATGGTTTATTATCCATGCTAGAATTGTATTGATAGGAAACTCAGATACATGTGTGGATACATAGACAAACACAATGTCCCTAGTAAGCCTCTAGTTGACTAGCTCGTTGATCAACAGATGGTCACGGTTTCCTGACCATGGACATTGGATGTCACTGATAACGGGATCACATCATTAGGAGAATGATGTGATGGACAAGACCCAATCCTAAGCCTAGCACATATCGTGTAGTTCATATGCTAAAGCTTTTCTATATGTCAAGTATCTTTTCCTTAGACCATGAGACTGTGCAACTCCCGGATACCGTAGGAATGCTTTGGGTGTACCAAACGTCATAACGTAACTGGGTGGCTATAAAGGTGCACTATAGGTATCTCCGAAAGTGTCTGTTGGGTTGGCACGAATCGAGACTGGGATTTGTCACTCCGTATGACGGAGAGGTATCTCTGGGCCCACTCGGTAGGACATCATCATAATGTGCACAATATGTGATCAAGGAGTTGATCACGGGATGATGTGTTACGGAACGAGTAAAGAGACTTGCCGGTAACGAGATTGAGCAAGGTATCGGTATACCGACGATCGAATCTCGGGCAAGTGCTATACCGATAGACAAAGGGAATTGTATACGAGGTTGATTGAATCCTTGACATCGTGGTTCATCCGATGAGATCATCGTGGAGCATGTGGGAGCCAACATGGGTATCCAGATCCCGCTGTTGGTTATTGACCGGAGAGTCGTCTCGGTCATGTCTGCGTGTCTCCCGAACCCGTAGGGTCTACACACTTAAGGTTCGGTGACGCAAGGGTTGTAGAGATATAAGTATGCGGAAACCTGAAAGTTGTTCGGAGTCCCGGATGAGATCCCGGACGTCACGAGGAGTTCCGGAATGGTCCGGAGGTAAAGATTTATATATAGGAAGTCCTATTTTGGCCACCGGAAAATGTTCGGGATTTTTCGGTATTGTACCGGGAAGGTTCTAGAAGGTTCCGAAGTGGGGCCCACCTGCATGGGGGGACCCACATGAACGTGGGTAGTGGGGGCAAGGCCCCACACCCCTGGTCAAGGCGCACCAAGATCCCCCCTTAGAAGGAATAAGATCATATCCCGAAGGGATAAGATCAAGATCCCTAAAAAGGGGGATAACAATCGGTGGGGAAAGGAAATGATGGGATTTCTTTCCCCCACCTTTGCCAACGCCTCAATGGACTTGGAGGGCAAGAAACCAGCCCCCTCCACCCCTATATATAGTGGGGAGGCGCATGGGAGCAGCACCCCAAGCCCTGGCGCCTCCCTCTCCCTCCCGTGACACATCTCCCTCCTCCCGCAGGGCTTGGCGAAGCCCTGTTGGAATCCCGCTACTTCCAGCACCACGCCGTCGTGCTGCTGGATCTCCATCAACCTCTCCTCCCCCCTTGCTGGATCAAGAAGGAGGAGACGTCCCCGCTCCGTACGTGTGTTGAACACGAAGGTGCCGTCCATTCGGCGCTAGGATCATCGGTGATTTGGATCACGACGAGTACGACTCCATCATCCCCATTCTCTTGAACGCTTCCGCATCGCGATCTACAAGGGTATGTAGATGCACTCCACTCTCCTTTATGCTCGTTGCTAGATTACTCCATAGATAGATCTTGGTGATGCGAAGGAAAAATTTTGATTTTCTGTTACGATCCCCAACAGTGGCATCAGAGCTAGGTCTATGCGTAGTATCTTGCACGAGTAGAACACAAAGTAGTTGTGGGCGTGGATTTGTCAATTTACTTGCCGTTACTAGTCTTATCTTGATTTGGCGGCATCGTGGGATGAAGCGGCTCGGACCGACCTTACACGTACTCTTACGTGAGACAGGTTCGACCGACTGACATGCACTAGTTGCATAAGGTGGCTAGCGGGTGTCTGTCTCTCCCACTTTAGTCGGATCGGATTCGATGAAAAGGGTCCTTATGAAGGGTAAATAGAAATTGGCATATCACGTTGTGGTTTTGGCGTAGGTAAGAAACGTTCTTGCTATAAACCTATAGCAGCCACGTAAAAACTTGCAACAACAATTAGAGGACGTCTAACTTGTTCTTGCAGCATGTGCCGTGTGATGTGATATGGCCAAAAGGATGTGATGAATGATATATATATATATATATATATATGTGATGTATGAGATTGATCATGTTCTTGTAATAGGAATCACGACTTGCATGTCGATGAGAATGACAACCGGCAGGAGCCATAGGAGTTGTCTTATTTATTGTATGACCTACGTGTCACTGAAAAGCGCAATGTAATTACTTTACTTTATTGCTAACCGTTAGCCATAGTAGTAGAAGTAATGTTTGGCGAGACAACTTCATGAATACACGATGATGGAGATCATGATGATGGAGATCATGGTGTCATGCCGGTGACGATGATGATCATGGAGCTCCAAAGATGAAGATCAAAGGAGCAAGATGATATTGGCCATATCATGTCACTATTTGATTGCATGTGATGTTTATCATGTTTTACATCTTATTTGCTTAGAACGACGGTAGTGAATAAGATGATCTCTCACTAAAATTTCAAGAATTGTGTTCCCCCTAACTGTGCATCGTTGCTAAAGTTCGTTGTTCCGAAGCACCACGTGATGATCGGGTGTGATAGGTTCTAACGTTCGCATACAACGGGTGTAAGCCAGATTTACACACGCGATACATTTAGGGTTGACTTGACGAGCCTAGCATGTACAGACATGGCCTCGGAACACGGAAGACCGAAAGGTCGAACATGAGTCGTATAGAAGATACGATCAACATGAAGATGTTCACCGTTGATGACTAGTCCGTCTCACGTGATGATCGGACACGGCCTAGTTGATTCGGATCATGTATCACTTAGATGACTAGAGAGATGTCTATCTGAGTGGGAGTTCATTAGATGAACTTAATTGTCATGAACAATAGTCTAAGTTGTCTTCGCAAATTATGTTGTAGACCAATAACTGTGTTGTAGCTCTTGTTTAATACGATCCTAGAGAAAGACTAAGTTGAAAGATATTGTAAGCAATGATGCGGACTGGGTCCGTAGTCCGAGGAGTGTCCTCACTGCTACACAGAAAGCTTACGTCTTTGATGCACCGCTCGATGTGCAAACCCCTACAGCGTTGTCTGTGGATGTTGTGAACACCTGACAGACACGTCCTGATGACTACTTGATAGTTTAGTGCACCATACTTTATGGCTTAGAATCGGGATTCCAATGACGTTTTGAACGCCGTAGAACATATAAGATGTTCTAAGAGCTGAAATTGGGATTTCAGGCTCATGCCCATGTTGAGAGGTATGAGACCTCTGACAAGTTCTTTTGCCAAAAAGATGGAGGAGAATAGCTCAACTAGTGAGCATGTGCTCAGAATGTCTGGGTGCTAAAATCACTTGAACCAAGTGGGAGTTAATCTTCCAGATGAGATAGTGGTTGACGGAATTCTCTAGACACTATCACCAAGCTACTAGAACTTCGTGATGAACTATGACATGCAAAGGATGGAGATGGTCCCGGAGCTATTAGCAGTTCTTAAGACCGCAAAAGTAGAAATCAAAAGGAGCATCAAGTGTTGATGGTTTAACAAGACCACTGGTTTCAAAAGGGCAAGGGCTAGAAGGGAAACTTCATGAATGGCAAACCAGTTGTCGCTCTAATGAAGAAACCCAATGGTTGAACCCAAACCTCGAGACTAAGTGCTTCTATTGTAAGGGGAACGGTCACATGGTAGCGGAACTACCCCAAATACATGGTAGATAAGAATAGCTGGAAACTTCAACAAAGTATATTTGATATACGTATTATTGATGTGTACCTCACTAGTACTCCTTGTAGCACCTGGGTATTGGATACCGGTTCAGTTGCTATTATTAGTGACTTGAAGCAAAAGCTACGGACTGAACGGAGACTAGCTAAGGGCGAGGTGACGATGTGTGTTGGAAGTGTTTCCAAGGTTGATAAGATCACCATCGCACGCTCCCTCTATTTCCGGGATTAGTGTTGAACCTAGATAAATGTTATCAGGTGTCTACGTTGAGCATGAATATGATTAGATCATGTTCATTGCAATACGGTTATTCATTTAAGTTAGAGAATAATGGTTATTCTGTTTACATGAATAATACCTTTATGGTCATGCACCCAATGGTTTATTGAATCTCGATTATAGCAATACACATGATGATAATATTAATGCTAAAAGATGTAGAGTTAATAATGATAGTACCACTTTCTTGTGGCACTGCCGCTTAGGTCATTTTGGCATAAAATGCATGAAGAAACTCCATGCTGATGGACGTTTGGAGTCACTTGATTTTGAATCGCTTGACACATGTGAGCCATGCCTCATGGGCAGGATGACTAAGACCCCGTTTTCAGGTACAATGAAATGGACAAGTGACTTGTTGGAAATCATACATGCTGATGTGTGTGATCCAATGAGAATTAAGGCGTGTGGTGGATATCATTATTTTCTCATCTTCACTGACGATTTGAGTAGATATGGGTATATTTACTTAATGAAGCAAAAGTCTGAAACGTTTGAAAAGTTCAAGCAATTTCAGAGTGAAGTTAAGAATCATCATAACAAGAAGATCATGTTCCTACGATCTGATCAAGGGAAGATTTTCTGAGTTGTGAGTTTGGCAATCACTTAAGACATTGTGGAATTGTTTCGCAGTTGAAGCCACCTGGAACACCACAGCATAATGGTGTGTCTGGACGTCATTATCGAACCTTATGAGATATGGTACGATCTATGATGTCTCTTACCGATCTACCGCTATTATTTTGAGGTTATGCATTAGAGACAGTTGCATTCAATTTAGATAGGGCACCATCTAAGTCCGTTGAGACGACGCCGTATGAACTGTGGTTTGGCAAGAAACCATAGTTGTCGTTTCTCAATATTTGGGGCTGCGATGCTTATGGCTTCAGCCGGGAAAAGTTCGAACCCAAAGCGGACAAATACATCTTCATAGGATACCCAAAGGTAACAGTTGGGTATACCTCCTATCTCAGATCCAAGGGCAAAAAATGTTTGTCGCTAAGAACGGGTCCTTTCTCGAGAAGGAGTTTCTCTCGAAAGAATTGAGTGGGAGGAAGATAGAACTTGATGAGGTTGTCAAACCCTCACTTCAACCAGAGAGTAGTGCAACACAGAAAGATGTTTCTGTGGAACCTACGACTGTTGAAGAGGAAACTAATGATAGTGATAATGAACTCCAAATCAAGTTGCTATCGAACCTCGTAGGTCGACAAGGATATGTACTACTCCTGAGTGGTACGGTGATCCTGTCTTAGAAGTCATGTTGTTGGACAACAATGAACCTACGAACTATGGAGAAGCGATGGTGGGCCCGTATTCCGACAAATGGTTAGAAGCCGAGAAATCCGAGATAGGATCCATGTATCAAAACAAAGTGTGGACTTTGGTGGACTTGCCCGATGATTGGCAAGCCATTGAGATAAATGGATCTTTAAGAAGAAGACGGACGTGGACGGTAATGTCACCGTCTATGAAGCTCGACTTGTGGCAAAGAGTTTTTTCACAAGTTCAAGGAGTTGACTACGATGAGATTTTCTCACCCGTAGCGATGCTTAAATCCGTCGGAATCAAGTTAGCATTAGCTGCATTTATGAAATCTGGCAGATGGATGTCAAAACAAGTTTCCTTACCAATTTTCGTAAGGAAAGGTTGTATGTGATACAATCAGAAAGGTTTTGTCGATCCTAAGGATGCTAAAAGGTATGCTAGTTCCAGCAATCCTTCCATGGACTAGAGCAAGCATCTCGGAGTCGGAATATACGCTTTGATGGAGTGATCAAAGTTTTTGGGTATACAAAGTTTGTTAGAAACGTGTATTTACAATAAAGTGAGTGGGAGCACTACAACATTTCTGATAAATATATGTGAATGGCATATTGTTGATCCGAAATGATGTAGAATTTCTGGAAAGCGTAAAGGGTTGTTTGAAAGGAGTTTTTCAAAGGAAGACCTGGATAAAGCTGCTTACATATTGGGCATCAAGATCTACAGAGATAGATAAAGACGCCCGATGAACTTTCAAAAGAACACACACCTTTGACATGATTTTGAAGGAGTTCAAAATAGATCAGTCAAAGAAGGGGTTCTTACCTGAGTTGTAAGGTGTGGAGTTGAGTAATACTCAAAGCTTGACCACGGCAGATGAAAGAGGAAGGACGAAGGTCGTCCCCTATGTTTTTGTCATAGGCTCTATACGGTATGCCATGATGAGTACCGCACCTGATGTGTGCCTTGCCACATGTCTGGCAAGAGGGTACAAAGGTGATCCAGGAGTGGATCACTAGATAGTGGTCAAAATTATCCTTAGAGGAATAAGGAAATGTTTCTCAGTTATGGAGGTGATAAAGAGTTCGACGTAAAGAGTTACGTCGATGCAAGCTTAACACCTATCCGGATAACTCTGAGTGGAGATACCGGATACGTATAATGGAGCAACAGTTTGGAATAGCTCCAAGTGGAACATGGTAGCAGCATCTACGATATGACATAAAGTTTTGCGAAGTACATAGGGATCTGAATGTTGCAGACCCATTGACTACAACCTCTCTCACAAGCATAACATGATCAAACCCAGAACTCATTGAGTGTTAATCACATATTGATGTGAACTAGATTACTGACTCTAGTAAACACTTTGGATGTTGGTCACATGGCGATGTGACCTGTGAGTGTTATTCACATGGCGATGTGAACTAGATTATTGACTCTAGTGCAAGTGGGAGACTGTTGGAAATATGCCCTAGAGGCAATAATAAATTGGTTATTATTATATTTCCCTGTTCATGATAATGGTTTATTATCCATGCTAGAATTGTATTGATAGGAAACTCAGATACATGTGTGGATACATAGACAAACACAATGTCCCTAGTAAGCCTCTAGTTGACTAGCTCGTTGATCAACAGATGGTCACGGTTTCCTGACCATGCACATTGGATGTCATTGATAACGGGATCACATCATTAGGAGAATGATGTGATGGACAAGACCCAATCCTAAGCCTAGCACATATCGTGTAGTTCGTATGCTAAAGCTTTTCTATATGTCAAGTATCTTTTCCTTAGACCATGAGACTGTGCAACTCCCGGATACCGTAGGAATGCTTTGGGTGTACCAAACGTCACAACGTAACTGGGTGGCTATAAAGGTGCACTACAGGTATCTCCGAAAGTGTCTGTTGGGTTGGCACGAATCGAGACTGGGATTTGTCACTCCGTATGACGGAGAGGTATCTCTGGGCCCACTCGGTAGGACATCATCATAATGTGCACAATATGTGATCAAGGAGTTGATCACGGGATGATGTGTTACGGAACGAGTAAAGAGACTTGCCGGTAACGAGATTGAGCAAGGTATCGGTATACCGACGATCGAATCTCGGGCAAGTGATATACCGATAGACAAAGGGAATTGTATACGAGGTTGATTGAATCCTTGACATCGTGGTTCATCCGATGAGATCATCGTGGAGCATGTGGGAGCCAACATGGGTATCCAGATCCCGCTGTTGGTTATTGACCGGAGAGTCGTCTCGGTCATGTCTGCGTGTCTCCCGAACCCGTAGGGTCTACACACTTAAGGTTCGGTGACGCAAGGGTTGTAGAGATATAAGTATGCGGAAACCTGAAAGTTGTTCGGAGTCCCGGATGAGATCCCGGACGTCACGAGGAGTTCCGGAATGGTCCGGAGGTAAAGATTTATATATAGGAAGTCCTATTTTGGCCACCGGAAAATGTTCGGGATTTTTCGGTATTGTACCGGGAAGGTTCTAGAAGGTTCCGAAGTGGGGCCCACCTGCATGGGGGGACCCACATGAACGTGGGTAGTGGGGGCAAGGCCCCACACCCCTGGTCAAGGCGCACCAAGATCCCCCCTTAGAAGGAATAAGATCATATCCCGAAGGGATAAGATCAAGATCCCTAAAAAGGGGGGATAACAATCGGTGGGGAAAGGAAATGATGGGATTTCTTTCCCCCACCTTTGCCAACGCCTCAATGGACTTGGAGGGCAAGAAACCAGCCCCCTCCACCCCTATATATAGTGGGGAGGCGCATGGGAGCAGCACCCCAAGCCCTGGCGCCTCCCTCTCCCTCCCGTGACACATCTCCCTCCTCCCGCAGGGCTTGGCGAAGCCCTGTTGGAATCCCGCTACTTCCAGCACCACGCCGTCGTGCTGCTGGATCTCCATCAACCTCTCCTCCCCCCTTGCTGGATCAAGAAGGAGGAGACGTCCCCGCTCCGTACGTGTGTTGAACACGGAGGTGTCGTCCATTCGGCGCTAGGATCATCGGTGATTTGGATCACGACGAGTACGACTCCATCATCCCCGTTCTCTTGAACGCTTCCGCATCGCGATCTACAAGGGTATGTAGATGCACTCCACTCTCCTTTATGCTCGTTGCTAGATTACTCCATAGATAGATCTTGGTGATGCGAAGGAAAATTTTTGATTTTCTGCTACGATCCCCAACAGAACCTTCCTCGGGAAGGTCAAGGTTGCCCTTCTGAGAAGGTCAATGTGGTCGGCCAGGACGGCGCGTGTGTGGGATCCTGGGCGGCATGGTGACACCGCGGCCCGCATCGGCTCCGGCAAGGAAGGAGGGCATGGATGGTGGAAAAGGCAGGTTGGCACTAGGCAGGAGAGCTCCACCGCTGCGCAGCTTTCGGAGGTTCCTCGGGGTGGCGGTGCCGTGTTCGTCTCCAGGGCGGCGGCGAGTGGAGGAGCGCCGGGGCTACCGCGGCAAGCTCTGCCGGCGGGATCCGGTAGGAGGTGGAGGCACCTGGGGTTTGCGTGGGCGGCGGCACGCGGGGTTGGCCGGTGGAGGCAGGGCGAGGGGTTGGGCAGCGGCGGCGCGCAGGGTTGGCCTGTGGAGGTGGGGTGCGAGGTTGGGCGGCGGCGGCGCCGGCGGCGGAGCCAGTGGCGGCAGCGGTTGCAGCGGAGGGGGGCGACGCGCTAGATCGGGGAGGTTGGGATCGGGAAGTGGTAGGCTTGGGCCGTGACTTTTTTTCATCCACGAGTTCGGGGAGTTCGGGAGGGAGCAGTCGGGCCCTTATAGGGTTGGGTGTGATACAAATAACTATTCTAATCCTAGGATTAGAATAGTGCTGTCCTATATATATAGTACTGGCACACTGAGCTGGAGGTGCGCCATTACTAGTTAAACTAGTAATGGTGTACTGTGCCACGGTGCGCCATTAGTATTTTTAGAAAAAAAACATTTGTTACTAATGGCGCACCGAGGGTCTGGTGCGCCATTAGTGTCTACCACTCTAATGGCGCACCAACACATAGTGCGCCATTAATATATAGTAGTGGAGCACCATGTGTCTGGTGCGCCATTAGAGGCCATATCATCTATAGCCCTTTTCCTAGTATTGCAATGGCAATAGCTCCAGTGTTGTCACAGAAGAGAGTCATCGGGCCCGACGCGCTTGGAATAACTCCTAGGTCGGTGATGAACTCCTCCATCCAGACTCCATGCGCTGCTTCGGAAGTAGGTATGTACTCCACTTCACACGTAGATGCCGCCATGACGCTTTCCTTGCAACTGCACCAGCTGACTGCCCCTCCATTCAAAATATGCACGTATCCAGTTTGTGACTTGGAGTCATCCAGATCTGTATCGAAGCTAGCATCGACGTAACCCTTTACGACGAGCTCTTCGTCACCTCCATAAACGAGAAACATATCCTTAGTCCTTTTCAGGTACTTCAGGATGTTCTTGACCGCAGTCTAGTGTTCCATACCGGGATCACTTTGGTACCTCCCCACCAAACTTATGGCAAGGTTCACATCAGGTCGGGTACACAGCATGGCATACATAATAGAACCTATGGCCGAGGCATAGGGGATGACACTCATCTTTTCTCTATCTTCTGCCGAGGTTGGGCATTGAGCTGTGCTCAATCTCATACCTTGCAATACAGGCAAGAACCCATTCTTGGACTGATCCATATTGAACTTCTTCAATATCTTGTCAAGGTATGTGCTTTGTGAAAGACCAATGAGGCGTCTCAATCTATCTCAATAGATCTTGATGCCTAATATGTAAGCAGCTTCTCCAAGGTCCTTCATTGAAAAACACTTATTCAAGTAGGCCTTTATGATTTCCAAGAGTTCTACATCATTTCTCATCAGCAATATATCATCCACATATAATATGAGAAATGCTACAGAGCTCCCACTCACCCTTTTGTAAATACAGGCTTCTCCCCAAGTCTGTATAAACCCAAATGCTTTGATCACCTCATCAAAGCGAATGTTCCAACTCCGAGATGCTTACACCAGCCGATAGATTGAGCGCTGGAGCTTGCATACCTTGTTAGCATTCTCAAGATCGACAAAACCTTCTGGCTGCATCATATACAGTTCTTCCTTGAGGAAGCCATTAAGGAATGCTGTTTTGACGTCCATTTGCCATATCTCATAATAATAGAATGCGGCAATTGCTAACATGATTCGGATGGACTTCAGCATCGCTACGGGAGAGAAAGTCTCGTCGTAGTCAATTCCTTGAACTTGTCAATAACCTTTAGCGACAAGCCGAGCCTTATAGATGGTCACATTACCATCCGCGCCAGTCTTCTTCTTAAAGATCCTTTTATTTTCTATGGCGTGCCGATCATCGGGCAAGTCCACCAAAGTCCATACTTTGTTATCATACATGGATCCTATCTCGGATTTCATGGTTTCAAGCCATATGTTGGAATTCGGGCCCGCCATCGCTTCTTCATAGTTCGAAGGTTCACCGTTGTCTAACAACATGATTTCCATGACAGGGTTGCGTACCACTCTGGTGCGGAACGTGTCCTTGTGGACCTACGAAGTTCGGCAGTAACTTGATCTGAAGTTTCATGATCATTATCATTAACTTCCTCCCTAGTCGGTGCAGGCACCAAAGAAACATCTTCCTGCGCTGTGCTACTTTCCGGTTCGGAAGGGGTAAAAATCACCTTATCAAGTTCCACTTTCCTCCCACTTACTTATTTCGAGAGAAACTCTTTCTCCAATAGTTTCCTTAGGGTATCCTATCAAGACCTTGCCTTCGGATCTGAGGTAGAAGGTGTACCCAATAGTTTCCTTAGGGTATCCTATCAAGACGCATTTTTCCGATTTGGGTTCGAGCTTTTCAGGTTGAAGTTTCTTGACATAAGCATCGCATCCCCAAACTTTTAGAAACGATAACTTAGGTTTCTTCCCAAACCATAGTTCATACGGTGTCGTCTCAACGGATTTATACGGTGCCCTATTTAAAGTGAATGCGGCAGTATCTAAAGCATAACCTCAAAATGATAGCGGTAAGTCAGTAAGAGACATCATAGATCACACCATGTCCAACAGAGTACGATTACGACGTTCGGACACACCATTACACTGAGGTGTTCCAGGCGGCGTCAATTGTGAAACAATTCCACAGTTCCTTAGGTGCGTGCCAAATCCGTGACTTAAATATTCTCCTCCACGATCTGATCGTAAGAACTTTATTTTTCTGTCACGTTGATTTTCAACCTCATTCTGAAATTACTTGAACTTTTCAAAGGCCTCAGATTTGTGTTTCATCAAGTAGACATACCCATATCTACTTAAGTCATCTATCAGGGTGAGAACATAACGATAGCCACCGCGAGCTTCAACACTCATTGGACCGCACACATCAGTATGTATGATTTCCAATAAGTTGGTTCCTCGCTCCATTGTTCCAGAGAACGGAGTCTTGGTCATCTTGCCCAAGAGGCATGGTTAGCATGTGTCAAACGATTCATAATCAAGAGACTCCAAAATTGCATCCGCATGGAGCTTCTTCATACGTTTGATACCAATATGACCAAGGCGGCAGTACCACAAGTATGTGGGACTATCATTATCAACCTTACATCTTTTGGCATTCACACTATGAATATGTGTAACATCACGTTCGAGATTCATTAAGAATAAACCATTGACCAGCGGAGCAAGACCATAAAACATTTCTCTCATATATATAGAACAACCATTATTCTCGGATTTAAATGTTTAGCCATCTCTCATTAAACGAGATCCAGATACAATGTTCATGCTCAAAGCTGGTAATAAATAACAATTATTGAGGTTTAAAACTAATCCCGAAGGTAGATGCAGAGGTAGCGTGCTGACGGCGATCACATCTACCTTGGAACCATTCCCGACGCGCATCGTCACCTCGTCCTTCGCCAGTCTCCGCTTATTCCGCAGCTCCTGCTTTGAGTTACAAATGTGAGCAACTGCACCGGTATCAAATACCCAGGAGCTACTAAGAGCGCTGGTAAGGTACATCAATAACATGTATATCACATATACCTTTGACGTTTCCGGCCTACTTATCCGCTAAGTATTTGGGTCAGTTCTGCTTCGAGTGACCCGTTCCCTTGCAATAAAAGCACTCAGTCTCAGGCTTGGGTCCATTCTTTGGCTTCTTCCCAGCAACTGGCTTACCAGGCGGGGCAACTCCTTTGAGGTCCTTCTTGAAGTTCTTCTTACCCTTGCCTTTCTTGAACTTAGTGGTTTTATTCACCATCAACACTTGATGTTCCTTTTAGATCTCCACCTCCGCTGATTTCAGCAATGAATATACCTCGGGAATGGACTTCTCCATCCCCTGCATATTGAAGTTCATCACGAAGCTCTTGTAGCTAGGTGGGAGCGACTAGAGGATTCTGTCAACGACTGCGTCATCTGGGAGATTAATTCCCAGCCGAGACAAGCGGTTGTGCAACCTAGACATTTTGAGTATGTGTTCGCTGACAGAACTATTCTCCTCCATCTTACATCTATAGAATTTGTCGGGGACTTCATATCTCTCGACTCGGGCATGAGCTTGGAAAACCATTTTCAGCTCTTGGAACATCTCATATGCTCCGTGTTGCTCAAAACACTTTTGGAGCCCCGATTCTAAGCTGTAAAGCATGCCGCACTGAACCAGGGAGTAATCATCACTATGCGATTGCCAAGTGTTCATAACGTCTTGAGTTGCTGGGAAAACGGGTGCATTACCTATCGGTGCTTCAAGGACATATGCTTTCTTGGCACCTATGAGGATGATCCTCAAGTTACGGATCCAATCCGTATAGTTGCTACCATCGTCTTTCAGCTTGGTTTTCTCTAGGAACGCATTGAATTTATGGGCAACATTAGCATGGGCCATTGGATCTACAAGGCATATTGTAAAGATTTTAGACTATGGCCCTGCTTGGATCCAAGGGACTAAAACTAGTCTCACTAAAAATAGTCTCTTTAAGAAGCTAAAGTTCCAAGCACCCCTGACTAAATAGGGGCTAAAACTAGTCTTGAGACTAAAATCTTTTAGTCAGGGGTAACCCTACTAAAATGTGTATTAGTCTTCTCTCTCCTCATTTAACTCCTCTCCTCTAACACATGCAAGATAAGACTAGTAGCGGCAAGTAAATTGACATGATCTACGCCCACAACAATCTTGTGTTCTACTCGTGCATAGTAACTACGCATAGACCTAGCTCATGATGCCCCTGTTGGGATCATTGCAGAAAATCAAAAAAATTCGTACGCATCACCAAGATCTATCTATGGAGTCTACTAGCAACGAGAGGGGAGTGCATCTTCATACCTTTGAAGATCGCGATGCGGAAGCGTTACAAGAACACGGATGAAGGAGTCGTACTCGTAGCGATTCAGATCGCGGTTGGTTCCGATCTAAGCGCCGAACAACGGCGCCTCCGCGTTCAACACACGTGCAGCCCGGTGATGTCTCCCACGCCCTGATCCAGCAAGGGGAGAGTAAGAGGTTGGGGAAGACTCCCTCCAGCAGCAGCACGACAGCGTGGTGGTGATGGAGGAGCATGGCAATCCTGCAGGGCTTCGCCAAGCACCGCGGGAGAGGAGGAGTAGTAGGGAGAGGGGGAGGGCTGCGCCAGGACTTGGGTGTGGCTGCCCTCCCACCCCTACATATATATAGGGGCCAGGGAGAGAGGGCCGGCCCCCTCAGATTAGATCTGAGGAGGGGGCGGCGGTCAGGGGGGTTGCCTTGCCCCCCAAGGCAAGGGGGCGCCCCCCTTTTAGGGTTCCCCAAAACACTAGACGCCTTGGGCCCCTGGGGGGCGCACCAGCCCACCAGGGGCTGGTTACCCCCCTTCACTTGGTCCACTTGGCCCACCGAGCAGGTGGCCCCACCAAGTGGACCCCCGGACACCTTCCGGTGGCCCCGGTACAATACCGGTGACCCCCGAAATCATTACGGTGACCAAAACGGGACTTCCCATATATAATACTTTACCTCCAGACCATTCCGGAACTCCTCGTGACGTTCGAGATCTCATCAGGGATTCGGAACAACATTCGGTAACCACGTGCTACATTCCCTATAACCCTAGCATCATCGAACCTTAAGTGTGTAGACCCTACGGGTTTGGGAACCATGCAGACATGACCGAGACAACTCTCCGGCCAATAACCAACATCGGGATCTGGATACCCATGTTGGTTCCCACATGTTCCACGATGATCTCATCGGATGAACCACGATGTCAAGGATTCAATCAATCCCTTGTATGATTCCCTTTGTCTATCGGTATAGCAGTTGCCCGAGATTCGATCGTCGGTATACCGATACCTTGTTCAATCTCATTACGGCAAGTCTCTTTAATCGATCCGTAACACATCATCCCATGACTAACCCCTTAGTCACATTGAGCTCATTACGATGATGTATTACCAAGTGGGCCCAGAGATACCTCTCCGTCATACGGAGTGACAAATCCAAGTCTCGGTTCGTGCCTACCCAACAGATGCTTTCGGAGATACCCGTAGTGTACCTTTATAGCCACCCAGTTATGTTGTGACGTTTGGCACACCCAAAGTATTCCTACGGTATCCGGGACTTGCACAACCATAGGGTCTAAGGAAAGGATACTTGACATTGGAAAAGCTTAAGAATACGAACTACACGATCTTGTGCTAGGCTTAGGATTGGGTCTTGTCCATCACATCATTCTCCTAATGATGTGATCCCATTTATCAATGACATCCAATGTCCATGGTCAGGAAACCGTAACTATCTGTTGATCAACGAGCTAGTCAACTAGAGGCTTACCAGGGACACATTGTGTTCTAAGTATTCACACTTGCATTACTGTTTCCGGATAATACAATTAAAGCATGAACAATAGACAATTATCGTGAACAAAGAAATATAATAATAACCATTTTATTATTGCCTCTAGGGCATATTTCCAACACAAACACACCGCAAAAAGAGATTACATCGAATAGATCTCCTCGAAGACCGAGGAGAACTTTGTATTGAGATCCAGAGAGAGAGAAGAAGCCATCTAGATACTAGCTATGGACCCGAAGGTCTATGGTAAACTACTCACAACTCATGGTGAGGGCGATGATGATGATGTAGAGGCACTCCGTGATGGATCCCTCCTCCGGCGGAGCTCCGGAACAGGCTCCAAGATGGGATCTCACGGGAACAGAAGGTTACGGTGGTGGAATTAGGGTTTTCTCTCTGTTGCTGATGGTTTCAGGGTACGTAGACTTATATAGGAGGAAGGAGGACATCAGGGGAGTCATGGAGGCCCCACAAGGCAGGGGGCGCGCCCTGGGAAGGGGGGCGCGCCCCCACCCTCGTGGGCACCTCGTGGCTCCCCTTCCCTGGTTCTCAAGTCTCCCGTGCGTGATTTTCTCCAAAAATAACTCTCCCGAAGGTTTCATTTTGTTTGGACTCTGTTTGATATTCCTTTTCTGCAGAACCCTGAAACAGGCAAAAAACAGCAATCTGGACTGGGCCTTTGGGTTAGTAGGTTAGTCCCAAAAATGGTATAAAAGTGTATGACAAAGCCCATTAAACATCCAAGACTTCATAAATAATAGCATGAAACAATCAAAAATTATAGATACGTTGGAGACGTATCACATGCATGCCAAGATCTTGGGCAACGCTAGGGACCGGCAAGTCGCGAGTTCATACCTCGAAGGCATCATTCTGTCGAACGCAGATAAGGATAACTTCCTCGTGCCTTACTTTTCTGAGTAAGTCATCCCCTCACCGCCCCGTAACATATGATTTCTTAGATTTCGATCGTTCTTTTTTTCTAACATTCCATGTTTTGTGGAGTGACACACATTGTACACTCATCCTCTTAAGCCCGCAATATTCCATGGCCACGTATTTCGACTCGGACCGTCAGTCGAAGAAAGACTACTCAAATGTGAAGAAAGTTCTTGATGAAGTTCTCCCCGGCTACGCCAAATCTGGAGGCACCTTCAAGAGGCCATTTTGTAGGTATGGCAGGCACGTGTTCACCCATGCAACAATGTTCCCCTGCGTCAAGCAGCCGCCTGGCGGTCAGAAGGATGCCTACTACGCCCTCTATCACATGCGGGCGATCGTACGGAACCATCATCACCTTCTGCTACCAAATAGTCTCAAAGCATGGGCTGCACGATTGTCGGAAATCCAAGACGCGGACCTCAGACAAGAATTCTTCCGCATCTAGTCGGAGTTTTTGGAAATCATCCATCAAGATGTCCTTCGTACCTCGGGGTAGTTCTACCTCAAATATCAACCGTCCAATAGTGAAATAGAAACAACGCTACAAATGCAGGCTGACAACGACCGCACATTCATGACCATCACGAAAGACGATGGCTTCATCCACGCTCCTGTCCCTGAGTCGAGTCAAAAGTAGTAGTGATGCTATGTAGTTGTGAAATATCGATTAGATCATGTTGCAATTAAACTTTTTAATGAACTTGTATGTCTCTTTGGTTTGGACAGTCGTTCAAGTTTTATGTAATCGATGCTATTTATTAATAGGACCATGAATCGTGCTATATATTAATGTGTTGCTTTTCTCTTCCGACCCTTTTGTTGCATACTTATATATTGCTTATTATGTATTGTCTGTGAATTGCTACTAACGTTTTGTTTGTCTAGTGCATAGAGATGACATCGTATGTCGTGTAGAAGGGTAAGGTTCCCGGAGTCTACACGACTGGGAGGAGTGTCGGAGATAGGTTCACCGTTTCAGCGGTAACAGTTACAAAGGGTACACCACTTGGGCGGAGGCGGAAGCTAGATACGCGCGCTATCTAGCGGGAGAGAGGAGGGAGCGGAGGAGGAACCGGATGAAGACCAGTTTCATCGCGATGATGCTTATGGTGACCGCAGCTCTCTTCTATGTGATGGTGGTAGTTTAGATATCGACTCGTAATGTGAAGACAAACTCGCTATTCGCGGTCTCGAGACTTGTAATGTTCTAACTTTGTTCGGTATTTTGTATTCGGAGACTAATATGATGAATTGTATTCGGAGACTAATCTTCTATTGTATTCGATAAATCTGTTGTTTATATGTTGTGCTATTTATATTCTGTGCTGTAATGTATTTTGTAACCTGTGCAAATATCAGAAAAGCAAAAAAAAGTATCATAATATTCATAGTAGTGGCACACCACACTGCACTTTATTGACGCACTGCAATAAATACACTAGTGGCGCACCCCTGAGAGGTGTGCCATTAGTAACCCAGAGCACAAGGTAAATATGGCCCCTGGGAGGCATACTAATGGCGCACCTGGGCACATAGTAATGGTGCACTGCCTGGTGCACCACTATTGTCTGGTATACTAATGGCGCACCAGAGGTGCGCCATTAGTAATTGTTACTAATGGCGTGATAATAGTGGCACACCTGTAGTGCCCCATTAATGGCCAAAAAGGTGTGCCACTAATAGGCCTTTTCCTAGTAGCGTCGCCATCCCTACACTCTGAGAAAACGACTCCGACTTCGCCGTAGGCGATCGTCAACTAAACCAACACTATAGCAAACACGTGAAACTGCATGAAGATCTGCGCCAAAACTCAGCCTCCCATGACTAGAGAGCGCAACTCCGACTCTGACACAGAACTCTGAAGGACAAAATCAGGCATAGCTGGCGCCACAGGAGGTCGCCGAACGGCCACCTCCAGGCATTAATCGTATACCACAAGGCCCCACAGCCGCAGTTTGGACTCCGCAGCAACAAACAACCGAGGCGATACCGTCGACACGCTGGAGAAGAGCCAACTACCGCAACTATTGCCGCGTCGCCGACATTAGTCCCACCGTCATCGTTGCCACACAAGCCCGGACACCACAATGCCGCAAACCACCAGCCCCGCTTGCCGATGCCGAGCTCCAAGATGAAGCACAGATGGAGCAAATCGAGCATCAGCAAATCGAATCAAACAAAACATCAGCGGAATGGATCAAAGCAAGAACTTGAGCAGACTACTATAACTAATAAAGCAAAACTTGAGCGGCACAAAACTCACTTCCGGTGCAATGTCTAGCCGAATCATGGAGTAATGCCGGCGCACCGATGTAGCGGCCAGTGAGAGCTTGATGCAGCGTCAACGAGATCCTCAAGCCGGCAGAGGAAGGAGAGTCGCCGCCGCCATGGAGTGGAGTGGAGCCTGGAGAGTGGAAACCTAGCTACTGGGGTGCAGTGGGATCTCTTAATGGATGTAATGAACTGGCATGATCTCAGGATTGGCCCATCACTCTAGAACCGAGCAAATTTCCAAGCAATCATGGAACTGTAGGTACTCAATGATTGATGAAGGCTCTCTTTCTGAACATGGGAATGATTGAATGATCACTTCTATTGGGGAACGTAGTATTTTAAATTTTTCCTACGATCACGCAAGATCTATCTACCAGATGCATAGCAACGAGAGGGAAGACTGTGTCTACGTACCCTCATAGACCGGAAGCGGAAGCGTCAAGTGACGCGGTTGATGTAGTCGAACTTCTTCGCGATCCAACCGATCAAGCACCGAACGTACGGCACCTCCGCGTTCAGCACACGTTCAGCTTGATGACATGCCACGAGCTCTTGATCCAGCTGAGCTTCACGGGAGAGTTTCGTCGGCACGACGGCGTGGTGACGGATATGATGTATCTACCGGCGCAGGGCTTCACCTAAGCACTGCGACGGTATGACCGAGGTGTGTTTCTGTGGAGGGGGGCACCGCACACGGCTAGAACAATTCAACTTGTGTGTCTTTGGGTGCCCCCCTGCCCCCGTATATAAAGGAGCAAGAGGGGAGGGCCGGCCGGCCTCCTATGGTGCGGCTAGGGCAATCCTACTAGGAATAGGATTGCAATCCTATTCCTAGTAGGAGTCCACCAAGAAGGAAGAGAGGGAAAGGAAAAGAGGGAGAGGTGGCGCCCCCCAATCCTAGTCCAACTAGGATCCCTAGGTGGGGCGCCGGCCAGCCTCTATGGGCTGCCTCTCTCCTTTCCTCAAGGCCCACTATGGACCATCCCCCCTCGTAGGGGGTTCCGGTAACCCCCTCCGGCAATCCAGTTAAATCCGAAACTTTTCCGGAACACTTCCGGTGTCCGAATATAGTCGTCCAATATATCAATCTTTATGTCTCGAACATTCCGAGACTCCTCGTCATGTCCGTGATCTCATCCGGGACTCCGAACTACCTTCGGTACATCAAAACTCATAAACTCATAATACCGATCGTCATCAAACGTTAAGCGTGCGGACCCTACGGGTTCGAGAACTATGTACACATGAACGAGACTCATCTTCGGTCAATAACGCATAGCGGAACCTGGATGTTCATATTGGCTCCTACATATTCTACGAAGATCTTTATCGGTCAAACCACATAACAACATACGTTGTTCCTTTTGTCATCGGTATGTTACTCGCCCGAGATTCAATCGTCGGTATCTCTATACCTAGTTCAATCTCGTTACCGGCAAGTCTCTTTACTCGTTCCGTAATACATCATCTCATGACTAACTCATTAGTCATTTGCTTGCAAGGCTTATTATGATGTGCATTACCGAGAGGGCCCAGAGATACCTCTCCGACACTCGGAGTGACAAATCCTAGTCTTGATCTATGCCAACACCACGAATACTTTCGGAGACACCTGTAGAGCATCTTTATGATCACCCAGTTACGTTGTGACGTTTGATAGCACACAAGGTGTTCCTACTGTTGGAAATATGCCCTAGAGGCAATAATAAAAGAGTTATTATTATATTTCCTTGTTCATGATAATCGTTTATTATCCATGCTATAACTGTATTGATTGGAAACTCAAATACACGTGTGGATGAATAGACAGACTTTGTGTCCCTAGTGAGCCTCTACAGGACTAGCTCGTTGATCAAAGATGACCGCGGTTTCCAGGTCATAGACATGAGTTGTCATTTGATAACGGGATCACATCATTAGGAGAATGATGTGATGGACGAGACCCAAACGTTAACATAGCTTTTGATCGTGTCAGTTATCGCTATAGTTTTCTGCATGTCAAGTATAAGTTCCTATGACCATGAGATCATGTAACTCACTGACACCGTAGGAGTGCTTTGTGTGTGCCAAACGTCGCAACGTAACTGGGTGACTATAAAGGTACTCTACAGGTATCTCCGAGGGTGTCTGTTGAGTTGACATGGATCGAGACTGGGATTTGTCACTCCGTATGACGGAGAGGTATCTCCGGGCCCACTCGGTAATACGTCATCTCAATGAGCTCAAAGTGACTAAGTAGTTGGTCACGGGATTATGTATTACGGTAACGAATAAAGAGACTTGCCGATAACGAGATTGAACTAGGTATAGAGATACCGACGATCGAATCTCGGGCAAGTAACATACCGACGAGACAAAGGGAACTGTATACGGGATTGCCTGAATCCTTGACATCGTGGTTCATCCGATGAGATCATCGAGAAACATGTAGGAACCAATATGGGTATCCAGATCCCGCTATTGGTTATTGACCTGAGAGTGTCTCGGTCATGTCTACATGGTTTCCGAACCCGCAGGGTCTACACACTTAACGTTCGGTGACGCTAGGGTTGTTAGTGAGAAGAGTGCATGGTTACCGAAGGTTGTTCGGAGTCCCGGATGAGATCCCGGACATGACGAGGGTCTCCGGAATGGTCCGGAGACGAAGATTGATATATAGGATGAAAGGTTTCGGAGTACCGGAAGTGTTCCGGGGAGCATCGGGAAATCGGCGGAATACTGGAAGGGTTTTCGGGGGGTCCGGAAGTTGTTCTGGGCCTATTGGGCCACAAAGGGGGACACCACAGCCCTCAGGGGGCTGTGCGCCCCCCCTGGGCCCTCTCCCCATGCGGCTAAGGGGGTGGGACCCCCTAGGGCTGGCCGCACCCCTTGGGCTTGGGGGGCAAGGCACCTAGGGGGGAAACCCTAGGGCCTGGGCGCCTCCCCCTGCCCTGGCCGCCGCCCCCTCCCCTTGCCCTGGCCGCCGGCCCCTAGGGGGAAACCCTAGGGCGCCCTCACCTCTCCACCCCCCCCTATATATAGTGGGGCAAAGGGAGGGCAGCCAACACAGTTTGTGCCTCGGTGCTGCCCTCCCTCTCCCGTCATATCTTCTCCTCCCGCAGTGCTTAGGCGAAGCCCTGCTGGAGTTCTTCTCCACCATCACCACCACGCCGTCGTGCTGCCGGTTCTCCATCAACCTCTCCTCCACCCCTTGCTGGATCAAGAAGGAGGAGACGTCCCCGAGCCGTACGTGTGAAGAACGCGGAGGCACCGTTGCTTCGGTGCTAGGTCTTCGGCGATCTGAATCGCGACGAGTACGACTCCATCATCCGCGTTCATAACGCTTCCGCTTAGCGATCTACAAGGGTACGTAGATCACACTCCCCTCTCGTAGTTGCTTCTACTAGATTGATCTTGGTGAACGGTAGGAAAAAATTTTGTTTCCCATGCAACGTTCCCCAACAGTGGCATCATGAGCTAGGATCTTACGTAGATGCTTTCTCGAGTAGAACACAAAGAAGTTTGTGGCGTTGATGTTTAAATTGCTGCCCTCCTTAGTCTTTCTTGATTCAGCGGTATTATAGGATGAAGCGGCCCGGACCAACTTTACATGTCCACGTACATGAGACCGGTTCCATCGACAGACATGTGACTTTTGTTGCATAAGATGGCTGGCGGGTGTCTGTCTCTCCTATCTTAGTTGAATCGGAATAGAACAAGGCGGTCCTTGTAGAAGGTTAAATAGCAACTTGAATATCACCGTTGTGGTTTTGCGTAGGTAAGAAGCGTTCTTGCTAGATACCCATAGCAGCGACGTAAAACATGCAACAACAAATTAGAGGACGTCTAACTTGTTTTTGCAGGGTATGTATGTGATATGATATGGCCAATGACATGATGAAATATATTTTGATGTATGAGATGATCATGTTGTAATAGTTAACATCGACTTGCATGTCGATGCATACGGCAACCGGCAGGAGCCATAGGGTTGTCTTTATTTTTTGTATGACCTGCGTGTCAATCATTAAGCGCTTTGTAATGCTTTACTTTATCGCTAAACGGTAGCAATAGTAGTAAGAGCATGGTTGGGCGCCGACAACCCCGATGGCAACACGATGATGGAGATCATGATGATGGAGATCATGGTGTGGCGCCGGTGACGATGGAGATCATGCCGGTGCTTTGGAGATGGAGATCAAAAGCACGAGTTGATGGCCATATCATGTCACTTATGATTTGCATGTGATGTTAATCCTTTTATGCATCTTATTTTGCTTAGGACGACGGTAGCATTATAAGGTGATCCTTCACTAAAATTTCAAGATAAAATTGTGTTCCCCCCGAGTGTGCGCCGTTGCGAAGGTTCGTCGTTTCGAAGCACCACGTGATGATCGGGTGTGATAGACTCTACGTTCGCATACAACGGGTGCAAGCCAGTTTTGCACGGGCAGAACACTCGGGTTAGACTTGACGAGCCTAGCATGTACAGACATGGCCTCGGAACACGGAGGACCGAAAGGTCGAGCATGAGTCATATAGTAGATATGATCAACATGTTGATGTTCACCATTGACACCACCTCATCTCACGTGATGATCGGACTTGGGTTGGTGAATTTGGATCATGTCACGCTCGAATGACCGGAGGGATGTCAATTTGAGTGGGAGTTATAATTAATTTGATTAGGTAATAACTCACTTATCATGAACAATAGTCTAAAATGTCTTTGCAAATTTATGTTGTAGATGGCTCGCGCAGTAGTTCCCCTGAATTTTAATGCGTTCCTAGAGAAAGCTAAACTGAAAGATGATGGGAGCAACTTTGTGGACTGGCTCCGCAATCTGAGGATCATCCTCACAGCTGCCCAAAAGGTTTATGTCCTAAATGCGCCGCTAGGTCAACCCCCCGCTCCTGGAGCCTCTGCGGACGATATGAACGTCTGGCAGACGCGTTCGGATGACTATTCGATAGTGCAATGTGCCATGTTGTACGGCTTAGAAGGAGGACTCCAAAGGCGTTTTGAACGTCATGGTGCATATGAGATGTACACGGAGTTGAAATTCATCTTTGAGAAGAATGCTAAGATCGAGAGGTATGAGACCACCGATAAATTCTTCGCTTGCAAGATGGAGGAGAATTCGTCTGTCAGTGAGCACTTACTGAAGATGTCTGGGTACTATACCCGCATAGCTGATCTGGGACTTGTGTTCCCGGATGAGGCTATCATTGACAGAATTCTCCAGTCACTCCCTCCAAGCTACAAGCGCTTCGTCCAGCAGTACAACATGCAAGGGATGAATAAAACCATCGCCGAGCTGTTTTCGATGCTGAAAGTCGCTGAGGCAGACATCCAGAAGGAGTATCAAGTGTTGATGGTCAATAAGACCACCAGTTTCAAGAAGAATGGCAAGGGCAAGAAGGGTAACTCTAAGAAGGGTGGCAAAGCAGTTGCTAATCCAGTGAAGAAACCCAAGGCTGGGCCCAAGCCAGAGACTGAGTGTTTCTATTGCAAGGGGAATGGCCACTGGAAGCGGAACTGCCCCAAGTATCTGGCGGACAAGAAGGGGGCCAACAACAACAAAGGTATATATGATATACATGTTATTGATGTGTACCTTACCAACTCTCGTTGTAGTGCCTGGGTATTTGATACCGGTTCGGTTGCTCACATTTGCAACTCTAAACAGGAACTGCGGAATAAACGGAGGCTGGCGAAGGACGAAGTGACGATGCGCGTGGGAAATGGTTCCAAGGTTGATGTGATCGCCGTCGGCACGCTCGCTCTTCGATTACCATCGGGATTAGTTATGAACCTGAATAATTTAGTGCCTGCGTTAAGCATGAACATTATATCTGGATCTTGTTTATTGCGAGACGGTTACTCATTTAAGTCAGAGAATAATGGTTGTTCTATTTATATGAGTAATATCTTTTATGGTCATGCACCCGAAGTTAGGGGTTTATTCTTATTGAATCTCGATAGTGATGATACACATGTTCATAACATTGATGCCAAAAGATGTAGAGTAGATAATGATAATACCACTTTCTTGTGGCACTGCCGTCTCGGTCATATCGGCGTGAAACGCATGAGGAAGCTCCATGCTGATGGACTTTTGGAGTCTCTTGATTTTGAATCACTTGACACGTGCGAGCCGTGCCTCATGGGCAAGATGACAAGGACCCCGTTTTCAGGGACAATGGAACGGGCAAGTGACTTATTGGAAATCATACATACTGATGTGTGCGGTCCGATGAGTGTAACGGCGCGCGGTGGATATCGTTATTTTCTCACCTTCACTGACGACTTAAGTAGATATGGATATATTTACTTGATGAAGCATAAGTCTGAAACTTTTGAAAAGTTCAAGCAATTTCAGAGTGAAGTTGAAAATCATCGTAACAAGAAGATCAAGTTCTTACGATCTGATCGAGGGGGAGAATATCTGAGTTATGAGTTTGGTGATCACTTAAGAAAATGTGGAATTGTTTCACAGTTGACACCACCTGGAACACCACAGCGTAATGGTGTGTCCGAACGTCGTAATCGAACCCTATTAGATATGGTACGTTCTATGATGTCTCTTGCCGACTTGCCACTATCGTTTTGGGGATATGCGTTAGAGACAGCTGCATTCACTTTAAATAGGGCTCCATCTAAGTCCGTTGAGACAACACCGTATGAACTATGGTTTAGTAAGAAACCGAAGTTGTCTTTTCTCAAGGTTTGGGGTTGCGATGCTTATGTCAAAAGGCTTCAGCCAGAAAAGCTCGAACCCAAAGCGGACAAATGTGTCTTCATAGGATACCCAAAAGAAACAGTTGGGTACACCTTCTATCTCAGATCCGAAGGCAAAGTGTTTGTCGCTAAGAACGGGTCCTTTCTCGAGAGAGAGTTTCTCTCGAAAGAATTGAGTGGGAGGAAGGTAGAACTTGATGAGGTTATTGAACCTCTGCTTCAACCAGAAAGTAGCGCAGCACAGAAAGATGTTTTTGTGGAGCCTACAGAGGTTGAAGAGGAAGCCAATGATGATGATCAAGAAACTTCCGATCAAGTTACTACCGAACCTCGTAGGTCGACAAGGGTACGCACTGCACCTGAGTGGTATGGTAACCCTGTCTTGGAGGTCATGTTGTTAGACAACGGTGAACCTACGAGCTATGGAGAAGCGATGGTGGGCCCAGATTCCGACAAATGGTTAGAGGCCATGAAATCCGAGATGGGATCCATGTATGAAAACAAAGTATGGACTTTGGAAGTATTTCCTGAAGGGCGGAAGGCCATTCAGAATAAATGGATTTTTAAGAGGAAGACGGACGCTGACGGTAATGTCACCGTGTATAAAGCTCGACTTGTGGCAAAGGGTTTTTCACAAGTTCAAGGGATTGACTACGATGAGACTTTCTCACCCGTAGCGATGCTTAAATCCGTCCGAATCATGTTAGCAATAGCTGCATTTTTCGATTATGAAATTTGGCAGATGGATGTCAAAACAGCGTTCCTTAACGGTTTTCTTAAGGAAGAGTTGTATATGATGCAACCAGAAGGTTTTGTCGATCCAGAGAATGCTGACAAAGTATGCAAGCTCCAGCGTTCCATTTATGGGCTGGTGCAAGCATCTCGGAGTTGGAATCTTCGCTTTGATGAAGTGATCAAAGCATTTGGGTTTATACAAGTTTACAATGAAGCTTGTATTTACAAGAAAGTGAGTGGGAGCTCTATAGCGTTTCTAATATTATATGTGGATGACATATTGCTGATTGGAAACAATATAGAATTTTTGGATAGCGTGAAGGGGTATTTGAACAAGAGTTTTTCGATGAAAGATCTCGGTGAAGCTGCTTTCATATTGGGCATCAAGATCTATAGAGATAGATCAAGACGCTTGATAGGACTTTCACAAAGTACATACCTTGATAAAGTTTTGAAGAAGTTCAAAATGGATCAATCCAAGAAGGGGTTCTTGCCGGTATTGCAAGGTACGAAGTTGAGTAAGACTCAATGCCCAGTGACTGCGGAAGATAGAGAAAAGATGAGTGTCGTCCCCTATGCTTCAGCCATAGGCTCTATCATGTATGCAATGCTATGCACAAGACCAGATGTCAGCCTTGCCATAAGTATGGCCGGAAGGTTTCAAAGTAATCCTGGTATGGATCACTGGACAGCGGTCAAGAATATCCTAAAGTACCTGAAAAGGACTAAGGAGATGTTTCTCGTTTATGGAGGTGATCAAGAGCTCGTCGTAAAGGGTTACGTCGATGCAAGCTTTGACACTGATCCGGATGACTCTAAGTCTCAAACCGGATACGTATATATTCTCAACGGGGGAGCGGTAAGCTGGTGCAGTTCCAAGCAGAGCGTGGTAGCTGATTCTACATATGAAGCGGAGTATATAGCTGCCTCGGAGGCGGCAAAGGAAGGTGTCTGGATGAAGGAGTTCATGACAGATCTTGGAGTTGTGCCTAGTGCACTGAACCCAATGACTCTGTTCTGTGACAACACTGGTGCCATTGCTCTAGCCAAGGAACCAAGGTTTCACAAGAGGACCAGACACATAAAGCGACGCTTCAATTCCATCCGCGATTCAGTCAAGGAGGAGGACATAAACATTTGCAAAGTACACACGGATTTGAATGTTGCAGATCCGTTGACTAAGCCTCTTCCACGGGCTAAGCACGATCAACACCAAGACTCTATGGGTGTTAGATTCATTACCTTGTAATACTAGATTATTGACTCTAGTGCAAGTGGGAGACTGTTGGAAATATGCCCTAGAGGCAATAATAAAAGAGTTATTATTATATTTCCTTGTTCATGATAATCGTTTATTATCCATACTGTAACTGTATTGATTGGAAACTCAAATACACGTGTGGATGAATAGACAGACTTTGTGTCCCTAGTGAGCCTCTACAGGACTAGCTCGTTGATCAAAGATGACCGCGGTTTCCAGGTCATAGACATGAGTTGTCATTTGATAACGGGATCACATCATTAGGAGAATGATGTGATGGACGAGACCCAAACGTTAACATAGCTTTTGATCGTGTCAGTTATCGCTATAGTTTTCTGCATGTCAAGTATAAGTTCCTATGACCATGAGATCATGTAACTCACTGACACCGTAGGAGTGCTTTGTGTGTGCCAAACGTCGCAACGTAACTGGGTGACTATAAAGGTACTCTACAGGTATCTCCGAGGGTGTCTGTTGAGTTGACATGGTTCAAGACTGGGATTTGTCACTCCGTGTGACGGAGAGGTATCTCCGGGCCCACTCGGTAATACGTCATCTCAATGAGCTCAAAAGTGACTAAGTAGTTGGTCACGGGATTATGTATTACGGTAACGAGTAAAGAGACTTGCCGGTAACGAGATTGAACTAGGTATAGAGATACCGACGATCGAATCTCGGGCAAGTAACATACCGACGAGACAAAGGGAACTGTATACGGGATTGCCTGAATCCTTGACATCGTGGTTCATCCGATGAGATCATCGAGAAACATGTAGGAACCAATATGGGTATCCAGATCCCGCTATTGGTTATTGACCTGAGAGTATCTCGGTCATGTCTACATGGTTTCCGAACCCGCAGGGTCTACACACTTAACGTTCGGTGACGCTAGGGTTGTTAGTGAGAAGAGTGCATGGTTACCGAAGGTTGTTCGGAGTCCCGGATGAGATCCCGGACATGACGAGGGTCTCCGGAATGGTCCGGAGACGAAGATTGATATATAGGATGAAAGGTTTCGGAGTACCGGAAGTGTTCCGGGGAGCATCGGGAAATCGGCGGAATACCGGAAGGGTTTTCGGGGGGTCCGGAAGTTGTTCTGGGCCTATTGGGCCACAAAGGGGGACACCACAGCCCTCAGGGGGCTGTGCGCCCCCCCTGGGCCCTCTCTCCATGCGGCTAAGGGGGTGGGACCCCCTAGGGCTGGCCGCACCCCTTGGGCTTGGGGGGCAAGGCACCTAAGGGGGAAACCCTAGGGCCTGGGCGCCTCCCCCTGCCCTGGCCGCCGCCCCCTCCCCTTGCCCTGGCCGCCGGCCCCTAGGGGAAACCCTAGGGCGCCCTCACCTCTCCACCCCCCCTATATATAGTGGGGCAAAGGGAGGGCAGCCAACACAGTTTGTGCCTCGGTGCTGCCCTCCCTCTCCCGTCATATCTTCTCCTCCCGCAGTGCTTAGGCGAAGCCCTGCTGGAGTTCTTCTCCACCATCACCCCCACGCCGTCGTGCTGCCGGTTCTCCATCAACCTCTCCTCCACCCCTTGCTGGATCAAGAAGGAGGAGACGTCCCCGAGCCGTACGTGTGAAGAACGCGGAGGCACCGTTGCTTCGGTGCTAGGTCTTCGGCGATCTGAATCGCGACGAGTACGACTCCATCATCCGCGTTCATAACGCTTCCGCTTAGCGATCTACAAGGGTACGTAGATCACACTCCCCTCTCGTAGTTGCTTCTACTAGATTGATCTTGGTGAACGGTAGGAAAATTTTTGTTTCCCATGCAACGTTCCCCAACAGTGGCATCATGAGCTAGGATCTTGCGTAGATGCTTTCTCGAGTAGAACACAAAAGGGTTTGTGGCGTTGATGTTTAAATTGCTGCCCTCCTTAGTCTTTCTTGATTCAACGGTATTATAGGATGAAGCGGCCCGGACCAACTTTACATGTCCACGTACATGAGACCGGTTCCATCGACAGACATGTGACTTTTGTTGCATAAGATGGCTGGCGGGTGTCTGTCTCTCCTATCTTAGTTGAATCGGAATAGAACAAGGCGGTCCTTGTAGAAGGTTAAATAGCAACTTGAATATCACCGTTGTGGTTTTGCGTAGGTAAGAAGCGTTCTTGCTAGATACCCATAGCAGCCACGTAAAACATGCAACAACAAATTAGAGGACGTCTAACTTGTTTTTGCAGGGTATGCATGTGATATGATATGGCCAATGACATGATGAATTATATTTGATGTATGAGATGATCATGTTGTAATAGTTAATATCGACTTGCATGTCGATGCATACGGCAACCGGCAGGAGCCATAGGGTTGTCTTTAATTTTTGTATGACCTGCGTGTCAATCATTAAGCGCTTTGTATTGCTTTACTTTATCGCTAAACGGTAGCAATAGTAGTAAGAGCATGGTGGGCGCCGACAACCCCGATGGCGACACGATGATGGAGATCATGATGATGGAGATCATGGTGTGGCGCCGGTGACGATGGAGATCATGCCGGTGCTTTGGAGATGGAGATCAAAAGCACGAGTTGATGGCCATATCATGTCACTTATGATTTGCATGTGATGTTAATCCTTTTATGCATCTTATTTTGCTTAGGACGACGGTAGCATTATAAGATGATCCTTCACTAAAATTTCAAGATAAAATTGTGTTCCCCCCGAGTGTGCGCCGTTGCGAAGGTTCGTCGTTTCGAAGCACCACGTGATGATCGGGTGTGATAGACTCTACGTTCGCATACAACGGGTGCAAGCCAGTTTTGCACATGCAGAACACTCGGGTTAGACTTGACGAGCCTAGCATGTACAGACATGGCCTCGGAACACGGAGGACCGAAAGGTCGAGCATGAGTCATATAGTAGATATGATCAACATGTTGATGTTCACCATTGACACCACCTCATCTCACGTGATGATCGGACTTGGGTTGGTGAATTTGGATCATGTCACGCTCGAATGACCAGAAGGTTTTGTCGATCCAAAGAATGCTGACAAAGTATGCAGGCTCCAGCGTTCCATTTATGGGCTGGTGCAAGCATCTCGGAGTTGGAATCTTCGCTTTGATGAGGTGATCAAAGCGTTTGGGTTTATACAAGTTTACAATGAAGCTTGTATTTACAAGAAAGTGAGTGGGAGCTCTATAGCGTTTCTGATATTATATGTGGATGACATATTGCTGATTGGAAACAATATAGAATTTTTGGATAGCGTGAAGGGGTATTTGAACAAGAGTTTTTCGATGAAGGATCTCGGTGAAGCTGCTTTCATATTGGGCATCAAGATCTATAGAGATAGATCAAGACGCTTGATAGGACTTTCACAAAGTACATACCTTGATAAAGTTTTGAAGAAGTTCAAAATGGATCAATCCAAGAAGGGGTTCTTGCCGGTATTGCAAGGTACAAAGTTGAGTAAGACTCAATGCCCAGTGACTGCGGAAGATAGAGAAAAGATGAGTGTCGTCCCCTATGCTTCAGCCATAGGCTCTATCATGTATGCAATGCTGTGCACAAGACTAGATGTCAGCCTTGCCATAAGTATGGCCGGAAGGTTTCAAAGTAATCCTGGTATGGATCACTGGACAGCGGTCAAGAATATCCTAAAGTACCTGAAAAGGACTAAGGAGATGTTTCTCGTTGATGGAGGTGATCAAGAGCTCGTCGTAAAGGGTTACGTCGATGCAAGCTTTGACACTGATCCGGATGACTCTAAGTCTCAAACCGGATACGTATATATTCTCAACGGGGGAGCGGTAAGCTGGTGCAGTTCCAAGCAGAGCGTGGTAGCTGATTCTACATGTGAAGCGGAGTATATAGCTGCCTCGGAGGCAGCAAAGGAAGGTGTCTGGATGAAGGAGTTCATGACAGATCTTGGAGTTGTGCCTAGTGCACTGAACCCAATGACTCTGTTCTGTGACAACACTGGTGCCATTGCTCTAGCCAAGGAACCAAGGTTTCACAAGAGGACCAGACACATAAAGCGACGCTTCAATTCCATCCGCGATTCGGTCAAGGAGGAGGACATAAACATTTGCAAAGTACACACGGATTTGAATGTTGCAGATCCGTTGACTAAGCCTCTTCCACGGGCTAAGCACGATCAACACCAAGACTCTATGGGTGTTAGATTCATTACCTTGTAATGCTAGATTATTGACTCTAGTGCAAGTGGGAGACTGTTGGAAATATGCCCTAGAGTCAATAATAAAAGAGTTATTATTATATTTCCTTGTTCATGATAATCGTTTATTATCCATGCTATAACTGTATTGATTGGAAACTCAGATACACGTGTGGATGAATAGACAGACTTTGTGTCCCTAGTGAGCCTCTACAGGACTAGCTCGTTGATCAAAGATGACCGCGGTTTCCAGGTCATAGACATGAGTTGTCATTTGATAACGGGATCACATCATTAGGAGAATGATGTGATGGACGAGACCCAAACGTTAACATAGCTTTTGATCGTGTCAGTTATCGCTATAGTTTTCTGCATGTCAAGTATAAGTTCCTATGACCATGAGATCATGTAACTCACTGACACCGTAGGAGTGCTTTGTGTGTACCAAACGTCACAACGTAACTGGGTGACTATAAAGGTACTCTACAGGTATCTCCGAGGGTGTCTGTTGAGTTGACATGGATCGAGACTGGGATTTGTCACTCCGTATGACGGAGAGGTATCTCCGGGCCCACTCGGTAATACGTCATCTCAATGAGCTCAAAGTGACTAAGTAGTTGGTCACGGGATTATGTATTACGGTAACGAATAAAGAGACTTGCCGATAACGAGATTGAACTAGGTATAGAGATACCGACGATCGAATCTCGGGCAAGTAACATACCGACGAGACAAAGGGAACTGTATACGGGATTGCCTGAATCCTTGACATCGTGGTTCATCCGATGAGATCATCGAGAAACATGTAGGAACCAATATGGGTATCCAGATCCCGCTATTGGTTATTGACCTGAGAGTGTCTCGGTCATGTCTACATGGTTTCCGAACCCGCAGGGTCTACACACTTAACGTTCGGTGACGCTAGGGTTGTTAGTGAGAAGAGTGCATGGTTACCGAAGGTTGTTCGGAGTCCCGGATGAGATCCCGGACATGACGAGGGTCTCCGGAATGGTCCGGAGACGAAGATTGATATATAGGATGAAAGGTTTCGGAGTACCGGAAGTGTTCCGGGGAGCATCGGGAAATCGGCGGAATACTGGAAGGGTTTTCGGGGGGTCCGGAAGTTGTTCTGGGCCTATTGGGCCACAAAGGGGGACACCACAGCCCTCAGGGGGCTGTGCGCCCCCCCTGGGCCCTCTCCCCATGCGGCTAAGGGGGTGGGACCCCCTAGGGCTGGCCGCACCCCTTGGGCTTGGGGGGCAAGGCACCTAGGGGGGAAACCCTAGGGCCTGGGCGCCTCCCCCTGCCCTGGCCGCCGCCCCCTCCCCTTGCCCTGGCCGCCGGCCCCTAGGGGGAAACCCTAGGGCGCCCTCACCTCTCCACCCCCCCCTATATATAGTGGGGCAAAGGGAGGGCAGCCAACACAGTTTGTGCCTCGGTGCTGCCCTCCCTCTCCCGTCATATCTTCTCCTCCCGCAGTGCTTAGGCGAAGCCCTGCTGGAGTTCTTCTCCACCATCACCACCACGCCGTCGTGCTGCCGGTTCTCCATCAACCTCTCCTCCACCCCTTGCTGGATCAAGAAGGAGGAGACGTCCCCGAGCCGTACGTGTGAAGAACGCGGAGGCACCGTTGCTTCGGTGCTAGGTCTTCGGCGATCTGAATCGCGACGAGTACGACTCCATCATCCGCGTTCATAACGCTTCCGCTTAGCGATCTACAAGGGTACGTAGATCACACTCCCCTCTCGTAGTTGCTTCTACTAGATTGATCTTGGTGAACGGTAGGAAAATTTTTGTTTCCCATGCAACGTTCCCCAACACCTACAGTATTCGGGAGTTGCATAATCTCATAGTCATAGGAACATGTATAAGTCATGAAGAAAGCAATAGCAGTAAAACTAAACGATCAAAGTGCTATGCTAACGGATGGGTCTAGTCCATCACATCATTCTCCTAATGATGTGATCCCGTTGATCAAATGACAACTCATGTCTATGGCTAGGAAACATAGCCATCTTTGATCAATGAGCTAGTCTAGTAGAGGCATACTAGGGACACTCTGTTTTGTCTATGTATTCACACATGTACGAAGTTTCCGGTTAATACAATTCTAGCATGAATAATAAACATTTATCATGATATAAGGAAATATAAATAACAACTTTACTATTGCCTCTAGGGCATATTTCCTTCAGTCTCCCACTTGCACTAGAGTCAATAATCTAGCTCACATCGCCATGTGATTTAATACCGATAGTTCACATCCTTATGTGAATAACACCCATAGTTCACATCGCTATGTGACCAACACCCAAAGGGTTTACTAGAGTCAATAATCTAGTTCACATCGCTATGTGATTAATACCCAAGAGTAATAAGGTGTGATCATGTTTTGCTTGTGAGAGAAGTTTAGTCAACGGGTCTGTCACATTCAGATCCGTATGTATTTCGCAAATTTCTATGTCTATAATGCTCTCCATAGAACTACTCTAGCTAATTGCTTCCACTTTCAATACGCATCCAGATTGATACTTAGAGTCATCTGGATTTAGTGTCAAAGCTTGCATCGGCGTAACCCTTTACGACGAACTCTTTATCACCTCCATAATCGAGAAACGTTTCCTTAGTCATCCAGTTACTAAGGATAATTTTGACCGCTGTACAGCGATCTACTCCTGGATCACTATTGTACCCCCTTGATAAACTCATGGCAAGGTACACAACATGTTTGGTACACAACATGGCATACTTTATAGAACCTATGGCTGAGGCATAGGGAATGACTTTCATTCTCTCTATATTTTCTGCCGTGGTCTGGCTTTGAGTCTTACTCAACTTCACACCTTACATGTCAGGCAAGAACTCCTTCTTTGACTGATTCATTTTGAACTACTTCAAAATCTTATCAAGGTATGTACTCATCGAAAGTCTTATCAAGTGTCTTGATCTATCTCTATAGATCTTGATGCCCAATATGTAAGCAGCTTCACCAAGGTCTTTCTTTGGAAAACTCCTTTCAAACACTCCTTTATGCTTTCCAGAAAATTCTACATCATTTCCGATCGACAATATGTCATTCACATATACTTATCAGAAAGGTTGTAGTGCTCCCACTCACTTCTTGTAAATACAGGCTTCACCGCAAGTCTGTATAAATCTATATGCTTTGATCAACTTATCAAAGCGTACATTCCAACTCCGAGATGCTTGCACCAGTCCATAGATGGATCGCTGGACCTTGCGCATTTTGTTAGCACCTTTAAGATTGACAAAACCTTCTGGTTGCATCATATACAAGTCTTCTTTAATAAATCCATTAAAGAATGCAGTTTTGTTATCCATTTGCCAGATTTTATAAAATGCGGCAATTGCTAACATGATTCGGACAGACTTAAGCATCGCTACAGGTGAGAAAGTCTCATCGTAGTCAACTCCTTGAACTTGTCGAAACCCTTTCGCAACAAGTCGAGCTTTGTAAACAGTAACATTACCGTCAGCGTCAGTCTTCCTCTTGAAGATCCATTTATTTTCGATGGCTTGCCGATCAGCGGACAAGTCAACCAAAGTCCACACTTTGTTCTCATACATGGATCCCATCTCAGATTTCATGGCCTCAAGCCATTTTGCGGAATCTGGGCTCATCATCGCTTCCTCATAGTTCGTAGGTTCATCATGGTCCAGTAACATGACATCCAGAACCGGGTTGCCGTACCACTCTGATGCGGAACGAACTCTGGTTGATCTACGAAGTTCAGCATAAAATTGATCTGAAGTTTCATGATCATCATCATTAGCTTCCTCACTAATTGGTGTAGGAATCACTGGAACTAGTTTCTGTGATGTTCCACTTTCCAATTCGGAAGAAGGTACAATTACCCCATCAAGTTCTACTTTCGTCCCACTCACTTCTTTCCAGAGAAACTCCTTCTCTAGAAAGGATCCACTCTTAGCAACAAAGACCTTGCCTTCGGATCTGTGATAGAAGGTGTACCCAACAGTTTCTTTTGGGTATCCTATGAAGATTTACTTCTCCGATTTGGGTTCGAGCTTATCATGTTGAAACTTTTTCACATGAGCATCGCAGTCCCAAACTTAAAGAAATGACAGCTTAGGTTTCTCGTCAAACCACAGTTCATACGGTGTCATCTCCACGGATTTAGATGGTGCCCTATTTAACGTGAATGTAGCTGTCTCTAATGCATAACCCCAAAAGCGATAGTGGTAGATCGGTAAGAGACATCATCGATCGCACCATATCTAATAAAGTACGGTTATGACGTTCGGACACACCATTACACTGTGGTGTTCCAGGTGGCGTGAGTAGTGAAACTATTTCACATTGTTTTTACTGAAGGCCAAACTCGCTAACTCAAATATTTTACCTCTACGATCATATCGTAGAAACTCTTATTTTCTTGTTACGATGATTCTCCACTTCACTCTGAAATTCTTTGAACTTTTCAAATGTTTCATACTTGTGCTTCATTAAGTAGATATACCCATATCTGCTTAAATCATTAGTGAAGGTCAGAAAATAACGATACCCGCCGCGAGCTTCAACACTCATTGGTCCACATACATCCGTATGTATGATCTCCAACAAATCTGTTGCTCGCTCCATTGTTCCGGAGAACGGAGTTTTAGTCATCTTGCCTATGAGGCATGGTTCGCAAGCACCAAGTGATTCATAATCAAGTGATTCCAAAAGTCCATCACTATGGAGTTTCTTCATGTGCTTTACACCAATATGACCTAAACGGCAGTGCCACAAATAAGTTGCACTATCATTATTAACCTTGCATCTTTTGGCTTCAATATTATGAATATGTGTATCACACGATCGAGATCCAACAAACCATTTTCATTGGGTGTATGACCATAGAAGGTTTTATTCATGTAAACAGAACAACAATTATTCTCTAACTTATATGAATAACCGTATTGCAATAAACATGATCAAATCATATTCATGTTCAACACAAACACCAAATAACACTTATTTAGGTTCAACACTAATCCCGAAAGTATAGGGAGTGTGCGATGATGATCATATCAATTTTGGAACTACTTCCAATACACATCGTCACTTCATCCTTTAACTAGTTTCTATTCATTATGCAACTCCCATTTTGAGTTACTACTCTTTAGCAACTAAACCAATATCAAATACCGAGGGGTTGCTATGAACACTAGTAAAATACACATCAATAATCTGTATATCAAATATACCTTTGTTCATTTTGCCATCCTTCTTATCCGCCAAGTATCTAGGGCAGTTCCACTTCCAGTAACCATTTCCTTTGCAGTAGAAGCACTTGTTTCAGGCTTGAGTTTAGCTTTGGGTTTCTTTACGGGAGTGACAACTTGCTTGTCATTCTTCTTGAAGTTCCCCTTCTATCCCTTTGCCCTTTACTTGAAACAAGTGGTCTTGTTAACCATCAACATTTGATGCTCTTTCTTGATTTCTACCTTCGCCGATTTCAGCATCGCGAAGAGCTCGGGAATTACTTTCGTCATCCCTTGCATATTATAGTTCATCACGAAGTTCTACTAACTTGGTGATAGTGACTAGAGAACTTTGTTAATTACTATCTTATCTGGAAGATTAACTCCCACTTGATTCAAGTAATTGTAGTACCCAGACAATCTGAGCACATGCTCACTGGTTGAGCTATTCTCCTCCATCTTGTAGGCAAAGTACTGTCAGAGGTCTTATACCTCTCGACACGGGTATGAGTATGAAATACTAATTTCAACTCTTGGAACATCTTATATGCTCCGTGACGTTCAAAACGTTTTTGAAGTCCCGGTTCTAAGCCGTAAAGCAAGGTGCACTAAACTATCAAGTAGTCATCATACCGAGCTTTTGTCAAAACGTTCATAACGTCTACATCTGCTCCTGCAATAGGTCTGTCACCTAGCGGTGCATCAAGGACATAATTCTTCTGTGCAGCAATGAGGATAATCCTCAGATCACGGAACAATTCCGCATCATTGCTACTAACATCTTTCAACTTAGTTTTCTCTAGGAACATATAAAATAAACTGGGAGCAACATCGCGAGCTATTGATCTACAACATAGATATGCTAATACTACCAGGACTAAGTTCATGATAAATTAAAGTTCAATTTAATCATATTAGTTAAGAACTCCCACTTAGATAGACATCCCTCTAGTCATCCAAATGATCACGTGATCCAAATCAACTAAACCATGTCCGATCATCACGTGAGATGGAGTAGTTTCAATGGTGAACATCTTATGTTGATCATATCTACTATATGATTCACGCTCGACCTTTCAGTCTCCAGTGTTCCGAGGCCATATCTGCATATGCTAGGCTCGTCAAGTTTAACCCGAGTATTCTGCGTGTGCAAAACTGGCTTACACCCGTTGTATTTGAACGTAGAGCTTATCACACCCGATCATCACGTGGTGTCTCGGCACGACGAACTTTCGCACCGGTGCATATTCAGGGAGAACACTTATACCTTGAAATTTAGTAAGGGATCATCTTATAATGCTACTGTCGTTCTAAGCAAAATAAGAAGCATAATAAGATAAACATCACATGCAATCAAAATATGTGACATGATATGGCCATCATCATCTTGTGCTTTTGATCTCCATCTCCAAAGCACCATCATGATCACCTTCGTCACCGGCGCGACACATTGATCTCCATCGTAGCATCGTTGTCGTCTCGCCAACTATTGCTTCTACGACTATCGCTACCGCTTAGTGATAAAGTAAAGCAATTACATGGCGATTGCATTTCATACAATAAAGCGACAACCATATGGCTCCTGCCAGTTGCCGATAACATTTCAAAACATGATCATCTCATACAAAGCCGTATAACTCATCATGTCTTGACCATATCTCATCACAACATGCCCTGCAAAAACAAGTTAGACGTCCTCTACTTTGTTGTTGCAAGTTTTACGTGGCTGCTACGGGCTTAGCAAGAACCGTTCTTACCTAAGCATACAAAACCACAACGATGTTTCGTCAAGTATGTGCTGTTTTAACCTTCACAAGTACCGGGCGTAGCCACACTTGATTCAGCTAAAGTGAGAGAGACAGACACCCGCCAGTCACCTTTAAGCAACGAGTGCTCGTAACGGTGAAACCAGTCTCGCGTAAGCGTACGCGTAATGTCGGTCCGGGCCGCTTCATCTCACAATACCGCCGAAGCAAAGTATGACATGCTGGTAAGCAGTATGACAAGTATCGCCCACAACTCATTGTGTTCTACTCATGCATATCATCTACGCATAGACCTGGCTCATGATGCCACTGTTGGGGAACGTAGTATTTTAAAATTTTCCTACGATCACGCAAGATCTATCTACCAGATGCATAGCAACGAGAGGGAAGAGTGTGTCTACGTACCCTCGTAGACCGGAAGCGGAAGCGTCAAGTGATGCGGTTGATGTAGTCGAACTTCTTCGCGATCCAACCGATCAAGCACCGAACGTACGGCACCTCCGCGTTCAGCACACGTTCAGCTTGATGACGTCCCACGAGCTCTTGATCCAGCTGAGCTTCACGGGAGAGTTTCGTCAGCACGACGGCGTGGTGACGGATATGATGTATCTACCGGTGCAGGGCTTCACCTAAGCACTGCGACGGTATGACCGAGGTGTGTTTCTGTGGAGGGGGGCACCGCACACGGCTAGAACAATTCAACTTGTGTGTCTTTGGGTGCCCCCCTGCCCCCGTATATAAAGGAGCAAGAGGGGAGGGCCGGCCGGCCTCCTATGGTGCGGCTAGGGCAATCCTACTAGGAATAGGATTGCAATCCTATTCCTAGTAGGAGTCCACCAAGAAGGAAGAGAGGGAAAGGAAAAGAGGGAGAGGTGGCGCCCCCCCAATCCTAGTCCAACTAGGATCCCTAGGTGGGGCGCCGGCCAGCCTCTATGGGCTGCCTCTCTCCTTTCCTCAAGGCCCACTATGGACCATCCCCCCTCGTAGGGGGTTCCGGTAACCCCCTACGGCAATCCAGTTAAATCCGAAACTTTTCCGGAACACTTCCGGTGTCCGAATATAGTCGTCCAATATATCAATCTTTATGTCTCGGACATTCCGAGATTCCTCGTCATGTCCGTGATCTCATCCGGGACTCCGAACTACCTTCGGTACATCAAAACTCATAAACTCATAATACCGATCGTCATCAAACATTAAGCGTGCGGACCCTACGGGTTCAAGAACTATGTAGACATGATCGAGACTCATCTCCGGTCAATAACCAATAGCGGAACCTGGATGTTCATATTGGCTCCTACATATTCTACGAAGATCTTTATCGGTCAAACCGCATAACAACATACGTTGGTCCTTTTGTCATCGGTATGCTACTTGCCCGAGATTCAATCGTCGGTATCTCTATACCTAGTTCAATCTCGTTACCGGCAAGTCTCTTTACTCGTTCCGTAATACATCATCTCGTGACTAACTCATTAGTCATTTGCTTGCAAGGCTTATTATGATGTGCATTACCGAGAGGGCCCAGAGATACCTCTCCGACACTCGGAGTGACAAATCCTAGTCTTGATCTATGCCAACACCATGGATACTTTCGGAGACACCTGTAGAGCATCTTTATGATCACCCAGTTACGTTGTGACGTTTGATAGCACACAAGGTGTTCCTACGGTATTCGGGAGTTGCATAATCTCATAGTCATAGGAACATGTATAAGTCATGAAGAAAGCAATAGCAGTAAAACTAAACGATCAAAGTGCTATGCTAACGGATGGGTCTAGTCCATCACATCATTCTCCTAATGATGTGATCCCGTTGATCAAATGACAACTCATGTCTATGGCTAGGAAACATAGCCATCTTTGATCAATGAGCTAGTCTAGTAGAGGCATACTAGGGACACTCTGTTTTGTCTATGTATTCACACATGTACTAAGTTTCCGGTTAATACAATTCTAGCATGAATAATAAACATTTATCATGATATAAGGAAATATAAATAACAACTTTATTATTGCCTCTAGGGCATATATCCTTCAACTTCTGCTTCGGTACATCCTCCTAAACACATCGATGGCTGAGATCAGCCGATACCCCTTCGCCATTGCATATGAATACGCGCCCAGCCGTTGGGACGGATGAGCCGCGGGGGCGACGCGGCTTACGTACGAGCCGAGACGGCTTCACGCCCATGACATGTGGGCCCACTATGTCAGCCTGAGGGCGAGTATTTTTTCTGCGGGCTTGTTTTTTTAAGAGTGTGTTGACCGGTGTGGACGTGTATGTGGACGGGGCGCGGACGCTGGCGTGATCGTGCATTAACGGCCCGGCCTTGCATGGCCCCAGTTACTCCGGCGTGCATGCAGGCGCCGCGAGTGACCGCCAGCCAGCCTTAGCTACCGCGTTTGATGCCGCCGCCCCTACCACCGCGCCTTTCGCCTCGGGTTGCCCGTGTTCCTCCTCGCGCCGCGCGCCACTGATGACCCATAAGTGTAGGGGATCTATTGTAGTCCTTCAATAAGTAAGAGTGTCGAACCCAACGAGGAGCCTCGAGACGGCGGCGCTTCGTCCTGAAAGTTCTCCCCTTATTTTTTTTCAGGTCAAAACCTTCAATATATCCAAAGATGGGCATCAGGGACTTAACAAGAGGCCCACAAGCCCCTGGGGGCGCGCCCTAGGGGGTAGGGCGCGCCCCCAGGCTTGTGGCCACCTAGTGGGTCCCCCTCTGGATTCAACCGATCAAGCACCGAACGTATGACACCTCCAAGTTCAGCACACGTTCATTTTGATGACGTCCCTCGAGCTCTCGATCCAGCAGAGGGTCGAGGGAGAGTTTCGGAAGCACGACGGCTTCGTGACGGTGATGGTGAATTAGATCACGCAGGGCTTCACCTAAGCACTACGACAATATGACCTGCGGTGTAAACCATGGAGGGGGGCACCGCACACAGCTAAGAGGATAACTTGTGTGTCCTAGGGTGCCCCCTGCCCACGTATATAAAGGAGGGAGGGAGAGGAGGCCGATCGGCCCCTTGGGCGCGCCAAGGAGAGGACTCCTACTAGGACTCCTAGTCCTAGTAGGATTCCCTCTCAAGGAAGGGGGGAAGAAGGAAGGAGGGGAGAGGGAGAGGGAGAGGGAAAGGGGGGCGCCGCCCCCTTCCCCTAGTCCAATTTGGACTGCCATGGGGGGGGGGGGG
>LR738709.1:23418317-23449414 GCA_902687465.1 Secale cereale
TTGCTGTTATGAGAATGATCATGATGCCCTCATGTCCGTATTTTATTTTTATCGACACCTCTATCTCTAAACATGTGGACATATTTTTCGTTATCGGCTTTCGCTTGAGGACAAGCGAGGTCTAAGCTTGGGGGAGTTAATACGTCCATTTTGCATCATGCTTATATGTTGATATTTATTGCATTATGGGCTGTTATTACATGTTATGTCACAATACTTATGCCTTTTCTCTCTTATTTTATAAGGTTTACAAGAAGATGGAGAATATCGGCAGCTCTGGAAAAGAAGCAAACTCTGGAAACCTATTCTGCATACCTCAAAAAGCTCCGAAACTCCACAGGACATCGTTTCAGAAAATACAAAAAATATCTGGCGAAAGAAGATCACCAGGGGGCCACCACCTGTCCACGAGGGTGAGGGCGCGCCCCCCCTCTCTAGGCGCGCCCCCTGCCTCGTGGACTCCTCGATGGCCCCCCGATGCCCATCTTCTCCTATATGAGGTGTTTTGACCTGGAAAAAATTAGAAGGAGGCTTTCGGGACCAGACGCCACCGCCTCGAGGCGGAACCTTGGCGAAAACCAATCTAGGGCTCCGACAGAGCTGTTCTGTCGGGGATACTTCCCTCTGGGAGGGGGAAATCGTCACGGCCGTCATCACCAATAACTCTCCCATCTTCATCAACATCTTCACCATCACCATCTCCTCTCAAACCCTAGTTCATCTATTGTATCCAATCTTTGTACCCAAACCTCAGATTGATACCAGTGGGGTGCTAGTAGTGTTGAATACTCCTTGTAGTTAATGCTAGTTGGTTTATTTGGTGGAAGATCATATGTTCATATACATTATGCATATTAATACCCCTCTGATCATGAACAATATTATGTCTTGTGAGTAGTTACTTTTGTTCCTGAGGACATGGGAGAAGTCTTGCTATCAGTAGTCATGTGAATTTGGTATTCGTTTGATATTTTGATGAGATGTATGTTGTCTCTCCTCTAGTGGTGTCATGTGAACGTCGACTACATGACACTTCACCATTATTTGGGCCTAGAGGAAGGCATTGGGAAGTAATAAGTAGATGATGGGTTGCTAGAGTGATAGAAGCTTAAACCCTAGTTTATGCGTTGCTTCGTAAGGGGCTGATTTGGATCCACTTGTTTCATGCTATGGTTAGGTTTACCTTAATACTTCTTTTGTAGTTGCGGACGCTTGCATTAGAGGTTAATCATAAGTGGGAGGCTTGTCCAAGTAAGGATAACACCCAAGCACCGGTCCACCCACATACCAAATTATCAAAGTACCGAACGCGAATCAGATGATCGTGATGAAAACTAGCTTGACGATAATTCCCATGTGTCCTCGGGAGCGCTTTCCTTTATATAAGAGTTTGTCCAGGCTTGTCCTTTGCTACAAAATGGATTGGGCCACCTTGCTGCACCTTATTTACTTTTACCTTTTGTCACTTGCTACCAATTACCTTATCACAAAACTATCTGTTACCTATAATTTCAGTGCTTGCAGACAATACCTTACTGAAAACTGCCTATCATTTCCTTCTGCTCCTTGTTGGGTTCGACACATATCGAAAGGACTACGATAGATCCCCTACACTTGTGGGTCATCATCACACAGTTTTCTATTTCCAGTTGCCTACGGTATGCTGGAGGCAGAGTCTGAGGAGAGCTGGACTTGGTTTTTGCATAATCTGCGCCTGGGTATTGCACATGCCAATGGGTTGGTCATTCATACAGATGCCTGCAAAGGTTTAGAAGTTGCCGTGGATAATGTGTTCCCTGGAGTAGAGCATAGGGAATGTGTTTGTCACCTTGCTGCAAATTTCATGAAGAAATTCAAAGGAAAGGTGTATACCGGAAATTTATAGCCAACATCTTGGACTTGCAGTGTGAAGAAGCACAACTACCACTTGAGGCATTTATACATGAATCCCAAAGTGAAAGAATACTTGGAAAAACACCACTCCAAGTTATGGGCCAGAAGCCAATTCAATGAACTGAGCAAAGTTGACTATGTGCACAATAATCTAGTAGAGTCTTTCAACTCAACGATTCGGAAACTAAAGGGTCATTATGTGGTGGATTTGCTTGACAGGATAAGGATAGAATACATGCAGAAATTTCATTATCGTGCAGGAATAGCCGAGGCAAAATTCATGGGCCACATTATCATCCCAGCCATGATGAATGAACTGAAGCAGAAAACAACAGGCTTGGAAATGAACATGACTCTTTTCTCGGGTACCACAGCAGAGATATCATATTTGGATAAAGAGAAGAGGGAATGGAGATATCCAGTGGATTTAGAAGCTAGAACTTGCAGTTGTAGGCAATGGTAGATAACTGCTTTGACATGCATTCATGCCCTATTTTTCACCACTTGTCTCCCAGGTCCAGCAGGGAACATACAATAGTATGTGCATGATTACTACTTTGTTGCAAGGTTCAAAGCCACATATGCTTATGCCATTCCTGCTATGGAGGGAAAACAATGATGGGACATGGTGGACCCTGGATTCAAGCTTTGCGCTCCAGTTGGACTTGGAGCGAGGAAGCGTAAGTGCACAAGATGTGGTGGGTCTGGTCATTTCGGTAAATATTGTGATAACACAGTCGATCCAGCGTTCGGAGAGAGTTTCGATGAAGGCTTCGATGAAAGTGTTGGTCAGCAGCCGGTTGCCTCAACTGATGATGAAAATGATGGTCAACAGCCGGTTGCATCAGATGAGGATTTTGACGTAGATCCAAATGATGATGGTCAACAGCCGGTTGCATCAGATGAGGATTTTGACGTAGATCCAAATGATGATGGTCAACAGCCGCATGATTTTGACGATGATCCAAAATATCCTCCAAATAATGATTCAAGTGAGGCTCCAAATGGTGATCCAAGTGAGGCTCCAAATGGTGACCAACCTTGGTTGTTGTGAGTTCTGCTAGGTATGTAAATCTTGCAAGGGTCAAATACTACTATACATTTATCACTTGACATGATCTCATTACCCTTTATGTTTTGCACAACTCTATGGTAGGTTTGAAGAAGACGCGCAAGGTACCAACAACCAAGAGGAGAAGAGAAGAAGCAATGAGCACAAGCTGCACGAGGAGCAAAGTGATGGAAAGAAGCTCAAGGAACAGATAGTAGCCCCAACGTTATTTATGAATAATTATGAAACATTATGAAAAATGTTGTATTTCTGTTGGATGATGTTGGACATATGTTAGAACTATGTTTGAATGATGTTGGACCTATGTTAGCCCCAACGCTATGTTTGAACTATGACGGCCTCATTTCTAAGCAACATTTTTTTGACCTTGTCTAAATGAGCCAAATAACTTTCCTACACTACACATATATATATTCTATATACACAGACTAACTTTGTTTTGCTCATTTGAATTCTGGTTTTTCCTTTTTTTTAATTTTTTTGATTTTTATTTTGTTCATTTGCATTCTGGTCAAACCTAACTTTGACCAAGATTTAAACAAGTCTAAAACATCAAAATGAAAAAATAAGCCTGGATCCTTCTTAGTCAATCCAAAATGAAGTTGTGGTGAGATTTTTGAAATTTTCATGAAAACTATGCAAAAAAGAGGGGTCCAAAGGTAGGGTAAACGGCCTCATTTCTAAGCAAGGTTTTTTTCGACCTTGTCTAAATCAGCCAAATAACTTTCCTACACATATATTCTATATATACACATTATGTGCGCTGGTTTTTCCATTTTTTGATTTTTTTAAATTGTTTTGCTCATTTGAATTCTGGTCAAACTTAACTTTGACCAAGATTTAAACAAGTCTAAAACATCAAAATGAAAAACTAAGCCTAGATCCTTCTTAGTCACTCCAAAATGAAGCTGTGGTGAGTTTTTTTGTATTTTTCATGTTCATTTCCTCAAAACACTTCTCTTCACTTCATACATGAGAGTTTGAGATACTCGAGATATCACATAAGACACATGAACTTATCTTTTAAATGTATGTAAACCTTGTTTATCAACTTAAATCGTTAGTATATGACATAAGAAGACTATGTGCGCAGGTTTTTCATTTGTCTGATTTTTATTTAATTTATTATGCTCATTTGAAATCTGGTCAAACATATCTTTGACTGCTCCAAACCCCTCCCAAACCCGGCTAACCCTAGCGCCGAACAAGGACCGTCCATCTAACCCTAGTGGTGATCAAGGGCCATCGATCTAACCCAAGGAATCTGCGGGGAGGAGTGGGGCAATCCACGAGATGCAATCTGATTGGCTGGGAGATTGTTTTTTCTATAAGCAAGTACAGGGCGTGCTGGATGGATCGTTGGGCCATCTCGTTTTCTAGGCCTGAGACCGCAGTTAATAGCCCGTCTCAGCCTTTCCAGGCCTGCATGCATGGGAAGGGCGGCGACGTGGTCTGCAAAGCGCGTGAGGCGGACGTGCATGCATGCATGCATGCAAGCGAGGCGCGCTAGGATAGTGAGGCGAGCGTGGTGAGCTAGGTAGGCATGCACGTATTGATTCAGAGTTAGTCCATTACGGTAGTGGTTCAGATTACGGGAGAGAGTCAAATGCACGGACCCGGCCAAAGAGCTTCGCTATGAAGTGATTCACATGCACGCACGCGCCCCATGCATCGTTTTCGTGCAAAAATATAAGGGTCCAAAACGTAATAGATACACACATGCGTCCGGATTCATACAAGCACCATTCTCATCCTTTCTCTCTTCCTCTCCCACCCACAGGCCTATAAATAGGGTGCCTCTCTTCCTCTCCCACCCACAAGCCAGATCCGATCCATTCTCTCCAACTTCAAACACCCAAGCGACCGAGCCCTCTCCAAGCGACCAGGTGAAGATGTAGTTCAACAGGCCGACCTTCAACCATCCGCCTGTCGTGCCGGAGCTGCGCTACACACCGGGTGTGCTCGTGGAGAGGGAGATCTGTGTGTGGGCGACTTCTAGGTGGAGGGGTTCCGTCGAACTCACCCGCGCCTTCCTTAGAGCTGGCTATGCTCACCACCCACGGGGCTTGCCTAGGATGTTCACCCTTAACGAGGTTCGTGACCGCGGCGACATCCTCCTACTGCTCATGATCACCTTCACCAACCCGTTTGACACGTGCGAGCTCCTCGGCCAAGTCTTTTGGTGCGGCTGCGAGGCCATCTTCTTCACGGTGTACAACATCTACACCAACTACGATAGCATCTTCCCCACTCGAGGACAGATGCCCTCCCTTCCCTACGAGGAGGAGGAGGAGGTGTGAAGTTAAAGACGGGGTTGAAGGGGAGCGACCAAGGTGGAAGAAGGAGGTGAAGATGACGATGTTCAAGATCATCATGTTTTAGTTTTATCATTTTTATTTTGTTGCTTTTCTATATCATTTCTTCCCTAAACCAAGTCATGAAGTTCGAGAACTTGAGGCTTTTATTAATGAAAAATGAAAATCGGAGGGGGTGAGAAGCCCTCTCTTTCATTAAAAAAACCAAATCATCAACTAACATGCAAATTTATTCCCTTTAAATCCTAAACCAAGTGCCACTCTAACCCTAAACCAAGTGCAACTCTAACCAAAATCATGTGGCGGTGCAAACATACGTTTCTAACCCTCCAAAATTTCAGTGCAAAACAAAGGAAAACCATTCTCACGCGTGTGCAAACATTCACGGTCTCACTATGCATACCTTCCTTCCCTACCCATGTCAAAGTCTTTCCATCTGTCCTAGCGGTTACCAGCGTAGCCCTAAACACCACAAACCAACGTGGTCCTAGGTTTGAGTCCCCAGCCGCACCAATTTTTTGTGCATTTTCCACCCTTCATTTTTTAGACAAATTATTTTTTTCTCAATGTAATGCCCTTAAAAATGTTCATTTATTTTGGCACCGGGTGTAAACCTCTACCAGAGCTGAGGCACATTTTCCATGACAATTTGGTATTTGATTTAAATCACGGTGTATTTGAATTGGAGTAATTAAATTGCTATTAAATATTTAACAGCTACAAAAAAAATTCTAAACTTAATTGTTTGGCTCTGGAATAATTCAATTAGCTTCCACAAAAAGTTTCAGCATTATGATTTACTACCTAAATTAAATCAGAACAGAAAACAGAAAAACACGCAAGAGAACCCCCGAATGGGCCTAATCGGATCTAGTTGGCCCATTAGTCTAGCATGCACTTAGCTCTACGCTCTGTATTTGTCCATAGAGGAAAGGCAGAGCAGAGAGCTGCATTTCATTGATCAAAAGTTTCTGAATTCCTCATTTCTTCTCCCTTCTTTCAACATATTTAAATGCTGGTCACTTCTTTTTTTTTTTAACATTTAAACAACTTTGACCAACATTTAAACTAGGTCAATTTCTCATACAATTTCAAGCTTACCAATTCCTCCATAATTCATGCCTTTCCATACATTTTCAACATTACAACAAGTGCGATTATCATACCTACAAATGCCCAAAAGTAATTGCAAATGGGTATTGGTATTTCTGCTTGATCTTCAAGCTTCCTAACCTTCTTCTTCAACATCCTAAGCTCAACAGCTAGCTCTCTGTCAGTGTGTGCTTCGCCCTCCATCTCTTCTTCTGGAGCTCGTGCTGCGGCCACTGCCGTTCGGGGCAGCATGCACAACCATTCTTCATGCTATTCTTGTAGTTCATTCATCAGCGTCTTGGCCAAAGCATCGACCCAAAGAAAGAAGCATGTCACCTGCATGTACACAAAACAGATCAACCAATTGCTCAAAGATCCCGACCACCAAAATGGTGCAATTACCTCGATTCTTACCCCATTCTCGCTGCACACGTAGAACGGACGATTCTGGTTCCTCGGTGTGTGAGAAACCCTCCGATTAATGCCCGCCCGTCATCGCGGCCAGACGAAGATAGTAATGTCCACACGCGCCCGGTTCTGCATCGCGAGGTGGCGCGGGAGCTTGAGGAAGATATGGAGCTTGGAGCCGAAGGGGATCTCAACGCCGCCGCGCCCTCCACAGCTAGCTTCCCACGGCTTTGCTCTCTCTCTCTCTCGCCGTGGTCACCGCCGTGCTCTCCGTCGCCGTGGTCACCGTCTCTGTCGCCTGCTTATATAGCACACCCGCAATGACTCTTTGCTCAACGGCTCTCTGCTAGGTCCCACAAGCCACACGTGCAACGGTCTGAATAGCATTGGCCCTCTCTACCACCTGGTCCCACCTGTAAGGGACGAGTCAAACGGTTGACCTAACGGAGACGGCAGAGTTCACGGAACGAGTCGGTGCGCACGGTCTAGGGGCAAAATTGAGCACAATTCGCATCTGAGGGTAAAACTAAGTACATGGACACCACTGAGGGCAGAAGGATAATTAACCCTTTTATCATAGCGCCCAACGCCGGAGATGCCCTAATACCGGTAGTCAACAAAGGAACTGGGATGATTTTAAGCTCCTTTTTAGGGGAAAATGATTTTAAGCTCCATAACCAGCAACGCGTAGATGGATCATACCAGATCTTTGGACAATAATTTTCTCACCACCTCCACGCAGTACAGCTGCAACACCAACCTAGGATTCTCCAAGTGGATCACGAGTATAACCACTTCTATTACTGTTAGACGAGTATAACCGCTTCTATTGCTCTTAGCAGCTCTGCAAGTTCGGGAGCACACACCAGGGTGAATCTAGCGCACCTAGTGGTCATAAAACTCCCATCATCTCGCCTACTAATCAGTCCACCCCCACCCCCCTCCTGATCCCTCACTCAGGCCACCATTTGCATTTGCATTTGCAACCTCTTCAGGATTGCAACCTCTTCAAGATTTTCCTTTGGTTCACCATGGACGACTGCATTCCTTGCTTCCTAGATTTCATAAATCATTTTCAAGTAGATACATAAATTATTTCATTCCAGGGGAGAGACTGCATCCAATAGCCAATTCTTCAATTATCTGCCTTCCCTGTTCTTGTCCTTTAGTTTCAGCCACTCAAAAATTATTGATCTCTTCTAGGTCCCGCCCGCGCTTCCATCACGCATGCATAGCCCTAGAAATAAGGTACAAAATTTTCAGTCCTAAAGTAGTATGGCCAATGGGTGGCCAACACCAAACTTAATCTTCCTGCACTGAAGCTCATTCCACACAACCAGACATTTTTGGTACCAATATCCAGGCATGAATCTTAGTTTTTCCAGGAACTTTGGCACGCCATAGCTTACCCCATCTACTAAAATTAGTAGTTGAAGCAGGAGTGCTGCTTCGCTTAACATAATTTACTGTCATGTCGTGGGATTTCTTTATGTGATAAGCATACCTGACAGAAAAATACCATTTGCCGTCCAACTCCATGCTAGGCAGTCATCTCCCTCATATTCTCTGATCTTAATCTTTAGAATATCCTTTGCATCCACCTCCTGGAAGATCTCCCTAACTAATTCTTCGTTCCACATTTTTGTTCCTGGGATTAGGAATCCAGAAACCATCGAAATACCACTATCTTCCCACATTTATCTTTGCTTGATTCCTCCCAAACTTTTTGTATACTCTTTTCAATCCAAATCATTGCCTCATGCCAAAATTCAACTCAATTTGCCTAGTAAATATTTTTCAGCTAATTTCCGAAGTTTCTGAGCAGAGAGGAACTTTGTGAAGGAGGTACTGTGAAAAAGGGTTTCCCCCCGCTTTCTGAAGGAGGTACTAGCTAGGCATATTCAAATGAGTTGAAATTTTTTCACAACCTCCATATGATAATATCATAGCTCTACACCAAATTTGAGCTCATGTAATCCATCCATGTGAGCTCATCATCACATCTTTTCTTCTGGTCAGATTTTCAGTTTGTGAAGCAACCATATTTTATATTGCTTCATTATTTTTGAAAATTTACCAGGGCCTTCTCTTATGCATATAAATCATCTCTACCAAATTTCGGCACATTTCATTCGACCATTTTCCCTCAGGAATTTTTCTAAGATTCTGTCCAGAGAGGACCACTGTGATGGTAGTACCAGTTTGGTGTACCCAATTGGTATGAACTTTTTACAGTGTATTTATACGTCCAAATAACTATCCTCCTCCAAATTTCAGCCCAATCCAACACTCCTAGTGAGTGCTAGTTCATGATTTATTTTCTAGACCAGATTTGGCAGTTGCAAAGCAACTATATTAAATCTTGGTCCAAATGCCTCCAAACTTCATAGGATTCTTGTCCTTCCTACCCTAAACATCTGAGACATCTTGTTCTATCCTTTCTCCATCTGTGTTGATCACAGTCTCATGCAACAGTTTGCAGCAACAAACTTCAGATGGTCTCTCCTATCAATCCTTGGCTTATTTTTGTTGTACCTTAACCTCAGAACTAACCCATAGTGGATGAACTACTCGGGAGACAACCTATTGAACGCCAGAGTGCACAATGTGCACAAGTCCCCGCGGTGACCATCGTCCTGGTATGTAGTGGCCGCGCTCTGGGTGATTGAACTCGTCGGCCTCTATGTTTCCAGCAATGTCCGTGCGTCCCTGAGTGCCGACCTGACTCCCCCTTTTCTCCCGCCGCTCTCCAGCCACGGCTTCCCTCCTGTAGCTCGCTCGTCGGAGCTCGTCGCCTCGCGCCCACGGGCGAACAGTGGTCGTTCGGCTCTGTTCGTGCCTTGACCTCTTCCTCCCCGTGACATTGGCTCCTTGCTCTGCTCCCTGACCTCCTCGGCTCTCTCCCGTCGCCGTCCATGGCTCACGAGGCCCCTGTTCACGCCAGAGCTCCGGCGGGACTCGCTCGGCGGTAACTGATCACGGGCGTCGATGCCCCGCTATATATAGACACTCCGAGCCCATCCCGAGCTCACCAGCGGCCTCCTCGCTCTCGCACACCCTCCCCAACCTCTCCATCCCTCTCCATGGCCGTCGGTGATCCTTGCCTAAATTGGAGCTCCATGCTCCCTCCCTCTTCCTTCTACGACCACCAGAGGAAACCCCACTACTCACTGCAAGTGCCAGGCCTATTCAATCTCTACTTTACATATACTTTACTATAGCAAACCTTGGCAATAAGCCACGGACATTTCTGAAAAAATAACGTGTAGTTAGCATAAGTACAATTAACAATCCCTGGTTGTTATTGGTGTGATACGGGAGCAGGTGAGGTTGATACTAGAGCACGGGCACGGGAAACATCGCCTCCGCCCATCCGTTGCGGCCGGCGAGCCACCTGGGACACGCCGCCTGCAGGCTTCTCTGTCAGCTAAAAGCAGTGGTACGTTTATCTCCCACCTCTAATCTTTTTTATCCATCGATTGCGCGCGCGTCGCAGCAGCTGTTTTCAGACCAGGCGTACTTCCTTAATTAAATGCAAATCAGCATGGTTTCCTTTTTAGCAACTACATAAACATCTCCACCCCGTTGAAATCAGGGGGGCGGAGAGATTATGGAAAGGCAAGCTTGGCCCCACTGGTGGAATTCACGATTGGGAGGAAAGCTATGATAGGATACGCACACATGCACGGGCCCCACATCCGACAGTGAAATATTTTGTCTTAGCGCTTTGCCGCGCGCGGCCGCGAAAAATAAGAAGCTTAATTGATAGATGCAGCCCACGGGTGCTTTTCCGCACGACCGAGGAATCAAACCACCAAACACTTGAAGTAAAGTCTTTTCCACAAGCACTAGGCAAGCGCAAAACATGCAGATAGTACGATGAGATGGTGGCCTGTGCATGTGGTGCAAATAAAGTCTTAATATAAAATCTTTATGTGATTATATGATGCAAATAATGATTATTATGTACTCAACTATAAATAAAAATTGAATACATACAACCTGGTGAAGTGTGCCGAGGAGGGGGCGGGCATATGTCCCGTGTCAATGTAGATTTTTTGTTCTGCAAATCAATTTTGTTGTAATTTATTTAAATATGTAGATATATTGGACCGCGAAAAAAGCTATGAAAGGATACGCACACATGCACGTGCCCCACATCCGACATGGACAGATTTTGTCTTAGCGCTTTGCCGCGCGCGGCCACGAGAAAGAAGAAGCTTTACTTATAGGTGCATCCCACGGGTGTTTTGCCGCACGAACGAGGAATCAAACCACCAAACATTTGAAGCCAAGTCTTGTCCACAAGCACTTGGCAAGCGTAAAACATGCAGAGAGTACGATGAGATCAGGGCCGGCCCTGAGGGGGGGCAGAGGGGGCGGCCGCCCCGGGCCCCCAAGTACAAAGGGGCCCCTGATGGCCTGGTTCCATGTGCGTGTGTAATGTTCAGCAATGTGCAGATTGATCTATTCTTAGGAAAGGGAAAAAAGATTACAGCGATTACTTCTCGGCTCGTCGCACGCACAATCTTCTCGTCTTTATTCCATATCTTCCCCATTGGCAACAAACCAGCCCGAGACTCAGCCTTGCCAAGGTCCACAACCTCTCAGAGATATGTCCGAGGCCGTCTAATTAAGGTTTCCCGCTGCAGGGCGCGATTAGTGGAAGAAGGTATTGCGAGTTTCCAAATTCTCATCAACCTCTTCTTCAAAGCAAATCCTCTCTTTTTATAGTGTCGCCAGATCCTTCATTCACACATGAAGGTCATTAATTATCATACATATCTCTTTCTCAAACTCTGATTTCTTGTTTTGACTGGGATTAGAAAAGAGGAACTCAGTGTATGTTCGTGACTGCAGGTAAGCATCAGCAAAATTTTGCAATACTTTTTTCTAGCCATCAAGTACTTTGTTCCATACCTTCTTAGCATTTTTATTTAATTAGCAGTGTTTTTAATTTCTTGTACTATCATATGTATGTGCGCTTGTAATTAGCAAGATTGCTAGTATCCATCTGGTAATGAGAATAAAAACAGGCATGTGAGTTGGCCGAGTCCTCAAAAGGAGTATAGAAGTTTTGTTAGAGCAGACACGGGTACTTCTAATGCTCGGATTTCTGAGGAACTAGTTTTAGTTACTGCTGAGGAACAGCCAAATGAAAATTTGTAGGATAATAATGTATTCAGTAAGCACCAAACTGTAACTTATTCAGCTAGTAATCAAGGTGTCGATTGACAAGAGTGACAACTTTTACTGTGAATATTTATGACCCCAATGTTTCTGAATAATTGAGATGACAAGGCAACAAAATTATATTGTATCGAGTATTTATTTGCAACTGAAACAGAAAAAATTAGTCGTGTGTTTATGTGGCTTTAGGGCCCCTTTTTGTTGTCTTGCCCCGGCCCCCTGAAATCTCAGGACCGGCCCTGGATGAGATGGTGGCCTGTGCATGGGGTGCAAATAAAGTCTTAATACAAAATCCTTATGTGATTATATGAAGCAAATAATGATTATAATGTACTCAAATATAAATAACTATTGAATACATACAACCTGGTGAAGTGTGTCGAGGAGGGGGGCATATGTCCCCTTTCCATGTAGATTTTTTGTTCTACAAATCAATTTTGTTGTAATTTATTTAAATATGTAGATATATATTGGACGGCAAAAAACTATGGAAGGATACCCCACACATGCACGTGCCCCACATCCGACAGGGAAAAAGTAGAAGCTTTATTGATAGGTGCAGCCCACGGGTGATTTGCCGCACGACCGAGGAATCAAACCACCAAACACTTGAAGTCAAGTCTTGTCCACAAGCACTAGGCAAGCGCAAAATATGCAGAGAGTATGATGACATGGTGGCCTGTGCATGGGGTGTAAATAAAGTATTAATACAAAATCCTTATGTGATTATAGGATGCAAATAATGATTATAATGTACTCAACTATAAATAACTATTGAATATATACAACCTGATGAAGTGTACCGAGGAGGGGGGCATATGTCCCCTGGGCGTGTAGATTTTTTGTTCTGCAAATCAATTTTGTTGTAATTTATTTAAATATGTAGATATATTGGACTACGAAAAAGCTATGGAAGGATACCAACACATGCACGAGCCCCACATCGGACAGGGACATACTTTGCCTTAGCGCATTGCCGCGCGCGGCCACGAAAAAGAAGAAGCTTTATTGATAGGTGCATCCCACGGGTGCTCTGCCGCACGACCGAGGAATCAAACTACCAAACATTTGAAGTCAAGTCTTTTCCACAAGCACTAGGCAAGTGCAAAACATGCAGAGAGTACGATGACACGGTGGTCTGTGCATGGGGTGCAAATAAAGTCTTAATACAAAATCCTTATGTGATTAATTATATGATGCAAATAATGATTACAATGTACTCAACTATAAATAACTATTGAATACATACAACCTGGTGAAGTGTGCCGAGGAGGGGGGGGCATATGTCCCCTGTCCATGTAGATTTTTTGTTCTGCAAATCAATTTTGTTGTAATTTATTTAAATATGCAGATATATTGGACTACGAAAAAGCTATCGAAAGATATCCACACATGCACATGCCCCACATCCGATAGTGAAAGATTTTGTCTTAGCGATTTGCCGCGCGCGGCCGCGAAAAAGAAGAAGCTTCATTGATAGGTGCAACCCACGGATGCTTTGCCGCAGGACCGAGAAATCAAACCACCAAACACTTGAAGTTAAGTCTTTTCCACAAGCACTAGCCAAGCACAAAACATGTAGAGAGTACGATCGGATGGTGGCCTGTGCATTGGGTGCAAATAAAGTCTTAATACAAAATCTTTATGTGATTATATGATGCAAATAATGATTATTATGTACTCAACTATAAATAACAATTGAATACATACAACCTGGTGAAGTGTGCCGAGGAGGGGGGGCATACGTCCCCTGTCAATGTATATTTTTTGTTCTGCAAATCAATTTTGTTGTAATTTATTTAAATATGTAGATATATTGGACCGCGAAAAACTATGGAAGGATACACACACATGCACGTGCCCCACATCCGGCAGGGACAGATTTTGTCTTAGCGTTTTGCCGCGCGCGGCCACGAAAAAGAAGAAGCTTTATTGATAGGTGCATCCTCGTGTGCTTTACCGCACGACCGAGGAATCAAACTACCAAACACTTGAAGTCAAGTCTTGTCCATAAGCACTAGGCAAGCGCAAAACATGCAGAGAGTACGATGACATGGTGGCCTGTGCATGGGGTGCAAATAAAGACTTAATACAAAATCCTTATGTGATTATATGATTCAAATAATGATTACAATGTACTCAACCATAAATAACTATTGAATACATACAACCTGATGAAGTGTGCCGAGGAGGGGGGGGGGGGCAATATGTCCGCTGTCCATGTAGATTTTTTGTTCTGCAAATCAATTTTGTTGTAATTTATTTAAATATATAGATATATTGGACTACAAAAAGCTATGGAAGAATACCAACACATGCACGTGCCCCACATCTGACAGGGACAGATTTTGTCTTAGCGCTTTGCCACGCGTGGCCACGAAAAAGAAGCTTTATTGATAGGTGCATCCCACGGGTGCTTTGCCGCACGATCGAGGAATAAAAATCACCAAACACTTGAAGTCAATTCTAGTCCACAAGCACTAGGCAAGTGGAAAATATGCGGAGAGTACGATAACTTGGTGGCCTGTGCATGGGGTGCAAATAAAGTCTTAATACAAAATCCTGATGTGATTATATGTTGCAAATAATGATTATAATGTACTCAACTATAAATAACTATTGAATACATCCAAGCTGGTGAAGTGTGCCGAGGACGGGGGGCATATGTCCCATGTCCATGTAGATTTTTTGTTCTGCAAATCAATTTTGCTGTAATTTATTTAAATATGTAGATATATTGGACTACGAAAAAGCCATGGAAGGATACCAACACTGTCCGATTTTTGTCTTAGCGCTTTGCCGCGCGCGGCCACGAAAAAGAAGTAGCTTCATTGATAGGTGCAGCCCACGGGTGCTTTGCCGCACGACCGAGGAATCAAACCACCAAACACTTGAAGTCAAGTCTTGTCCACAAGCACAAGGCAAGCGCAAAACATGCAGAGAGTACGATGACATGGTGGCATGTGCATGGGGTGCAAATAAAGTCTTAATACAAAATCTTTATCTGATTATATGATGCAAATAATGATTATAATGTACTCAAATATAAATAACTGTTGAATACATACAACCTGGTGAGTGTGCTGAGGAGGGGGGCATATGTCCCCTGTCCATGTATATTTTTTGTTCTGCAAATCAATTTTGTTATAATTTATTTAAATATGTAGATATATTGGACCAGTATTTAAGATGGGCCCTTGGCCGCCGCACCTTTTGCGATGGCCTAGGGCCGGCGCTGCACCAAGAATCTTGAGCTGGGGCCTGGGGGATTGCCGGCAAAACCATTGTCGCCTGTGACAGTGCACTGCAATGCATGCGACAATGCCACCAATTAGATTCGCGCAAACCAGCTTCCCGCTTCACAAGGGCCCACAGATGTGACCCGTCATAATATAATGTGCTGCACTTTCTCGGTCGTGCGGCAAAGCACCCATGCTACGGAACTGCAGCTATCAGTCACCCATCATAGTATAATGTGCTGCACTTTCTCGGTCGTGCGGCAAAGCACCCATGCTATGGAACTGCAGCTACCAGTCAATTATTATTATCTGTGGGCCCCTCATGAAGCTGGAAGCTGGTTTGCGCGAATCTCACTGGTGGCATTGTTGCACGCGTTGCATTGCGGCAACAATGGTTGTGCCGGCAATCCCCTATGCCCCAGCTCAAGATTCTAGGTGTAGTCTTTCCAACCTAGCGCAGAGGCTTCTCAAAGGAGACATGATGTAGGGTCCGATGACTGGCTCATGGACATGTTAAATTAGAACTTTGTAGAGTGACGGCCCACTAAGGCCCCGTTCAGAATGGATGTTTGAACAAAATATCTACTTCCTCCGTTCCAAAATAGATGACTCAATTTCGTACTAACTTTGTACTATTTTGAAACGGAGGGAGTAGTACGTAGCATGATCAAACCACAATGAGGGTTGTTCAACTCAGGGCACAGTACATAAACCTATAAAGTAAACCTAGTACTAGGTAGCATCATCAAACCTAATAGAAACCTTCGTATGAACAGGCCAGAATGCATAAACCTAGAATGCATAAACCAAGTACGTCGCGTCATCAACATTAGTTTTGGCGAAGATAAATCTGACCCCATGGGCTCTCGGACCGCTCCCGCGTCAGGTGAGTGCTGCCGCCGACGGCTCTCCGATATACTCCCTCCGGCCACCCCTTCAACGACTGAGACCAGATCCGGAATCCTCTCAGCACGCTCCATCTTCTCCCTGCAAAGCTCTGCTCGGGGCCATGGCTGGCCGCTCAGGGCCTGCACCTGTGTCGACGACAGCTTTGGCGGCTGTCCCTCCATCCGTGCCGAGCGTCGTCTCTGCACCATCCCGCTCGGTGGAGCTTCGGCGTCCTGCTTGGAGGTCCAGGAGGGAGAATGGAGGCGTCCTGTCTTCATCACTGTCGCATGGCCCGGGATGCTACAAGCAATATCATCTAGCTTGTAACTAGTTTTGAGCTCTTTCACTTCCTTGATGCAAAACTTCAGATCATCAATTTGGTTGGTGATTCCATGTCGAGCTCCAAGCGTCTATAGACGGTGAGCCATCTTGCGGAAGAACTCCTTGAAGCCAACATCATGCCCACCTTTCCCGAGGTGGTGAATGAACTTGTCAAAGCAATCTTCTGTGCCGTATGCCAACTCCCTCACCAGTGATATCCATTCCTTCACTTGGTCATTGGGATCTTCTAGCTTTGTGTACTTCTTGAGCGCACCATGCATGCAGGTAAGCTCAGATTGGAGCGACCGGATCTCGCGGAGCAGTCACCACATGGCTCCATCAGCCATGTGCTCCTGTCTTGTTTGGTTCTGGACGGAACCTAGAGCCCGTTCGGTTTAAGTCCTATTCCTAGAGAAGATTTGTCCTGCAGCAGCACCACCACCACCATCCGCAAGAGTATGCAGCAAAATTCAAGCAGAAGCGGCAGAAAGCAAGCAAACTTAGCAAATTATCAACAACCTCACCACCACCGCCGCCGCGAGGCTTGGCCTAATCACCATGCCTATCGCTCCGATGCCATATGCTCGACGTAGTGATGGTGGTATATCAGAAGGGACGATGCGTTTAACAAGATGTGCGAGCCAGCTAGCGAATAGAGCCGCTGCCGTAGTAGAGACTGACTAAGACTAGCCACAGTGGGAGTAACTTCAGCAGTAACATCGAGTCCAACTCAGCAAATTTGCTTATGTGGCAATGAGGTAATGAGAAGAGAGGTAGTTTGAGTAACTCAGCTAGTTACTAACATCACATGTTCTAATGCAATATGAGTCTATAACCTAATAAATGAAGCTTTACATGACACTACACTTATGTTACTATCCACTATGAAGGTAGTAATATTGTATAGGAATATGTGTATGTTACTCTCCATTGTGGCTAATCCAAGGTGGGACTGGGAGGAGGCTATTCTGCAATTGGGTGAGCGCCTTTCCTTTTCGAGGAACCCGATGCTTTGTTCCTTGCCTTCCAAGTGGGTGTGGGTGACCGTTCCCTTTCCATAAATTGGATGCTCTTTCTCTGGCTCAGCATAATAAATCTTCCTTTGTCAGCCACTTGTACCTGCCAGAAAGCAAATCTTATCCATCGATATACTAGACAAATAATTCAGAAGGGTACTTATTCAATTTGAGAAACACTATTAGTTAGAAAAGTCAGAAGTATTTGCAGCCCACCTGATGATGCTATTACTTGAGCAAATATATCTTGCACCTGACCGAATGCAAGCAACCACACTCGCGCGCGTCCAAGGAGGCGAACCTGCGCATCAAGAAGGCTGAGCAGACAAAGGTCTGGGTTGACCTCATCTCTGGCTCCGACTCCGATGACTGAGCTCCTCCACCGGGACGGCCTCGTCCTCGCAAGCTCATCCATTTTGGTATTCATCGCGAGCCCGCAGATCCCCCCCTCACTCTAGTAGTAGAATGTAGTATATGATGAACTATGTATGATCAATGTAATATGATGATGAACTATGAATGATCAATGTCGTTTGCAATTTTTCCCGCGAAAGCTTTTTTTAAATTATACAGTTTCATATGATTTCGCCCCGCAAAACAGATCTGCAGCGAACTGTAAACACGTTCTACGGGTCGGCATTATACAGGGAAACTATAAAATAACCGCCGGTTTACAATTTTAGACAAAAAAACCGATTCGAACAGAACCCATAAACGACTCCGACCTGTAATTTTTTTATGGGGCACAGAAAACATCCCCACCGAACTGAAGGAAATATGCCCTAGAGGCAATAATAAAGTTGTTATTTATATTTCCTTATATCATGATAAATGTTTATTATTCATGCTAGAATTGTATTAACCGGAAACTTAGTACATGTGGGAATACATAGACAAAACAGAGTGTCCATAGTATGCCTCTACTAGACTAGCTCATTGATCAAAGATGGTTATGTTTCCTAACCATATACATGAGTTGTCATTTGATCAACGGGATCACATCATTAGGAGAATGATGTGATGGACAAGACCCATCCGTTAGCTTAGCACTATGATCGTTTAGTTTTACTGCTATTGCTTTCTTCATGACTTATACATGTTCCTATGACTATGAGATTATGCAACTCCCGAGTACCGTAGGAACACCTTGTGTGCTATCAAACGACACAACGTAACTGGGTGATCATAAAGATGCTCTACAGGTGTCTCCGAAAGTGTTCGTGGTGTTGGCATAGATCAAGACTAGGATTTGTCACTCCGAGTGTCGGAGAGGTATCTCTGGGCCCTCTCGGTAATGCACATCATAATAAGCTTTGCAAGCAAAGGACTAATGAGTTAGTCACGAGATGATGTATTACGGAACGAGTAAAGAGACTTGCCGGTAATGAGATTGAACTAGGTATAGAGATACCGACGATCGAATCTCGGGCAAGTAACATACCAATGACAAAAGGAACAACGTATGTTGTTATGCGGTTTGACCGATAAAGATCTTCGTAGAATATGTAGGAGCCAATATGAGCATCCAGGTTCCGCTATTGGTTATTGACCGGAGATGAGTCTCGGTCATGTCTACATAGTTCTCGAACCCGTAGGGTCCGCACGCTTAACGTTTGATGACGATCGGTATTATGAGTTTATGAGTTTTGATGTACCGAAGGAGTTCGGTGTCCCGGATGAGACCGGGGACATGACGAGGAGTCTCGAAATGGTCGAGACGTAAAGATCGATATATTGGACGACTATATTCGGACATCGCAAAGGTTCCGAGTGATTCGGGTATTTATCGGAGTATATGGGCCTTATTGGGCCATACGGGAATAGAGGAGAAAGGCCAAAAGGAAGGAGGCGCGCGCCCCCCCTCTGGTCCGAATTGGACAAGGGGTGCAGCCCCCATTTCCTTCTCCCTCTCCACCTCTTTCCTTCTCTCCTACTCCGGAAAGGAAAGGGGAATCCTACTAGGACTTGGGAGTCCTAGTAGGACTTCCCACACTTGGCGCGCCCCCTCTAGGGCCGGCCTCTCCCTTGCTCCTTTATATACGGGGGCAGGGGGCACCATAGGACACATAAGTTGAATTGTTTTAGCCGTGTGCGGTGCCCCCCTCCACAGAAACACACATCGGTCATACCGTTGCAGTGCTTAGGCGAAGCCCTGCGCCGGTAGATACATCATATCCATCACCACGCCGTCGTGCTGACGAAACTCTCCCATGAAGCTCAACTGGATCAAGAGCTCGTGGGACGTCATCAGGCTGAACGTGTGCTGAACGCGGAGGTGCCGTACGTTCGGTACTTGATCTGTTGGATCGCGAAGAAGTTCGACTACATCAACCGCGTCACTAGACGCTTCCACTCCCGGTCTACGAGGGTACGTAGACACACTCTCCCCTCGTTGCTATGCATCTACTAGATAGATCTTGCGTGATCATAGGAAAATTTTGAAAATACTACGTTCCCCAACACGAACCTGTGGAAATAAGGATTTCGGAGCCAACATGTGGGTGCCCTGTATATGCGAAAGACGGTTGGCGGGAGTCCAATTGCCATCGGAACCATCATGGCTCGCTCCCGGACGCTGCCCCGTCCGTCCCCGGCCGCCTCCTGTCTATCCCCGGCAGTCGCCCTGCTCATTCGGGAAGCCTCCCCACCCTTCCGGGCCACCGCATGTCCGTCCCCAGCTGCTGCCCTGCTCATCCGGGGCCACCCCGGTCCCTCGACCGCCAGGAAGGACCGCCTCCGTTGGAAGAACTTCTTCCGTTTGCTCTCCCGGGGTCCGTCCACAGCGCGGGTGGTGAGGCCGGCCTATGGCGTGCTGAAGAAGAGTATCTCGGGCCGGTGGCTATGGCTGTGGCGAGACGATGTGTACGCGTAGGCGTCGGAGCGCCGGTGCTGCTGCGCCGGAGTGGCGGCGAAGGGTGACGCGGGGCTCCCGCGTGTCCGCGAGCTGCCTTGGTTGCTGCTACTGCTGCAGTTGACACTACTGGTTGCCCCGGCCTGGTCGTGCTCGGCGGCGAGCATGAGGAGGCGGTAGTGGAGGCAGGGGGCGCACACGCCGAACGCGTTCGCTTACGGGTGGAGCTTGCACCTCATCGGTCCTCTCGTCCTCTCTCCGGATCACCAGGCGCACATCTCCGGCGAGGGGTGGTTGGGCTCGCGGAGGCAGATCGGGGGCGGACCACGAGGAGGATCCGCGGAGCGTGCGGTGGTTGGGTGGGTTTGGATTGCTGGAGCATGCTCTGCAGCTTGGATTTATTTGGGACGGAGGTATATTTAGAGATTCCTTTTTACGGGTTGATTATACGGGATCTGTTCGGCCACAGCCAAAATCAGCCCTTAAAACACGTTTTGCTCGGCCCTTATAACGACTTTAAGGGTCCGCGTGATAAGGAGTCTATTAGAGATGCTCTAAGGACCCCATGTCGATTTCATGCTAGGCCGCATCAGGTAGTCCATAGCATATACATGATGCTAGATTTGACGAGGGATCTACCTCCTCGTGCGTAGCAGACTTTGGTCCAGGTACCCTAGGACTCCCTGGTATCATATACAAACCGAGAGGTCATGCTCGTAGAAAAAACAAAGAATCTCTGGGTAGTCTATCTGTACTCTGTACACACTCCAACGATGTAGGGTTTTACCTCTTCAAAGACTCTGAACCTGAGTAGATCATGTGTACCTCTGAGTAGATCATGTATACCTGTTATCATCGCCCTAAGAGGCCTATCTTAGGATCCATACCTGTTATCATCGCCCTAAGAGGCCTATCTTAGGATCCCCTAATAGGAGAACTGTCTGATTTAGCTTCGACAGTGGTGGCTCATGCAGTTCCTACTAGGTGAATGTGGCGACGTGGTGGGAGTTAAGATCGGTTCTGACACGATCTACGTGCCGGAACCGATCTTCGTCTTCGGCGCCGCCACTTTCGTTGCCAATTCGATTGGCCACATCGGCCAAGATCTAATCTTCAAAGATCGAACAGACGTCTTCATCAACAACAATTTCAATCTTAACCGAGATCATAACGAAATCGTCCTTGGAGCTCGGGAGCTCAACATCAATGTTGCTCTCGCGCGTCCATGCAAACAAATATGAATAGCGAAACCATTTGTGTTAGCCCCACCTCCTCGAGCATCATTTTCACTGTTGGATTCCTCGCGTTGAGATCTTTAAAATTAGATCGTATCATATAGGTTTCGACAAACATATTTTGACGAAAATTTTAGAAAAAAACGAGTCGAAAAAAGGGGGAACCTAAAAAAGGGGAAACCGATAAAAGAAAAAAAGAGAGGGGGAAACCGATAAAAAACGGAAACCGAGAAAAACAAAGAAACCCAGAAATATAAAAACCAGAACCAGAAGTACGTTTGTGCATTTCACTTTTTTTGGGGAAGCACAGCTGTGGTTTATCCTCAGGTACAATACAACCGTATTTTGGTCACTGTAAGGACGCATTCAAGGTTTCATAGACAAAGGTGCCATGGCCGGATACACAAAACTAACTCGGGCATTGTTTGGATTATCCCAACAAATAGCAGCTTCAGACTTCAGCACCACCATCCCGAACTTGTATCTAAGGATAACACGTCAAACGCCATCACTGTGTTCACCGACGTCTCCATATAGAGAATTACCCTGGGATGTTTGGGATGCAGACATGCTTCATTCCTTATGGCAATTGCTACAGCTTTGCATTCCGGACAAGTTGCCCACTTGTATTTAAAACGAACATTAAAGAACTTCACTACTTCAGACATTGGAGGTGCTCAATGCCTAAGAAGAACCCACCGCCTTTTGTCACTGATACAAAAAACGACAGGTCAAGCTTCTCAAGCATTGGCAATGCCCCTTCCTCAAAGAGAGAGGTTCCAGCATCTACACCAAAAACAAACAGCTCCTTCAAACATCGGAATCCTCCGCGCTGCAAAAGAAGCTTGTCTTTCTGAACCCGCTTGGTCCTCAGTCCAAGAGAAAGTAACGCGTGTAGCTCTCCAAGTACACGAAGATCCTCCACTGTTACCTCACTTAACTTGATGTCCAGATATGCAAGACTGGTGAGTACTGCTGGTGCAATCCAACTCGGAAGTCTTGATAAATAGTAATCCACAGTCATCTCAAATTTTTGGAGGCCGGATGGAGGCGGAGACCAGGAATCTATCAAATCGAATAGATATAAATTGCTACCCGATATATATATGGTCTGGAGTTTGCAGCTGCCAAGCTTGCATAGTGAGGAGAGAAACATCTCTGCATGACTCTTGTACTTCTGAGATTCATCATCCATCAGTACGTACATTTTTTTTTCTCCAATATGCACGAGTGTGCATATCATATATTATAGAAGAAAAGGCCAAGAATGCCTCCATAGTAATTTAAAAGGTCTTGTTGTTACAAGCTAATCCTCGTCACTCACCCACCTCTCTACCCAAGCAAAGAAAGGCATTACATCTCCTCGTAATAACCCAGCGGTTGACCAAGAGGAACCCTCAGTGCACATGCTTATTAGTAACTGCTCAACCGAAGGACGCGCGCCCTCGAAGACAATGGCATTTCTATGCTTCCACAACTCCCACCAAGTAAGCGCAAAGATGGTGCGAAGGCCCTTCGTGCTGACGTTGTTTGAACCACGCTTGTCAACGGCCCACTCCACCAGCGTTTCTTGGGCAGTAGGAATCCAACTTGGTGTCCCCAACGCGACGAAGAACGCTGCCCACACTGTGCGAGCAAAAACACATCTGAGTAGAACATGGTCGATCGTTTCGTCCTCTTGATCACAGAAAGGGCATGCGTCCTGGTGAGGTAGGCCTCTGCGTGCAAGGCAATCCGAGGTCCAGCATCGATTCTTCATAGCTAGCCATGTGAAAAACCTGCATTTCATAGGAGCACGTGATTTCCATGTCAGGTCCGCTGTTTGGGCCACCTCCGGCCCCAGAAAGCTGCCGCATAAGCTGATTTCACAGAGAACTGCCCATTTGTCTCCCACGACCATGCTATCTCATCCGGCTCGTCATCAGAAAGCTCCCAACCATTGAGCAGTTGCCATAGCGCTAGAAACTGATGTAAGGTTTCCGGTTCAAGGTTGGGGTTGATGTCCATCGCCCAAGAACCGTCCTGCATGGCCGTACTGACCATCCTCAGGTTGCGAGTGCGGGGGTGCACCAACTCATATACTCGCGGCACCAACTCTTGTATTCTTTGTCCATGAAGCCATTGGTCCTCCCAGAAGCGTGTTGTTCGTCCAGACCGCACAGTGCTCCTCATGGCTGTTTGGCATAGCATTTGTGCTTCTTCCGGGACTTTGACTTTGAATTCCTTCCATGGACTTGACTCATCGGTCTTCGTGAGCCACGGCCAGCGGGCTTGCATGGAAATATTCATCCATCTTAGGTTTGGCAGCCCCAATCCACCTGCCCACTTCCGCGTACAAACCATATCCCATGCAACAGCACAGTTACCACCGTTTGCCTCAGTTCTTCGGCACCATAAGAAACCTCGGCAAATCTTGTTCATTGCCGCTATAGTTTTTGCAGGTAGGTCCAACGCCATCATAGCATGAATCGGCATCGCGCACAGGACAGACTGCACAAGAGTTAGTCACCCGCTCTTGGGCATCATAGCTGCCCTCCATTTCGGTAGCTGATTTTCCATGTGATCCACCAAAAATTGCAGCTGCGTTGCGGTTTGCTTCCTTAGCGATAGGGGTAGCCCAATATACTTGATCGGGAAAGATCCCAAGGGGCATTGCAACTCCTTGCATGCCATTGCAATCTCCTCCTTAGAGCACCTGATAGGTAGGGCCGCGGATTTGCTCATGTTGATTCTCAGCCCTAATGCCTCCCCAAAGATCTCAAACAGAGACTTGCATAACTCAAGGTCCATTGAATTTGGCTTGATAAATAGCACCACATCATCAGCGAAGATAGAGAGACGTTTCCTCATGCCAACACGCGCCAAGGGTGACACCAGACCTCTAGCCATAGCCACCTCGAACAACCTTTGAAGGGGCTCCATCGTTAGAATGAATAGCATTGGAGAGATCGGGTCCCCCTGCCTCAGCCCTTTACAATTGTATATCGTGTCTCCCGGCTCACCATTCACCATGATCTTGGTGGTCGATGTTGCAAGTATCCCGCATATCCAAGACCTCCACCTTGGTCCGAAGCCCATTTGATTCAACACTTCAATAAGGAAAGGCCACTGAACGGAGTCAAAAGCTTTAGATATATCTAGCTTGAGCAGCACACTTGAACTCCTGAAAGAATGCAAGCGGCGTGCCATGGTCTGCACAAGCATGAAGTTGTCATGCAGCGATCTGCCCTTAACGAACGCACTTTGGTGGTTCCCAATCATCTTGGGGAGATCCTCCACCAACCGACTGGCCAAAACCTTTTCAAAGATCTTGATGGCCCCGTGGACAAGGTTTATAGGCCGGAAGTCACTCACCTCCAAAGCCCCCTCCTTCTTTGGCAAAAGTGAGACAAGGGACTTATTGATTGTGGCCAAACCTCTCATGTCCCCCTTGCAGAAACTGTTCATCCCTCTCATGAAATCCACCCTGATTATGTCCCAGCAAGTTGCATAAAAACGACCAGTGAACCCATCCGGCCCCGGAGCTTTGTCCATGGGCATGCTCTTGATTACTTTCTCCACTTCCTCATCCGTGAACGGGCTCTCCAAGTGTAGTAAGTCCAGATGTGGCAATCCCAACACACTAGTAGATAAAGGGGGATCAGATCCGGTTTGTTAGGGCCTTTAGCCCCGGTTCTTGAACCGGGACAAAAGTGTCGGTACTAATGCTCTGACCCTTTAGTCCCGGTTCGATCCAGAACCGGGGCAGATGGGTGTCTACGTGGCCTGTGCGCCGAGGCCAGGCAGGAGGGGCTTTTGTCCCGGTTGGTGGCACCAACCGCGACCAAAAGGCATCCACGCGTCAGCATTTCTGTGGCTGTGGTTTTTGTTTTTTTTGGAAGGGGAGGGGGGATTGGAGGTTTTGGTGGGTTAATTTAGGTGTTTCATATTGTGTTAGCTAGCTAATTAATAGAGAGAAGTGTCCTCTCTTATGTCCGTGCTTGGTCGACGCTACGTACTACACATACGTATAGAGAGGACTAGACACGCTAGCTAGCTAGCTAGCTAGTAAGCAAACGAAGGAAACAGAAGATCGTATAATCAACATATATATATATATATATAGGACTCCTCTTCTATACTCTTGGGAGTATGTACTCCCATCCTCAATATACCTCATATACGCATTAATTATACCTCTTTATCATTCTCAATATACTTCATTAAATATTCTAAGATACCTCAATACGAGTTTTATTGAAAAAATATCATCTGCGATGTACTTTTTGTGATATACCTTTTTCACGTACAAACACATCAGTATATGCGTAAACATTTAAAAATATGTAGACTCGCATGAAATTTTTCATGAAAATCATTTTGGGGTATCTAATAATTACTAATGAAGTATATTAAAAATAATAATGAGGTAAAAAAGATTCATCTATATGGTATATGAAGAGCGGGAGTACGTACTCCCAGGAGTACACAATCATTTTCCTATATATATATATATATATATATATATATATATATATATATATATGCATACAGAGAGAAGTAATATCGACCACCTCTCCTTCTCCGAGAGATTGGTCGAACAACAAGTTCTCGTATATCTATCCGACACTACCGGGTACATATATACAATAATTATCTCTTACAAATATAATCTCCTATACGATGGACGCATGGTCCACATAGTATTCTCCGTCTGGCGCGATCACGTGTTCAAGGAAGAATGCCGCCAATTCCTCTTGAATTGCTCGTAGACGATCTGGTGTTAGGAGTTCATCCCGCATCCGAAACATCTAATTTGAAGAAGGGGGTCAATACATGAAATGATGCTATAAAATTGTGAATATTATTAATTGCTTACGCACTTAAAATTGTGCTTCAGAGTAGCCCCGCTCACAGGTCGTGTGGCGGATGGACTCGCAAATGTAGTATCCATAGTAATCATTCCCGGGTTCCTGCCACAACCACTTTACAAGAAATAGAGGTCAATCAAACTGATAAGCAAGATTGCCAAATGGTATTGATGAAACTAGCGCTTGAATCAAGATATAGGAGATGCACGGAACATGCTACTATATAGTACTTACTTTCGGGTGTCTACATTCTAGATTCTTCGGCAGTCCCGGAGCTTTTTTGGTGAATTTTCTCCAAACCCTGCCAGACAAAGAAAACAATTACTTGATATCAGAAATGAACAAAGTTGCTGATATGCATGGTGGATAATATTGATCGATTTAACTTACCTGTCGAGCATTTGAGTCATGTCCGCATACTCCTCGGGATCTTTATGTTTAGAGTCCAAGACACTTACTACTCCCTTCTCAAGCTTAATCTCTAAGAGAATATAGTGGAAGCTGCGCACGCATGCATGAACTCATCAATTACATTACTATAACCTTGACTGATATATAAGGGAAACCAAATATGCACAAGACAGTAACACTCACTTGAAGTTGTAAGGAAAGAGTATTATATCTTTGTTTTCATTTACCACCAACGATCGTAGCAAGTTGGTCTCGGTATCTGAGGGACGCCATTTAACCTCGGTTGCATCTATGAGGTATGTGTTAATGAACCCAATATCACCTACTTGTCTTTTCTTCAATTCGACGATCTTCAATCTGCATAATATAGTGAGGATAATTATAAATACATGCAATGAAAGAGATCAGCTATATAGAGAGACTTAATGACAGAAGTACTACTACTTACAGACAGTAGCAGGTGACCGTTGCTTTATCGAGGGCCAATTGATTGAAAAACTGATAGAACTCCTCAAATGGAATAGACAACAGTTCAATTCCAACGAGGTCATGCTCCGGTTTAACTCTCACATACAAGCTATCCCTCCCCCCAGACTCTCTGCAGATTTTCAAGTACCAATCATGCAATCTTCGCATATTCGTTGATAGAGATCTTTCATTTTTGACGAGAGGCTTCCCGTACTCGTATCTTTGTATCTGCACCTCCAAGAAATCATTTTGTACATCGTCGGACAGGTAATTTCCAAGATTGCTATAACCGGGCACCATCCTCGGATCATTAGCGACCATGTCGCTAGACACCTTGAGCGGGGGGCACGATTGGTCCGCTTGTTCGCCGAGCTGGGCAATTTGTTTCCCAGCTCGTCCTTCTGCTAACCTTTGATCACTTTTAGTACTTCCCGACCGCTTCGCTGCTTGAAATGACTTTTCAATCATGCGGACATAGTTGTCCTTCGGCTTACTTATCACTGTTTGCTTCAGGGCAGCAAGAGTGCGCTTTGCTTTCACCGGATCTATCTTCTCATCCGGAGGTGGATGTCTCTGTGCTTTCAACCCTTCAAGCCAGTCCTTCACTTCGCCTTGAGCGATCTTCGTGTTTTCCTCGTCGGACCTCTCGTATGGTAAATTCTCTAGAGGCGTGAGAGAAGGACCGAATCTGCATCGCCTCTCGCCTCTGGCTGTACTGCTAGACGTCGTCAGACCAGACGAAGCGGCTGTCTTCTTCCCTTGCTTACGCGCCGGAGCAGGAGCAGCCGGAGCGGCGGCAAGTCTCTTCCGCCCTTGCTGACTAGGCGGAGAAGGAGGAGCAGGCTGGCTGCTCGGGCGCGGCGGCTCAGGCGGAGAAGGAGGAGGCTGGCTGCTCGGGCGCGCCGGCGCAGGCGAAGGAGGCAGAGTGCCACCACGCGCCGGAGAGGAGCCGGAGTGCCCTGATCGTCACTCGCCGGAGGAGGAGGCGGTGGAGGAGGCGGTGGAGGAGGCGGACTGCCCTGACTCGCCGGAGGAGGAGGAGGAGGAGGCGGAGGCGTCCAGTTGAGAATGTTGATGAGGTCCTTCCGCCATAGGCATGGAGTCTTCAGTGAAGAACCCAGCCGAGTCTCCCCTTCACCGGTAGGGTGGTCAAGCTGGAGCTCCTCAAATCCCTCCGTAATTTCATCCACCATCACCCTAGCATATCCTTCTGGAATCGGCCGGCAGTGAAAAGTGTCGCCGGGTCCAGTAGGAAAAACAGAGCCAGCAGCCGCCTTGACCTTCAGATTTATCCACTGCGTCATAAGGTGGCAATTTTGTACCTCCGTGATAGCATCCACGGGATACCTGGCAGTAGCCGTCAAGACATGCTCCGGCTGAAGCAGCTCGGTGGAAGCCACGCTGCTTCTCCGCTGAGATGGCAGGGTAGCTTCGGGGGAAGCTTCGGCAATTCTTTTGTCCCGATTTGCTTCCCGTTCCTCTATCGCTTGTATTCTGGCCCGCAGCGCCTGTAGTTCGGTCTGCTGCATTTTCTTCCTCCTCTCATGGCATTTGTAGCCGCCTGTGTCCGGAAACCCAGCACTCCACGGAAGGGAGCCTGGCATGCCTCGTGTCCGTCCAGGGTGCTCAGGATTCTCGAGGGCCATTGTCAGCTCGTCGTTCTCTCTATCGGGGAAGAACGTCCCTTAATGCGCTAATTTGATATAGTGCCGAAGCTTCCTGAGTGGTGTTTCCAATTGCTTGTCCGTCCAAATGCAGCTCCCTGATACAGGGTCCAAGGTTCCGCCAGCCACGAAGAACCAAGTCCGGCAACGGTCTGGCCATTGCATTGTCTCTGGTTCGATCCCTTTCTCAAGCAGATCATTCTCAGCCTTGGCCCACTTAGGCCGGGCTCTGAGGTAGCCACCTGACCCCGCGCGATGGTGATGCTTCTTCTTCGCAGCATTTATCTGGTTTGTCGCCGACATCTTCTTACTCTTTTCCGATGTCTTATAGGCCACAAATGCGGGCCAGTCATCTTCGATCTTCTCATATATGCCCACGAATTCTGGAGTCTCTTTATCGCGGACAAACTTATTCAGTTTTTTCTTCCATGCCCTGAATTGGCCTGCCATCTTCGAAAGAGCAGCAGACTTGATTAATTCCTCTTTAACTGGATTCGCCGGATCATCCTCTGGCGGTAGGATGAAATTTGACTTCAGCTCAGTCCAAAGATCTTCTTTCTGCATATCAGTGACATAAGACACCTGAGCGTATTTTGCAGCCGGCTTTAACCATTGATGGATGCTGATCGGGATCTTGTCCCGAACCAGAACCCCGCACTGATTAACAAATGCATTCTTTGTCCGGATGGGTTCAATCGGCTCGCCGAAGCGCGAGATTTCTGAGATCTCAAACTTTTCATCCGGCCTCAACTTTTTCTTCGCGCCTCATCTCTTTACCGAAGATTTGCTCGATCCGGAGGGCTAGAAAAAGGAACAAAGACGAGAGTTAATGAATGCATCAATTAACTAGTCAGCACAGGCTTAACTAACATATATACCTCCTGGCCGGACTCGGTTCGGCCACCGGAGCCAGCATCACGGTCTCCATCTTGCACCGGCATTGGGTAACCGGAGCCATCATCACGGTCTACTTCTTCCATGTGCATTGGGTCACCGGAGCCATCAATATCATAGCCTAGATCTTCCAGCTGCAGCTCTCTTTCCACCAGCTCATTGGTGTCGTTGAGAAACGACAAGACGGCATCTTGTCCGTCTGCGATTATGTCCATCAACATCGCTTCTTGTGCTAGGTCTCGGGTGTTGTCGTCCATAGTTTCTACAAATATTTACAACATGCCAATTATTATTCAAACATGACAGATGGATATATTAATGGCAAACGTAGAACTAGCTTCGACCCTCGACCCCTGGACGACCCTCGACTGCTCGGCGATCCACAACCCTAGACCTCCTCATGTCACATTTTGTCTAGTGTTAAAGGATTCAACAAAACCAATACTTCATCATTAGGCGAAAGTAACAGTCGCATGATGGTACGAAGCTCTCCAAAGTTATTTTGGAACAGAGTCCCAGATAGGATAATTCGTAACAAAAGACGGATTATCCTATCAGGAACTCCGTTCCAAAACAACTTTGCAGAACTTCGTACCAACATGCCCCGGTTACTTCTCGCAAATGATGAAGTCATGGATTTCTTCAATACTTTGACACTAGCTAGGCAACCTCTCGACCCCTCGACCCTCGACTGCTCGGCGATCCACAACCTAGACCCCCTCATGTCACATTTTGTCTAGTGTCAAAGGATTCAACAAAAACATGCATGTCTTCATCATTAGGCGAAAGTAACAGTCGCATGATGGTACGAAGCTCTCCAAAGTTATTTTGGAACGGAGTCCCATATAGGATAATTCGTAACAAAAGACGAATTATCCTATCAGGAACTCCGTTCCAGAATAACTTTGCATAACTTCGTACCAACATGCCCCGGTTACTTCTGGCAAATGATGAAGTCATGGATTTCTTCAATACTTTGACACTAGCTAGGCAACCTCTCTAACCCTCGACCATCGACTGCTCGGCGATCCACAACCCTAGACCCCCTCATGTCACATTTTGTCTAGTGTCAAAGGATTCAACAAGACCAATACTTCATCATTAGGCGAAAGTAAAAGTCGCATGATGGTACGAAGCTCTCCAAAGTTATTTTGGAACGTAGTCCCAGATAGGATAATTCGTAACAAAAGACGGATTATCCTATCAGGAACTCCGTTCCAAAATAACTTTGCATAACTTCGTACCAATATGCCCCGGTTAGTTCTGGCAAATGATGAAGTCATGGATTTC
>LR738709.1:23455665-23466272 GCA_902687465.1 Secale cereale
GTATTAGTCCCGGTTTGTGCCACCAACCGGGACTAATAGACCCCTTTAGTCCCGGTTGGTGCCACCAACCGGGACCAAAGGCCTTGCGCTGGCACTGCGGTGGGAGTTTAGTCCCACCTCGCTAGTTGAGAGCGGCCAGCACCTGTTTATAAGCTGCGCTGCCTCTTTCCTCTCGAACTCCTCTGAAATGCAGGCTTAAGGGCCTAGTTGGACACTGCAATGCCTGTGGGCCTACTGGGCCTGCTGCGGGCCTGAATCCTGGCCCATGGTTGGGTTTCTAGTCGTATTCAGGCCGTGCTGGCCCAGTAGGTGGCATTTTTTTTTCTTTTTTTCTATTTATTTTTTCATTTCTACTTAGAACTAAATACTTATAGTTTTTAGTGATTTCTTTTTTCTTTTAGGTCACAAAAATTATAAACTTTCTTTGTTTTCTTTGTTGCTTTATTTATTTTATTTTGTTTCTACTTACAACAAAATACTTATTGTTGCTATTTTTATTTTTTTGTAAGTTTTTTTGTTTTGTTTTCTGCATTATTTATTTTCTTTTGTTTTCTGCTTTATTTTTTAATTCTTTCTGGTAAAACCAATTACAAACTTTCTGTTAGTGCAAGTAGTATTCAAATTTGAATAGTTTAAATTTGAAATTATTTGTTTTCTTTGTTGCTTTATTTATTTTATTTTGTTTCTATTTACAATGAAATACTTATTGTTGCTATTTTTATTTTTTTGCAAGTTTTATTTTGATTTCTTCATTATTTATTTTCTTTTGTTTTTTGCTTTATTTTTTAATTCTTTCTGGTAAAACCAATTACAAACTTTCTGTTAGTTCAAGTAGTATTGAAATTTGAATAGTACAAACGGACAATGGTATCATACTCGTCTGTTACAAAGTTGGCATGGTATCATCATAATAGTTGCGGAAAAAAGTCTTCACTTTTTCTTCGCTTGTATCATTTGCTTATTGCGCCATAACCATGGATAATCTTCATCGTTTATCAGGATGCTTGGGTCAGCCTTGACTTTGAAGGGAGGAATTTCATGAAACTTTTCATAATCTTCGGATATGTCTGTTTTGCCCTCCACTCTCAGGATGTCCCTTTTTCCTGAAAGAACTTTGTGGCGCTTTGGCTCATCGTATCATGTATTCGCTTCCTTATCTTTTCTTTTTCTCGGTCTGGTAGACATGTCCTTCACATAGATAACCTGTGCCACATCATTGGCTAGGACGAACGGTTCGTCAGTGTATCCAAGATTTTTCAGATCCACTGTTGTCATTCCGTACTGTGGGTCTACCTGTACCCCGCCTCCTGACAGATTGACCTATTTGCACTTAAACAAAGGGACCTTAAAATCATGTACGTAGTCAAGTTCCCATATGTCCACTATGTAACCATAATATGTGTCCTTTCCCCTCTCGGTTGTTGCATCAAAGCGGACACCGCTGTTTTGGTTGGTGCTCTTTTGATCTTGGACAATCGTGTAAAATGTATTCCCATTTATCTCGTATCCTTTGTAAATCAATACAGTCGAAGATGGACCCCTGGACAACAAGTACAACTCATCACAAACAGTGTTGTCACCTTTGAGACGTGTTTCCAACCAACTGCTGAAAGTCCTGATGTGTTCACATGTAATCCAGTCGTCGCACTGCTACGGGTGTTTGGAGCGCAGACTGTTCTTGTGTTCATCGACATACGGGGTCACCAATGTAGAGTTCTGTAGAACTATGTAGTGTGCTTGAGACCAAGAATATCCGTCCCTGCATATTATTGAGTCCCTTCCAAGCGTGCCTTTTCCAGTCAGTCTTCCCTCGTACCGCGATTTAGGGAGACCTATCTTATTAAGGCCAGGAATGAAGTCAATACAAAACCCGATGACATCCTCTGTTTGATGGCCCATGGAGATGCTTCCTTCTGGCCTGGCGCGGTTACAGACATATTTCTTTAGGACTCCCATGAACCTCTCAAAGGGGAACATATTGTGTAGAAATACGGGCCCCAGAATGACAATCTCGTCGACTAGATGAACTAGGACGTGTGTCATGATATTGAAGAAGGATGGTGGGAACACATGCTCGAAACTGACAAGACATTGCGCCACATCACTCCTTAGCCTTGGTACGATTTCTGGATCGATCACCTTCTGAGAGATTGCATTGAGGAATGCACATAGCTTCACAATGGCTAATCGGACGTTTTCCGGTAGAAGCCCCCTCAATGCAACCGGAAGCAGTTGCGTCATAATCACATGGCAGTCATGAGACTTTAGGTTCTGGAACTTTTTCTCTGCCATATTTATTATTCCTTTTATACTCGACGAGAAGCCAGTCGGGACCTTCATACTGAGCAGGCATTCAAAGAAGATTTCTTTCTCTTCTTTCGTAAGAGCATAGCTGGCAGGACCTTCATACTGCTTCGGAGGGATGCCGTCTTTTTCGTGCAAACGTTGCAGGTCCTCCCATGCCTCAGCTGTATCTTTTGTCTTTCCATACACGCCCAAGAAGCCTAGGAGGTTCACGCAAAGGTTCTTCATCATGTCGATTGAAGAGCGGACCTCTAGGTCTTTCCAGTAGGGTAGGTCCCAAAATATAGATTTCTTCTTCCACATGGGTGCGTGTCCGTCAGCGTCATTCGGAACAGCTAGTGCGCTGGGGCCCTTTCCAAAGATTACGTGTAAATCATTGACCATAGCAAGTACGTGATCACCGGTACGCATGGCGGGCTTCTTCCGGTGATCTGCCTCGCCTTTGAAATGCTTGCCTTTCTTTCGACATTGATGGTTGGTCGGAAGAAATCGACGATGGCCCAGGTACACATTCTTCCTGCATTTGTCCAGGTATATACTTTCAGTGTCATCTAAACAGTGCGTGCATGCGTGGTATCCTTTGTTTGTCTGTCCTGAAAGGTTACTGAGAGCGGGCCAATCGTTGATGGCCACAAACAGCCACGCCTTTAGGTCAAATTCCTCCTGTCTGTGCTCATCCCACGCACGTACATCGTTTCCATTCCACAGCTGTAAAAGTTCTTCAACTAATGGCCTTAGGTACACATCAATGTCGTTGCCGGGTTGCTTAGGGCCTTGGATGAGAACTGGCATCATAATGAACTTCCGCTTCATGCACATCCAAGGAGGAAGGTTATACATACATAGAGTCATGGGCCAGGTGCTGTGATTGCTGCTCTACTCCCCGAAAGGATTAATGCCATCCGCGCTTAAAGCAAACCATACGTTCCATACGTTCCTTGGGTCCTTTGCAAACTCCTTGCAGTACTTTCTCTCGATTTTTCTCCACTGCGACCCGTCAGCGGGTGCTCTCAACTTCCCGTCTTTCTTACAGTCCTCACTGTGCCATCGCATCAACTTGGCATGCTCTCTGTTTCTAAACAAACGTTTCAACCGTGGTATTATAGGAGCATACCACATCACCTTCGCAGGAACCCTCTTCCTGGCGGGCTCGCCATCAACATCACCAGGGGCATCTCGTCTCATCTTATACCGCAATGCACCGCATACCGGGCATGCGTTCAGATCCTTGTATGCACCGTGGTAGAGGATGCAGTCATTAGGGCATGCATGTATCTTCTGCACCTCCAATCCTAGAGGGCATACGACCTTCTTTGCTGCGTATGTACTGTCGGGCAATTCGTTATCCTTCGGAAGCTTCTTCTTCAATATTTTTAGTAGCTTCTCAAATCCTTTGTCAGCCACAGCATTATCTGCCTTCCACTGCAGCAATTCCAGTACGGTACCGAGCTTTGTGTTGCCATCTTCGCAATTGGGGTACAACCCTTTTTTGTGATCCTCTAACATGCGATCAAACTTCAGCTTCTCCTTTTGACTTTCGCATTGTGTCCTTGCATCGACAATGACCCGGCGGAGATCATCATTTGGTTCTTCTTGATCTTCAGCAGCTTCACCCGTTGCAGCATCATTGGGCACATCATCTGGTTCCTTTGATCTTCACCAGCTCCCCCCATTGCAGCATCACCGTATTCAGGGGGCACATAGTTGTCATCGTACTCTTCTTCTTCGCCGTCTTCCATCATAACCCCTATTTCTCCATGCCTCGTCCAAACATTATAGTGTGGCATGAAACCCTTGTAAAGCAGGTGGGAGTGAAGGATTTTCCGGTTAGAGTAAGACATCGTATTCCCACATTTAGTGCATGGGCAACACATAAAACCATTCTGCTTGTTTGCCTCAGCCGCATTTAGAAACTCATGCACGCCCTTAATGTACTCGGAGGTGTGTCTGTCACCGTACATCCATTGCCGGTTCATCTGAGTGCATTATATATAATTAAGTGTGTCAAAAACAATTACAGAACATCATAAATAGATAATTAAGTGACCAAATTAATAAAAGTTCATCATCACATTAAAACCAAAGTACATACATATATAGTTCTCATCTAACAACATATAGCTCTCCATACACATCGAAACTATGTAAAACATTTCAATGCGAAAACAAATGCGATCATAATCGCAACCAAGGTAACAATTGATCCAACGGCATAATGATACCAAGCCTCGGTATGAATGGCATATTTTCTAATCTTTCTAATCTTCAACCGCATTGCATCCATCTTGATCTTGTGATCATCGACGACATCCGCAACATGCAACTCCAATATCATCTTCTCGTCTTTAATTTTTTTTTATTTTTTCCTTCAAGAATTTGTTTTCTTCTTCAACTAAATTTAACCTATCGACAATAGGGTCCATCTTGATATTGTGATCATCGATGACTTCCGCAACATGCAACTCCAATTCCATCTTCTCCTCCTCCATTTTTTCCAATTTTTTCTTTAAGGAAATGTTTTCCTCTTCAACTAAATTTAACCTCTCCACAAGAGGGTCGGTTGGAATTTCCGGTTCAACTACCTCCTAGACATAATAAAACATCTATGCATGTCAGGTTGGTCGGCATAACTATCATAAACACTAAAACAAATAGTTATAAATTAAAGATAATATACCACATCCGAATCGTAGACAGGACGAGGGCCCACGTGGGAGGATATCAAAACCATCGCACTATATAATAACAAGCAATAATAAACGTAAGAAAATTAGACAAATATCTATCTAAAGCAATAATAAAAGTAAGAAAAGCATGGACATAACAAGAGGCTCACCACGGTGGTGCCGGTGACGAGATCGGCGGGGGCGATCGACGGCGGCGAAGACGGGGACGGGACGTGACGGACCGCTAAACCTAGACAAATCTCGGAGAAAATAGAGCTTCGAGAGGAGAAAAGTTTAACTAGTGTGGCTCGGGCATTCCATCGAACACGTTGTGTGCATAGGATGTGAGCTAGAGCACCACTAACCCCTCTCCCCCTCGGCCAGAAAAAAAAACAGAGCAGTGTGCTCTGCTCTTGAGCGAGGGGGTATATATAGGCACCTCATTGGTCCCAGTTGGTGCTACAAACCGGGGCTAAAGGGGTGCCTTTGGTCCCGGTTCATGCCACCAACCGGGACCAATGGTGGTGGGCCAGGAGCAAGACCCATTGGTCCCGGTTCGTCGCGCCAACCGGGACCGAAAGGTCCAGACGAACCGGGACCAATGGCCCACGTGGCCCGGCCGCCCCCCTGGGCTCACGAACCGGGTCCAGTGCCCCATTGGACCCGGTTCTAGATTGAACCGGGGCTAATGGGCTGGACAGGTCTGGACCAAAGCCCTGTTTTCTACTAGTGACATATCAAGGTTGAGGGCAGGTGACCTCTGCTCCGCATCACCAAAGGCTGCACCAAAATATGCGTCCACCGCCGATGCCACCTCGTCCTGCCCAGAGTACAAGTTGCCATTGTGCTTCACAATTCTTATGATATTCTTTCTCTGCCTATGACTAGCTTGTTGATGGAAAAGCCTAGTATTTCCGTCACCCTCACGTAGTTGCAACAGCCTTGATCTTTGCCTTACTATCGTCCTCTCCAGAGAGCTCAAACCCAGCAGCTTCTTCTTTAGACACTTCCTCAGTGCCCTCTCAGCATCAGATAACGCCCTTGTCTCCATGGCCACGTCAAGCTGTTTGATAACTTCAAGTGCAATCAAAATTTGCAATTTCACATTACCGATCCAACGGTCACTCCACCTTTGGAGGATCACAGCAGTTGCCCTTAACTTGTTATGCAGCGTGAGGTAGTCATTGTTGGCTACAGGTGTGGTGTACCAAGCCAGCTTGACTACATCCATGAAACCCGGGGCTCGAATCCAGAACGACTCAAACTTGAAACGGCTCTTCATATTAATGCTCACATTCATATCAAGCATCAGCGGGCAATGATCAGACACAGATGTGCCCAGCGCGGAAAGGAAACTGGTTGGATAGGCCTCGTCCCAGTCATTCGAAGCAAAGACATGATCGATCTTCTCCAAGGTAGCCACTCTTCGTTCATTTGACCAGGTGTATCTTCTGCCGTTCAAATATATCTCTTTTAGTTCCAAAGCATTGAGCTTAGCCCGAAACCTCCCCATCATTCTTCGGTTGATCAAGGCATTGTTCTTATCCTCCTCGCGAGTGATGAGATTAAAGTCCCTGGCCACGAGCCAAGGCCCAGCGTGCAGGTCACGAATATCCACTAAATCCTGAAGGAACTCTACCTTATCTTCCTCCTCTTGTGGCCCATAAACACATGTGAGCCACCAGGGCTGGTCGTCCTCAGGGCATTTAACAAGCACAGTTAATGTGTGGTTGGTATAGTGTGGGTTAGAGAGTTGAGTCATCATGGCATCCCAGGCCACCAAGATCCCACCATGCGTGCCGGACGCAGGCAAATAGAAAGGCTTCTCAAACTTAGCACCAAGGCATTGTCGTACAATGTTTAGCGACACATCATGCAACTTAGTTTCTTGGAGACATACAATGGCAGGACAAGCCTGCTTCACCACCTGGAAGACCGCATTCCGACGAGCAGGTGCATTTAGCCCTCGAACATTCCACAGCATGATGCTCAAAGGTTGCACATTCATTTCAAGCACCAACCGAGCCACCAGCACGTGCATTAGCACACCTCCACCCCATCCAGAGGCCCAACCGGCGATTCCCAACCGAACAAGGCGAGCACATCGGCAATGTGCACATCCGAAAGCGGACGGGAAAACAGGTCGACGTACATCCTAAGCGCTTCTTCCGAAATTGTCTCCCCTTCATGCGCCAGGCAGAGTTTCCTAATGAGCACTTTCTATTTCTTGGAAGCCCCTTGCTTTGCCAGTCTTGCACTCCTTCTTGGCGTTACGTCCAGTCTTCTTTTCTTCCTTGGGTTGCGCGTTTGCCCCGCCGGCGCGCGGGTGGTTGGGAGCGACAGGAGAGGGGTTAGGGTTCTGCACATCTCCACGCGCATGATCTCCAAGCCACCATGCAACAGCAAGCCGCTACCAGCCCTCAGTGGCGTGGTCTGCACCGGCTCGTCGTTATCAGCATGTACCGCTACATGTTCTGGTGTGTCCTGGAACTGCCCATCTTCAGGCTCATAAATAGTAAATGACGCATGCACTGGCAGACTCCCCACATCCATGCTACGTACCATGCATGTTGCATGGGTGCAACTTGCGTCCGATAGGTACACTTGGAAGGTCTCCATGGCATCCACTTGGTTGTTTTGTCCACAATCGCACATGTCGCTGTCCAGTAGGTGGGACCGTGAGTGCAGGGCCCGGGAATCTGTGGAAAAGCTGCACATGTCCTCATCCAGCTGGAACGCCAGGGGGACACGACAAGAACCAACCAGCGCCGAGTCGCTGTCGCGCAGGTCCCCAGCAGGCACCAGATCCCCAGACCTATCCACCTCGGGCGAGTGGCCAAACCTGTCTGCCCTCTCCCATCTCAACAGCTCGACCGAGGCAGGGGAGACATGCTGATCTACAATGGGACCCACAGGCGCCTCGGGCCGAGCCCCAACTGGCTGGTCGCACTCCACATCAGCCGCCTGCCCAAAAGCCTGATGCGGACGCAGCCCAATGACCTCGCCAACACAGCTGTTGTTGACCAAAGACTGGACCTGAACGAAGGCAGTTTGAACCTGACGCCCCGCCGGCAGTGGCGCCGCCGACGAGGATGAACCCACCGTGCTGGCCGAAGAACCACCAGCAGCCGAGCCCCTCCAGGGCCTATGGAGGCCAGAACCCGGTACGTCCTCATCATTGTCGGAGGATGGCAACGGTGGCGGCAGAGGAGGCGGAGGTCGCCGGCCGTCGTCGTCTCCGTCGTCCACCAGCATCGGCTCTGCAAGCACGATGATATCAATCGGATACCAGAGGGTCTTGGCTCGCCGTCCCGCAGCCACCCGGTGACCGATCCCCTGTGCCCAAACGTTCCGCCTTGGCTCGTCAATGAAGAGCAACCGGCGTCGAGGAATCCGCCGTGGGCGGTCTGTACAAAGCCAAACCCGGAAATCTGCCATGTCGAAGCGCCGAGCCGTACTGTCATCCACACCAACCACATACCCCAGACCCCGCAAGATCACACTGGCTGTTCTCTGGCTCCAAGCGTGCGCAGGTACACTGCGTAGAGCGATCGGGACAAGGAAAGGCAGCGAAGCCGCCGTCGCCTACTCCTGCCTATTCCATGCCCTGTGCGTACCATCCTATCCCGGACCGCCCCATCTTGGCACAGCACGAGGAAATCATCCGGGAAATACGGCCGAATTGACATGTCCGCCGGGCCGATATCGAACTCAGCGTGCAAGGCCTCTACCGCCGACGCCAGATCCACCGTAGGCCTGTTGCTAGTCACCGTGACCAAAACGGCCCGAGCAAGCTCCGCCTCCATTTGCCAAACATCATCAGACTCCTCCAAGAAGCAAGCTTCCACAGGTTCCTCCAATTCCACCATCTCCACCTGGGCAGGCACAACCGCCGGCCGCGCCGGCTCGCGGTGCGCGAAGGGCACCGAGAACTCCGGCCCGGCAGCCATCCTGGCAGCCCGCGGCGAGCCCCGGGCAGGCTCCCACACAACATCACTCCAGAGCCGGACAGCGCCCGGAGGCGGAGGGCCAGGAGGCGGCGGAGGAAGCGACTGCGAAGAGGTAGAGCGCTGGGGCGACGGGGGAGCAGAGACCTCAACCCAACGGCGTAGGGCCCGAGGCTGCACCGGCTGATCCACTGAAGAAGGACTCCGCGGTCTGGCACATCCGCGCGAGATGTGGCCAAAACCACGACAACGCACGCAGAAAGGCGGGTTCAAGCACTCCGCCGAGATGTGGCCGTCGCTACCGCAGTTGTAGCAGTAGCCATACAACTCCATCGGGAGGCGCGAAGCACGCGGTGGATGCGGGGCAGGCATCGCGCAAGGCCGACCAGGCGGAAGGCGGCGCCTTGGAGGCCGGTCCCGGCGAGGCGGATCCCGCGGGCGGCGATGCACCTTGGTTTGCCAAGCCTCCTCCGCCCGCCGCGGAGCAGAGACGCGCGACGGACCACCCGCCTCCCCCTGGACAATCGGGCCAAAGGCCGTGCCAAGGTCAGGCGGCACGATGATGGAGCGTAGCAGGGGACGCAGCCGCACCGACGGGGACGGAGCAGGAGCTGGATGGGAAGCTGGCACCGGGGAGGATGGGGGCGCCAGATTCGTCCGGGGCACCGAGGACTCACCAAATCCGGACGAGAGCGAGCCCAAGAGAGAGAGACGAGAGGCCATGACGATGAAGACTGGGGTGGGCGCCGCCACCGGAGTGGGGACGGCGCGAGACGATGGCCGCCGGCGCCGAAGTGGCGGCCGGCGCGGAGCGCTAGGCAGGGGAGGGAGCGGAGCGCTAGGTCTAGGCAGAGTACATTAATTATTACTTGGACTTGGAGTACTTCCAAATTGATCAGTTTCCCATGCTCCTCTAATGCACTTACAGAACTCTTGGTGATGGTAAAGCAACCAGCAATCTCACGTAATTTTGTCATATTCCCAATCCCCACCGGTATCTCCATTTCAATTAATCCTTTGTTTCCAATGAGTAGATGTTGTAGTTTAATAGGCTGAACAATTCCAGGTGGCAATTGTTTGATGTTTGTATCCCAAAGATCTAGCGTCTCTAGATCATGCAGCACAGTTATTCTTGATGGTACACTACAGGTAACATCTAAAATACCTTCGATTGAATATATGCCTATGGCCCCGTAGGTATAGTACCAGCTAAGCCTACGGCCTACCGAAGACCGTCGGCAAACCTCGGCCGTCGGCAAACCTCTATCTATGCCTACGGTGCCCGTAGGCATATGTCCGCCATCGGCAAATAGCACAACCGCACCGACGGGCCCCGTCGGCAAAGCTCGCAACTACGCCGACGGTCCCCGTAGGCATATAACAGGCCGTCGTCATAGAGATGTGGGACCTGACGGGAGGCTGACCCGTTAAAGCTAAGCCTACGGCCCTAACGGCGGCCGTCGGCATAACGCCACGTGTCCCATCTATGCCTACGGTTAAACCGTAGGCATATATCACACGTATGTCTACCGTTAAACCGTAGGCATGTATACGATAGCGCCACCGCATATTGTTTTCATTTGTTTTGTATATTTCTCATTCATTTTATAATGAGGCAAATTTTATCTCTGTTTGCATCAATAAGTTTCAAGGATTTCAAAATTCACGTGTGCTACCCCCCCCCCCCCCC
>LR738709.1:23476577-23488218 GCA_902687465.1 Secale cereale
ACATGTCTAAAAGTGTGGTGGTAGGTTCCGAGGGTGACCCCATTCACGGACGGCACTACCACCAGCAATTAGAGGGGGGAACTACGACGAAAGTTCGACCTGGAGGGAATCTTGTGATGGGTTGGGCCCGAACTTGGTTTTAGAATGTTCCCAGGGGCTGGCCTATCACAACCATGTAGAAAAGTCCATTGATCAAAGGCCGTCCGGTGAAAGTCAAAGGGGTAGCTTTCCGGGTCAATCGGGCTAGGGTTAGGCCGGTTGGAGGTCGGAGAGGGGTAGCTATGCGACCAAAACTTGCATTGGGCCCTCATACATGTCTGAGAGTGTGGTGAGATATTTGAAGAAGCAATATGCAGCTGCAGAGTGTGACTCCTTTCAAGGACAGCGATACCACCGAAGTAAGAGGTTCATCATTTTTGGGTAATAATGCTACCAAAACACCACACTTGGTTCCCCTACACGTCTTAAAGTGTGACGGTAGGTTCATACACCTAGCATGCAGCTCCGCAGTGTGCCCCCTTCATGGATGATGGTAACACCGAAGTAACGTTCGAGAGTTTTGTTGTTATAGTTGCATTGGTTGCTCATGTCTATTTGTTTAATGTTTATATCACTGGATAGCAATTAAAAATCATGTGTTCAGTTTGAAATGTTAAATTATTACTTTGATGCTTTGCTGCAATTGAGGTCTTTGTGGGGGTGGGGAGGGGGGGTAGCCATCCCAGCAAAACTTGCATTGGGTCCTCATACATGTCTAAAATTGTTGTGATTCTTCATTTTGTAGTGAGCAAGCTATTTGGAGATGGACTTCGGGTTCTGGCAGTGGGTGTTGCTCGTCGGCCGACGGTCTTCGATATGATGCTCTATGGTTGATATTGATGATGTGCTGGACCATATGATGCTCTATGTGATATGTAGTGGATGCTCTATGTGATATGTAATGGATGCTCTATGTTTGATGTTCATGCTATATTTATGCTATGTAGTGGATGCTCTATGTTTTGTGTCAATAGATGATGTGATGATGCTATATAGTTTGTGTGATGCAAATGTTGTTATATATATTGATTTTGCTGATGTGCTTATTTCATTTGCAATGCAAAATCTGGCCACCTACGGTTTACCCGTAGTCATAGACCCGGCTCGCGTCACGAGATCACGACACGTGTAATATATGCCTACGGGCAAACCGTAGCCATAGACACGTCGCATCACCAGATCATGACACGCGTACATATATGCCTACGGGGAAACCGTAGGCATAGACACATCGCATCACCAGATCACGACACGTGTAAATATATGCCTACGGGTAACCCGTAGGCATAGACACATCGCATCACCAGATCATGCCACGCGTAGGGTTTGCCTACGGGTAAACCGTAGGCATAAGTCATCTATGCCTATGGTTAAACGGTAGGCCTATATCACCATGTCACCAACACACGCCTACGGTAGTACGATAGGCATGAATATGATGTATGCCTATGGTTTAACCGTAGGCGTAAATCGGACACGTGTCGACATCCGAGGTGTGCACGTGTGCGGACGACACTTGACGGACGCGCCGTTAAATTTTTTGCCGATGGGTATCTATGCCTACGGTGACCGTAGGCATAGATCATCTATGACTACGGGATTTCTATGCCTACAGGCAGGGAGGTATACCGACGCTATTTATGCCTACGGGGATATGCCTATGGTCACCGTAGGCATAGCCTATGCCTACGGGCTTTGGCCGTTTGCCTACGGGTTTAACCGTAGGCATATCCCGTGATTCCTGTAGTGACCCTTGATAAATCTGTGTTCCGCAAGCTCAAGTACTTCAGATGGAAAAGTTTTTCCACACCATTCCTAACATATTCATCTATTTCCAGACAATTTTGTAAATCCAGGAGACGTAAAGATTCAAATTCAGCAAGTCCAGGCAAATGTTTGATGCAACTTGGTGATGTTACTGTCAGGGATAGAACGTGGCTTGGATCTTTCTTTGCCAACTCATATGCAAGCTAGCTCCTGGTCAATGTGCTGGATTGACAACATACGAATAAAACATTGAGAATTTTCCCAAACAGTTTGCCCGCCGCTTACTATCGTGATAAAATTCTCTTCAATGGATTTTGAAATGATAAGTTCAAGCATCATGTCATGAAGTCGACAAGCACGAACCTTACCATCATACCCAATGTCCACCGGTTGAACCATGCTTTTGTTGATAAGCTCGTAGAAATAATTCTCTGCAACCTCTTGACGGCTCTGTCCACGCTCTTCAGAAATAAATCCTTCTGTAATCCATCTTCTCACTAATCTTTCTCTGTCAATCATGTAATCCTCAGGAAAATTACATAAATATAGCAAGCAAGTCTTGAGATTAGGAGGAAGATCGTTGTAGGTGAGCGACAGAATGTTTTCCATTCCCTCTAGACTTTGCTTTTTGTTCCGGTCAGTACCAATTGACCATTTCACCTTCTCCCACTCTTCTTTGACACATGGTTTGTTTGCCAGCAAGCCCGATATACTGATAATTGCCAATGGTAGGCCTCCACACTTTTTCAATATTGCATTTGAAACTTCTTTCAACATATCAATGTAGCAGTCCTCTGTACCAAAAATTATTTTGAAAAATAATATTTTAGAGTGATCATTACTTAGAGGTTTCATTTCGTATATCTGGTCGTCAGGACCTGGACAACAAGAGCTAGCTACTTCAAATATGCGTGTAGTAGCTATAATTCTGCTGGACTTATTATTCTCTGGAAAAGCACACTTGATAGCGTTCCAAGCCATTATAGACCATATATCATCAATGATGACAAGATACCTAATAGAACACATGTTAGTGGATAGCATCAATAAGATACGATATTTATGGAATTCAAATAAAGAAGTAAGTGTAAAACTCCAAAATCGTATATTATTTAGAACTGTAGTAAAAACTTGTATATTGTAGGTACTCAAACCAGTAATAAAATAAATGATACTTTTAGGTTTCCATATGTAGTTTAAGACTTCAAGTTCAACAAACAATTTGTCTTTCACTTTTCTTTTCTATTGGGAATGTTATTTATTGATACTTGTTTGAATGCAAAATTAGTAGATATAGTTACAATACAATAAGACTTAATTCATTAGATTAAAAGTAGATATAGTCCGAGAAGTAGGAAGGGAAGGCACACATTGCTCAACCTTCCGATGACTCCTACCCCGAAGATGTTGTGGATGTTGTTGGCATAGCCCAATTGAAGATTGGCAAAGATGGCAAGATAATCAAGTGTGACTACATTAAGTACTACAAGGGCAACTCCCACAAGTGTCTCATGGCCATGGATGTCAAGGATGAAGAGCATGTTCACTCCCACAAATGCCGTATGGCAAAGGAGTTAATGGTACCTTCCATTCCTAATCTCATGTATATCCACTCTCAAGCCTCCTACCGATATATTTCGTGATGTACATGGTGTTAGTTATAATAATGATGAGAAACAAATATTGGTGGGATTGCATGGGGAAAGTCTCAATGAATTCAATTATTTATGGATCATGTTATTCAATGGAATGAGACCACGAGGGAACTTTAAACAGTCATCACCATGAGGAAGGAGAGAAACAAACTCTTTAAGAAAAACTTCGAATTAGTGGAAGCTAGAAAATATTCCTTATGCATGACCATCCAAACTAATGAAGATAATATTGGTAAGAACATAGATATTTTGGATAGGGCAACTAAAATTTGTCAAGAACAAAGTGCTTCTAATAGCAAGTTTGAAGTAGCTCATGCTACTCTCACTTAGGATTTATAGCTCCTAGAAAAGGCCCACAAGTTGAGCATCGAACTTAAAGAGAGTCATGAGGAATTTCGAGTTAACTACTTGAATGCTCATTCTAAGCCTAACACTCCTATTATTGTTGATATTGGTGCTTGTGCTGCTAACTCTACTTGTCATTAAACATCTCGAATTGAGGAAAACAAAACGTTGAGTGCCCTCAAGTTACGGATCCAACCCGTATAGTTGCTACCATCGTCTTTCAGCTTGGTTTTCTCTAGGAACGCGTTGAAGTTGAGGGCAACATTAGCGTGGGCCATTGGATCTACAAGACATATTGTAAAGATTTTAGACTATGGCCCTGCTTGGATCCAAGGGACTAAAACTAGTATGACTAAAAATAGTCTCTTTAAGAGGCTAAAGTTCCAAGCACCCCTGACTAAAGAGGGGCTAAAACTAGTCTTGAGACTAAAATCTTTTAGTCAGGGGTACCCCTACTAAAATGTGAATTAGTCCTCTCTCTCCTTATTTAACTCCTCTCCTCTAACACATGCAAGTTCTGGATTGGAGGGTTTGGAGGATAATAAATGCTCATTAACTTGATTTTAGTCTCTTTAGTATTTGGATCCAAGCATGGGTGAGGCTACCAAGTTTTAGTCCCACTACTTTTAGTCATGGGACTAAAACGTATCCAAGCACCCTCTATGTTCATGAAAATTAAGTTCATCTAAACAAATTTAATGAACTCCCACTCAGATAGACATCTCTCTAGTCATCTAAGTGATACATGATCCGAATCGACTAGGCCGTGTCCGATCATCACGTGAGACGGACTAGTCATCAACGGTGAACATCTTTATGTTGATCGTATCTTCTATACGACTCATGTTCGACCTTTCAGTCTTCCGTGTTCCGAGGCCATGTCTGTACATGCTAGGCTCGTCACGTGAACCCTAAGTGTATTGCGTGTGTAAATCTGGCTTACACCCATTGTATGCGAACGTTAGAGCCTATCACACCCGATCATCACGTGGTGCTTCGGAACAACGAACCTTAGCAACGGTGCACAGTTAGGGGGAACACAATTCTTGAAAATTTAGTGAGAGATTATCTTATTTACTACCGTCGTTCTAAGAAAACAAGATGTAAAACATGATAAACATCACATGCAATCAAATAGTGACATGATATGGCCAATATCATTTTGCTCCTTTTGATCTTCATCTTCGGGGCTCCATGATCATCATCGTCACTAGCATGACACCATGATCTCCATCATCATGATCTCCATCATCGTGTCTTCATGAAGTCATCTCGCCAAACATTACTTCTACTACTATGGCTAACGGTTAGCAATAAAGTAAATTAATTACATGGCGTTTTCAGTGACACGCAGGTCATACAATAAAATAAGACAACTCCTATGGCTCCTGCCAGTTTTCATACTCATCGACATGCAAGTCGTGATTCCTATTACAAGAACATGATCAATCTCATACATCACATATATATCATTCATCACATCCTTTTGGCCATATCACATCACAAGGCACATGCTGCAAGAACATGTTAGACGTCCTCTAATTGTTGTTGCTAGTTTTTTACGTGGCTGCTATAGGTTTCTAGCAAGAATGTTTCTTACCTACGCCAATACCACAACGTGATATGCCAATTACTATTTACCCTTCATAAGGACCCTTTTCATCGAATCCGATCCGACTAAAGTGGGAGAGACAGACACCCGCTAGCCACCTTATGCAACTAGTGCATGTCAGTCGGTGGAACCTGTCTCACGTAAGCGTATGTATAAGGTCGGTCCGGGCCGTTTCATCCCACGATGCCGCTGAATCAAGATAAGACTAGTAGCGGTAAGTAAATTGACATGATCTACGCCCACAACAATCTTGTGTTCTACTCGCGCATAGTAACTACGCATAGACCTAGCTCATGATGCCACTGTTGGGGATCTGTCGTGGAATTAACACGGCAGATGTCCGGTTTAACGGACTTAGTTGAGGAACCATCGCACGGGTTAGCTTGAAGGGGTTAAAAGCACACAAAGGACACAGAGGGTTTTTATACTAGTTCGGCCCCTTCGAGGAAGGTAAAAGCCTACGTCTAGTTTGGTTTGGTATTGCTTGGGCGTCGATGAACAGGGAGCGGATTGCTTGCCTGTGTCTCGACGGGTTGTTTCTTGTCCCCGAACCATCGTCGGGTCGCCCCTTTATATAGAGGTGACGCCCGGTCCGGTTTACAGAGTCCCGAGGCCGGCTCATATTTGTGTCCGCCTCTGTCTCTGCTCTTTCTTCCTTGTCTATCAAGTTACACGATCAGGCTGTTTACAAACTGTAACTCTATACATGGGCCCTAAGCCTTCATGGGCCATAACCTCTACCGGGTTTTATAATTACACAACTATATTATCATAATCCGGTTTACACTAGCCAGCTTATACCTGCTAGTAATATCCCTGACATTAGGCCCCAGAATGATTTGAACTTGTTCACATCAGTCTTCTCAATCTTGCATGATCTTCTTCTTTGTGTCTTCTCAGTTTTGTAAACCGGCGATGACGTCATCCTTGGAAATCACTTAATTCGACTGTGACATCACTTCCGCATTTAACGCGCGCAGCTGTCTGTCATTTTTGTTTAAAGGCCATCCCGAGAATCGAGGCGACAGGGAATCTTTATCCAATCTCTCACTTCTTCAAATCTCGCGCCTGCCGTTTCGTCTCTCCCCCTTTATAAATACCGCTGCATCTCTTCTCCATCTCTTTCCTATCGTCTTCTTCCTCTGTCGCCCGAGCTCAAGCTTCCGCCGTCGTCCGTCAAGCTCGCCGTCGCCAGCAAGTCCGGCCGCTGCAACAACCTGGACGCGACCAGATAACTCCGGCGCCGCTTCCTGCTGCCTCAGGTATTCTTTCTCCCTTGTTGTAGATCTGTAGCCTTAGGGTTCGTCTCACGCCTCCGCCATTAGACCTAGAAAAGCTTCATCTGTTCGTCCTAGACACCATGTTCGTAGTGGTTTCAGTCCTTTAGATTTGTCTTCAAAACCTGCTTCTGCTCCGCTGTCTTATGCTTAGATTTTTGGCATTAGTTTCAACCTTTAGATTCGCCCGCTCTGTATAAGACCCCTGTAGTTCTTTCTGTACTAAACCCGCATAAGTTTTCTTTTTGCCTTACCGCTCAGATCTGTTTTACCTTAGCTTTCCGTAGAAACTTGTTTCTTCATCCTTATAGATCTGTACTATATTGGCCGGTTTAGTCAGTCATATATTGCTTCTGTAATGCATCAACAATGAACGCGACGGTTTAGCTCCTCTCTTTTGTTATCATGAACCGGTAGCAGTGCACTTCGTGCTTGCTGCCGGGTTAGCAATGTCATTAGTCCCTTGTCTAAACCGTCGGTGTGACTTTGCATATGTGATCCGGTTTATATGTCTGTACTTGAATAATCCGGATTTTATATTTCGCCTTTTCAGCACTTTCTTTCTGCCACTATGTCTGCCAAACAGTTTGTTTCTTGGGACTGGGTCCCTTCCATCATTACGGAAGAAGATTTAGTTAATGCGGCTGCAATTGGTACTGTGGGCCCTCAATCAGTCCTAAAATGGCGGGCCCCAGGAAATGAATGTCCCCCTACTCCCAGAGAAGGGGAAGTTATTGTCTTCTTTGACCACATGGCCCGAGGTTTTACTCCTCCCGGTTCTAAATTCTTCCGGGACGTGCTTGCCGCTTTTCAACTTCACCCTCGGGACATAGGTCCAAACTCCATTTCAAACATCTGCGATTTTCAAGTTTTCTCAGAGGTGTATCTGCAAGAGGAGCCATCAGTCGACTTGTTCCGGGATTTTTTCCATTTGAACCGGCGAACTGAGTTTACTGGCGGACCTCATCAAGAACTGGGCGGGGTTAGCATTCAGAAGAGAAGAGACGCAGTCTTTCCTCATGCCGCTCTCCATACACACCCCAAGGAATGGAACAAGTCTTGGTTTTACTGCCTCGACTCATCACCTGAAGGAGAGAACCCATTGCCAGGTTATCGCGAACATCGTCTTCCTGAAGATCACCCTCTTCCACAGCGTCTCAGTTCTTCAGAACGGCCCCGGTTCGCGTCTCAACTCGCCAAGCTGAAGGCCTTTATGGCCAACGGATTAACCGGAATTGATTTTATGCGCTGCTGGCTTACCTGGAGTATCCTCCCTCTGAGCCCAGGCTCCAGTTTGATGTGCAAGTATTCCGGAAAGCCGGATGATTCTCAACGGTTTTCCAAAATAACGCTTTCTGAATCGGAAGTCATTGAATCTGCTAAGAAGATGCTCAACGTTTCTTTGGAAGAATGTAGCCAAACCGGACTGGCTCCATACTATAAGAAGAACAAGCTGCCTGCAGTAAGCCTTAATCCCTTCTGTTCGCTTTTAATCCGTCCATTATCTTCTATTTATCTTTCTTCTTGTGTACAGGCTAATGATCCTTTTTGGAAGAGGAAACCTCAGGATAAAGCAGGCAAACAGCCGCACTGGAAAACTTACATTATTAAGAAGAGAAAGGCGGCTGTTGGCTCCGGTTCACATGCTGAAGAAGATGATCCGGACTATGAGGTATGAGTTAATCCGGCTATGATTTGTTCACTTTCATCCAGACTTGTGTTAGCGGTGTCTCTTCACAGGATTTGGCTGAAGGAGATAAAGCGGCAGAAACTGAGGTAACTATTCTTTCTTTAGACTCAGAACCGCCTCCACCAAAAATTCGTCGGGTAGTCCGGAAATATCAATTTTCTCATCCTTACGCTCAACTGGACCCCAATTTTCTTTTGAAGAAACAGCAACATGAAGCTCGCCGGGCTACACGCCATAGTGGCCTTGTAGTCGAATCTTCCGGAATATCTCTTACTCCGGCCCGGAGGCTCCGCTCTGAGGTTATACTTTCTCCAACTCTTCTTCATACCAAGGCCGGGCTTATACGCAAACCACTTAAACCGTCTGACCCTAATTATCAGGAGACTCCTTTATCTTCTTCTGGCGAATCCACTGCCACACAAGTCGCAGCCCTGAAAACTGTCCCAGGGTAAGTCATTCATCTTATTCGGTTTATGATTGCATTTGCTTCTATGACTCTGATTTACTTTCTAATTTCTTTCAGCAAGCCTAAGCCTAGTAAAAAGGCAAAGGCCAACAAAACGGCTGCTGAGACTGCCACTGATGATCCGGCGGTTGATTCGGATACAACTGTCCCTCTGGAAGGTGAGCCCACAGTTCAGCTTGAAGATCCTGCTCCCATGGAGCACACTTATGCTACTGCTCCTGAGAACCCCAACACTAAAAACGTCCATGAACCGGCGAGTCCTGCCCGGGCCAACCCTCCTCGGACTAGCCCGGCTCCCGCTAGCCCGGTTCACACTGCTACTCCACCACCGGCAACTGCTCCTTCTCCGGATGTTCAAATAACTGGTACAGCTTACACCGCTCCTACTGAGCCCACTGTTTTAGCCAAGCATACAGCTAAAGCGGAGAAGCTCCATCAAGAGAAGGGCAAATGGAGCACTAACTTGTCTAGCTTCGCCGAGCTGAGTGCCCAGGAGCTCTATTCCGGGTATCTGAACCGGCTTCATACCGGTCGGGATTATGAAGCGGGCCTAATCAGCATGATGAAGGAAAAATACGAGGTATCTCCCTTGTCTTTTGTTTTTGCCTTAGTTGTGTTTCTGTCTATACCATGGTAGCCCCCAAGTTCCGGTTTAGCTATGTTTAGAAGGTGAACCGGTACTTCCAATTCGAACAAATGATCTTACATTAGCCCCCAAGTACCAGGGGCATAATTCGGTTTATGTTCCTGGGACTTGTCTAAATTTTTCCTTTGTTGTTTCAACTATCCATTAGCCCCCAAGTGTCAAGTAGACAACTTGTTTGTGTGCTTGAGACTTGTTTTGAATTGCCATTCTTTGATACTTCAATCGCCCATTAGCCCCCAAGTGTCAAGTGGATAACTTGGTTATGTACTTGAGACTTTGTCTGAACTTTATGTTGTTTATTCCACTTGAATTTCCTTGCAGGCTGATGAAATCACTAAACTCCGGAACAGACTTGCTGAAACTGAATCTGCTGCTGCCAAGGCCAAAAAATACTTGGCGCTGAGTTTAACTACTGCTGAACAGCTGAAGAAATATTTTGAAGAGGAGGGGACAACCTTTGAAGTGCAAAAGAACGCGCTGGAGAAAAGAGCAAAAGATGCTGAGGAAGCTCTTAATCCGGTGACAGAAGAACTGACTGGTTTAAAGCGGCAAATCGAACTGATGACTTCTGCCGTCTTCGGTAAGTACTTAATCTGCACGCATACTTTCATCCTTGTAATCTGTATTCCGGCCCGGTTTAATTGTAATGATCTTATGTAGGGCGCCGCGTTACCCATCTTGGGGATGGTTTACGGAAGAAACTCAAGGCGTCTTATACTCTGGTCGAGCAGCTGTATTCCGGCGCTCAAAGGATTATAAGCGCAATGTCTTTCAAGAAACCGGCCCCCACCACTATTCAAGGCACACTAGAGAAACTTTATGTCTTGCCAGCACGCTTGGAGGAAGTGAAGAAGTCTGCTGCCCGAGCCGGTTCTCTCATAGCGCTCACCGGAGCCAAAGCGTGGGTTCTAGAATTTGATCCGGAAGAAGCCTTGAACGGGTATCCCAGCACTAAAGAAGACGGATCAGCTTTCACTGCCAAAGACCTGCACGCTTTGACTAAGGAGATGCGTCCTCTCGCCAGCAAGCTTGCTGCCGAATCAGACTTGACCAGGTATCATCCGGGGTATGATTTACAGAACGAGCGGGTGGATCGGCCGGTTTATGATACCGTAAATCTAATCCCACCAGTGCGCCCCCATACTTTCGCCCCAGATGTTGATCCGTCTGAACTTATTACGGAAGAGATGTACTTCCGCGCTTTAACGAAAATCGATTGGTGCGTCCCTGACTTTCAGCCGCTTCAAGAAGAGGAAGAAGCTCCGGAACAAGTTGATCCCCAGCCATCGCAGCAGGAGGAAGCGTAGGCCATATAGTTTATCTTTGTAGTTGCAGTCTCATTTTGCTGGAAAGACTTTAATCCGTTCGGGCTTGCTATGCCTTGTAATAGCAGAGCATAAAACATTGTTCGTCTTGATCCGGATGTCCCAACTTCTTGGTTTGACGTTTGCCAATTTGAATTTTGCCTGATATAGTTTATCTTGCATACTATCTGTTTCTGCATAGATAACACTTAAAAGATGTCCTAGCGGTTTATCGCTGGACCGATTAAATTGCTCACACAATATATCAAACAAGTGTTTGTTTATACTAGAAATAACTCATACCTGCGATTAAGCATGCTTCATACTCTTAACCCGGCGAACTGTGTAGTTTTCTGAGGGATCCTTTGTGATAGACCCAATAATAACTCCGGGCTTATAGAAGCTACCGGTTTAGATCATGCTGGAACTCTGTCCAGACTTTTGAAGATACGTGGTCAACTCTGGAGTTGTCCCACTCCGGATCAAAGAACCATAAAACACAAATACAAGAAATACAAGTTTGCAAATAAAACCATGTAGTCGAGGCTTTTTGCGAGCTGCCAGGCTCCAAATCAAAACTTCTGATTCGAATACGATCAGAAAAACGGACCATAGGGGCTAAGCAAGGATTCGGATACGATCCTGCCCCCTACTGGCCTTGAAAATTTAGCCAAGCAAAGGATTCGAATACGATCCATTGAGCTTATGATTCGAATACGACCATACAAACCGGACCATAGGGGCTAAGCTAGGATTCGGATACGATCCTGCCCCCTACTGGCCTTAGAAATTTAGCCAAGCAATGGATTCGAATACGATCCATTGAGCTTATGGTTCGAA
>LR738709.1:23488629-23506392 GCA_902687465.1 Secale cereale
AAATTTAGCCAAGCAATGGATTCGAATACGATCCATTGAGCTTATGGTTCGAATACGACCATACAAACCGGACCATAGGGGCTAAGCTAGGATTCGGATACGATCCTGCCCCCTACTGGCCTTTGCCATGTTCTCTTTGGTTCGAATACGACCTATGTTTGAACAGAATGGCTATGTTCTCTTTGGTTCGAATACGACCTATGTTTGAACAGAATGTATATGTTCTATTTGGTTCGAATATGACCTATGTTTGAACAGGAAGCCTTTCAGAGAGTTTGGCTATGTTCTCTTTGGTTCGAATACGACCTATGTTTGAACAGGAAGCCCTTCGGTGAGTATGACTATGTTCTCTTTGGTTCGAATATGACCTATGTTTGAACAGGAAACCTTCGGTGAATTTGGCTATGTTCTCTTTGGTTCGAATACGACGTATGTTTGAACAGGAAGCCCTTTAGTGATCACAGCTCCAAGGTACATATACGGCAATTGTCCTGCACAATCAGATAGACTGATCAAAGCATTTATTTTCTTTTAAAATATATAATAAGAAACGTAAGCTGTAGATGGTTATCACCATAAGACACTTATATTGGAAAAAAGGCTGATCCCCCAGTTTACCGAGGGTGCCGGTTTATTCATTAATCATAATATATACATAGGATACATCAGAGCTCATGGCTCAGGTATAGTAGGGCCGCAAGAGGGCGATGTTCCACGGCCTCTTTGACTCTTCCTCCGATGTCCGTGAGTCCTTGTGTTCTCGAACGTCCACCAGGTAATATGAACCGTTGTGCAGATTCTTGCTAACCACAAAGGGCCCTTCCCAAGGCGGGGATAGCTTGTGCATATCTGTTTGATCTTGGATGAGACGGAGTACCAAATCTCCCTCCTGGAACGTCCTGGTCTTGATCCGGCGGCTGTGATATCTGCGCAGATCCTGTTGATAAATTGCAGACCGTGCTGCTGCTATGTCACGTTCTTCATCCAGCCGGTCCAAACTGTCCTGTCTTGACTACTCATTGGCCGCTTCAACATAAGCCGTCGCCCATGGAGAATCATGACGGATATCACTTGGAAGGACCGCTTCAGCACCATACACCATAAAGAAAGGTGTATAACCTGTGGACCGGTTCGGCGTAGTATTGATGCTCCAGAGGACAGAAGATAACTCCTCAACCCAGCACCCTGGTGTTCTTTGCAGGGGAGTCATAACCCGGGGCTTGATACCTCGCAAAATCTCCTGATTTTCTCTTTCAGCTTGGCCATTGGATTGAGGATGAGCTACAGAAGATACGTCTAGTCGAATATGCTCGCGTTGACAAAATTCTTCCATCTCTCCCTTAGATAAATTGGTGCCATTGTCTGTGATGATACTGTGTGGAAAGCCAAACCGGAAAATTACCTTTTTGATGAATTTAACCGCCGTTGCCGCATCACACTTGCTCACAGGCTCTGCCTCAATCCATTTTGTAAACTTATCCACAACCACCAGCAGATGAGTTTTTTGATCTTGGGATCGTTTAAAGGGCCCAACCATATCAAGCCCCCAAGTCGCAAACGGCGAAGTTATCGGTATCATCCGCAGCTCCTGTGCCGGAACAAGAGCACGTCGTGAAAATTTCTGGCAAGCATCGCACTTCCGGACTAGATCCGCTGCATCGGCATGGGCTGTCAGCCAATAGAACCCATGTCGAAAAGCTTTAGCCACCAAGGATTTTGAACCGGCATGATGACCACAATCCCCTTCATGGATCTCACGAAGAATATCACAATCTTCTTCAGATGACACACACCGCTGAAACACTCTAGAAACACTGCGATGGTGAAGTTCTCCGTTTGCAATCGTCATGGATTTAGAGCGCCGGATTATCTGCCTCGCTTCGTTCTCATCGTCCGGCAACTCTCCCCGGCTTAGATACGCCAAATAAGGCAGCGTCCAATCCGGAATGACATGAAGTGCTGCAACTAGCTGCGCCTCCGGATCAGGAACAGCCAGGTCTTCCTCCGATGGTACTTGAACTGATGGACTATGCAGCTCATCCAAAAAGGTATTCGGTGGTACCGGTTTACGTTGAGAACCCAGCCGGCTCAGAGCATCGGCCGCTTCATTCCTTCGCCGGTCTATGTGATCCACTTGAAACCCCTTGAAATATCCTGCGACTGCTTCCACTTCTCGTCTGTAAGCTGCCATGAGAGGGTCTCTTGAATCCCACTTGCTGGATACTTCATGTGCCACTAAATCTGAATCACCAAAACACTTGACCCGGCTCAAGTTCATCTCCTTTGCCATCCGTAAGCCATGAAGCAAAGCTTCATACTTTGCTGCATTATTGGTGCAAGGAAACAGTAAACGGAGGACATAACAAAACTTGTCTCATCGCGGGGAAGTTAAAACAACTCCAGCCCCCGAGCCTTCTAATTGCCTTGAACCGTCAAAGTGAATCGTCCAGTATGTAAGATCCGGCTTCTCCTCTGGTGTTTGCAGTTCTGTCCAATCATTGATGAAATCCACCAATGCTTGGGATTTGATAGCGGTGCGTGGCACATATTTCAATCCGTGCGGGCTAAGTTCAATAGCCCACTTTGCTACTCTGCCAGTAGCTTCCCTGTTCTGGATTATATCTCCCAACGGTGCTGAACTAACAACAGTTATTGGGTGGCCTTGGAAATAATGTTTCAACTTCCGGTTTGCCATGAACACACCATATACCAGCTTCTGCCAATGCGGGTACCTTTGCTTGGATTCAATGAGAACTTCACTGACATAATAGACTGGACGTTGAAGCGGGTATTCCTTCCCTGCCTCCTTGCGCTCAGCCACGATTGCCACACTGACTGCCCGTGCATTGGCGGCGACGTATAACAATAACAGCTCATTATCAACAGGAGCCGCAAGGACCGGTGGCGCTGCCAACTGCCGCTTCAAATCTTCAAACGCAGCGTTTGCCTCATCACTCCATATAAACCGGTCTGTCTTTTTCAACATCTGATAAAGCGGGGTTGACTTCTCTCCCAGACGGCTGATGAACCGGCTTAATGCTGTGATCCGGTCAGCGATCCGCTGAACATCATTGATGCAAGCCGGTTTAGTCAGAGATGTGATTGCCTTGATCTTCTCCGGATTCGCTTCTATTCCTGTGTTTGATACCAAGAATCCAAGGAGCTTACCCGTCGGAACACCGAAAGCACACTTCTCCGAATTAAGCATCATTTTATAGGCCCGAAGATTGTCAAAGGTCTCTTTAAGGTCCTCTATCAGCGTCTCCTCCTTCCTTGACTTCACCATGATATCATCCACATAGGCATGAACATTCCTCCCTATCTGCCCCTTAAGACAATTCTGTACACAACGCTGGTAGGTTGCTTGGGCACTCTTGAGCCCGAAGGGCATATATACATAGCAAAAAACACCAAAAGGGGTTATGAAGGACGTCTTCTCCTGATCTTTAACTGCCATCTTGATCTGATGATATCCTGAGTATGCATCCAAAAAACATAGCCGCTCACATCACGCCGTGGCATCAATGATTTGATCAATACGAGGAAGAGCAAAAGGATCAGTTGGACAAGCTTTGTTTAGATCTGCGTAATCTACACACATTCTCCACTTTCCATTCTTCTTTAACACCAGCACCGGATTAGCCAACCACTTCGGGTGAAAAACTTCAACTATGAACCCTGCAGCCAAAAGCCTGGCCACTTCTTCTCCTATAGCCTTGCGCCTTTCTTCGTTGAAGCGGCACAGATACTGCTTGACCGGTTTAAACTTCGGATCAATATTAAGACTGTGCTCAGCGAGTCCCTCGGAATACCTAGCATGTCAGAAGGTTTCCATGCAAAAATATCCCGGTTCTCACGGATGAACTCGATGAGCGCGCTTTCCTATTTAGGATCAAGGTTAAGCTGATAGTGAACTGCTTGGATGAATCGCCTGGCACAAAATCAACTTGCTTGGTCTCCTCTGCAGACTTAAACTTCAATGCCGGATCGTGTTCTGTAGTTGGCTTTTTCAACGGGGACATATCTGCCGGATCAACATTGTCCTTGTAGAACTTCAACTCCTCCGTAGCGCATACTGCTTCCGCATAAGCAGCGTCTCCTTCCTCACACTCCAATGCAATCTTGCGACTTCCATGAACCGTGATGGTTCCTTTGTGACCCGGCATCTTGAGCTGTAGATAAACATAACATGGCGTGGCCATAAACTTGGCATAAACCGACCTTCCAAACAGAGCATGATATGGGCTCCGGATCTTGACAACTTCAAAGGTTATCATCTCCGACCTGGAATCATGTTCATTCCCAAAGGTAACTTCTAGGTCAATTTTCCCAACTGGGTAAGCTGATTTACCTGCCACCACTCCATGAAATACCGTATTTGACTGTCTTAGCTTCTTATCTGTCAGCCCCATGCGACGGAAAGTCTCATAATATAAGATATTGATGCTGCTGCCATCGTCCATTAGGACTTTAGTGAATTTGTAGCCACCCACCTGTGGTGCCACCACTAAAGCCAATTGGCCTGGATTATCCACTCGTGGTGGATGATCCTCTCGGCTCCATACGATAGGTTGCTCCGACCAGCGCAGGAACTGTGGTGTTGCCGGTTCAACCGCATGGACCGCCCGTTTTAAAATTTTCTGATCTCGTTTGCACAGACTCGTAGTGAACACATGATACTGCCTGCTACTCAGCTCCTTCGGATTACTCTGATATCCGGACTGCTGCTGTTGCTGTTGACGCTGCTGATTGCCTTGGTTATTGTGATTACCCTGGCCCTGCTGTTGGTTGTTTTGGTTATTGTAACCACCCTGACCATGCTGCTGATTGCCTTGGTTATTGTAACCACCATGACCATATTGATTATTGCCTTGGTTATTATAACCATTGTTATTGCCACGATATCCTGATCCGGAACCGTTCCCCTGGTGACCCGGACCGTAAAATCCGGGGCCTGATCCGCCGCCTGGTGGCCTGTTGTTAGATCTGAACCGGCTCATGGCTTCCATCATGGCCTTGCATTCTCCTATAGTGTGGTTAGCTGGACGTTCCTTTGATCCGTGTTTTGGGCAAGGCACATTCAACTCTTGCTCCCAGCTAGCGGGCCCTCCGCTGGTTTGTAGAGGTGGTTTACCCTTATTGCGCTGAAAGCCCCCTTGAACCTGGGTGTTGGCCATGAAATCGGAGCCACCCTCCGCTTTTCGCTTGCCTAAGAAGCTCGTTCCGACCGGATTAGCCTGTGCCGGTTTACCGGGCTTATTAGCTTTTCCTATCTTATCTCCATCCGCTTCTGGATACTTAGTGTTGTCAGAGTCCCCGTACTTCACCAGAGCGCTCATGAGAGTTCCCATGTCATTACAATCCCGTTTGAGCCGTCCTAGTTTTAACTTCAGAGACTCAAACCGGCAATTGTTTTCAAGTGTTACTATTGCCGTACTAGGATTGATACTGTTCGAAGAGTGCAAGATTTCTGATACTCGCCGCACCCATGCACTTGTAGGCTCCTGGTCTCCTTGTATACAGGCCGCCAGATCCACCACTGACATTGGCTGCTTGCACGTGTCCTTGAAATTTTTGATAAACTGGCGACGTAACTCTCCCCATGATCCGATGGAATTAGGCGGCAAACCCTTTAGCCAGGTCCGGGCTGTACCCTCCAGCATCATGGTAAAGTTCTTTGCGCAAGCCGCTTCATCCACGTCCAACATCTCCATGGCCATCTCGTAACTCTCATCCCAAGCTTCCGGAGCCAAATCTGCTGTGTAATTAGGCACCTTACGTGGACCCTTAAAATCCTTGGGCAACTTCACGCTTCGTAAAGCGGGAATAAGACACTGTACCCCGAAGGAACTCGTCGTGAATCCTTTTTCTGCTGTGGTTGTGTGAACCGGCGTCGTTTGGCGAACCTCCTCGCGAGCCGCAGATCTAACCCGGTCTTGTGCCCCCTGAGCTTGTGCCTCTGCGCCTGCAGGATTATCTTGCCTGTGACGGTGTCGCCTCCGTTCACTACTAGACACCTCTGGTTCCTCCCAATGCCTGGTGTAGCTCCGGCTGTGGCGGGGTGTTGAATGAAGCCTCTCCCTACTATAAGAATACGCTTGCTGTTGTGTTAGTGCCGTGTTAAGCAGATCCTTAACCCTGCGTGCCTCCATTGCCACGGGGGATGTACCCTCAATGGGTAAAGCGGCCAGGCGTGAAGCAGCAGCAACAATGTTATCTAAAGGGTTTGAATAATGACCCGGAGGAGTGGGGAGGTGATGTGTGGACGTAACCCGGCGATCTTGCTCCGCAGTGGGCTGTCGAACCGGTTCCCCCCTCACAGGAGCCGTCCTCCGGTTTACCTCCGGATCATTGCTAGTTCCTGCTCCTGGCGTCCCAAAGAGATTCATCGCCTCATAGACCGGCGGTAAACGAGACTGGTGCCTTTTATCCCTCACTGCCTGTACAGAGGCCTGATCCATCCTTAACTGAAAAGCCTGGGACTCCAGCTCTGCTTGTCTTGTTGCCATCATAGCTTTCTCTGCCTTCAGATCCTCTCTTGCTTGCTCGATCTGGCCCCTCAGCTACTTGATTTCTGCATCATGCTGCGCCTTGTCTGCGGGAGCCACCACTGCTACTGCCCGTGCTGTCAACTCCTCTACCAAGATTGATAGAGCGTCAGTGGCCGAGGGAGCTTGCCCGCTTCCCCCTGCTCCGGTTGTGAACGCTCCGGTCACCGTGGGCTACGGCATATGTTGTGATCCGGCCATAAACACAGCCACCCGGTTTGGCAGATCAAAGGGGTCCGGAATACTGTATCCATCGGACACGCCCTCAGACCGGCCGTCCCGCAACAGATACAGGGATTCAGTCTCTCCTGATGAGGATCCATCATCGGAATAGACAACTGTCTCGCCACCGGAATCCGATCCGTCCTCGGCTTGGACTCCGTGTATTGCTCCAATGAAAACGCGCTTCATGGCAGGCTGAATCCGGGCCGATCTCGCACGCTGAGCCGGCTCGACGATGTCGGAGAAGACGTCCGGCTCAGGTCCCGGCTCACCAATCTTGCCAATGAAGACGTGGATGCCGCCGAAGGGAACCCGGTATACATATTCGATTGAATCGGCCTCCGGTCGCCAGCCTGCGTCGTCGATGTAGATCCGGCCGCGGCGACTCTTGGTCATCCGGCCGACCGCGTAACCCTTGAGCCCTTCAAAGCTGCCCTTCAAGAACTCGAAACCATCGTGCGGAGGCCCCAAGGTGGGCGCCAACTGTTGTGGAATTAACACGGCAGATGTCCGCTTTAACGGACTTAGTTGAGGAACCATCGCACGGGTTAGCTTGAAGGGGTTAAAAGCACACAAAGGACACAGAGGGTTTTTATACTAGTTCGGCCCCTTCGAGGAAGGTAAAAGCCTACGTCTAGTTTGGTTTGGTATTTCTTGGGCGTCGATGAACAGGGAGCGGATTGCTTGCCTGTGTCTCGACGGGTTGTTTCTTGTCCCCGAACCGTCGCCGGGTCGCCCCTTTATATAGAGGTGACGCCCGGTCCGGTTTACAGAGTCCCGAGGCCGGCTCATATTTGTGTCCGCCTCGGTCTCTGCTCTTTCTTCCTTGTCTATCAAGTTACACGATCAGGTGGTTTACAAACTGTAACTCTATACATGGGCCCTAAGCCTTCATGGGCCATAACCTCTACCGGGTTTTATAATTACACAACTATATTATCATAATCCGGTTTACACTAGCCGGTTTATACCTGCTAGTAATATCCCTGACAGGATCGTTGCAGAAAATCAAAAAATTTCCTATGCATCACCAAGATCTGTCTCTGGAGTCTACTAGCAATGTGAGGGGAGTCCATATTCATACCTTTGAAGATCGCGATGCGGAAGCGTTGCAAGAACGCAGATGAAGGAGTCATACTTGTAGCGATTCAGATCGCGGTTGGTTCCGATCTAAGTGCCGAAGAACGATGCCTCCACGTTCAACACACGTGCAGACTGGTGACGTCTCCCGCGCCCTGATCCAGCAAGGGAAGAGGGAGAGGTTGGGGAAGAATCCGTCCAGTAGCAGCACGACGGCGTGGTGGTGATGGAGGAGCGTGGCAATCCTGCAGGGCTTCGCCAAGCACCGCGGGAGAGGAGGAGTAGTAGGGAGAGGGGGAGGGCTGCGCCAGGACTTGCGTGTGGCTGCCCTCCCACCCCCCACATATAGATAGGGGCCAGGGAGAGGGGGGCCGGCCCCCTTAGATTGGATCTGAGGGGGGGCGGCGGCCAGGGGGTTGCCTTGCCCCCCAAGGCAAGGGGGGCGCCCCCCTTTTAGGGTCCCCCAAACCCTAGACGCCTTGGGCCCTTGGGGGGCGCACCAGCCCACCAGGGGCTGGTTCCTCCCCTTCACTTGGTCCACTTGGCCCACCGAGCAGGTGGCCCCACCCGGTGGACCCCCGGACTCCTTCCGATGGCCCCGGTACAATACCGGTGACCCCCGAAATCATTCCAATGACCAAAACGGGACTTCCCATATATAATACTTTACCTCCGGACCATTCCGGAACTCCTCGTGACGTTCGAAATCTCATCCGGGACTCCGAACAACATTCGGTAACCACGTGCTACATTCCCTATAACCCAAGCGTCATCGAACCTTAAGTGTGTAGACCCTACGGGTTCGGGAACCATGCAGACATGACCGAGACAACTCTCTGGCCAATAACCCTAGGCATAGACACATCGCATCACCAGATCACGACACGTGTAAATATATGCCTACGGGTAACCCGTAGGCATAGACACATCGCATCACCAGATCATGCCACGCGTAGGGTTTGCCTACGGGTAAACCGTAGGCATAAGTCATCTATGCCTATGGTTAAACGGTAGGCATAAATCACCACGTCACCAACACACGCCTACGGTAGTACGGTAGGCATGAGTATGATGTATGCCTACGGTTTAACCGTAGGCGTAAATCGGACACGTGTCGACATCCGAGGTGTGCACGTGTGCGAACGACACTTGACGGATGCGCCGTTAAATTTTTTTGCCGACGGGTATCTATGCCTATGGTGACCGTAGGCATAGATCATCTATGCCTACGGGATTTATATGCCTATAGGCAGGGAGGTATACCGACGCTATTTATGCCTACGGGGATATGCCTACGGTCACCGTAGGCATAGCCTATGCCTACGGGCTTTGGCCGTTTGCCTACGGGTTTAACCGTAGGCATATCCCGTGATTCCTGTAGTGACCCTTGATAAATCTGTGTTCCGCAAGCTCAAGTACTTCAGTTGGAAAAGTTTTTCCACACCATTCCTAACATATTCATCTATTTCCAGACAATTTTGTAAATCCAGAACACGTAAAGATTGAAATTCAGCAAGTCCAGGCAAATGTTTGATGCAACTTGGTGATGTTACTGTCAGGGATCGAACGTGGCTTGGATCTTTCTTTGCCAACTCATATGCAAGCTCCTGGTCAATGTGCTGGATTGGCAACCTACGAATAAAACATTGAGAATTTTCCCAAACAGTTTGCCTGCCGCTTACTATCGTGATAAAATTATCTTCAATGGATTTTGAAATGATAAGTTCAAGCATCATGTCATGAAGTCGACAAGCATGAACATTACCATCATACCCAATGTCCACCGGTTGAACCATGCTTTTGTTGATAAGCTCGTAGAAATAATTCTCTGCAACCTCTTGACGGCTCTGTCCACGCTCTTCACAAATAAATCCTTCTGCAATCCATCTTCTCACTAATCTTTCTCTGTCAATCACGTAATCCTCAGGAAAATTATATAAATATAGCAAGAAAGTCTTGATATTAGGAGGAAGATCGTTGTAGCTGAGCGACAGAATGTTTTTCATTCCCTCTAGACTGTGCTTTTTGTTCAGGTCAGTACCAATTGACCATTTCACCTTCTCCCACTCTTCTTTGACACATGGTTTGTTTGCCAGCAAGCCCGATATACTGATAATTGCCAATGGTAGGCCTCCACACTTTTTCAATATTGCATTTTAAACTTCTTTCAACATATCAATGTAGCACTCCTCTGTACCAAAATGTCGGTGTACGAAGATAGGGATACCTTAGTACCCCAACTTGTGCACGGGCAGTAGCAGCTTCCCGCGGCAGGGTTTACCGCGTGCTCGCCGGAAACCTTTTCTGGTCCTTATAAAGCCATTCAAGAACAAAGTATACAAGACAGAAGGTCAAGACCCCGGCAAGAGGAGCTTGCCAGGAAGGCCGCACCAGGCTCCAGATTATCACTTAAACGCAAGACCCTGGCAAGAGGAGCTTGCCAGGAAAGCCAAGGAATGCGTATCTCAAAAGATGCCTCGGCGCACCCTGCGCCCCGGCAGGACCCGGGGAGCGACAAGCTTCCGGGCCCGGCAAGATCAAGACCCCAGCAAGGTGCTTGCCGGGGAAGCCTGCGCTGTGTGCCCGCGCTCCAGCTCATCGGCCCACGCATCGCCCTGGGGCCCTTCCAGGGACGCGTGGCGGATGGCTGTGCAGCCTGGGGGACATGGTGGCAGGCCACGGTGACGAGGCTACCGCCGTGGCGAACGAAGAAGCATGGACGGACGCTTTTGGGGTCGACGGCGACGGGCATTTAATGCCCTTGTCCCCCACTGTCAAGGTTAGGTGAAGACCACTGTTCATCCACTGTTCAAGCACTGTTCACGCACTGTTACAACTACCACCAAATTTACACTTTTACCCTCCTCTACGTTGACACCTGTCGGTGACCCCTTGAGCTATAAAAGGAGGCCCATGAACAACGTAGAGGGGGTTCGAAACCTAGATAACTCTCTCGCTCGGTGTAGCTAGTACTGTAGCTCTTCAAGCTCCCGAGCTCAAGAACTCAATACAACTTAAGGCAGGAGTAGGGTTTTACGCGTCCGCGCGGCCCGAACCTGGGTAAAACTGCCCGCGTGTGCTCCTCGATCTGCTCTCCGTGCTCCCTCCGCTCCCTTACCGCAACGTAGAAGGGGCTCCGGTCCCATAGGTGTTCGTGGTGGACAGTTTCCCCCGACATCTTTGGCGCGCCAGGTAGGGGGCGTCGAGGTTGTGCGAACCTGATCCGGCGCTCATGCGGGCGCATTCTTCATCAACCTCTCCAGCTTCATCAACTTCATCAGCTACAACGACATGCCTCCGAAGAAGAAGGCTTCGGAGGTCGGAGGCCCGTCTGCGTCGATTCCACCGCCACCAGAGCCAACGGTTGGTGGAGGAGACGCCGGCGGAAGGGTGGTCGCCGGCGAGGAAACTCACGGCGCCACCAAGTCCAAAGACAAGACGGACGACCGGGCGAATTCCAAGACCTCGGTGTCCGTGGACGCGCCACGTCTCTCTCGGGAGGTGCAAGACCCATAGCGGCGTGGTACAGGAGGTACCATACGCTTGCTGGGACGAAGCCAAGCCGGAGGATCGCGGGATGCTCAAGGCCAGCAAGCTGGTACGGGCAAGGCGCGGTCGCCGGGGCGGGAACGTGCTCCTTCTAACGCTGTTCGAAGTCCGAGCGTGTCCCGCTCCTCGCACCGCTCGCCGCCGTTCCCCTCTTCTCCCGCAGAAGCTCTAGCAAGAGCACAGCTACTCCTCGATTTCCCTCCAGTGGCAGACAAGGCAGAAGACTGGAGGGCGACGATCCAGAGCCTCATCGCCTTCGCCAACAACGACGCGCCACAGCAGCCGGCAACTTCGCGGCCGCGGCAAGTCGATCAAGCGAAGGCCGATGGCAACAAGACCGCCGGGGGTGCGACTACCGTGCACTCCCCGCCGCGGAAGCAGAAATCGCCACCCCGCCGGATCAACGTCGACGACGACTCCACGGCGTCGTCGGATCCGCGGGCTCGCCGCGATCAGCGCCAAGTCCTAGACGACAGACGGCAAGAGGACGCTCGGACTCGCATCGAGCGTCGACGAGAAGCCAGAAGGCAATCCGATCATCGAGCTGGGACCGCTGTCGATATGCACGCGCCCGGTGAACCAGGCGACTTGCCGTACGCGGCAGGTTACCCCGCGTTCACCCGAGAGCTGCGGCAAGTCCAGTGGCCCAGCATGAAGAACTTCAAGCCCGACGTACCCGAGAAGTACGACGGCAAGACGCACCCCTCGGAGTTCCTCAGCATCTACACCATCGCGGTGCAGGCTGCCGGGGGACGCGACGAGAAGATCCTCGCCAACTACTTCCCGCTAGTGCTTAAGCCAAACGTCCGCTCTTGGCTTATGCACTTGCCGGAGAACTCCATTTCTTCATGGGCGGATCTGTGCCACCAGTTTGTTGGCGCCTTCACGGGCGGCCACAAACCCCACGGCCAAGAGAGCGATCTCCACATCCTCGCCCAGAAGGAGGGAGAATCCCTGCGCAAGTACATACAATGATTCAGCCGCGTGCAACACAACATTCCCGACGTTCACCCTGCCGCGGTTATCAGCGCGTTCCATCAGAACGTGCGTAACCGCCGCATGAGGGAAGAGATGGCCATGACCAAGATCCGGGATGTCAGCGAGCTCTACGCTCTGGCTGACAAGTGCGCGCGCGCTGAGGAGGGGAGGAAACTCCCCGGAGAGGACTCTGGCGCAGGAGGAAGCGACAGCGACGACGCCGCCCCGGCAAAGAAGAGCCGGCGGCGGAACAATAGAAGGAAGAAGAACAAGGAGGTGCTGGCTGTCGAGCAATCCGGCAAGGAGGCTCCCGCCAAGAAGACACAGGCTGGCGGTTCCGGCAAGGAACCCGCCCCTGTAGCGGCAGCCGACAAGCAGGAAGGCTCCGACAAGCAGTACTGCAAGATCCACCGCACCAAGGGCCACGATCTTCAGAACTGTAAAAGAGTCGAGTACCTCGTAGAGCAGCAGAAGGCTGAATACGAGCGTCGCGACAAGGAGAAGGCCCAAGGAGGCCGAGGACAACCCAGCAAGAAGCGGCCGTTCAATGGCCGGGGAGGACGCCGCGACAAGGCCAAGCAGCGGCAAGGTGATAGACCTCCCCGGGGCCGCGACAAGGATGAGGAAGAAGACGACGATGACGACATGGAAGAAGGAGACAACAGCGAGCAGGAGTTCCAGAAGGCCACAGAGGTTCTGTGTGTCGACGGAGGTGCCTCTCTGCACACTTCCAACCGCCAACTCAAGCAGTGGGTGCGGGAAGTGAACGCAGCTGAGCCACCCGTCGAGTCACGCAGGCTGCTGAAGTGGTCCGGCACGCCCATCATCTTTGACCTTGAGGACCACCCTGACCGCACCACAGCGGTCGGGTGCTTGCCGATGTTGGTCTCACCAACTATCCGCAACCTCAAGGTCACCAAGATGTTGGTTGACGGCGGGGCTGGCCTGAACTTGATCTCCTCAGCTGTGATCAAGAAACTACAAATCCAAGACGGCGAGCTCGAAGAAACCGGGTCGTTCCAGGGGATCAACCCGGGAAGGAGCAAGCCGAAGGGAAAGATTACTCTGCCAGTGACCTTTGGCGGGGAGCTTAACTTCAGGATGGAGAGGATCACGTTTGATGTTGCCGATATCCCATTGCCGTACAATGGGATACTTGGACGTCCTGCCCTCGCCAAGTTCATGGCAGCTTCCCACTATGCCTACAACGTACTCAAGATGCCGGGGCCGATAAGCGTCATCTCTGTCCCTAGCGACAAGAAGGACGCGCTTATCTGTGCCGACAAGATCTACCGGGACGCAGCAGCCGCAGCAGAAAGCAACACACTTGTCGCTGAAACTCCCGGGGGGAAGACCAAGACCAAGTACGGCAAGAGCTCTGGGGCCCACTCCGGCAAACGCACCTCTTCGGAGTGCTGCGCTGCCGTCGAGGACGCACCATCGAGCTCCACCGGCAAGTGCAAGAAAGGAATGGCAGCTCCACCGGCAACCAAGAAGGTGTCCGCCAAGGAGGACGGCACTGGTGGTACTTTCACCATCAGTGCTACGCTCGACAACAAATAGGAAAGCGCGCTCGTTGCCTTCCTGCGGGCGAATGTCTATGTGTTTGCATGGCAACCATCTGACATCCCCGGCGTTCCCAGGAAGGTAATTGAGCACAAGCTTGCTGTTTGTCCTCATGCGCGGCCCGTCAAGCAGAAAGTCAGAAAGCAAGCCGTGGAGCGCCAAGAATTCATAGCCGAAGAGATAAAGAAGCTAGAAGCAGCAGGCCTGGTTAGAGGCGTGATCCATCCTACGTGGTTGGCCAATCCAGTTGTCGTACGCAAGACCAATGGAAAATGGAGGCTATGTATAGACTTCACTGATGTGAATAAAGCATGTCCCAAGGATCCATTTCCCTTGCCGCGTATTGACCAGATTGTTGACTCCACCGCCGGATGTGAGCTGCTTTCCTTCCTTGATGCATACTCAGGTTACCACCAGATATTCATGGCCAAGGAAGATGAAGAGAAGACTGCATTCATTACTCCATGTGGCACATATTGCTTCATACGCATGCCCTTTGGATTAAAGAATGCAGGCTCAACATTTGCAAGGGTGGTGCACACTGCTTTTGAGCCACAGATACACAGAAATGTAGAAGCCTACATGGATGACATAGTGGTCAAGAGCAAGAGCAAGGATACCCTGATCCAAGACTTAGAGGAAACCTTTGAGAACCTGCGCAAGATCCAGCTCAAGTTGAACCCCGAGAAGTGCGTCTTCGGAGTCCCCTCCGGCAAGCTTCTCGGGTTCTTTGTGTCCCAGAGGGGGATTGAAGCCAATCCCTACAAGATAAAAGCCATCGAGCAGATTGAAGCCCCGAAGCGCGTCAAGGACGTGAGAAGACTTGCCGGTTGTGTGGCTGCCCTCAGCAGGTTCATTTCAAAGTCTGCAGAACGCGCCCTGCCTTTCTTCAAAATCTTGAAAAAGGCAGGTCCTATGAAATGGACTCCGGAAGCGGAGGCAGCGCTGCAAGACTTGAAAGGATACCTGTCCTCTACTCCAATACTTGTCGCACCTAGACCACAAGAGAAGTTGCTGCTGTACCTGGCGGCAACCAATCAAGTGGTTAGTGCTGCGTTAGTAGCAGAGAGGGAGGCAGATGAGGAACCCACATCCCCGGCAAGCGAATCCAGCGACAAGCAGGGGGCTCCACCGACAAGCTCTGGCCCCGACAAGGACAAGTCTGCGCAGGAACAAGGTGAAGTGCGAAAGAAGATGGTGCGGCGCCCAGTGTATTTTGTAAGTTCCCTCTTGTAGGGGGCTAGATCAAGATACTCTGGAGTGCAGAAGTTGCTGTTCGGCCTCCTCATGGCCTCAAGGAAGCTGCGCCATTACTTCCAAGCACACGAGATAACAGTGGTCACTCGCTTTCCGTTGAAGAGGATATTGCAAAATCCAGAGGCAACAGGCAGGATCGTCCAGTGGGCACTGGAACTGTCAAGCTTTGGTCTCAAGTTTGAGAGTACTTCAACCATACAGAGCAGAGCTTTGGCAGAATTCATAGCAGAATGGACCCCAACGCCAGATGAAGAAGTTCCAGAGACAAGTATCCCCGTCCAAGAAGTGAGCAGTGAATGGATGATGTACTTTGATGTTGCTTTCTCGCTGCAAGGCGCCGATGCCGGCGTGGTACTCATAGCGCCCACCGGAGAGCACCTCAAGTATGTTGTCCAGATGCACTTTCCCAAGGAACAAGCGACAAACAATACTGCTGAGTATGAAGGTTTGCTTGCCGGCCTCAGAATTGCCGCCGAGCTTGGGATCAAGAAGTTGATTGTGCGGGGAGATTCACAGTTGGTGGTCCGACAAGTGAATAAGAGTTACCAGAGCCCTTTGATGGAAGCTTATGTTGATGAAGTGAGGAAGCTTGAAGAGCACTTTGAAGGTCTGCAAATGGAGCACGTCCCAAGAGCTCAGAATGATATTGCGGATGGCCTTTCAAAGTGTGCTGCAATGAAGTTACCTGTGGAACCAGGGACCTTCCTGCTCAAGTTAACTCAACCATCCGTTACACCATCAGTTGGGCACAACAAGAAGAGAAAGTTGGTCTCCGGCGACTACTTGCCGGCGGATCTTCCAGAAGCCGCCGCCAAGGTCCCCAAGATCAACAGTCCAGATGCTGAGGAACAGTTTGCTCCTGCAGATCCAAGGGTCTGTACAGTTGAAGCAAGCATTCCCGACAAGCCTTGACCCGGCAGGCTTGCCGGGGGACCATCAGCTCCGGTAGAGCCGGAGGTTCTTGCCGTAGAAGCTGGGGTTCCCGCAGCAGCCCTCATGCCTTTAATCCTTGCCGTTGAGCCTCGGGCTCCGGCATGGGCACAGCAGATCGTCCATTTTCTGCAAACTGGAGAACTTCCCGACGAGCCAGGAGAGATAGAGAAGATAACCAGACAGTCAAGTATGTACCAGTTCGTTGACAATGAACTGTACAGAAGAAGACTCAACGGTGTCAGGTTGAAGTGCATTTCCAGAGAAGATGGACAGAAGCTGTTGGCAGAGATACATGGAGGCATATGTGGTCACCACATTGGCGCAAGGGCTCTTGCCGGGAAGGCGTTCCGGCAAGGGTTCTTCTGGCAAGAAGCCCTCCAAGATGCAACTACACAAGTAACCAAGTGTGAAGCGTGCCAGTTCCACGCCAAGCAAATTCACCAGCCAGCTCAAGCTCTCCAGACGATTCCTTTGTCCTGGCCCTTCTCGGTCTGGGGGCTCGATATCCTCGGCCCCTTTCCCCGCGCAGTCGGGGGCTTTGAGTACTTGTACGTAGCAATCGACAAGTTCACAAAGTGGCCAGAAGTGGAACCGGTGAGAAAGGTGACAGCACAGTCAGTAGTCAGGTTCTTCAGAGCGATTGTTTGCCGTTTCGGAATCCCTAACAGGATCATCACCGACAACGGCACACAGTTTACAAGCCGCACCTTCATGCAGTACGTCCAAGACCTTGGCGCCAAGGTCTGCTTCGCTTCTGTTGCTCACCCGAGGAGCAATGGTCAAGCGGAGAGGGCCAATGCTGAAGTGCTGCGCGGACTCAAGACAAGAACCTTCGACAGGCTGCGCAAGTGCGGAAGAAACTAGATAGAGGAGTTGTCGGCGGCTCTTTGGTCAATCAGGACGACACCAAATCGAGCCACCGGATAGACACCCTTTGCTCTTGTCTATGGAGTAGAGGCAGTTCTCCCCACGGAACTCGTATACGGATCTCCTCGAGTGCTCGCTTATGATGAGCTCGAGCAAGAGCAACTGCGACAAGATGATGCATTGCTCCTTGAGGAGGAACGTCTCCAGGCTGCTGTACAAGCTGCTCAATATCAGCAAGCCTTGCGTCGCTATCATAGCCGCAAGGTCAAGGCCAGGAGTCTCGAGGAAGGCGACCTTGTTCTTCGGCGTGTTCAGTCCGCCAAGAATTCCAACAACTTGACGCCGAAGTGGGAAGGCCCTTATCGGGCGAGACAAGTCACAAGGCCCGGAGCTGTCCGCCTTGAGACCGAAGAAGGCTTACCGGTGAGCAATTCCTGGAACATAGAGCATCTTCGCAAGTTTCACCCATAAGGCGCGGTTGCCGTGATCCGTTCCGGCAACCACCTTTTGTACGAGTCTTGCCGCTGTCGCATGTAAACCTTTGTACAAAGCCGGGCGCAGATCCCGTGCATCAGTAAAGCTTTTGTGTTTCGCACTATTTGCCATTTCCATGCTTTTCTTTGTTATTTGCATGCATCGTTTGGCACCTTGTGCAACGCACATCCCGGGTAAGCACTAACGAGCCGTCAAGCTCTATACTTGCTTTTCCTCCTCTTTTTCTTTCCCTCTCAAGCAGAAGGGATATTCCTCGCGCACAAGTTTG
>LR738709.1:23506461-23518365 GCA_902687465.1 Secale cereale
AGGGTGAACCAAGTGCAGTTCAAGAAAGAGAAGACTTGCCGGAAGCAAACAATCTGTGAAAGCTAAGTTATCAAAGTTTGAGCATTCAAATTTTTAAAATTTTAAGTTGTCTTCCTTGAACAACCACCCTTTGTATGGAAAACCTGTGCGCGGAGGAACCTACCCGTAGCTAGCCGCGCCCTTACTCTGTTTCGAGCACGCTCAACGGCTTAAGTGAGCTGCGACAAGTGTCACGCCCTTACTTCGTTTTCGAGTTCGTTCAGCAGGCTAAGTGTGCTGCGACTAGCTGCGGCAAGGTTGCTTGCCGACAAGGTCTTTGCCAGCAGGCTGCTAAGAGTCCAGCACTCAGCGCTCGCGGCAAGGGCCCCTTGCCGGCAAGTTCCCTAAAAGCGTAGGGTAAAAAGCATACAAAGTGAAGGAGCAAAAGCAAGGGAGATAACATGGCAATGATTGTTCAAAATAAGATTGTATATTACAAAGATAGCTTGCCGCTGTTCTAATCAACTACTACCTATGGTTTAATTGGCAGCGGCAAAGGATGCAGAAGCAAAGGAATCTAATCTACGCAATCGCCTTCGCGCCTCGTGATCTTGGCCACCTTGGCGACGATGTGGGCAACCTGCGCCTTCAACGCTTCGTGATCAGCATCGGGCGGCAAGGTGCGGAGCACGTTGACGAGGTTGATGCCGGGGTTACGATAGACGATCTTCGACAAGACGCGCTCCAGGGTGCCCATGCAGAGTCGACGCGCCTCGTCGGCCAGCTGCGCCGAGATCTTCTCTCGCAGCCGCACAAGCGCCGGAGCAATTCCCCGGAAGAAGAGACTCAGCTTGGCGCTGTGGGGGAGGTTCTCGTCCGGAGAATACACAAGATGCTCAGCCCTCAGCGCCATCATCTCCGCGTCGATGTTGGCGGCGGAGGTGACTAGGTCCTCAGTCCACTGCTCCACTGCCTGGCTGAACTGGTTCGCCGAGACGGCGGCGCTCTCCACCAGGCCCTGTTCCTTGCGGAGTTCATCCTTCAGCTTCGTCTCGCAGTCCCGGGCGGCGTCGAGCGAATCAGTCAGAGTGGAGACCTTCAACTCTAAGTCAGCAATGGAATCCACATTGGTGTGGGCTTCGTCTCGCGGTCCCGAGCGGCGTCGAGCGAATCAGTCAGAGTGGAGACCTTCAACTCTAAGTCAGAGACGTACCTGCAAGTCAGAGTTGGTGTGGGCATCTTTCTCCCGCTCCACATTGAGCGCGGTGACTTTGTCCTCGCTTGCCTTCAGGTACAACTCCAGCTGCTCCACCTTGGCTTCCAGATCTTTCTTGGCGGTCTCTGCGGCGGCTGCAGCGCTCCTCGCCTCCTTCAGAGCCCCGCCAATGGCTTGCTCCCGGGCGGTGAGGTCGTCCTCGTGGGCGTCGAGGTCGACCTTCCGCTGGTTGAGTGCTCCTTCTCGCCGGGACAGCTCCTCGGAGGCCAGCCGCTGCTGCTCCTCGGCCTCAGCTTTCTCAAGGAGGAATGCTTGCTGCTCTTCGGCAAGCCCTTCGCGCTCCTCCGCCAAGTTGCGGAGGGCCGCCTGGTTGGCGGCACGGAGCTCCGCGGCGCGCTTCTCCAAGTCAGCTCCAGCCTTGGCTGTGAGAGCTTCCCGAGACTCCAGCTTCGCCTGCCTGGCCCGGTACAGGGCCAGAAGCCGGCGAAGGAGCTTCTCCTCTTCGGGCTCGTCGCTACCGCCGGGCGCTTCAACAACCTTTAACCCCGCGGAGGCGAGGACCTCTCCGTCAAAGGTCTCTCCCTCCACGGGTGCTCGAGACGAGGACGCCCACGGGACTTGAATAAAGACCCCGTTGGCGGCCTCCAAGTAGACGCCAGATCACTCCGCGGAGGCGGAAGGGTCGGCGGCCGGTGCAGCGTCCGACGCTCCTGCGGCCTCCGGGCCAGCAGTGCGGTCGCCGGCCTCTCCCCCAGCCGCGGAGTCTGCGGTCGGGGCGGTCTCTTCAGCGGCAGGCTCGTCGGCTCCAGCCCCTCCCTCAGGCGCAGTGGCGTTGCCGCCGTCGCCGTGCATGCCCTCCTCGCCGGTGGCCTCTGTTTCCATCCGCTCCGGTAAGGGAGGATCTAACAGAAGAAAAAGAAAAGAAAGAGTCAAGCAAATATCCAAAAAGACAAGTTCAAGAAAAAGAAGCTACGAGATTTACCTTCGCGGACTTCTTCAACGACAGGCTCCCTCGCCGGGGAATTCTCCCTTGGCGGCGGAGTGGTGGCCCCTGCTGGCGGAGGGCCGCCCGCGCCCTCCCTTGGCGGGGTGCTCACCCTTGTCAGGCTGCTCAACCTTGGCGGAGCATTCTCCCTCGCCGGGGAGTTCATCCTTGGCGGGGAGGGTGGAGCAAGTGGCTCGTCGGGGATGACCTCCGGTTGCTCCTGCGGCTGCGGCTCCACTTCTGCACAAGACAAGCAAGATAACAAAATATCAGTACAAGCAACAACCTCACGCACGCCCGTCAAGCAAAAAAATAAATACCAGACTTACGCTGGGGGCTGCGCTGGGGGCTGCTCCTCGGAGCAGCTGGTTGATCCGGCAAGCTTGCCGCTGGCACGTCTCCGGTCGCCGCGACGGGCGAGTCGTCTTCAACCTCGACCACAAGGATCTTGGCCCTCTTCGCCATCCGCTGGGTCAGGGTCCTGAGAGCAAAGCAACAGCAAGATCAAAACCAATAAGGAGAATCAAGACAAAATCAAAGAAGCCAAAGAATTGCAAGTACTTACTCCTCTTCCTCTTCGTCGGAGCTGAGGGCGGAGAAATCAAACTCCGCCTGGTTTGCTCCCATGCGAGGAGCTGGAGGAGAAGGCTCCCTCGGGCGCTTGGCGGTCTCCGGGGCTGTGGGCTGCGAAGACCCAGCCCCCGTCGTCGCCGAGGCCCGAGGAGCAGAAGGAACACCCGTTCCGCTCCGGGAAGATCCTCCTCCGCTTGGCGCCTGAGCGCGGGGCGCCTCCTTGACGACTTCGCTCGTCTTGGTGGCGCGTGTCGCACGGCGCGCCGGCTGCTGTCGGGGCGCCTGTGGCCTCGCCGCCTCAGCCGCTTGCGGAGGCGCTTCCTCGGTTGCTGCTTAGGACTTGCCGGAGGCGGGGAGTTCTCTGAGGACGAGGAGGCGTCGTCATCAAGACCCAGAGATCCACCAGAGTCTTCGTCAGCCCCGACGTCCTCCTCCTCCCCGGCAGGCCCGCTGGACCCAGCACCATGCCCTGCGGCCTCGCTCCCTCTGGCAACCTCGCTCCCCCCGGCGACCTCTCTCGTCCCGGCAAACTGCACGGAAGGCTCCCCGACAAACTCCTCGGGCGCAAGCTTCAGCAACTTGAGGATTTCCGCCTCTTCTGCTTGGCTCACTGCGTCCGCGACCTGCGCCTCTTCCAATAGTGTACCCAAAGTTACCCGCCGCCGCAGCTGCGGCGGCCTCCTCCATCCTGGTGGCGATGTAGGCTATATCCCGCTCGGTGGTGGCCCGGGTAAGGCCTTTATTCTCCTCGGTGTTTTTGGGCGTCTCGGCCAAGTTGTCGAAGAAGGACAGCACAGTATCCGGCGGAGGCTCTATCCAAGTAGGGACGACGCCGTGGGAGTCGCACGCAGGCATCATCGCACGCAAAGAATCTCGGGCAGTGCTGTTGCACAGCAGCACCACTCCCCGGGAAGGTCTAAACCACTCCGGATGGGCCGGGTCATGCTTGAAGAGCTCGCGGACCATCCCCTTCAACTCCAGAGCAGTGAAGTTATAGTTTAATCCAGGGCGCAGCCTCATGATATCCGCCGCATTGCCGAATTCCTAGGCGGCCCTCTTCCTTTCTTGTAAGGGGGCGATGCGGCGGCGGAGGAAATCTGCTCCAACCTCTCCGATGGTCAGATTGGCGACCCGGAGACGAATAATCCTGATGAGGGCGATACTAAGCTTGTTGTCCTCCGAGGCCAATTCGCTCCAATCCCTGCCGCGCACTATGGCAGTTGTGCGCGGAGCGGTGAAGGGCTCCGGCTTATCCTCCTCCACCCAACACCAATCGGCTCTCCATTCCTCCCACTTGCCGCGGAGTTCTCCCTTCAGGTATGAGTCCTTCTTGTTCAACCTGAAGATCCAGGAGATGCCGCCGGAGAGGGGAGCGCCAGCTTCTACTCTAGGCATGAAGAAGTGGCGAAAAAGGGCTACGTTTGGATGAATCCCAACATAGTTTTCGCACAGATGTACGAAAACGGCCATCGTAAGGATGGCGTTGGGGGTGAAATCTAGGAGGTGGAGGCCATATGTGTTCATGATATCACAAAAGAACTCCGAGAACGGAGGGCACAATCCACAGTGGAAAAATGCAGCGAAGAAGAAGTACCCGCCGGGGAACATATCTTTGGCGACGGCGGGGAAGCCTCTGGTGCGGGGATGAGCTTTGGTCTCCCTCGCCCAGAACAAATAATACTTGTTCCGCAGCTCCCTCGCGCCAAGCCTCGGCGCGAAGACCACGCTCCTCTTCCGCAAGGCGGCCAGCTTCGCCGCCTACTCGGACTTCTCCTTCTTAGCCTTGTCGCTCTTCGCCTTGTCGCTCTTCGGAGCCATAGTGGAGGCGGCGAGGGAAGAGGCGAGGAGCTCGACGGCGCCGCGGATGCGGAAGACGGCGGAGGAGGGGCGGAGGCAAGAAGCAGCGGAAGTTTTCTGGAGAATCAAGGCGCAATGAAGACGATGGAAGGGAACTGCCCCTGCTTCCTCTGCTTTTAAGGGGGGAGTGGGGGACGTTCCGCATTTCCCATTAAAGAAACATGCCACGATCTCTCCCAAGACGCCGCAATCGACGCGTGCCGTTAGGGAGGGATGCGGTGGATACGGAAGGGGATACGGCTTGCCGTGGGCCGCGCGTGCCCGTGCACTGTCTTGGGCCTGGCCCAATAGCGCTCGGCACCGTGTGTGGCCCAGGCCCGGGGGCTCCTGTCGGTATACTAAGATAGGGATACCTTAGTACCCCAACTTGTGCATGGGCAGTAGCAGCTTCCCGCGGCAGGGTTTACCGCGTGCTCGCCGGAAACCTTTTCTGGTCCTTATAAAGCCATTCAAGAACAAAGTATACAAGACAGAAGGTCAAGACCCCGGCAAGAGGAGCTTGCCAGGAAGGCCGCACCAGGCTCCAGATTATCACTTAAACGCAAGACCCTGGCAAGAGGAACTTGCCAGGAAAGCCAAGGAATGCGTATCTCAAAAGATGCCTCGACGCACCCTGCGCCCCGGCAGGACCCGGGGAGCGACAAGCTTCCGGGCCCGGCAAGATCAAGACCCCGGCAAGGTGCTTGCCGGGGAAGCCTGCGCTGTGTGCCCGCGCTCCAGCTCATCGGCCCACGCGTCGCCCTGGGGCCCTTCCAGGGACGCGTGGCGGATGGCTGTGCAGCCTGGGGGACACGGTGGCAGGCCACGGTGACGAGGCTACCGCCGTGGCGAATGGAGAAGCATGGACGGACGCTTTTGGGGTCGACGGCGACGGGCATTTAATGCCCTTGTCCCCCACTGTCAAGGTTAGGTGAAGACCACTGTTCATCCACTGATCAAGCACTGTTCATGCACTGTTACAACTACCACCAAATTTACACTTTTACCCTCCTCTACGTTGGCACCTGTCGGTGACCCCTTGAGCTATAATAGGAGGCCCATGCACAACGTAGAGGGGGTTCGAAACCTAGATAACTCTCTCGCTCGGTGTAGCTAGTACTGTAGCTCTTCAAGCTCCCGGGCTCAAGAACTCAATACAACTTAAGGCAGGAGTAGGGTTTTACGCGTCCGTGCGGCCCGAACCTGGGTAAAACTGCCCGCGTGTGCTCCTTGATCTGCTCTCCGTGCTCCCTCCGCTCCCTTACCGCAACGTAGAAGGGGCTCCGGTCCCATAGGTGTTCGTGGTGGACAGTTTCCCCCGACACAAAAATTCTTTTGATAAATAATATTTTAGAGTGATCATTACTTAGAGGTTTCATTTCGTATATCTGGTCGTCAGGACCTGGACAACAAGAGCTAGCTACTTCAAATATGCGTGTAGTAGCTATAATTCTGCTGGACTTATTATTCTCTGGAAATGCACACTTGATAGCGTTCCAAGCCATTATAGACCATATATCATCAATGATGACAAGATACCTAATAGAACATATGTTAGTGGATAGCATCAATAAGATACGATATTTATGGAATTCAAATAAAGATGTAAGTGTAAAACTCCAAAATTGTATATTATTTAGAACTGTAGTAAAAACTTGTATATTCTAGGTACTCAAACCAGTAATAAAATAAATGATACTTTTAGGTTTCCATATGTAGTTTAAGACTTCACGTTCAACAAAAAATTTGTCTTTCACTTTTCTTTTCTTTTGGAAATGGTATTTATTGATACTTGTTTGAATGCAAAATTAGTAGATATAGTCACTGATAGATAAAGGGTCATCAGACCCGGTTCGTTTGGGCCTTTAGCCCCGGTTCCTGAACCGGGACAAGAGTGTCGGTACTAATGCTCTGACCCTTTAGTCCCGGTTCAATCCAGAACCGGGGCAGATAGGTGTCCACGTGGCCTGTGCGCCGAGCCCAGGCAGGAGGGGCTTTGGTCCCGGTTGGTGGCACCAACCGGGACCAAAAGGAATCCACGCGTCAGCATTTCTGTGGCTGTGGTTTTTTTTTTTGAAAGGGGAGGGGGGTTTTAGGTTTTGGGGGGTTAATTTAGGTATTTCATATATTGTGTTAGCTAGCTAATTAATAGAGAGAAGTGTCCTCTCTTATGTCCATGCTTGGTCGACGCTACGTACTACACATACGTATATAGAGAGGACTAGTCACGCTAGCTAGCTAGCTAGCTGCTAGCTACTAAGCAAACGAAGGAAACAGAAGATCGTATAATCAACATATATATATATATATATATGCATACAGAGAGAAGTAATATCGACCACCTCTCCTTCTCCAAGAGATCGGTCGAACAACAAGTTCTCGTATATCTATCCGACACTACCGGGTACATATATACAATAAGTATCTTTTACAAAAATAATCTCCTATAGGATGGACGCATGGTCCACATGGTATTCTCCGGCTGGCGCGATCACGTGTTCAAGGAAGAATGCCGCCAATTCCTCTTGAATTGGTCGCAGACGATCTGTTGTTAGGAGTTCATCCCGCATCCGAAACATCTAATTTGAAGTAGGGGGTCAATACATGAAATGATGCTATAAAATTGTGAATATTATAATTAATTGCTTACGCACTTCAAATTGTGCTTTAGAGTAGCCCCGCTCACAGGTCGTGTGGCGGATGGACTCGCAAATGTAGTATCCACAGTAATTATTCCCGGGTTCCTGCCACAACCACTTTACAAGAAATAGAGGTCAATCAAACTGATAAGCAAGAATGCCAACAAATGGTATTGATGAAACTAGCGCTTGAATCAAGATATAGGAGATGCGCGGAACATGCTACTATATAGTACTTACTTTCGGGTGTCTAAATTCTAGCTTCTTCGGCAGTCCCGGAGCTTTTTTGGTGAATTTTCTGCAAACCCTGCCAGACAAAGAAAACAATTACTTGATATATATCAGAAATGAACAAAGTTGCTGATATGCATGGTGGATAATATTGATCGATTTAACTTACCTCTCGAGCATTTGAGTCATGTCCGCATACTCCTCGGGATCTTTACGTCTAGAGTCCAAGACAGTTACTACTCCCTTCTCAAGCTTAATCTCTAAGAGAATATAGTGGAAGCTGCGCACGCATGCATGAACTCATCAATTACATCACTATAACCTTAACTGATATATAAGGGAAACCAAATATGCACAAGACAGTAACACTCACTTGAAGTTGTAAGGAAAGAGTATTATATCTTTGTTTTCATTTACCACCAACGATCGTAGCAAGTTGGTCTCGGTATCGTCGGGATGCAATTTAACCTCGGTTGCATCTATGAGGTATGTGTTAACGAACCCAATATCACCTACTTGTCTTTTCTTCAATTCGACGATCTTCAATCTGCATAATATAGTGAGGATAATCATAAATACATGCAATGAAGATCAGCTATATAGAGAGACTTAATGACAGAAGTAGTACTACTTACAGACAGTAGCAGGTGACCGTTGCTTTATTGAGGGCCAATTGATTGAAAAACTGATAGAACTCCTCAAATGGAACAGGCAACAGTTCAATTCCAACGAGGTCATGCTCCGGTTTAACTCTCAAATACAAGCTATCCCTCCCCCCAGACTCTCTGCAGATTTTCAAGTACCAATCATGCAATCTTCGCATATTCGTTGATAGAGATCTTTCATCTTTGACGAGAGGCTTCCCGTACTCGTATCTTTGTATCTGCACCTCCAAGAAATCATATTGTACATCGTCGGACACGTAATCTCCAAGATTGTCATAACCGGGCACCATCCTCGGATCATTAGCGACCATGTCGCTAGACACGTTGAGCGGGGGGCACGATTGGTCCGCTTGTTCGCCGAGCTGGGCAATTTGTTTCCCAGCTCGTCCTTCTGCTAACCTTTGATCACTTTTTGTACTTCCCGACCGCTTGGCTTCTTGAAATGACTTTTGAATCATGCGGTCATAGTTGCCCTTCGACTTACTTTTCGCTGGTTGCTTCAGGGCAGCAAGAGTGCGCTTTGCTTTCACCGCATCTATCTTCTCCTCCGGAGGTGGATGTCTCTGTGCTTTCAACCCTTCAAAAAAGTCCTTCACTTCACCTTGAGCTATCTTCGTGTTTTCCTTGTCGGACCTCTCATATGGTAACTTCTCTAGAGGCGTGAGAGAGGGACCGAATCTGCATCGCCTCCCGCCTCTGGCTGTACTGCTAGACGTCGCCGGACCAGACGAAGCGGCTGTCTTTTTTCCTTGCTTACGCGCCGGAGCAGGAGCAGCCGGAGCGGCGGCAGTCTCTTCCGCCCTTGCTGACTAGGTGGAGAAGGAGGAGCAGGCTGGCTGCTCGGGCGCGCCGGCGGCGAAGGAGGCGGAGTGCCGCCACGCGCCGGCGGCGAAGGAGACGGAGTGCCGCCACGCGCCGGAGAAGGAGCCGGAGTGCCCTTATGGTCACTCGCCCGAGGAGGAGGCGGTGGAGGAGGCGGAGTGCCCTGACTCGCCGGAGGAGGAGGAGGAGGCGGAGGCGTCCAGTTGAGAATGTTGATGAGCTCCTTCCGCCATAGGCATGGAGTCTTCAGTGAAGAACCCAGCCGAGTCTCCCCTTCACCGGTAGGGTGGTCAAGCTGGAGCTCCTCAAATCCCTCCGTTATTTCGTCGACCATCACCCTAGCATATCCTTCTGGAATCGGCCGGCAGTGAAAAGTGTCGCCGGGTCCAGAAGGATAAACAGAGCCAGCAGCCGCCTTGACCTTCAGATTCATCCACTGCGCCATAAGGTGGCAATTTTGTGCCTGCGTGATAGCATCCACGGGATTCCTGGCAGTAGCCGTCAAGACAGGCTCTGGCTAAAGCAGCTCGGTGGAAGCCACGCTGCTTCTCCGCTGAGATGGCGGGGTAGCTTCGGGGGAAGCTTCGGCAATTCTTTTCTCCCGATTTGCTTCCCGTTCCTCTATCGCTTGTATTCTGGCCCGCAACGCCTGGATTTCGGTCAGCTCCATTTTCTTCCTCCTGTCGTGGCATTTGTAGCCTCCTGCGTCCGGAAACCCAGCACGCCACGGAAGGGAGCCTGGCGTGCCTCGTGTCCGTCCAGGGTGCTCAGGATTCCCGAGGGCCATTGTCAGCTCGTCGTTCTCTCTGTCGGGGAAGAACGTCCCTTCATGCGCTGCTTTGATATACTGCCGCATCTTCCTGAGTGGTGTTTCCAATTGCTTGTCCATCCAAATGCACCACCCTGTTACAGGGTCCAAGGTTCCGCCAGCCCCGAAGAACCAAGTCCGGCAACGGTCTGGCCAGTGCATTGTCTCTGGTTCGATCCCTTTCTGAAGCAGATCATTCTCAGCCTTGGCCCACTTAGGCCGGGCTCTGAGGTAGCCACCCGACCCCGTGCGATGGTGATGCTTCTTCTTCGCAGCATTTATCCGGTTTGTCTCTGACATCTTCTGACTCTTTTCCGACTTCTTATGGGCCACAAATGCGGGCCAGTCATCTTTGATCTTCTCATATATGCCCACGAATTCTGGAGTCTTTTTATCTTTGACAAACGTGTTCAGTTTTTTCTTCCATGCCCTGAATTGGTCTGCCATCTTCGAAAGTGCAGCAGACTTGATTAACTCCTCTTTAACTGGCTTCGCCGGATCATCCTCTCGCGGTAGGACGAAATTTGACTTCAACTCATTCCAAAGATCTTCTTTCTGCATATCAGTGACATAAGTCACCTGAGCGTCGTTTGCAGCCGGCTTTAACCATTGATGGATGCTGATTGGGATCTTGTCCCTAACCAGAACCCCGCACTGATTAACAAATGCGTTCTTTGTCCGGATGGGTGCAATCGGCTCGCCGGAGCGCGAGATTTCTGAGATCTCAAACTTTTCATCCGGCCTCAACTTTTTCTTCGCTCCTCGTCTCTTTACCGAAGATTTGCTCGATCCGGAGGGCTATAAAAAGGAACAAAGACGAGAGTTAATGAATGCATCAATTAACTAGTCAGCACATGCTTAACTAACATATATACCTCCTGGCCGGACTCGGTTCGGTCACCGGAGCCAGCATCACGGTCTACTTCTTGCACCGGCATTGGGTCACCGAAGCCGTCCTCACGGTCTACTTCTTCCATGTGCATTGGGTCACCGGATCCATCAATATCATAGCCTAGATCTTCCAGCTGCAGCTCTTTTTCGACCTGCTCATCGGTGTCGTTGAGAAACGACAAGACGGCATTTTGTCCGTCTGTGATTAGGTCCATCAACATCGCTTCTTGTGCTAGGTCTCGGGTGTTGTGGTCCATTGTTTCTACAAATATTTACAACATGCCAATTATTATTCAAACATGACAGATGGATATATTAATGGCAAACGTAGAACTAGCTTCGACCCTCGACTGCTCGACGATACACAAACCCTAGACCCCCTCATGTCACATTTTGTCTAGTGTCAAAGGATTCAACAAAACCAATACTTCATCATTAGGCGAAAGTAACAGTAGCATGATTGTACGAAGCTCTCCAAAGTGGTTTTGGAACGGAGTCCCGGATAGGATAATTCGTAACAAAAGACGGATTATCCTATCAGGAACTCCGTTCCAAAACAACTTTGCATAACTTCGTACCAACATGCCCCGGTTACTTCTGGCAAATGATGAAGTCATGGAATTCTTCAATATACTTTGACACTAGCTAGGCAACCTCTCGAACCCCCCGACTTCTCGGTGATCCACAACCCTAGACCCCCTCATGTCACATTTGGTCTAGTGTCAAAGGATTCAACAAAACCAATACGTCATCATTAGGCGAAAGTAACAGTAGCATGATGGTACGAAGCTCTGCAAAGTTGTTTTGGAAAGGAGTCCCAGATAGGATAATTCGTAACAAAAGACGGATTATCCTATCAGGGACTTCGTTCTAGAACAACTTTGCATAACTTCGTACCAACATGCCTCGGTTACTTCTGGCAAATGATGAAGTCATGGATTTCTTCAATACTTTGACACTAGCTAGCTAGGCAAACCTCTCTCGACCCCTCGACCCTCGACTGCTCGGCGATCCACAACCCTAGACCCCCTCATGTCACATTTTGTCTAGTGTCAAAGGATTCAACAAAACCAATACTTCATCATTAGGCGAAAGTAACAGTAGCATGATGGTACGAAGCTCTACAAAGTTGTTTTGGAACGGAGTCCCAGATAAGATAATTCATAACAAAAGACGGATTATCCTATCAGGGACTTCGTTCCAGAACAACTTTGCATAACTTCGTACCAAAATGCCCCGGTTACTTCTGGCAAATGATG
>LR738709.1:23518878-23552714 GCA_902687465.1 Secale cereale
CCCCCCCTAATGTCGAAGTTATCGGGGAGGGTGTATATCGACATAGACATATCCGATAAAAAAAAGAGGAAGAAGAAGAAAAAAGGAACCGCTAGAGGAGAAGATCGAAGAAAAAAAAGAAAAAAAAAGGAGAAGAAGAAAGGAATAGAGGAGAAGAAGAGAAAATTTCTCTTCTTCTCCTCTATTCCTTTCTTCTTCTCCTCTTTTTTTCTTTTTTTTCTTCTTCTTATTTATTTCTCCTCTTCTTCCTCTCCTCTTCTTCTTTCTTTCCTCTTTCTTATTTTCTTCTTTCCTATCCTTCTTTTTCTAAATTTGTAACTTTTGCATATATAAAACTTTCTATATATATTTAGCATATATAAACAAAAAACTATATAGCCACATACACATATATATAGATGACATACACACATCACATGCATACGGCAACTTCCTAAGAAAAAAAAATATATATACACATACATATATACAACAATTTATATAAACATAAAAAAACAGAAGCCCTCACATCCGCGCGGCGGGGCTGGGCGGCACGACGGCGGCGGGGCGGGGCGGCGCGACGGCGACGGGGCGCGCCGGCGCGACGGCGGCGGGGCGGGGCGCGCGGCGCGACGGCGACGGGGCGCGGCGACGGCGAGGGGCGGGGCGACGGCGACGAGGCGGCGTCGGGGCGGCGTCGGGGGCGACGGCGACGGCGACGGGGCGACGGGGGCGACGGCGACGGCGACGGGGCGACGGGGGCGGAGAAGGAGAGAGAGGCGTCGGGGGCGCGGGGAAGAAGGAAACTGACGAAAATTTCGCAAGTCCTGGTTATATAGGAGGGGCATTAGTCCCGGTTGGTGGCTGAAACCGGGACTAATACACCCCTTTAGTCCCGGTTGCTTCCACCAACCGGGACTAAAGCTCCCTTTTCAGCAGCCCAAAAGGGGGGAAGGAGGGGCCTTTAGTCCCGGTTGGTGGCAGAAACCGGGACTAAAGGGGGTATTAGTCCCGGTTTCAGCCACCAACCGGGACTAATGCCACCCTTTAGTCCCGGTTTCAGCCACTAACCGGGACCAAAGGCCCTGTGCTGGCGCGGGTGCGGTGGGATGTTTAGTCCCACCTCGCTAGCTGAGGGAGCTCGAGAGTGGTTTTTAAGGGCTGCTGCTCCCACCCTCTCGAGCTCCTCTCAAATGCAGGCTTCTGGGCCTAACTCTGCGCGCTGCCCTGTGAGCTTGCTGGGCCTTATAGTACAGGTGGATCCTGTGCTATGGGCCTTGCAGGCTCACTGGGCAGCGCCCAATTTTTTTTTCCTTTTTTGCTTTATTTATTTCTAAGTTGTTTTTTGCTGTATTTAGAGTTTCTTTGTGAATATTATTGCTTTAGGTAAAACCAATTACAAACTTTCTGTTAGTGCAAGTAGTATTCAAATTTGAATAGTTTAAATTTGAAATTATTTATTTTCTTTGTTGCTTTATTTATTTTATTTTGTTTCTACTTACAACAAAATACTTATTGTTGCTATTTTTTTTCAAGTTTTTTTGTTTTGTTTTCTGCATTATTTATTTTCTTTTGTTATTTGCTTTATTTTTTTAATTCTTTCTGGTAAAACCAATTACAAACTTTCTCTGTTAGTGCAAGTAGTATTGAAATTTGAATAGTACAAACGGACAATGGTATCATACTCGTTTGTTACAAAGTTGGCATGGTATCATCATAATAGTTGCGGAAAAAAGTCTTCACTTTTTCTTCGCTTGTGTCATTTGCTTATTGCGCCGTAACCATGGATAATCTTCATCGTTTATCCGGATGCTTGGGTTAGCCTTGACTTTGAAGGGAGGAATTTCATGAAACTTTTCATAATCTTCAGACATGTCTGTCTTGCCCTCCAATCCCAGGATGTCCCTTTTTCCTGAAAGAACTATGTGGCGCTTTGGCTCATCGTATGATGTATTCGCTTCCTTATCTTTTCTTTTTCTCGGTCTGGTAGACATGTCCTTCACATAGATAACCTGTGCCACATCATTGGCTAGGACGGACGGTTCGTCAGTGTATCCAAGATTTTTCAGATCCACTGTTGTCATTCCGTACTATGTGTCTACCTGTACCCCGCCTCCTGACAGATTGACCCATTTGCACTTAAACAAAGGGACCTTAAAATCATGTCCGTAGTCAAGTTCCCATATGTCCACTATGTAACCATAATATGTGTCCTTTCCCCTCTCGGTTGTTGCATCAAAGCGGACACCGCTGTTTTGGTTGGTGCTCTTTTGATCTTGGACAATCGTGTAAAATGTATTCCCATTTATCTCGTATCCTTTGTAAATCAATACAGTCGAAGATGGTCCCCTGGACAACAAGTACAACTCATCACAAACAGTGTTATCACCTCTGATACGTGTTTCCAACCAACTGCTGAAAGTCCTGATGTGTTCACGTGTAATCCAGTCGTCGCACTGCTCCGGGTGTTTGGAGCGCAGACTGTTCTTGTGTTCATCGACATACGGGGTCACCAATGTAGAGTTCTGTAGAACTGTGTAGTGTGCTTGAGACCAAGAATATCCGTCCCTGCATATTATTGAGTCCCTTCCAAGCGTGCCTTTTCCAGTCAGTCTCCCCTCGTACCGCGATTTAGGGAGACCTATCTTATTAAGGCCAGGAATGAAGTCAACACAAAACCCGATGACATCCTCTGTTTGATGGCCCATGGAGATGCTTCCTTCTGGCCTGGCGCGGTTACAGACATATTTCTTTAGGACTCCCATGAACCTCTCAAAGGGGAACATATTGTGTAGAAATACGGGCCCGAGAATGACAATCTCGTCGACTAGATGAACTAGGACGTGTGTCATGATATTGAAGAAGGATGGTGGGAACACAAGCTCGAAACTGACAAGACATTGCGCCACATCACTCCTTAGCCTTGGTACGATTTCTGGATCGATCACCTTATGAGAGATTGCATTGAGGAATGCACATAGCTTCACAATGGCTAATCGGACGTTTTCCGGTAGAAGCCCCCTCAAAGCAACCGGAAGCAGTTGCGTCATAATCACATGGCAGTGATGAGACTTTAGGTTCTGGAACTTTTTCTCTGCCATATTTATTATTCCCTTTATATTCGACGAGAAGCCAGTCGGGACCTTCATACTGAGCAGGCATTCAAAGAAGATTTCTTTCTCTTCTTTCGTAAGAGCATAGCTGGCAGGACCTTCATACTGCCTCGGAGGGATGCCGTCTTTTTCGTGCAAACGTTGCAGGTCCTCCCGTGCCTCAGCTGTATCTTTTGTCTTTCCATACACGCCCAAGAAGCCTAGCAGGTTCACGCAAAGGTTCTTCATCACGTGCATCACGTCGATTAAAGAGCGGACCTCTAGGTCATTCCAGTAGGGTAGGTCCCAAAATATAGATTTCTTCTTCCACATGGGTGCGTGTCCCTCATCGTCATTCGGAACAGCTAGTGCGCCGGGGCCCTTTCCAAAGATTACGTGTAAATCATTGACCATAGCAAGTACGTGATCACCGGTACGCATGGCGGGCTTCTTCCGGTGATCTGCCTCGCCTTTGAAATGCTTGCCTTTCTTTCGACATTGATGGTTGGTCGGAAGAAATCGACGATGGCCCAGGTACACATTCTTCCTGCACTTGTCCAGGTATATACTTTCAGTGTCATCTAAACAGTGCGTGCATGCGTGGTATCCTTTGTTTGTCTGTCCTGAAAGGTTACTAAGAGCGGGCCAACCATTGATGGTCACGAACAGGAACGCCTTTAGGTCAAATTCCTCCTGTTTGTGCTCATCCCACGCACGTACACCGTTTCCATTCCATAGCTATAAAAGTTCTTCAACTAATGGCCTTAGGTACACATCAATGTCGTTGCCGGGTTGCTTAGGGCCTTGGATGAGAATTGGCATCATAATGAACTTCAGCTTCATGCACATCCAAGGAGGAAGGTTATACATACATAGAGTCACGGGCCAGGTGCTGTGATTGCTGCTCTGCTCCCCGAAAGGATTAATGCCATCCGAGCGTAAAGCAAACCATACGTTCCTTGGGTCCTTTGCAAACTCCTCCCAGTACCTTCTCTTGATTTTTCTCCATTGCGACCCGTCAGCGGGTGCTCTCAACTTCCCGTCTTTCTTACGGTCCTCACTGTGCCATCGCATCAACTTGGCATGCTCTTTGTTTCTAAACAGACGTTTCAACCATGGTATTATAGGAGCATACCACATCACCTTCGCAGGAACCCTCTTCCTGGCGGGCTCGCCATCAACATCACCAGGGTCATCTCGTCTGATCTTATACCGCAATGCACCGCATACCGGGCATGCGTTCAGATCCTTGTATGCACCGCGGTAGAGGATGCAGTCATTAGGGCATGCATGTATCTTCTGCACCTCCAATCCTAGAGGGCATACGACCTTCTTTGCTGCGTATGTACTGTCGGGCAATTCGTTATCCTTCGGAAGCTTCTTCTTCAATATTTTCAGTAGCTTCTCAAATCCTTTGTCAGCCACAGCATTCTCTGCCTTCCACTGCAGCAATTCCAGTAAGGTACCGAGCTTTGTGTTGCCATCTTCGCAATTGGGGTACAACCCTTTTTTGTGATCCTCTAACATGCGATCGAACTTCAGCTTCTCCTTTTGACTTTCGCATTGTGTCCTTGCATCGACAATGACCCGGCGAAGATCATCATTTGGTTCCTCTTGATCTTCAGTAGCTTCACCCGTTGCAGCATCATTGGGCACATCGTCTGGTTCCTCTTGATCTTCACCAGCTCCCCCCATTGCAGCATCACCGTATTCAGGGGGCACATAGTTGTCATCGTACTCTTCTTCTTCGCCGTCTTCCATCATAACCCCTATTTCTCCGTGCCTCGTCCAAACATTATAGTGTGGCATGAAACCCTTGTAAAGCAGGTGGGAGTGAAGGATTTTCCGGTTAGATTAAGACATCGTATTCACACATTTAGTGCATGGACAACACATAAAACCATTCTGCTTGTTTGCCTCAGCCGCATTTAGAAACTCACGCACGCCCTTAATGTACTCGGAGGTGTGTCTGTCACCGTACATCCATTGCCGGTTCATCTGCGTGCATTTATATATAATTAAGTGTGTCAAAAACCATTACAGAACATCATAAATAGATAATTAAGTGACCAAATGGATAAAAGTTCATCATCACATTAAAACCAAAGTACATACATATATAGTTCTCATCTAACAACATATAGCTCTCCATACACATCGAAACTATGTAAAACATTTCAACGCGAAAACAAATGCTATCATAATCGCAACCAAGGTAACAATTGATCCAACGGCATAATGATACCAAGCCTCGGTCTGAATGGCATATTTTCTAATCTTTTTAATCTTCAACCGCATTGCATCCATCTTGATCTTGTGATCATCGACGACATCCGCAACATGCAACTCCAATATCATCTTCTCGTCCACAATTTTTTTTATTCTTTCCTTCAAGAATTTGTTTTCTTCTTCAACTAAATTTAACCTCTCGACAATAGGGTCCATCTTGATCTTGTGATCATCGATAACTTCCGCAACATGCAACTCCAATTCCATCTTCTCCTCCTCCATTTTTTCCAATTTTTTCTTTAACGAAATGTTTTCCTCTTCAACTAAATTTAACCTCTCCACAAGAGGGTCGGTTGGAATTTTCGGTTCAACTACCTCCTAGACATAATAAAACATCTATGCATGTCAGGTTGGTCGGCATAACTATCATAAACACTAAAACAAATAGTTATAAATTAAAGATAATATACCACATCCGAATCGTAGACCGGACGAGGGCCCACGTGGGCGGATATCAAAACCATCGCACTATATAATAACAAGCAATAATAAACGTAAGAAAATTAGACAAATATCTATCTAAAGCAATAATAAAAGTAAGAAAATCATGGACATAACAAGAGGCTCACCACGGTGGTGGCGGTGACGAGATCGGCGGGGGCAATCGACGGCGGCGAAGACGGGGACGGGAAGTGATGGACTGCTAAACCTAGACAAATCTCGGAGAAAATAGAGCTTCGAGAGGAGAAAAGCTTAACTAGTGTGGCTCGGGCATTCCACCGAACACGTTGTGTGCATAGGAGGTGAGCTACAGCACCACTAACCCCTCTCCCCCTCGGCCAGAAAAAAAAAAACAGAGCAGTGACCTCTGCTCTTGAGTGAGGGGGTATATATAGGCAACTCACTGGTCCCGGTTGGTGCTACAAACCGGCACTAAAGGGGTGCCTTTGGTCCCGGTTCATAACACCAACCGGGACCAATAGTGGTGGGCCAGGAGCAAGAGCCATTGGTCCCGGTTTTTAGCTCCAACCGGGACCAATAGGTCCAGACGACCGGGACCAATGGCCCACGTGGCCCGGCCGGCCCCCTGGGCTCACGAACCGGGTCCAGTACCCCCATTGGACCCGGTTCTAGATTGAACCGGGGCTAATGGGCTGGACCAATGCCATGTTTTCTACTAGTGAGTTACAATACAATAAGACTTAATTCATTAGATTAAAAGTAGATATAGTCCGAGAAGTAGGAAGGGAAGGCACACATTGCTCAACCTTCCGATGACTCCTACCCCGAAGATGTTGTGGATGTTGTTGGCATAGCCCAATTGAAGCTTGGAAAAGATGGCAAGATAATCAAGTGTGACTACATTAAGTACTACAAGGGAAACTCCCACAAGTGTCTCATGGCCATGGATGTCAAGGATGAAGAGCATGTTCACTCCCACAAATGCCGTATGGCAAAGGAGTTAATGGTACCTTCCATTCCTAATCTCATGTATATCCATTCTCAAGCCTCCTACCGATATATTTCGTGATGTACATGGTGTTAGTTATAATAATGATGAGAAGCAAATATTGGTGGGATTGCATGGGGAAAGTCTCAATGAATTCAATTATTTATGGATCATGTTATTCAATGGAATGAGACCACGAGGGAACTTTAAACAGTGATCACCATGAGGAAGGAGAGAAACAAACTCTTTAAGAAAAACTTGGAATAAGAGGAAGCTAGAAAATATTCCTTATGCATGACCATCCAAACTAATGAATATAATGTTGGTAAGAACATAGATATTTTGGATAGGGCAACTAAAATTTGTCAAGAACAAAGTGCTTCTAATAGCAAGTTTGAAGTAGCTCATGCTACTCTCACTTAGGATTTATAGCTCCTAGAAAAGGCCCACAAGTTGAGCATCGAACTTAAAGAGAGTCATGAGGAATTTCGAGTTAACTACTTGAATGCTCATTCTAAGCCTAACACTCCTATTATTGTTGATATTGGTGCTTGTGCTGCTAACTCTACTTGTCATTAAACATCTCGAATTGAGGAAAACAAAATGTTGAGAGCCCTCAAGCTAAGGATCCAACCTGTATAGTTGCTACAATCGTCTTTCAGCTTGGTTTTCTCTAGGAACGCGTTGAAGTTGAGGGCAACATTAGCGTGGGCCATTGGATCTACAAGACATATTGTAAAGATTTTAGACTATGGCCCTGCTTGGATCCAAGGGACTAAAACTAGTCTGACTAAAAATAGTCTCTTTAAGAGGCTAAAGTTCCAAGCACCCTTGACTAAAGAGGGGCTAAAACTAGTCTTCAGACTAAAATCTTTTAGTCAGGGGTACCCCTACTAAAATGTGAATTAGTCCTCTCTCTCTCCTCATTTAACTCCTCTCCTCTAACACATGCAAGTTCTGGATTGGAGGGTTTGGAGGATAATAAATGCTCATTAACTTGATTTTAGTCTCTTGAGTATTTGGATCCAAGCATGGGTGAGGCTAGCAAGTTTTAGTCCCACTACTTTTAGTCATGGGACTAAAACGTATCCAAGCACCCTCTATGTTCATGAAAATTAAGTTCATCTAAAAAAATTTAATGAACTCCCACTCACATAGACATCTCTCTAGTCATCTAAGTGATACATGATCCGAATCGACTAGGCCGTGTCCGATCATCACGTGAGACGGACTAGTCATCAACGGTGAACATCTTTATGTTGATCGTATCTTCTATACGACTCATGTTCGACCTTTCAGTCTTCCGTGTTCCGAGGCCATGTCTGTACATGCTAGGCTCGTCACGTGAACCCTAAGTGTATTGCGTGTGTAAATCTGGCTTACACCCATTGTATGCGAACGTTAGAGCCTATCACACCCGATCATCACGTGTTGCTTCGGAACAACGAACCTTAGCAACGGTGCACAGTTAGGGGGAACACAATTCTTGAAATTTTAGTGAGAGATCATCTTATTTACTACCGTCGTTCTAAGAAAACAAGATGTAAAACATGATAAACTGTAATGCCCAGGATGGGACTATACCTCCTACGTGTCGAGGCACGACTTAAAGGTATAAGCCCATCCTAGAATGATCTCAAGTTTGGTATCTTTGCACAACTCATGTAAAAGAGGGATTAAATTGCAAAAGGAGATAGTTGGCTTACACTCGCCACTTCACACAATACATTACATAAACAATCATCATTCAGAACATCACAGCCCGACTACGGGTAAGATCCAAAAGAAAGATACCAAAAACAACATAAAGCCACAGGTCAGGATCGAATCCTAGTAGAAACCACTACTGAACATCGAAACGTTACAAACAAACAGCCAAGCTCTTCATCGAACTCCTGGTGAAGAACTGATCCAACTCCTGCATCTAACTCGGCTGGACCTGCAACTGGTGGGGTGAAGTAACTGTGAGCCACAAAGGACTCAGCAATCCCGTTCCCGGGTAACAAGACTATTTAAGCCTTGGGTGAGGACAAGGCTGAAGAAAGAAATGAGGTGAAGGAACAACAAGAGTCTGCAGCAGCAACTAGCACTAACTTACGCAAAAGAGAGCGAGAAGAGAAGAGCATCGGTCGAAAGATGATCAAGAAGTGATCCTAACTAAAGCCGGTCAAACATAACCCCACCGTGTTCAACTCCCGAATCCCTATTCGGAAATTGACAGTCACGGTGCACACGCTGGTAGTGTATTAGAACATTGTGTCAAGTTATCTACAACCGGAATTAACAAGCTCCCATCTGCCACATAACCGCGGGCACGGCTTTCGAAAGTTCAAACCCTGCAGGGGTGTTCCAACTTGACCCATTACAAGCCCACGATCCGCGGAGTCGCAACTCCATAGTTGGGAAGACCCGAGTATTCTCGGAATCCCGTGCTCAAGTTAAACCGAACTAAGGTAAGGCTAATCCAGCAAATCCTCCCGGCGTGTCGACACCCTGATAGTAGCCGCGCGTATCTAGGTCTCAGGACACGACCGGATGGGCGATTCTACAGGACCCAAACCTCGAGTTTCCCCGTGGTGGTTCCCGCAGACTCCCCGTTTGGGACCAACACCATCGGCACTGGCCCCCCCTGCTATGTAGAAATAAAGGATCCTCGAGGGAGCGACCCCCTATGCAAAATTAATTAATTAATTAAGTTGTTATTATGAGGCAAATAGTACCAAATGTTGGGATTTGCTGGAAAAGACTTAGCACTTAGCGGTTTATCAAGGGGGTCCCATACACCCCAACCGTGTTAGGAACGCATAATCAAGGAACATAACACCGGTTTATACGGTTCCTAACGGCATGAGTGGAACAAAACACCAAGCAAAAGGCTTAGCCTTCCACCCTGCCAGTATATAGATGATTTCATTTTAAGCATTTATATAGTGTGATATAACCCAACCAAACTTCAACATGAAGCAAGCATCTTCAATCTTCACCTGCAACTAACAATGCTATAAGAAGGGCTGAGCGAAGCGTACTTAGCCAAGCAACGGTTTGCATAGGTAGGGTGGTTAAACATGGCAATTGGTTACAAGTAGGAGGCTGACAAGAAGAACATGGGCATCGAGGCAAACTATAGATCGAGACTACTAGCAAATAGGCAAAGATAGTAATGTTATCGGGGTTCGGTCATCTTGCCTGGGATTCCACAAAGGAAGAAGAACGGATCCAAGAAGAAGACGGAGCAACAGTCGAGCGGATCCTCACAACTCCGGAACGAAACCGAAGCTAACAAGAGAAGCAACCGGAAAGAAAACAAACAACACGGTAAACACACAATCATATACATGACATACGATGCACAAACAAGTATGATGCATGTCCGGTTTAAATATGCATGGCATGGCAAAGCACAAACAAATACTACAAGTTAAGTGGAGATCAATATGCAACGAGTTGCATATTGACGAAACACCACATTTAGTTATTTAGTTGACTCTCGTTTATTTACAAGACAAGATTAAATGTTTTTAGCATGGCAAGAGGTGAAGCATAAAGAAACTACACTATTTAGGCAATTTAAATGAGGCCGGAGAATAACAACAACATATCCGGAAAATCCTCATGAGCATGTTTAATAATTATAAGCAAACAACAATTTAACATATATAAATGTTGTTAAAATGATGCGGATGACATGAACAAGTTTATGCAATTTTTATTAAAAGGGTTGACATTAAGAGATATGAAGTTTATGTCACCGTGGTGGAATGAAAGGGTGCCACGGCAACGATCCGAAAATGATGCAACGCAACATCTCGGTTCCGGTAACTCGTTGAGAGACCGGTGCAAAAAGGTGACGAAGCGAGTCAAACGAGAAAGGTGGGACGATCCCGTTTCCGGGTTCCCACGAGTCGGTGACGAGGCAACCGAGGAACATGACAAAGGTGGAACGGGCACGGTGCACACAAGGAAACATTTCATACAACACAAGCAAGCATCACACGGGTCACGTCTCGGGGTTATACCTTTGAAACAATCGTTTCGGGACGGTTCGTGTTCGTCGAGGAATGTAGCGGAAGTAGAGGAAGTAGTCGTTCACGGAGCTCGTAGCCGTAGAGGTTCGGGTCGGTGTCGTGGTACTTGGACGTATCGGAGAGGAACTTGAGCCGTAGTGGTACACGGGGCGACGGTAGACGTTCGGGCGACGATAGTGGAACTCGTTCCGTAGTGGGAAGTAGTTGTTCCGGCGACGGTAGTCGTTCACGTTCGTGTCGTGGTACTTGCTACGTCGGGGTACTTGTCGCGTCGGCGTTCGTAGATGTTCACGGATCTTGTTCGTAGATGTACTTGACGGGTCATGTAGTTGTTCACGTTCACGTCTTGGTTCACGGTCGTCGTGTCGTAGTTGTGCACGGGGCCATCTGTCCAAAAATTACAGCACGGCAACAGAACAAAAACAAAACAAACTACAGCACAAAACTCAACACGGCAGCAACAGCACAGAGGACCACGGCCGGAGGCGCTGAACGCTCGCGCCGAGCGAGGAGACGGAGGAGGCCGCGGAGTTGCTGGAGGGAAGGGCGCCTCGGGGTCGCGGCACTCGGGCTGCGAGGAGGAAGCAGGAGGGGCGCCGGGCTCGCGCGGAGGGAGGACGCCGCGGTTCGGCCGGGAGGCGAGGATGAGGCCGCGGCGGCGCCTTGGCGACGGAGGCCTCTGGTGCGGCCCCGGGGTGGCCGGGCGCTCGGGCCAGGGGGCCGGCGAGCTGGGCGCTGTGGAGGATGGGGGCAGAGGCGAGGGACGCTCGACGAGGCCGGCTGAGGAGATCCTCTGGCGCGACGGGAGATGGTGCTCGAGGGGAAGGTGCGAGGGGGAAAACGGGCGACCGAGGGGAGAAGGGTGCGGCGACAGAGGGAGAGGAGAGGAGCGAGGGAGTTAGGTGCGGTAGGTGAGATGCGGGGTCGAGGGTTCGGTCATTGCGGCGGAGGGAGGAACGGAGGGAGCTGCTGCGCTAGATTAGGGTTAGGAGGGAGGCCGGGCCTAAAGGAGATGGGCCGCTGGGATGGCCTAGAAGCTGGCTGGAGAGAGGGAAAGGAGGAGGCTGAGGCCTGAGCCCTCTTTTTATCTCTTAAATAGAAATAAAAAGAGAGAGAGCAAAACAAAAAGAAAGAGCCACAGAAAAGAAAAGAAAAAAATGATGGACATTTCGTAAGGCTTTACGGAATAAACCCAACCCAACAAAATAATTCCAACAAAAAGGGAAGTGCAAAACTAAAACATTAGCTTGCAATAAAAGGGGTTTAGATAAAAGGAGGAACCTCGAAACAACGGAAAGAATTAGCAAGGTTTAGAAGGAGAAGCTCGAAGTAAAAAAAAACATGGGGAGAATATGCAAGTGTGTTACGGTGATTTCCAACAAATGGAATATTTATTAATATAGCTCCCGAATATTGAGAGGCTTTTATATGTTATAAAGAGAAGACATCTTCCCTCGATTTAAATGGACCGAAGGTCCACACGGTTTATTTAGGTTGAGATGCAAAAAAAAAATGACATGATGGCATGATGACATGATGCAATGCGAAAATAAAAACACAAGCACAAAAGAAACACACGGGCAACCCTGAACATCCGGAATCTTCTGGAAGCTTATGGAATCTTCTGGGACGTCGGTCTCGGGCGTCACAACTCTCCCACACTAACAGAGGATCTCGACCCGAGATCCTAGAGATATCACCGGGTAAAAACGGAAGAGGAAGAGGTAAAACAAAGTTGCTTCTTTGATAGACGAGTGAAACCAAAGAACCTGAGAGGTTAAACAAGTTGAAAGAAAGAAAGAATGCAACGGAGATGAACGAAGATGAAAACACTCCGTTAGAAAAGAGGAACAAGGAGCATAACAAGAACCTTGTAGGTTGAAAGACATGAAACAAGAGCTCACGGACCAAAAGAATATGAAACTGCAAGGGTATAGCCAAGGAATAAGAATGACAGAATTTGGACAGCACTCCGTCTGAAAATGGAAGGAATTGAACAAGAAATAGAGAAGATGGAATGATACTTGATGAAATCAACAACATACTGCCTCTGAAACAATTAAAAGAATGGCACAAGGGGTAGGAAAGATTCAGACAACACTCCGGTTAAATGATAAGCAAGGGAAAGAACATGATCTCGATAAAACGAGATGATGGTTTGGATAGAGCAATATCACAAAGCCTCCGGAATGAAAGAATAGCATATAAATCCATGAAAGAATTGAACGGAGAAAGATATGACAACTTCTCCGACAAATGAATTGAAAGAGCATCCTTACGAAGAAGGGTTGAACGGAGTTGTTGGAAAATCAACAACGAAAGAATAAGCTTGACGTGGGCTTATGGAAAACATCTCAAAATTAAGAGGTGACAACCAGCCACTAACAGAACGAAAAGCTTGGATTGAGATCAACAAGGAGACGATAAACTTAGTTCACCGGAATGATAAATGAAGAACTAGGGTCGTTAATAAGCACCATAATAGCAACAATCCTCAGGGAAAGCTTTAGGTGAAATATAACCCAAGATAACTCCAATGAATAATTGAGGGGTTGAAAAGATCTCCAGATCAAGGAAAATGATGGGTTTAAATATCTCATTCTTGAAAACTCGTGAATCGTAATCCATGAAGGAATTGACAAGAATGACATAACACCACCTGAAAAGATAAGGTAGAAAGAATTGCAATTGGAAAGCATGATGAAGAAAGCTTTAGCTCCAACAAGAATCTTGATGAAGACTTCGAGGATGAATTAAAACATGATGAACCACCATGAAGAACTCCGGTAATGAAAGCATGAGAAGTGAAAGATGAAAAGAATAAGATTCAAGGCCTGCGATGAATTAGATGGAGCTTTGAAATGATATAATTGAAACAACATGGATCTCCGGAAAACAAGATGAACACTTAGAACCGAGAATATGATATGATGAACAAGCTCCGGAAAAGAGGTTAACACTTGAAGGAATAAGAATAAGAATTATGTCAAGCATATCCTTCACCAATTTAAATTGATGACAACCAAAGGATTTGGCATACTACTTATTCTCGTTGCAAAGAATTAAAGAGAGATCTAGCACAAGCTCTGATAATTACTCAACGAACCACCGGTAGGATTATGAAAAGAACAAATGAATTAAAACGATAACAACGGAAGAGTAAACTTGAAAGAACCACCGTAAGAATATGGAGACGAACGAAGAAACATCAATGAAGAATAATTGGAGGATTAAGTTGAAAACTGAGAACGAAGAAATATTCTGAAATGATGGCCTTCGGAGGATCACAAAGAAAGAATTCATGAAATGCTTCGGATGGTATAAAAAGAATTCCTCATAATCAAAACGATAATGAGGATTGCATGAAGCTAGAACCACGAATCTTCAAGAGAACGGGCCAAGATTTAAGAGAAACACTTCTCCGGTCTCCAAATGTTGAGAATGAAGACGAGAAATGCCATGAAGAATTGTTGAGCACTCCGGAATGAAGAATTAAAAAGGTTGAACCAACGATGGAAAGAATTTGAAAGCGATCTTGGAGAAGGCATGTGACTGATGGAAATCATTCTTACGTCACACTTGGAAAGAATTTGAGTATAACTCCAGAAAAATAGAAGAGTCAGGTAAGATCCTGGAAAAAGACCTGTGGGTTAGGGCCCACTAAAGAAATCACCGTTGGAAAAGATTGCTTAAGAGATATTGCACCGGTTGAATTAAATGGCTTGAATAAGATGATAATCCTCAAAATAGCTTGACAGGATTAAGAATGGAATTATGAATCTTCAGCACTCCGGATAAGAATAGCAAGAGGAGAATGATTAATTGGTGCACCGGAATATGAAAGCATTGTGAAAAGAGGAAAAGGATAAGATCAACACCGAAATCTTGAATTACATCCACCGGCAGAATTAGAGAACAAAAGAATGATGAACTTGAAGCTCTTGAGCATCTTCATGATAAAGCACCGGATAAGAACATTGAAGGAAAAGAATGAAGAAACATCACATGAATAAAATATATACTTCATTTGAGAATTCCAGCTCCAAGAAGAAGAAGGGTGGGAGGGTGGGGAAAACAAAGACAACTTGGGATGAACAAAATGGACACCGGTTGAAAAGAATTAACATGACCATCTTGATGATCAAAAGAATTAGCACTCCCATAGAAATATGAGAACACCGATTAAGAAGGTATGGAATCAACATTTGACATCGAAGCAACTCGAATACCAGAATCAAAACAAAACAAAGGATAGATGTGTAACATGATCTTCACAATATCATCCGAACAGAGAATTGAACGAATGCATTCCGCAGGTACATCATCTTGACGAGAAGCCACTTGGAGAACAAAAGGTAAATAAAAAGGAACAAGGTGCAGAAGAACAAATACAAGATAGAAGCTTCGTTCGACATCTTCGTGCTGAAAGCTCATGGAACGTGTTACAAAAGGGTTTTGTCATCCCCGGATCAGCATAGCCAAGGACCCTTTAAGATGCAACTCCCGATCAGAACAAGTCCATAAAACCACTTCACTCAATGTAGAACCCCAAACTTCATATCGAGCATCCGTTGGAAGAATGCCTAGAACTACTAGATAAACCCACCTATAGATTTCCGAAAGATTCCAGTTATGCAATCAGGTGTTGGGGATACACGGGAAGCACCGCGCAATCAACTCTAAACCTACATCCAGGTGTATCCATCCTTCAACACATAACCAGTCTTCTCGGAAACTGTTTACCTCGGACCTTCGAAAAGCATCCACTATACAAGCTATGGCAATACTCTCGAACTACCTCCCCAGTACTGGGTGATGTCGGGGTTATCTTGCCACTGGCCGTATAGGAGAGATTTTCGATGTCGGCCGTCTTAAGTATTTAGTACTGCCGCGATATGCTTGTGTCAATGATACCCCGAAGCTCAACTCCTCGGGAACAGGAGGCATCGAGAACAATATCCTTGTCACAAGAACATCGAAACAATCCCAGAATACTCGCGGGATCCTAAAAAAATTTGGTGCAATTTTTGAAGATAGGAGAGACAAGAGTAATCGTCAGGAGTCCTCACCAGAGAGAAAGGGGATGAGAAGCAAAGAAATCCTACTCTCCGATATAATATAGGACTCAAAAAAGTTTTCAGTGTGTGCCTAGACTCAACCGTCAACGATTCGATCAATCAGTGGGGGCTTCTAGGTCGGAGAAGGCTCTGATACCAACTTGTAATGCCCAGGATGGGACTATACCTCCTACGTGTCGAGGCACGACTTAAAGGTATAAGCCCATCCTAGAATGATCTCAAGTTTGGTATCTTTGCACAACTCATGTAAAAGAGGGATTAAATTGCAAAAGGAGATAGTTGGCTTACACTCGCCACTTCACACAATACATTACATAAACAATCATCATTCAGAACATCACAGCCCGACTACGGGTAAGATCCAAAAGAAAGATACCAAAAACAACATAAAGCCACAGGTCAGGATCGAATCCTAGTAGAAACCACTACTGAACATCGAAACGTTACAAACAAACAGCCAAGCTCTTCATCGAACTCCTGGTGAAGAACTGATCCAACTCCTGCATCTAACTCGGCTGGACCTGCAACTGGTGGGGTGAAGTAACTGTGAGCCACAAAGGACTCAGCAATCCCGTTCCCGGGTAACAAGACTATTTAAGCCTTGGGTGAGGACAAGGCTGAAGAAAGAAATGAGGTGAAGGAACAACAAGAGTCTGCAGCAGCAACTAGCACTAACTTACGCAAAAGAGAGCGAGAAGAGAAGAGCATCGGTCGAAAGATGATCAAGAAGTGATCCTAACTAAAGCCGGTCAAACATAACCCCACCGTGTTCAACTCCCGAATCCCTATTCGGAAATTGACAGTCACGGTGCACACGCTGGTAGTGTATTAGAACATTGTGTCAAGTTATCTACAACCGGAATTAACAAGCTCCCATCTGCCACATAACCGCGGGCACGACTTTCGAAAGTTCAAACCCTGCAGGGGTGTTCCAACTTGACCCATTACAAGCCCACGATCCGCGGAGTCGCAACTCCATAGTTGGGAAGACCCGAGTATTCTCGGAATCCCGTGCTCAAGTTAAACCGAACTAAGGTAAGGCTAATCCAGCAAATCCTCCCGGCGTGTCGACACCCTGATAGTAGCCGCGCGTATCTAGGTCTCAGGACACGACCGGATGGGCGATTCTACAGGACCCAAACCTCGAGTTTCCCCGTGGTGGTTCCCGCAGACTCCCCGTTTGGGACCAACACCATCGGCACTGGCCCCCCCTGCTATGTAGAAATAAAGGATCCTCGAGGGAGCGACCCCCTATGCAAAATTAATTAATTAATTAAGTTGTTATTATGAGGCAAATAGTACCAAATGTTGGGATTTGCTGGAAAAGACTTAGCACTTAGCGGTTTATCAAGGGGGTCCCATACACCCCAACCGTGTTAGGAACGCATAATCAAGGAACATAACACCGGTTTATACGGTTCCTAACGGCATGAGTGGAACAAAACACCAAGCAAAAGGCTTAGCCTTCCACCCTGCCAGTATATAGATGATTTCATTTTAAGCATTTATATAGTGTGATATAACCCAACCAAACTTCAACATGAAGCAAGCATCTTCAATCTTCACCTGCAACTAACAATGCTATAAGAAGGGCTGAGCGAAGCGTACTTAGCCAAGCAACGGTTTGCATAGGTAGGGTGGTTAAACATGGCAATTGGTTACAAGTAGGAGGCTGACAAGAAGAACATGGGCATCGAGGCAAACTATAGATCGAGACTACTAGCAAATAGGCAAAGATAGTAATGTTATCGGGGTTCGGTCATCTTGCCTGGGATTCCACAAAGGAAGAAGAACGGATCCAAGAAGAAGACGGAGCAACAGTCGAGCGGATCCTCACAACTCCGGAACGAAACCGAAGCTAACAAGAGAAGCAACCGGAAAGAAAACAAACAACACGGTAAACACACAATCATATACATGACATACGATGCACAAACAAGTATGATGCATGTCCGGTTTAAATATGCATGGCATGGCAAAGCACAAACAAATACTACAAGTTAAGTGGAGATCAATATGCAACGAGTTGCATATTGACGAAACACCACATTTAGTTATTTAGTTGACTCTCGTTTATTTACAAGACAAGATTAAATGTTTTTAGCATGGCAAGAGGTGAAGCATAAAGAAACTACACTATTTAGGCAATTTAAATGAGGCCGGAGAATAACAACAACATATCCGGAAAATCCTCATGAGCATGTTTAATAATTATAAGCAAACAACAATTTAACATATATAAATGTTGTTAAAATGATGCGGATGACATGAACAAGTTTATGCAATTTTTATTAAAAGGGTTGACATTAAGAGATATGAAGTTTATGTCACCGTGGTGGAATGAAAGGGTGCCACGGCAACGATCCGAAAATGATGCAACGCAACATCTCGGTTCCGGTAACTCGTTGAGAGACCGGTGCAAAAAGGTGACGAAGCGAGTCAAACGAGAAAGGTGGGACGATCCCGTTTCCGGGTTCCCACGAGTCGGTGACGAGGCAACCGAGGAACATGACAAAGGTGGAACGGGCACGGTGCACACAAGGAAACATTTCATACAACACAAGCAAGCATCACACGGGTCACGTCTCGGGGTTATACCTTTGAAACAATCGTTTCGGGACGGTTCGTGTTCGTCGAGGAATGTAGCGGAAGTAGAGGAAGTAGTCGTTCACGGAGCTCGTAGCCGTAGAGGTTCGGGTCGGTGTCGTGGTACTTGGACGTATCGGAGAGGAACTTGAGCCGTAGTGGTACACGGGGCGACGGTAGACGTTCGGGCGACGGTAGTGGAACTCGTTCCGTAGTGGGAAGTAGTTGTTCCGGCGACGGTAGTCGTTCACGTTCGTGTCGTGGTACTTGCTACGTCGGGGTACTTGTCGCGTCGGCGTTCGTAGATGTTCACGGATCTTGTTCGTAGATGTACTTGACGGGTCATGTAGTTGTTCACGTTCACGTCTTGGTTCACGGTCGTCGTGTCGTAGTTGTGCACGGGGCCATCTGTCCAAAAATTACAGCACGGCAACAGAACAAAAACAAAACAAACTACAGCACAAAACTCAACACGGCAGCAACAGCACAGAGGACCACGGCCGGAGGCGCTGAACGCTCGCGCCGAGCGAGGAGACGGAGGAGGCCGCGGAGTTGCTGGAGGGAAGGGCGCCTCGGGGTCGCGGCACTCGGGCTGCGAGGAGGAAGCAGGAGGGGCGCCGGGCTCGCGCGGAGGGAGGACGCCGCGGTTCGGCCGGGAGGCGAGGATGAGGCCGCGGCGGCGCCTTGGCGACGGAGGCCTCTGGTGCGGCCCCGGGGTGGCCGGGCGCTCGGGCCAGGGGGCCGGCGAGCTGGGCGCTGTGGAGGATGGGGGCAGAGGCGAGGGACGCTCGACGAGGCCGGCTGAGGAGATCCTCTGGCGCGACGGGAGATGGTGCTCGAGGGGAAGGTGCGAGGGGGAAAACGGGCGACCGAGGGGAGAAGGGTGCGGCGACAGAGGGAGAGGAGAGGAGCGAGGGAGTTAGGTGCGGTAGGTGAGATGCGGGGTCGAGGGTTCGGTCATTGCGGCGGAGGGAGGAACGGAGGGAGCTGCTGCGCTAGATTAGGGTTAGGAGGGAGGCCGGGCCTAAAGGAGATGGGCCGCTGGGATGGCCTAGAAGCTGGCTGGAGAGAGGGAAAGGAGGAGGCTGAGGCCTGAGCCCTCTTTTTATCTCTTAAATAGAAATAAAAAGAGAGAGAGCAAAACAAAAAGAAAGAGCCACAGAAAAGAAAAGAAAAAAATGATGGACATTTTGTAAGGCTTTACGGAATAAACCCAACCCAACAAAATAATTCCAACAAAAAAGGGAAGTGCAAAACTAAAACATTAGCTTGCAATAAAAGGGGTTTAGATAAAAGGAGGAACCTCGAAACAACGGAAAGAATTAGCAAGGTTTAGAAGGAGAAGCTCGAAGTGAAAAAAAAAACATGGGGAGAATATGCAAGTGTGTTACGGTGATTTCCAACAAATGGAATATTTATTAATATAGCTCCCGAATATTGAGAGGCTTTTATATGTTATAAAGAGAAGACATCTTCCCTCGATTTAAATGGACCGAAGGTCCACACGGTTTATTTAGGTTGAGATGCAAAAAAAAAATGACATGATGGCATGATGACATGATGCAATGCGAAAATAAAAACACAAGCACAAAAGAAACACACGGGCAACCCTGAACATCCGGAATCTTCTGGAAGCTTCTGGAATCTTCTGGGACGTCGGTCTCGGGCGTCACATAAACATCACATGCAATCAAATAGTGACATGATATGGCCAATATCATTTTGCTCCTTTTGATCTTCATCTTCGGGGCTCCATGATCATCATCGTCACCGACATGACACCATGATCTCCATCATCGTGTCTTCATGAAGTCATCTCGCCAAACATTACTTATACTACTATGGCTAACAGTTAGCAATAAAGTAAAGTAATTACATGGCGTTTTCAGTGACACGCAGGTCATACAATAAAATAAGACAACTCCTATGGCTCCTGCCAGTTTTCATACTCATCGACATGCAAGTCGTGATTCCTATTACAAGAACATGATCAATCTCATACATCACATATATATCATTCATCACATCCTTTTGGCCATATCACATCACAAGGCACATGCTGCAAGAACAAGTTAGACGTCCTCTAATTGTTGTTGCTAGTTTTTTACGTGGCTGCTATAGGTTTCTAGCAAGAACGTTTCTTACCTATGCCAAGACCACAACGTGATATGCCAATTACTATTTACCCTTCATAAGGACCCTTTTCATCGAATCCGATTCGACCAAAGTGGGAGAGACAGACACCCGCTAGCCACCTTATGCAACTAGTGCATGTCAGTCGGTGCAACTTGTCTCACGTAAGCGTATGTGTAAGGTCGGTCCGGGCCGTTTCATCCCACGATGCCGCCGAATCAAGATAAGACTAGTAGCGGTAAGTAAATTGACATGATCTACGCCCACAACAATCTTGTGTTCTACTCGTGCATAGTAACTACGCATAGACCTAGCTCATGATGCCACTGTTGGGGATCGTTGCAGAAAATCAAAAAAATTCCTACGCATCACCAAGATCTATCTATGGAGTCTACTAGCAATGAGAGGGGAGTACATCTTCATACCTTTGAAGATCGCGATGCGGAAGCATTGCAAGAACGCGGATGAAGGAGTCGTACTCGTAGCGATTCAGATCGCGGTTGGTTCCGATCTAAGTGCCGAAGAACGGCGCCTCCGTGTTCAACACACGTGCAGCCCGGTGACGTCTCCCGCGCCCTGATCCAGCAAGGGAAGAGGGAGAGGTTGGGGAAGACTCCGTCCAGCAGCAGCACGACGGCGTGGTGGTGATGGAGGAGCGTGGCAATCCTGCAGGGCTTCGCCAAGCATCGCGGGAGAGGAGGAGTAGTAGGGAGAGGGGGAGGGCTACGCCAGGACTTGGGTGTGGCTGCCCTCCCACTCCCCACATATATATAGGGCCAGGGAGAGGGGGGCCGGCCCCCTTAGATTGGATCTGAGGGGGGGGCGGCGGCCAGGGGGTTGCCTAGCCCCCCAAGGCAAGGGGGGCGCCCCCCTTTTAGGGTTCCCCTAAACCCTAGACGCCTTGGGCCCTTGGGGGGCGCACCAGCCCACCAGGGGCTGGTTCCCCCCTTCACTTGGTCCACTTGGCCCACCGAGCAGGTGGCCCCACCCGGTGGACCCCCGGACACCTTCCGATGGCCCCGGTACAATACCGGTGACCCCCGAAATCATTCCAGTGACCAAAACGGGACTTCCCATATATAATACTTTACCTCCGGACCATTCCGGAACTCCTCGTGACGTTCGAAATCTCATCCGGGACTCCGAACAACATTCGCTAACCACGTGCTACATTCCCTATAACCCTAGCGTCATCGAACCTTAAGTGTGTAGACCCTACGGGTTCGGGAACCATGCAGACATGACCGAGACAACTCTCCGGCCAATAACCAACAGCGGGATCTGGATACCCATGTTGGTTCCCACATGTTCCGCAATGATCTCATCGGATGAACCATGATGTCAAGGATTCAATCAATCCCGTATATAATTCTCTTTGTCTATCGGTATAGCACTTGCCCGAGATTCGATCGTCGGTATACCGATACCTTGTTCAATCTCATTACGGCAAGTCTCTTTACTCGATCCGTAACACATCATCTTATGACTAACCCCATAGTCACATTTAGCTCATTACGATGATGTATTACCGAGTGGGCCCAGAGATACCTCTCCGTCATACAGAGTGACAAATCCCAGTCTCGGTTCGTGCCAACCCAACAGATGCTTTCGGAAATACCTGTAGTGTACCTTTATAGCCACCCAGTTACGTTGTGACGTTTGGCACACCCAAAGTATTCCTACGGTATCCGGGAGTTGCACAACCTTAGGGTCTAAGGAAAGGATACTTGACATGGGAAAAACTTTAGCATACGAACTACACGATCTTGTGCTATGCTTAGGATTGGGTCTTTTCCATCACATCATTCTCCTAATGATGTGATCCCGTTTATCAATGACATCCAATATCCATGGTTAGGAAACCGTAACCATCTGTTGATCAACGAGCTAGTCAACTAGAGGCTTACCAGGGACACATTGTGTTCTAAGTATTCACACTTGCATTACTGTTTCCGGATAATACAATTAAAGCATGAACAATAGACAATTATCGTGAACAAGGAAATATAATAATAACCATTTTATTATTGCCTCTAGGGCATATTTTCAACACAAACAAACCGCAAAAATAGATTACATCGAATAGATGTCCTCGAAGACCGAGGAGAACTTTGTATTGAGATCCAGAGAGAGAAAAGAAGCCATCTAGATACTAGCTATGGACCCGAAGTTCTATGGTAAACTAGTCACAACTCATGGTGAGGGCGATGATGATGATGTAGAAGCACTCCGTGATGGATCCCTCCTCCGGCGGAGCTCCGGAACAGGCTCCAAGATGGGATCTCACGGGAACCGAAGGTTACGGCGGTGGAATTAGGGTTTTCTCTCTGTTGCTGATGGTTTCGGGGTACGTAGAATTACATGGGAGGAAGAAGGACATCGTGGGAGTCACGGGGGCCCCACAAGGCAGCGGGCGCGCCCTGGAAAGGGGGCGCGCCCCCACCCTAGCTCGTGGGCACCTCGTGGCTCCCCTTCCGTGGCTCTCAAGTCTCCCGTGCGTGATTTTCTCCAAAAATAACTCTCCCGAAGGTTTCATTCCGTTTGGACTCCGTTTGATATTCCTTTTCTGCAAAACCCTGAAACAGGCAAAAAACAGCAATCTGGACTGGGCCTTTGGGTTAGTAGGTTAGTCCCAAAAATGGTATAAAAGTGTATGACAAAGCCCATTAAACATCCAAGACTTCATAAATAATAGCATGGAACAATCAAAAATTATAGATACGTTGGAGACGTATCACATGCATGCCAAGATCTTGGGCAACGCTAGGGACCGGCAAGTCGCGAGTTCATACCTCGAAGGCGTCATTCTGTCGAACGCAGATAAGGATAACTTCCTCGTGCCTTACTTTTCTGAGTAAGTCATCCCCTGACCGCCCCGTAACATATGATTTCCTAGATTTCGATCGTTCATTTTTTTCTAACATTCCGTGTTTTGTGCAGTGACACACATTGCACACTCATCCTCTTAAGGCCGCAATATTCCATGGCCACGTATTTTGACTCGGACCGTCAGTCGAAGAAAGACTACTCAAATGTGAACAAAGTTGTTGATGTAGTTCTCCCCGGCTACGCCAAATCTGGAGGCACCTTCAAGAGGCCATTTTTTAGGTACGGCAGGCACGTGTTCACCCACGTAACGATGTTCCCCTGTGTCAAGCAGCCGCCTGGCGGTCAGAAGGATGCCTACTACGCCCTCAATCACATGCGGGCGATCGTACGGAACCATCATCACCTTCTGCTACCAAATAGTCTCAAAGCATGGGCTGCACGATTGTCGGAAATCCAAGACGCGGACCTCAGGCAAGAATTCTTTCGCATCGAGTCGGAGTTTTCGGAAATCATCCATCAAGATGTCCTTCGTACCTCGAGGCAGTTCTACCTCAAATATCAACTGACCAATAGTGAAATAGAATCAACGCTACAAATGCAGGCTGACAACGACCGCACATTCATGACCATCACGAAAGACGGTGGCTTCATCCACGCTTCGGTCCCTGAGTCGAGTCGAAAGTAGTAGTGATGCTATGTAGTTGTGAAATATCGATTAGCTCATGTTGTAATTAAACTTTTTAATGAACTTGTATGTCTCTTTGGTTTGGACAGTCGTTCAACTTTTATCTAATCGATGCTATTAATTAATAGGACCATGAATCGTGCTATATATTAATGTGTTGCTTTTCTCTTCCGATCCTTTTGTTGCATACTTATATATTGCTTATTATGTATTGTCTGTGAATTTCTACTAACGTTTTGTTTGTCTAGTGCATAGAGATGACGTCGTATGTCGTGTACAAGGGTAAGGTTCCCGGAGTCTACACGACTAGGAGGAGTGTCGGAGACAGGTTCACCATTTCAGCGGTAACAGTTACAAAGGGTACACCACTAGGGCGGATGCGGAAGATAGATACGCGCGCTATCTAGCGGGAGAGAGGAGGGAGCGGAGGAGGAACCGGATGAAGACCAGTTTCATCGCGATGAAGCTCATCGTGGCCGCAGCTCTCTTTTATGTGATGATGGTAGTTTAGATATCGACTGGTAATGTGAAGACAAACTCGCTATTCGCGGTCTCGAGACTTCTAATGTTCTAACTTTGTTCGGTATTTGAATACAGAGACTAATATGATAAATTGTATTCAGAGACTAATCTTCTATTGTATTCGATAAATCTGTTGTTTAAATGTTGTGCTATTTATATTCTGTGCTGTAATGTATTTTGTAACCTGTGCAAATATCAGAAAAGCAAAAAAAAAGAATCCTAATATTCATACTAGTGGCGCACCACACTGCACTTTATTGGCGCACTGCAATAAATACACTAGTGGTGCACCCCTGAGAGGTGCGCCATTAGTAACCCAGAGCACAAGGTAAATATGGCCCCTGGGAGGCATACTAATGGCGCACTGCCTGGTGCGTCACTATTGTCTGGTATACTAATGGCGCACCAGGGGTGCGCCATTAGTAATTGTTACTAGTGGCGTGATAATAGTGGCGCACCTGTAGTGCGTTATTAATGGCCAAAAAGGTGTGCCACTAATAGGCATTTTCCTAGTAGCGTCGCCATCCCTACACTCTGAGCAAACGACCCCGAGTTCGCCGTAGGGGATCGTCAACTAAACTAACACTGTAGCAAACGCGTGAAACTGCATGAAGATCTGCGCCAAAACTCAGCCACCCATGACTAGACAGCGCAACTCCGACTCTGACACAGAACTCTGAAGGACAAAATCAGGCATAGCTGGCGCCACAGGAGGTCGCCGAACGGCCGCCTCCAGCCATTAATCATATACCACAAGGCCCCGCAGCCGCAGTTTGGACTCCGCATCAACAAACAAACCGAGGCGATACCGTCGACACGCCGGAGAAGAGCCAACTACCGCAACCATTGCCGCATCGCCGACATTAGTCCCACCATCATCATTGCCACAGAAGCCTGGACACCACAACGCGGCAAACCACTAGCCCCGCTTGCCGATGCCGAGCTCCAAGATTAAGCACATATGGAGCAAATCAAGCATCAGCAAATCGAATCAAACAAAACATCAGCAGAATGGATCAAAGCAAGAACTTGAGCAGACTACTAGAACAAATAAAGCAAAACTTGAGCGGCACAAAACTCACTTCCGGTGCAATGTCTAGCCGAATCATGGAGTAATGTCGGCACACTTAACGAGCGGCCAGTGAGAGCTCGATGCAGCATCAACGAGATCCTCAAGCCAGCAGAGGAAGGAGAGTCGCCGCCGCCATGGAGTGGAGTGGAGCTTGGAGAGTGGAAACCTAGCTACTGGGGTGTAGTGGGATCTCTTAATGGATGTAATGAACTGGCATGATCTCAGGATTGACCCATTGCTCTAGAACCGAGCAAATTTCCAAGAAATCATGGAACGGTAGGTACTCAATGATTGATGAAGGCTCTCTTTCTGAACATGGGAATGATTGAATGACCACTTCTGCTTCGGTACATCCTCTTAAACACATCGATGGCTGAGATTAGCCGATACCCCTTCGCCATTGGAGGCACGATTGTCGTAATAAAAAAGACGTGGCATGCCAGGCCGATGCCCGCCCCGTCGTGCGCATACGAATACGCGCCCAGCCGTTGGGACGGATGAGCCGCGGGGGCGACGCATGCCAGGCCGAGCCGGATTCACGCCCATGACGTGTGGGCCCACTATGTCAGCCTGAGGGCGAGTATTTTTTCTGCGGGCTTGTTTTTTTAAGAGTGCGTTGACCGGTGTGGACGTGTATGTGGACGGGGCGCGGACGCTGGCGTGATCGTGCATTAACGGCCCGGCCATGCATGGCTGCAGTAACTCCGGCGTGCATGCAGGCGCCGCGAGCGACCGCCCGCCAGCCTCAGCTACCGCATTTGATGCGGCCGCCCCTGCCACCGCGCCTTTCGCCTCGGGCCGCCCGTGTTCCTCCTCGTGCGCCACTGATGACCCACAAGTGTAGGGGACCTATTGTAGTCCTTCGATAAGTAAGAGTGTCGAACCCAACGAGGAGCCTCGAGACGGCGGCGCTTCGTCCCGAAAGCTCTCCCCTTATTTTTTTCAGGTCAAAACCTTCAATATATCCAAAGATGGGCATCAGGGACCTAACAGGAGGCCCACAAGCCCCTGGGAGGCGCCCTAGGGGGTAGGCCGCGCCCCCAGGCTTGTGGCCACCTAGTGGGTCCCCCTCTGGATTCAACCGATCAAGCACCGAACGTACGGCACCTCCTAGTTCAGCACACGTTCAGTTTGATGACGTCCCTCGAGCTCTCAATCCAGCAGAGGGTCGAGGGAGAGTTCCGAAAGCACGACGGCTTTGTGACGGTGATGGTGAATTAGATCGGGCAGGGCTTCGCCTAAGCACTACGACAATATGACCTAAGGTGTAAACCATGGAGGGGGGCACCGCACACGGCTAAGAGGATAACTTGTGTGTCCTAGGGTGCCCCCTGCCCACGTATATAAAGGAGGGAGGGAGAGGAAGCCGATCGGCCCCTAGGGCACACCAAGGAGAGGAGTCCTACTAGGACTCCTAGTCCTAGTAGGATTCCCTCTCAAGGAAGGGGGGAAGAAGGAAGGAGGGGAGAGGGAGAGGGAAAGGGGGGCGTCGCCCCCTTCCCCTAGTCCAATTCGGACTGCCATGGGGGGGGGGGCGCGGCCACCCCTTCCGGCCCTCCCCTCTCTCCACTAAGGCCCATGTAGGCCCATTAGTTCCCCGAGGGGTTCCAATAACCCTTCCAGCACTTCGATATTTACCCGATACCTCTTGGAACTCTTCCGGTGTCCAAAGAACATTGTTCAATATATTAGTCTTTATGTCTCGACCATTTCGAGACTCCTCGTCATGTCCGTGATCTCATCCGGGACTCCGAACAATCTTCGGTCACCAAAAACTCATAACTCATAATACAAATCTTTATCGAAGGTTAAGCGTGCGGACCCTACGGGTTCGAGAACAATGTAGACATGACCGACACACTTCTCCGGTCAATAACCAATAGCCGAACCTGGATGCTCATATTGGTTCCCACATATTCTAAGAAGATCTTTATCGGTCAAACCATAATGACCACATATGTTATTCCCTTTGTCATCGGTATGTTACTTTCTCGAGATTTGATCGTCGGTATCTTCATACCTAGTTTAATCTCGTTATCTGCAAGTCTCTTTACTCGTTATAAATCATCTATGTGACTAACTCATTAGTCACTTGCTTGCAAGGATTATTATGATGTGTATTACCGAGAGGGCCCAGAGATACCTCTCTGACACTCGGAGTGACAAATCCAATTCTCAATCTATGCCAACTCAACAAACGACTTCGGAGATATCTTTAGAGCAGCTTTATAATCACCCAGTTACGTTGTGACGTTTGATAGCACACAAGGCATTCCTTCGGTATCCGGGAGTTGCATAATATCATAGTCGGAGGAATATGTATTTGACATGAAGAAAGCATTAGCAGTAAAACTGAACGATCATTATGCTAAGCTAACAGATGGGTCATGTCCATCACTTCATTCTCCTAATGATGCGATCACATTAATCAAATGACAACACATGTCTATTGTTAGGAAACACAACCATATTTGATCAATGAGCTAGTCTAGTAGAGGCTTTACTAGGGACACTGTATTTCATCAATGTATTCAAACATGTATCATGTTTCCGATTAATACAATTCGAGCATGAATAAAAGGCATTTATCATGATATAAAGTAAATATAAATAACAACTTTATTATTGCCTCTAGGGCATATTTTCTTCGGTCTCCCACTTGCACTAGAGTTAATAATATGGATTACATAGTAATGACTCTAACACCCATGGAGTCTTGGTGATGATCATGTTTTGCTCATGGAAAAGGCTTAGTCAACGGTTCTGCCACATTCAGATCCGTATGTATTTTGCAAATCTCTATGTGTGACGCCCGAAGACCGACGTCCCAGAAGATTCCAGAAGATTCCAGAGATTTCAGATGTTCCGGGTGTCTCCCGTGTGTTTCTTTTGTGCTTGTGTTATTTATTTTTTGCATTGCATCATGTCATCATGCCTTCATGTCATATTTATTTTTGCATCTCAACCTAAATAAATTGTGTGGGCCTTCGGTCCATTTAATTCGAGGGAAGTGTGTTTTCTCTTTAAAACATATCCTCCCAATATTAGGGAGCTATATTAATAAATATTCCATTCCTTGGAATCACCTATAACACAATTGCACCATTCCACAATTTTCTTTTATCCAATTCAACTTCATTTCTTCCTTTGAGGCCTTTTAGTGAAATTGTGTTGCAATTTTACTTCTTCCACAAATGTTCCAAATCTGCCCATAAATCACATTTAGTGTGTAGGGTCACCTTCTATATTTTCAACTCTTTTGAGGTTCTTTTGGATGGGTTTAAAAATTCAAACATGTCGAGTTAATTTCAACATGTTTGGATTTTACTTCCTCTAAAAAACCTCAGGCCATTTTGTTAAAATTCCTCATATTTTTATGAGTCTAAGAAGATTGGCCTCCTGCCAAAATTTTGTTCCTAACCCCTCTTTCTTTTTCTCCCTCTCTTTCTTCCTTGTTATTTTTTTTCTGTTTTGGATAATTGGCTGCCAAACCGGCAGTCCAGCCGCAGGCCCAAGCCTCCCTCGCGACGGCCCATCCCTCAGGCCCATCTCCCTCCACGGCCCAGCCTCCCGCACTCGCAAACCTAGCGAGCCTCTCATCCCTCATCCCCGCTCCCCTCGCTCTCCTTTTCCTCCCAGCGCCGCCGCCAGCACCCCTCGTCAACCCGAGCCCCTTCCCAAGCGCATGGCGCCCGAGCCACCGCTCCCTCTTCTTCGCTCTCCCCTCGCTCGCCCCGCAGCAGGCCCCGATTCCCTCGCGCCCGAGCCTGCGGCCTCCCCCTCGAGCGCCCGCACCAAGCCGCCCCTCCAGCGCCGCGAAGCCCGGCCGGCCAGGACCCGCCTCGTCGTCCCGAGCAGCACCTCCTCGCCCCTGTCCAGCAAGGCCTCGGCCCCGACCTCCCCCGATCCGAGCCGGCTCCGCCCCTGCCTCGTTCGCTCAAGGCTCGCCGCGCCTCAGCTTCCTCCTACCTCCAGCGCCTGGTGCCTCCTCTGGCCGGCCCGAACAGCCAGCGCCCCGCGCCCCGGAGCCACCCAAGGCCTCGTTGTAGGATCGAAAGTATGTCTAGAGGGGGGGTGATTAGACTACTTGACAATATAAAAAATCTGCCTTTTGATTATGCAAAGTTTTTGGCAGTTTCAGAATTAGGATCAATTCAAGTATCACCCTACACATGCAATTCTAGAGTATAAGCAGCGGAAAGTAAATTGCACGTGTAGTAAAGAGAGGTGGAGAAGATCAAACGCAGTTTGGAGACACGGAGATTTTTGTCGTGGTTCCGATAGGTGGTGCTATCGTACATCCACGTTGATGGAGACTTCAACCCACGGAGGGTAACGGCTGCGCGAGTCCACGGAGGGCTCCACCCACGAAGGGTCCACGAAGAAGCAACCTTGTCTATTCCATCATGGCCTACGCCCACGGAGGACTAGCCTTACTCGGGGTAGATCTTCACGAAGTAGGCGATCTCCTTGCCCTTACAAACTTCTTGGTTCAACTCCACATCTCAAAGACGGAGGCTCCCAAGCGACACCTAACCAATCTAGGAGGCACCACCCTCCAAAAGGTAATAGATGTTGTTGATGATGATGAACTCCTTGCTCTTGTGCTTCAAATGATAATCTCCCCAACACTCAACTCTCCTCACTGATATGGCTGTGGTGGAAGAAAGGATTGAGTGGAAAGCAACTTGGGAAGGCTAGAAATCAAGTTTCATATGGTAGGAATGGAATGACTTGATCTCAACACAAGGGTAGGTGGTTCTCTTCTCAGAAAGTGTATGGTAGGAGTGGTAGACTTTCTGATGGCTCTCTTTTTGAATGAAGAGGGGGTGGAGGGGTATATATAGCCTCCACACAAAATCCAACCGTTACACACATATTTGAGCAGTGAAAACTCGGTCAGACCGAAAGTTCAAATATAGTGAACGTTGGGATTTTCGGTGGGACCGAAAATACCATCTCGGTGTGTCCGATATGAGTCAAAGGTAGGAGCTTGCCATCTCGGTGGGACCGAAATTAACAACTCGGATATTCCGAAGTGATGTCAATTGGTTACAGAAGGTTGGCAGTCCAGTTTCGGTGAGACCGAACTCAAAATCGGATGGACCGACAAATTAGGGTTTGGAAGAATAACTGAGGTGGTTCATCTCGGTGGGACTGAGTTTGCAGAATCGGTTTGTCCGAGATTACTTATGAGTGTGTTAAGTAGTGAAAGTTGCTGATAGTTGAGGGAGCTAAATCACCAAGCACTTGAGCAACCAGATCATCAACACAACCTCATCCCCTTTTAATAGTATTGGCTTTTCCTATGGACTCAATGTGATCTTTGATCACTAAACCAAAAATGGAGTCTTGAGCTTTTGCCAATGCTTGTCTTAGCATTTTGAGGGGTCCACTTCTTCAGACATTTCCATACCCATATCATCGAACTTCTCTGAAATGATTCTCAAGTAAATATTAGTTCAATGATATATATGTTGTTATTAATTACCAAAACCACCCGGGGATTAGTTGCACTTTCAATCTCCCCCTTTTTGGTAATTGATGACAACATATAGATCAAAGCTTCGACAAAAGATATAATCAATGAATAATATCGTCGCTTTGAGAAGTATGTGATAAACAAGAGCTCCCCCTAAATTTGTGCATTATTAAAATTTGCGTTTGAATGCAAATGCACAATCGATTAGGATTATGGATCACTCTTCCATGTCACATACATCTTGGTGGAGCGCACAAAATGATAAGAATGAATAACATGCACTCAATCACCAAGACAAGAGTAAATAGCCATACAATAAGGAATAGCATATGATAAGCATTAAGCACACATTAAAGCATAGTATGACCAAGCACTCATTAAGGTAGCATCAAACGAAGTAGCAAGCACACTGAAAGTTTCGAAAGACCAAAAGAAACCAATGTATCTCAAAGAAACCGGCAAAAGAACGAAAGAGCACTCTCTCTCTCGAAGCCCTATGATCTATACAATTTCTCCCCCTTTGGCAACAAGTTACCAAAAAGTTCGAAAAGGTATAGAGCTAAGCGTCACTGCGGGCTCTGCTGGCGACTCCCGTCTGGGTAGATGTCGGAGTAGAAATGACGGCATCGGCGAAGACTTCTGCTGATGTCTGCGCTGGAGGAGTGGATGCTGGAGCTGGAGTAACTGCTGGAGCTGTAGCTGGTGCTGAAGTGGTAGCTCTGGAGTCAGTCACTGGGATAGCTGCAGATCTGGATCCTCTGGGAACCTGAGCAGTCTGGCGATGAGAGTCCTGGACTAGATCATCCTGCATGAGCTCTGCTCTCTCCTGCCTTGCTTCCTCCATGTCTGCCTCAAGCTTGTTGACGGACACCTGAATCTCTGTCAGCTTCACGTCCAGAGCGTGGATCTTGTCCTCAACAATCCTCTCTAGGCTTTCCTGAGATTGTTCAATGCTGGCCAGGCGTTGTTCAATCCTCTGGGTAGCTTCAAGAATCTGTTCTCCGAAGCTCTTTGGTTTAGCTGCTGCTGCTGCTGCCTCTTTGTCAGCTTTAGCTTTCTTCGCAGCTTCAATTTTGGCTTGTCCTTCAACTAAGGTTGGATCCTCCTCATCCATCACAACTACGTTGTCCTCATGCTTCGGCTGCAGTGGCAAGTGCTTCCTATCCAACATGAATTTGCCCGTGCCAAACTTGGCATTGATGAGCATCTGAATCTGCGGGGCAAATCCACACGACCGCTTCTGGTCAGCTGCATTCCTCTTAATGGTCTCTACCATCAAGTCCATCACCTTGAAAGGTGCCTTCTCATCGAGAATGTGCAGCATGTTGATAGAATAGCCTCGAATCATGCGGTGGTCTCCAGACTTGGGCATCAAGGTATGCCTCAAAATAGTGTTAGTGGTGGTCAGACCTGCCTGGAGATAGTACACTGAGCCAAGCTTCCACCCTTCCAAATCAGCAGCGGGGATCTCCTTGTACATGTTCTTCATGGAATCATGACTCTTCTTAGGAATCCCATAGACATCAATGTCGTCCTCTCTCTGTACTGGAGCATTCAGAAGTTCTGCCCATTCTTCAACAGACGAAGAAAACCTTTGACCTTCAGTCATCCAGGTGATCTTGCCATCAGGATAGAAGTGGGCTGTGGCGTAGAACTGCATGATCATCTCGTCATTCCAAGCTGTCAGCTCTTGACCCACAAAATCAGCAACTCCACATGCAGTAAAGCTCTCATGCACATGGGGAAAGAAGTCTCGGTGCTCTTCACTGTCAATGTACTTCCAGTCAACATACCTGGTGTCAGCAACAATGGGCTTCTTATCCATCAGCACGGTCTCATAGAAATCCTGCTGCTCTCTGGTGTGGAATCTGGGGTCCACAGCAGTCCTTCTCCTCACAGCATATGGATCAGACTGTCTCCATAGCCTGAGACCTTTATCCTTCCTTGCCTTCATGTCCTCAGCTTGAGGATGAGCATCATTGTGGAGTGGCAACTTGGGACGGAGCTTAAGCAACACATGCTCTTCATCTGATTCAGACGGTGGCATCTCACCTTTGTTCTTCTCAGAAGCTGGAATGCTCCTGGTTGTTCTTTTGGGCTTGGCTGGAGCTGCCTTGGCTTGAGCAGGCTTCTTGGGCTTAGAGGAGGCTTGAGCCCGAATAGCATCACCCATGAACTTAGCTTTCTGAGGAGGAGGCTGGGGTGCATCTTCTTCTTCTTCTTCTTCAGCAGCTGCATCAACTTGAGGTTCAGCATATACTACCCTCTTCCTCTTGGAAGTTTTCTTCACCTTACTTGGAGCTGGCTCTTCCAAGTTGAGCTTCTTTGCAACAGCTGACTGCTTTACCTTGCTTGTGCCTTTCCTTGACTGCTGCCCTTGGTGCTCTTTGGCAACCACATTCCTCTTTGGCTTGGAGGTAACTTCCTCAGCAACGAAGTCAGAGTCCTCATCATCAGAATTTCTCTTCTTCCTGGTTCTGGTGGCTGCAGGAGGCAAACCACTAGGGGTGCTCCTCTCACCATCATCACTGGAACTGCTAGCCTCAGGACTTGTATCTGCCTCTGGAATCTCTGCAAACGGTGATTCAGACCTGTTCTGGCTGTCACTGACATCTGACATGGCTGACAACCTGTGAAAAGATAAGGTATAGGCAGAGTAGAAGAGTTATCACAA